>JBBGZY010000414.1:5557500-6157500 GCA_037952925.1 Lithobates clamitans
AGCGTGCATTCAGCTAATAGGCATGAGAGGGCCTGCATCTGTCCTGATCTGATAAGAAGGTTCTAGCATCAGTTAAGAGTTGTGTATTGCACCAGAGGCTCCCTGGAGGAGGGGGGGGGAGGGGTAATAAGGGAATAAAGAGAAGGGGGCCACTGCTGCTATTCACCAACTTGTGTTACAAACTGTCATGGTTGAATTCTGAGCAACATGGCGTTGTTGCCCTTTCACACAGCTTTGTGGGGGCTCAGTAAGCATTACTATTACAGTTGGTAAAACTCGAACGGGGATGTCCATGTTCTTGGGTGTCCCAATAGGTCGGTACTCTGAAGGACTCTGAAGGTGGACCACAGGTCCCAGCAAGTTTCACAAGGCTCCAGTTCTCTCTCAAGCACCAAGACCTGAACCTTTTCCCTTTTATAACACACGGGAGGGAGGCCAGACCCTCATAAAAAGCCTGTGAATATGCTCAGGGAAGGCGTCAAAAATATTGTCCCTTTCCCCCTGACCTGAGCAGCCAAGGTAATTAAACATAATTAAACAATATTAATTATACAATACAGTAGGCCACCTTCCTACAGGCTTTTTAACATTTCCCAAAAAAATTTAGGGACACTTTTTTTCTGTGTGTGCAGAGAAGCACAGCAGGTCTAGCATTACTATAATTAGGGGTGGGGCATTCATTTGTGGGTGTGGCCTTATCAAAATGTGGCATGCAAACCAAAATAGGGCATTGTTAACATTACGCTAAATATTGGGTGTGGCTTAAAGGGGGTGTGGTTTAATTTGAGTCTGAGATGACTTACATAGTGCAGGATGCTCCTAGTTGTCCTTTCCACTGTTACCTACCTTACTTGTGAGATAGGCCAGTGCAAGCTGGTTCAGCTCCTGTGTCTCTGCTCTCCTTTACTTTCTCCATTCAACTCCTGTGTCTCTACTCTCCTTTACTTTCTACATTCAGTTCCTGTGTATTTGCTCTCCTTCACTTTCTCTAATTACACCTCTTGTGTCTCTGCTTTCCTTTAGCTTTTCTATATGAGTCAGGAGGGCACAGTACAGGGGGGTCAGGAGGGCATAGTACAGGGAGGATCAGGAAGGCACAGTACAGGGGGGATCAGGAAGGCACAGTACAGGGGGATCAGGAGGGCACAGAGGTGGTTTACTCCACATGCAGAGTAGCACAAGGAAGCTGCTGTGAGAAATCTACCTGATTTTCGCTGGCTCTCCTCTCTTTTCCATCCCACATGATGTCACATACAAATGTCTTGGATGGATGGGAGTGGAGGGCCTTTGGGGATCAGTGCAGTACACTCAGGCACATTGCATTCCTGCGCCTTTCAGCAAGTAGGGAAGGAGGACTTTAGGTTAAGGCAAGCCATACATTAAGCAAGAAAATTGCTTGCTTGCTTCCCCCATCAACACAGTCAGAAGCCTTTCCTGTGGAGCTATTGCGTTCTGACAGTTGGAAATTTCCCTGCTGTCACTGCTGTCAGAATAAGAGTACTGCTTGTGTGTAGCCATTGCCAGTGATCAAATGAGAAAAAAAATGACAGGCTGGTTGTACTGAAGTCTATCAATAGTTTGACTTCGGTACAATCAGCCTGCGCATACACAGATTGAAATTTGGCCAGTTCCTGCTGAACTGGCCAGAATTCAATCCATCTATGGCAGGCTTAAGGATCAACAAGGCAGAGAAGTAAAAGCGATCTACCCATAACCTGCGTGAGATTGGTGGGTGAATCACGATCAGTGGCTTACAGACTGCTGCCCTGCACATACTAATAACAAAGTCTAGGTACAGTGGCCACACTTGATGAGCCCAGTGTCTTCTCATTTGTCAGTGGTTAACAGCACTTCAATGCTAAGCTACAGTAACTCAGCAGACCTAGCTTAGCATAGAGGTACCTGAAATCACATCACTGATGAAATCCTCCCAGCTTACCTCTCCCTGCACACATTCCACAGAACAGCTCACAACAGGTGCTCTTTCAGGTGGGCAGGGTGGATCCCACTCACACAAACAGCAGAGGAAATGCTCTGCCTTAGGGTTGGTCCTGCAACCCTGCACAACAGAGCCAGGAAATGCTAGGGGAGGTGGAGGGGGATTCCAGTTCCAATTGTGTATGATGTTATTTATGATAGCAACCATACTCTGTCAGTTGATCTGTTTTCTAACACTATAAAGTCAGTAATAGTAACCTTTAGAAGACAATTCACGTTAACCACTTCAGCTCTGGAAGATTTACCCCCCTATATGACCAGGATAGGATATATTTATGGAATTTATATTTATTTATTTATTTTTTACTAGTAATGGTGGCAATTAGCGACCTTATAATGGGACTGTGATATTGTGGCAGAAAATTGGACACTAACTGACACACTTGATGATTTTTTTTGGGAACCAGCGACACTAATAGTGATCAGTGCTAAAAATATGCACTGTCACTGTACTAATGACACTAGCTGGGATTGGGTTAACATCAGGGGTGATCGAAGGGTTAACTGTGTGCCTAGCCTGTGTTTTATTAGGGAGGTGCTTTTACTAGGGGAAGATATGGATCCATGCCCCTGCTTTTCAGAGACACAGTATTCATGCCTTCCCTCCTATCAAAAGGGCAATCTGCCTTGTTTACATAGGCAGACTGCCATTCTGCCTCTCTGCAGGATGATTGGCAGGTGCCGGCAGAGATCAAGTCCACCATACCCACCTATAGGCTCCCGCTGTGTATAATCACAGCAGGAGCAAGCCGCTGACAGCGCGCATTCACACCCCCTACCTATAGCGCGGTCAGCAAGTGGTTAAACAGTGTAATCTTCAAGCTGGCATTTACTTGCATGGCTGGAAAGAGGCTGACACTTGGAAAGCTCCCTTGATCCCTTCAGACGGCGGGCTGAGCGCAATCTCAGATGCCGGCTACACCCCCTCCATGTGTCCTGGCCAAATAAACACTGCAAGCCTCACAGGCTCTGCCTCTTGGGTGATGTTCAACTTGTAATGAGAGCGCCTGATCTGAGCTTCTGGGGGTGGAGGTAAGGGGAGGGATAGACCGGCAATCAATGTTCTGCTCTGTCTTTTGGCACCCCGCCCAGCAGCAGCTGTGTTCTGACCTCACTCGCTAGCCCGGCTGTCCGTGACAGCCTGATTTTTGGGATTCTGCCCGGGACAGGCTCAGGCTGGGACATTGTTTCCATGAATGTCCCGTGGAATTTGGGACTGTTGGCAAGTATGACAATACAAATATGATTAAACAATACAATAATATGTCAATATAGGTAAACATTTATAAAGCACAGCTATGTAACATAGGTAAAAAATCTGGGAGATAAGAGCTAGCTCCAAAATGTTCTTTGCAGCATTACGCTTGGGAACTCCCAGACTCCATACTCATAAAATGCAGGCAGACAGTGATCGTCACATAAATATATAGAATAACTTTAGCCAAATCTCCTGTTTAGGGGACACGCCTGCAGCAGGCCTTTATTAATGGAAAGGATGGGGGCACTACACAATTGGCCTGGGGATGGGATGGCAACAAAGTATCAATCTGGCCCTGTTTTTTGTACCCTCTAAAGCAGCACTGGACTAAAAAAAAAACATGCCCCTGTTCATTTCGTAGGTGTGCATATGTTTTATATAAAAACTGTTACCAGTTCAGTGGTAAATCTATTGCAGGTCTTTACAAAACTATTGCAGTTGGCTATCTGGTATCGCAGACACAAGCACATACAAACTGTGAAAATCCTTTGATAAATTAGATGCCAACCTGATTTGTACTAGTTATGCACCTTATTCTGTCACATTATTTGCTTGATCAATTTCCCTCACTGTCTCTAAAAATGTATCACCACTTCAACTTTGCAGTGCCTTGCTGTGTGACAGAGTTGATAAATCTCTCCCAGTAAAGTATGTACAGAAGTATGTACAGAAGCTTCCCACCTGCTGGTGACTAATAACAAGAAGAGGAGAAAATTGCAAAGGTATTTTATAATTATAAATCTTTAAAAAAGTACACAATTTTAAAGAAAACCTGTACTGAGAGAAATTTTGGAGGTGCTATTACTCTATTTAAATAAATACTGGTCCTATTGGCTGTCCCTGGCCTTAAAACTTTTAGAGTATGTGACCTAAGTCAGTGGTTCTCAACCTCAGTCCTCAAATACCTCCAACGGGCCATGTTTTCAGGGTTTCCTTTACTTTGCACAGCTGCTTTAAATCAATATCAATGACATGGTATTGATAAGAGCTATTTTATCTAAGGGAAGTTCCCAAAACTTGACCTGTTGGGGGTACTTGAGGACTGAGGTTGAGAACCACTGACCTAAGTGACAAGCATACAGATTAGAGAGTCTGAGTGCCGGTTCACACTGGTGCGATGCGAGAACACTGCGAATCCACTGCGTGTTCCCGCATCGCATGTCAGTTCACACTGCCATATGCGAATCGCTGGGGAGTGTCAATACATTGTTAAACACACATGCGATCCGATTCTGGTCCGAACAGAAAAAAGGGTCCTGTGCGTGTTTGCACCGAATGCGGTGCGATATCAGCCATACTATCTCTATGGCTGATATCGCACCACACAGATATCGCATGTAATGTGAACGGCAGTGCGCTGCGAATTACATGCGATGTCTGTGCGATGTTTGGCATCGCACCAGTGTGAACCGGCACTGAGTGCCAGAACGCCTGAATTGTTTACTTACTTGTTCCTGGCCAATGCCTCAGAGAGCACTGAAACCACTGAACCAGTGTTACAGCCAGTCAACTGCCATTTTCAGAGAGAAAGGTCAGCAATAGCAGCTTCCATATTCAGCAGCTTGTTTAATTTAAAGTTGAACTCTGGGTAAAATAAAAAATACCCTTGCAATGGTGTTCCTTCCATGCTTCATGGGCAAGGCTTGTCTTTTTTTATCTAGAGCATACAGAAAAAGTTATACTTACCTCTCACAAGCTTCCTCCCAGCTCCATGACCAGTCTCTGGGCACTCCAATGTCGTTGTGTACAATGCAGGACCAGCAGTACGGCATTGTAAGTGGGGACGCAGAAGGTCAGTTCACAACCTGGGGTGTCACAGAGGGAAGAACACCAACTGCCAGGGAACAAGTACTAAGATAATTGCTTTTTCCTTTGCCCCTAGACAAAAATGAGCACGAGCAAGAGATATAAAAAGACAACCAACACATGTGCTTACGTATCTGTTGAAAATCATTAAATGTATTTTTAAAAATGACCAGTGTATAAATAAATGGAATTTGACTTGATATTAGCCTCTTGTAATCATATGTATAGCAGCACACACTGGGAGAGGGAGGGTCATCAGGGTTTTTTTGTGCAGGCACTAATAAGCAACATGCTGACAGAAGGTGACAGAAGATGGATAACCACATCAGCCTGCTTGCTCTCTTTCATTGAACAATTTCATGCTCCAGTAAAATTGCTTTTATTGCTCACAGCTTCCTCCAAATCTCTTTTTTTTTCCTGACTTCCTTTTAGCGGGTGGCTACAGTACATTCATTCTCCATGGTACCACTGTATGTAGGAATGTAGCCACCTTCTCTTGCTCACTCCTGAGATGGACAATGGATTATGGGATTTGTAGTAGTTATAGAGCAGTGCCCTAACGTGCAATGCTTGTTCCAAACAAAAGTAAGCGAGGGGGTAAAGGAGAGGTTCTGGAGCGCATGGAGGATGTTACAAGGAGGCAGAAACAGACAGTAATAAACAAATGAAAAATATATTACAGGACCAATAAAGTACCAAAAAAAAAAAAAATTTGGATCCTGCTCCTTTAAAGCATTTTATACAGCACAGTGCTTGTGCTGTGTAATTTGTCACCCTGTAACACCTGAAATACCTGGCTGATCTTGCCAGTTTGTGCCCTCCCCCTGTAAACTGGCCACGGTATATCATGGCTGCTAAACCCTGACAACATGGTCAGTTTACATGCCTCTGTCATTCGCAGCTCTGCTCTCTCCCGTCCTCTCCCCCCTCCCTGCCTGTCAGCTCTGTGTCAGGGCCCACCACCCCCCTCTTGCTGCTGTAATAACTAATTAAAAATCACGCAATCCCCTGGCTTTCATAATACTAAGTGTCCTGTATGCGTGCCTTATTAAAAAAAGCAGTTTAGTAGCTGATTTAATAGTGGCGCTCTGCAGTCACGTGACCGGCCGGCTCTCTCCTTCTCCTACAGCGGGGGAATCTCAGCCCCTCCCACTGTACCTGTCAGATCAGGAGAGAGGAGAGGCGGCCATTCACATGAGCACCAAGTGGCACTAATAAATCAGGTATAGAATGGCTTTTTTTTTAAATAAAGCACATATACAAGACACTTAGTATTATGAAAGCCAGGGGATTGCGTGATTTTTACTAAGTGGGTTTACAACCACTTCAAGTAATGAATGTATAGATATTATTTTTGGAGAATAAGAATATTTTTTAGTGTCACTTTAACTACAGCAGAGAAAAATCAGCTCACCAACCTGGCTGTGTTTTGTGGCAGGGCTATGTTAATCTCAGGAATGGATGGATATAAACAAACCCTTTGGTAGCTGAAACAACTTTTTGTATGTATTTCAGCTTTACATTTCAATTGCTGTCCTTGATACTTTTTAGTTGCCCTAGTTCATTTCACAGAGCAAGCTTACAAGGGCATTCCCCTTCTTCCTTATCCAAGCAGTATCGAGAAGAAGGGGGTGGACCCCTCACCCCTGAAAGCTTGTTCCAAAAAAATGAATTATTAGTGCAAATAAAGAAAGTATCATTGACGGCACCTGACTCGTGTTGTAAGTGCAGTAATACAGCATACAATCACCCTAAACTCTAAACAACAATCTATCATAACTATTTGACATTGATTAGGTCATTATAATAGCATCTGAAAGCTGGTGGGAGATAATAGGCAACAAATAAAAATGTCCCTAAAGTTAATCTGTTGAAAGCAGAAAAATGGGCTTTGCAGTGTATTGTGTATGGGCTGCGTATCCGCAGACCAGTCAGGGCGCCCATGCTGACCCGAGTCCACAGCCAAACAATGGACCCGAGTCCACTGCCTACAATGGACATCAGAAATGGACCACAGAGCAATGGAAGAAGGTGGCACGGTCTGATGAATCTTATTTTTTCTTCTCTCTTGTTTGCCGTTTTAAAATAACATTTAGCTATCTTAGTACCTGCAGTGATCTGTACAAGGATGTCCAAAATGGTTTCCCTTGTCTAGTTTCTACACATTTGCCTAGGATTAATTTAAAAAAAGTAATTGGATATATCCAGTCATTGTTTCCTCATCAGTATAGGCCTTGGTTATTTTAAATAAAAGGAATTCACTTTGTTTGTGCCCTACACCAACACTGGCGGATATAAGGACAGGCTAATTGCTCTGTCAGGCTTGCCAGGATGATGGATAAATGGATTCCAGCCTGGGCAGAAGCACTGAGCCTCAACCTGGGAAACACAGCTAATACTGAGGTTAGGTGAGTAATGTATAGAGTTATGTGACCTTTAGCGCAAGAGAGAATCACTGTCAGCTTCAGCATCTGCTGTCATCCAGGCCCAGTAAGTCTGCAGTGATGGATGAATCATTGTGAAGATCTCAACAGCAAGGATCTGTGCTCATATGGTTCCCTGCTAAGATGTGTACCTGCTGCTTTACTAATATGTTATGGTTATGATAGCTAAGAGGAAAGGGAACAAGTGTAAATGCAGCAAAATGAAAATCCACTATTATTCCTTTACAGAGTGGGAAAATACATGGAGTAATAAAGTGACTCAGGACTCATGAAATATATTATTACAATGGCAATAAAGCTTTTTAGAAGCATGCACACGTCTTCATAGTCACATTTTCTTTTCTTTTTTGTCAGTCCAATAGGTAAACAAGAAAATATAACAAAGGACTTGAGTCTGAATGCGCATGACTCATTTAAGGTTGCCACTATAATCCCAATAGGAAAGAAAATGGTCTCACATTAGAATAAAATATCAAAATGCATTGAATCACATTTAAAAGCATATGATAAAAAGAGTAAAGATGTAAATATAGGGAGGCTAAACATGTAAAACCACATAGATGGCCCATAGAATGGTATCAATGTAGTCCAAGGAGATCCCTTCTGACTGGAGGCCAAACTACCAGAATCACAGTGTCAGCGCCAATGGATCGCTACGCGTTTGTACGATAGCTTCTTCAGGGGATCCTTCTAGTACATGGCTAAAAGAACATCCAAGAAACACAAGGCAACCAGTCCATGGAACAGTGCACCATACAAAGAAAAAGGAAAAAAGGGGAGAAAAAAGAGGGGGGGGGGGTAGGGAGAAGGGTGTTAGGAAGGATGAGGGGGAAGAAAAGGAGAAGGAGAGGGCCGGCTCCAAAAAGATGTAAAACAGCCTACTGAGGGGCCTTATCCATAGGTGATAGCATGGAAGATTGTCCTAATAGGAATCATCAATAATAAACAAGTGTGTATGATAATCAGAATTACTGCTGGACCCCAAAAGCCAACAGAGATCGTGGCCTGGCACAGTCTGTCCAGGTAGATACCCTCTAAGGGGGATTTGGAAAAGAGACAATCGGCCCTTAGCAGTGGGAGTTAGCAAAAACGCCAGTCCTGCTTGACTGCTGAGGGGCAATGGGCCTAGGCACGAACAGACTGAAGACATAATGGAATAGACCACCCCTTGCCCTCACCCCATATAAGAAAACACACTTACAACCATTAGGTTGGAAAAAGCAAGGCCACAGCTTTATTTAAATTCGAACACAGAACCTGTGAACTCTTTAAACCAGTGCCAGTCACAGTTGTACTGTGAGCACGCTTTAACCTTAACTATTTGAATTCGAAAAGGGGGCCTGTCCTTACCATAAGTGCCGGACAGACAGCCTACTTCAATTTCCAATCAAGGGAATAGCCCATTACAGCAATTTTAAATGCTGGCAAGGTCTAGAAACCACAGCAAGCTGTGACATACCATCAAGAAAAAAAGGGGCGGGAGGGTGGGAAGCTCTTTCAGCCATGTTTTTCAAAAGGCCCAGAATTCCCTGGGGCAGTACTTTTACTGAGCTCAGGCCCAGCCATCCCCCATAACTTAACCAATCCTAAATGACCACTCATCAACTGCCTACACTCAGCTGCTGGCCATGCCCCCATCAGTCAAGGCTCTCTTTCGCTATAGGGGCTCAAGAGGCCTTCATGATTGCTGAGGGGCAATGGGCCTAGGCACGAACCGACTGAAGACATAATGGAATAGACTACCCCTTGCCCTCACCCCATATAAGAAAACACACTTACAACCATTGGGTTGGAAAGGGCAAGGTCACAGCTTTATTTAAATTCCAACACAGAACCTATAAACACTTTAAACCAGTGCCAGTCACAATTGTACTGTGAGCACACTTTAACCCAGTGCTGTCTCTTGGCCTAGGCCAACAAGGCCCAGACCTAGGGCGGCATTTTGTGGGGGGGTGGCAAAAAAGCTGCCCCCTGCACGAAAAATATACAGTCCCCGGCGGCTTGCTGTAGCGCGGCACTTGTTATGGGCAGTATGAGTATATGGAGTGTACTTGGCCAGGTGGGGGAGGGACTAGCCCCTCCATAGAGCGGCCGGTAAATGGCTATGCAATTGACGGAGGGGGAGCTTAATGCTCCGCCTACACTCCTCCACTGGCATCCTTACACGTTTCAACTCCTCCCTGGGGCAGGGTCTGTCTGTGTCCAGAGGTGGAGAGCGAGGAGAACGTGGGGAACCCCCAGGCAGTGGCGTCACTATGGGGGTGGGGGGAGGAACACACCCGGTGACACCCTCCAGGAAGCAGTTGTAGTGGCGGGTGCTGTTGAGCCCCCCCAGCTGTGAAGCAGTGACAGCGCGCTGCTTCCCAGCTGAAGACAGGTACTAGCACTGTGACAGGGGAGAGGCGGACTGTCTGAAGGTTCCCCCACTCACCCCCCCTTTCCTGTCAGCCATGCAGGATAAGATAGAGGGCTCTGTTTTCAGATTCCCCACCCAGCTTTCTGCCCATTTTTTTTCCCCTCCCCACTGGCCACAGCAGAGGCCCATCAAAAGAGACTAGGGGGGCATCATGGGACATGTAGTCCCAGAAGATTGTTCTCCAGAGGGCACCGTTTACCCCCCCAGCATGCACTCTGCTGGGGGAAGAGAGAGGGATCCCAGGAACAAACTGAGGGAGTGAGTGCCACATTATATCAGCCAGTTACAGGAGACAGGAAAACGAAAGAGAGGACTGTGCTGCAGCAAGCCAGAGAGAGAGCCATGGTGCCCAGCACCACCAGAGAGCACCACACTGCCCATTACCACCAGAAAGAGAGCCACGCTGCCCAGCACCACCAGAGAACGCCACGCTGCCCAGCACCACCAGAGAGAGCGCCACACTGCCCAGCACCACCAGAGAGAGCGCCACACTGCCCAGCACCACCAGAGAGCGCCACACTGCCCGTCATAACCAGAGAGAGCGCCATGCTGTCCAGCACCACCAGAGAGAGGGCCACACTGCCCAGCACCACCAGAGAGTGCCACACAGCCCAGCACCACCAGAGAGCGCCACACTGCCCATCATTACCAGAGAGAGCGCCACGCTGCCCAGCACCACCAGAGAGCTCCACACTGCCTATCACACCAGAGAGAGTGCTACACTGCCCAGCACCACCAGAGAGCGCCACACTGCCCATAATTACCAGAGAGAGCGCCATGCTGTCCAGCACCACCAGAGAGAGGGCCACACTGCCCAGCACCACCAGAGAGTGCCACACAGCCCACCACCACCAGAGAGTGTCACACTGCCCATCATTACCAGAGAGAGCGCCACGCTGCCCAGCACCACCAGAGAGCTCCACACTGCCCATCACACCAGAGAGAGTGCTACACTGCCCAGCACCACCAGAGAGCGCCATACTGCGCATAATTACCAGAGAGAGCGCCACTCTGCCAATCATTACCAGAGAGAGTGCCACGCTGCCCAACACCAGAGAGCGCCACACTGCCCATTACCACCAGAAAGAGAGCCACGCTGCCCAGCACCACCAGAGAGAACGCCATGCTGCCCAGCACGACCAGAGAGAGCGTCACACTGCCCAGCACCACAAGAGAGAGCGCCACACTGCCCAGCACCACCAGAGAGCGCCACACTGCCCGTCATAACCAGAGAGAGCGCCATGCTGTCCAGCACCACCAGAGAGAGGGCCACACTGCCCAGCACCACCAGAGAGTGCCACACAGCCCAGCACCACCAGAGAGCACCACACTGCCCATCATTACCAGAGAGAGCGCCACGCTGCCCAGCACCACCAGAGAGCTCCACATTGCCCATCACACCAGAGAGAGTGCTACACTGCCCAGCACCACCAGAGAGCGCCACACTGCCCATCATTACCAGAGAGAGCGCCACTCTGCCAATCATTACCAGAGAGAGAGCTACACTGCCCAGCACCACCAGAGAGAGTGCCACACTGCCCAGCACGACCAGAGAGAGCGCCACACTGCCCATCACCACCAGAGAGAGAGCACCATGTTGCCCAGCACCACCTTAGAGAGCGCTACACACAGGGTGAGCGAACATCCAGCCGGAGGGATCACTGCTGCTGTTTTGCTGGGTCTGGTAAGAGGGCCTGTTTGCCATTATGCATTACTGATCCCAGGGACTGAGGGGGGGTGTGACACCATGTTTTACCGTACCAGGTGACATCCGATCTCCCGATAGAGAACAGTGGGGCTCTGACAGGTCCATCTCACCACAGTGAGCGGAGATGGCCCTGTCATCCACCTGCTTAGCAGGATCAACAGAGCGATCCCAGCTGAGCTAGCGGTGTCTGTCAAAGCGGATCGACCCCGTGTGAAAGGGGCCTTACAGTGTCGTCTCCTGAGATAATTTACGAGAGTGTGTTTAGGGGCAGGGTAGGGGTTGGGTGGGGCAATCGGTGGTGAGTAACTCTAAGTGCCGGTTTACACAGGGGCGGCACGACTTGCAGGTCGCCTGCACACGACTTCAGCGGTGACTTGCAAAACGACTTGTGTATAGAAGTCAATGCAAGTCGCCTGAAGTCGCCCCAGAAATACTACAGGAACCTTTTTCTAAGTCGGAGCGACTTGCGTCGCTCCTATTAGAACGGTTCCGTGGTAAAGAACGGGAGGCGACTTGTCAGGCGGCTAGGTCGCCTGACAAGTCGCCCCTGTGTGAACCGGCACTTAAGGCCTGGGTAGTAGCTTAGGACTTGAAATTTTGAGGCCTGCATTGTACATTCACATCGGTCCCTGCCCTCAAGGAGCTTACAAGTAGGTACTCGGTACCCACTTTTAATGTACAGAGAGGAAGAGGCAGAGCTCTAAGAGGAAAAGGTGGAGCCTGCAGAGGAAGGGGTGTGGTTTACAGATGGCCGGATGGGTCTTAAACAGAAAGGGGTATGGCCTTGACAGGAAGGGGTGGGTCTAATTTAAATAAGGGGGTGCACAAGTTTAGTCAGGCCTAGGGCAGCACAAAACCTAAATACACCACTGCTTTATCCTAACTATTTGAATTCCAAAAAGGGTCCTTTCCTTACCAAAAATGCTGGACAGACAGCCTACTTCCAATTTCCAATCAAGAACATAGCCCATTACAGCAACTTTTAATGCTGGCAAGGTCCAGAAACCACCACCCGTGCATCAGTATTTAACTGACGGGCGCCCCACCCAGCCAGCACCTGTTCCACACCATGCTGAAGGCCAAGGTCGAAAATGTCCAGGCAGATATCATTAAGGTGAACACCATCCGATCTCAGCAGATCACCATTAGCACCCTCCAAATCCTTGTGCCAGATTACTAACCCCCCAATTTTCCAAACCAACTTGGCAACCTGGGCATTAACCTTGTGAAGGAAGCGTTCCAATCAGGGGCCAGGGATTTCCCGGCCCAAAGCAAGTGTGATACAATCTTGGACCAAACAAGAACTAAGTTGGTAAAGACCGCATAACAATGAGCGATGTTTTGTTTGATAGCAGAAATAAGGTCCATAGAACGTGTATAACCCACGTCATTCCCTCCAGCATTAAGAATAAGATAATGGGGCCGGAAACATGAGAACAAAGTCATAAGCACTCTTAAAGGACCTGAGGCCAGCTTAAACCACGCAGCCCAAGCCCCATGGGTCCCATCACATTATAGGCAAAAAACCCAAATTCTTCGCCCCAGCTGGGTGCATCGAAAATGCCAGGTTCTGGGTATCCCAAACAGTTCCCTCAACTGAGCAAAAATGCACAGCTTCCCCTCCTGAAATATATGGTGAAGATACTTAACCCCATATTTAGCCCATACTCTCCCATCCTCCAGTTTGGAAAACTCCTTGAGGGTTTCGTTATACCACAGAGGGTTATTAGGTGATTTCCATAGGGGTGCATCTTTCTATTGTTGGGCACAGATATGAAATATCCGTCCAGGCAGAGCCATCACCAATCCCACCCAGTAGATCACTCTGCCTGCATTTGAAAGTGAAAGTGATAGTGTCCCACATTGCGTGGTCTGTTGCCCAGTTTGGTTCTCAAGAGGAAGAGACACCACCAGTCCATGGCTCTTGGCTCACTCAGAAAAATGCTGCAGAAGGAGCACTGCACCCAGTTCCCAGGCCCCAGGTAGGAGAAGTCGGCCAGACCGGGTGCGAAGGGGGACAGGATTGCCACCTGTCTTGTTTCGCTCTGCAATGGCTCCCTGCAGCACAGACGGGATAAATCCCATCTGATCCAAATTCACAAGCTTTAGTATCACCGTCTGTAACCTCCCTGCTATAATTTGTATAATTTGTGTCCATATTCATCAGCGAGATCGGGCGGTAGGAGTCACACAGCCTAGGATCCTTCCCCCTTTTGGGAACAGAACCATCAGAGCCTCTCTCTCTCTCAAACAGGTGCTAAACTATCCCTAAAAGTGTCGTACCACTCCGAGGGGAGACCATCCAGACCAGGAGATTTCCAGGGAGCAAAAAAGGAGATTGGCACTGCCATCTCCTCCACAGTAATATCTTTTTCCAGAATGGTGCTGTCTTCGGTAATCAGTACTGGCAGATCAATGCTTGATAAGTAGGTCTCCAATGCTCCCCCCCCCCCAGAGGTGCACGACACATACAGTTCCCTGTAAAATTAAGCAAAGACATGTAAAATATCTCCTGACTCACATACTTCTGTCCCGTGCCTGTCACATTCCCCTTTTTTTATATATTTGGACATATTCCGGTCGGGCCAGGTACGCCAGCAGTCTACTGTTCTTGTCCCTGAACTCAAATATGCGCCACCTTTGAGCAAGCCTGAGTTTAGTGGTCTGATCTGTCAGGAGGGCACGGTATTCCCTAGTTTTCTCCTGCAAGTCCAGCAATCCCTCCTCAGTTGGGGTCCTAACATATTCTGCCTCCGCCAGTGATACCGCTGCTTCCTTCTCTTTCACCCAGAGGCAGGCTGCTTCTTAAACTCACTCACTTCCATCATGAAAACCCCTCTTAGAGTGGCTTTAAAGGCCTCCCACTGAAGGAGGGGGAGCCCACCTTCTCATTCTCAACCTAAAAGGTACCAATAGCTTGAGTACATTTAATCTTCACATATTCCCCTGTAACCAACTAGCTTCCATGCGCCAGTGGCAGATCCCAGGTTTATGTCCCAACCTAAGGTCTAGTATAATGGGAGAATGGTCAGACAGCGCTCTAGGCAAATATGCCACCTTGCTCACTAACTCCAATCCATCCCCTTCAGCAAGGACAGTCTATTCTGGACATTGATTTATGAGTTTCAGAGAAGCAAGAATATTCCTTGGTGTCCGGATGAAGAAACCGCCATACATCCTGGAATCCATAGGTAGACAACCATCCCGCCAAGGGGGCTGGAGTCCCAGGAGATGCTCTTAGCCTATCCATAGCCGGATCCGCCACTGCATTAAAATCCCCCAAAATGAAAACCCTGCATTCCGCTATATCAAATGTAGCTTGTAACATATCAGCTAGATGAGAAAGCGTGAAGAGAGGAGGAACATATAAATTCACAAACGTCAGGCACTTATTCATTATTTTGACAACCAGAATAACATATCTTCCCTTAACGGTTCAATACCGGGCCTTTTCACCCCCTTCCTTCCAAGACCAATTTTTAGTTTTCAGCGCTGTCACACTTTAAACGACAATTGCGCGGTCGTGCGACGTTGTACCCAAACAAAATTGACGTCCTTTTTTCCCCACAAATAGAGCTTTCTTTTGGTGGTATTTGATCACCTCTGCGTTTTTTTTTTTTTTTTGCGCTATAAACAAAAGAAGAGCGACAATTTTGAAAAAAAAACACAATATTTTTTACTTTTTGCTATAATAAATATCCCAATTTCTTTTTTTAAAAAAAAAATTTTTTTCCTCAGTTTCGGCCGATACGTATTCTTCTACATATTTTTGGAAAAAAAAATGGCAATAAGCGTATATTGATTGGTTTGCGCAAAAGTTATAGCGTCTATAAAATACGGGATAGATTTATGGCATTTTTAAAAAAAAATTATTTATTTATTTTTTTACTAATAATAGCGGCGATCACGATTTTTTTTTGTGACTGCGACATTATGGCGGACACATCGGACACTTTTGACACATTTTTGGGACCATTCACATTTATACAGCGATCAATGCTATAAAATTGCATTGATTACTGTGTAAATGTGACAGGCAGTGAAGGGGTTAACCACTAGGGGGCGGGGAGGGGTTAAATGTGTTTCCTAGAGAATGCTTCTAACTGTAGGGGGCGGGGACATACAAGGGGAGGAGACCTATCAGCGCGCCCCCTAGGCTGCCGGGAACCCGAGGCCGTCATATGACGGTCACCCAGGATGGGAGATCCCATCTGTGGACGTCATTTGACTATAGGCGGGTAGGGAAGTGGTTAATATCCGATTTTATCGCCTGTATAGCTATGGGCATTGCTTTAGTAACCAAGGTAGAAACCCCTCTGGCATAAGAGGAGAAAATAGCATGGTAAGCCCCAGCAAAATGGGCCCAGCCTGAGCTCCTGGTATGCTGCTCTAGCGTGTCCAAAGATCTCCCCCTCCACTTCAGCAGTGCCCTCTGGGGCCGTCGGCACTATCTTGGGATCCCCAGGCGAACCATGCCAGACGTTCCTCGGCCGTTTTCGGCGGTGGTGGCCCATATTTGACCATCTTCAGAGGTGCCCGCGATCGTCCTGCACACATTCTCCCGCAATTCGGAGCAAAATTGGGCAGATTGCTCCCAGGATCAAGGCAGGATCAGGGATCTATGGACGGAGCTCTGTCCCTGCCATCCTCACATGCTGCGCACCGGCTCCTCCCCCGTGAAGATTAACTACTTTAATCCTTATGCTACTAGCATTAGTAAATAGAATGTATATTATATTTACTTGTTTTAAACCTTTTTGACATTTCTTTAAATGCTTCCTGGCTTCTGGCCTAGGCCAAAATGACATCATACATCCCTGGAGTCTTCATGGGCATTTTGATATTTCAATTATCTGCAGGAGGAAGAAAGGAGGGGCTTTCTCAGCTAAGAACATCCTTCTGCATGCATGCTTGAGTTAAGGGCAGATGGATTCCAGTGAGTAAATGCTACATGAATTATCTGCCCTTACTCGAAATGCTAGAGGGGTGTTTTTCACAGTGATATCTCAAGAAAATTAAAGGATAAGTAACACCTTTTGTAAAATGTTACACCCATATTCAGGGTGTAACATGTTACAGATGCACCGGCCCCCGCACCCCCCTATCCCCCATTTTGACAGTGAGTGGGGAATATTCTCCTCCCGCTCACTGTCACAATCTCAAGAAAATGCTGCCATTCAGGGCTCCTTTCTTCCGCGTCATTTATTCACAGTGTTCTGTGAATGTGAAAACTACAAGTACCGACAGCCTTTGCGGCTGTTGGCTTGTATTTCTCAATGAACTACCAGAGAGCTGTTGAGCACTGTGGTAGTCTATTAGGTATTCCTGAATGCTGTGGTAAAGGGCACACCCAATGCAATCATTAAAATGCAAAAAGTGGTTTATATAAATAGTATTTATACATTCAAAACCATGTATAAATGTGTATTAGTGAATGGCTTCACTTTATACATATGCACAAATGTCTCAAAAAAAATTATTAATATATTTGTGATTGCTCAAACAAATATATCATGATATCATTAAGGTCACATAGCAGGAGAATGTGACTGGCTCCCTATGGAAACGGTTCACATATCTCCGTTGCGGCTGCAGAGCGCACTGCACAGAAATGCTGTGCGTCTTTGGCTCCCTTTCAGGGCCAAATTCAGGCATAGATTCTGCCCTGATTTGTGAAACGGGGGACAGGGACGCACCGCGCTCCTGTGCGATCTGCAGCTGCTTCCAGTGTGAACTGGGCCGAAAAGTTCAAAACCGCTCCAAAAAGCTTTCTAGATGATTCCACTCCAACACCATGTGAGAATTAAAATCCGTATTCCAAATAATATTCATAACTTTTCACCCAAAGTGACAACAAATTGCGCTCACCATATGGCCCTGGCCAGAAAATATCCATAAGACATGAAGTACCTCCTCAAATCCTGGAAACCATTCAATGATCTTTTTCCAATCAATCGTTCACATGTGTGGTTAACTAGGTTAAATGAGCCTGGGAACAGCCAGATAAAATCTTTGTTATCTATCCTCCGCTCCAATATCCCGCATCTGAAAATCAAGCTCTGCCAGAAAGAGCCAGGGAAGGCAGATATAGTGTAGTATCGTTTGTTTATTGTTAAAAAATGTCACTCACAATATTTCCAGCAGGGGGGTGCATCAATATATCAGAAACACCTAGTGCGGTGGAAGTCCAATCAGACAGCGCTATCTGACCATCAGTATATACTATGCATTAGGCAACCCCACCCCAGCGGAAGTGACGTCATTCGACCTAGTTCATCACACATGTGAACTATTGATTGGAAAAAAATGGTTTCCAGAATTCGAAGAGGTACTTTATGTCTTATGGTCACTTGTTGGCCAGGGCCATCTGGTGAGCGCAATTTGTTGTCACTTTGGGTGAAAAGTCACAAATATTATTTGGAATACGGATTTTATTTCTCACTTGGTGTTGGAGTGGAATCATCTAGAAAGCTTTTTGGAGCTGTTTTGAACTTTTCATGATATCATGATACAGTGGGGCAAAAAAGTATTTAGTCAGCCACCAATTGTGCAAGTTCTCCCACTTAAAAAGATGAGAGAGGCCTGTAATTGTCATCATAGGTATACCTCAACTATGAAAGCCAAAATGTGGAAACAAATCCAGACAATCACATTGTCTGATTTTTGAAAGAATTTATTTGCAAAATATAGGGGAAAATAAGTATTTGGTCAATTTTAAAAGTTCATCTCAATACTCTGTTATATATCTTTTGTTGGCAATCACAGAGGTCAAACGTTTTCTGTAAGTCTTCAGAAGGTTGTCACACACTGTTGCTGGTATGTTTGCCCATTCCTCCATGCAGATCTCCTCTAGAGAAGTAATGTTTTTGGGCTGTCGCTGGGCAACACGGACTTTCAACTCCCTCCAAAGGTTTTCTATGCGACTGAGATCTGTAGACTGGCTAGGCCACTCCAGGACCTTGAAATGCTTCTTACGAAGCCACTCCTTCGTTGCCCGGGCGGTGTGTTTGGGATCATTGTCATGCTGAAAAACCCAGCCACGTTTCATCTTCAATGCCCTTGCTGATGGGAGGAGGTTTGCACTCAAAATCTCACAATACATGGCCCCATTCATTCTTTCATGTACACGGAACAGTTGTCCTGTTCCCTTTGCAGAGAAACAGCCCCAAAGCATGATGTTGCCACCCCCATGCTTCACAGTAGGTATGGTGTTCTTTGGTTGCAACTCAGCATTCTCTCTCCTCCAAACACGACGAGTTGTGTTTCTACCAAACAGTTCTACTTTGGTTTCATCTGACCATATGACATTCTCCCAATCCTCTTCTGGATCATTCAAATGCTCTCTAGCAAACCTCAGATGGGCCCGGACATGTACTGGCTTAAGCAGGGGAACACGTCTGGCACTGCAGGATCTGAGTCCCTGGCGGCATAGTGTGTTACTGATGGTAGCCTTTGTTACGTTGGTCCCAGCTCTCTGTAGGTCATTCACTAGGTCCCCCTGTGTGGTTCTGGGATTTTTTCTCATCGTTCTTGTGCTCATTTTGACCCCACGCGGTGAGATCTTGCGTGGAGCCCCAGATCGAGGGAGATTATCTTGTATGTCTTCCATTTTCTAATTATTGCTCCCACAGTTGATTTCTTCACACCAAGCTGCTTGCCTATTGCAGATTCAGTCTTCCCAGCCTGGTGCAGGTCTACAATTTTGTTTCTGGTGTCCTTCGACAGCTCTTTGGTTTTCACCATAGTGGAGTTTGGAGCGTGACTGTTTGAGGTTGTGGACAGGGGTCTTTTATACTGATAACAAGTTCAAACAGGTGCCATTAATACAGGTAATGAGTGGAGGACAGAGGAGCCTCTTACAGAAGAAGATACAGGTTTGTGAGAGCCAGAAACCTTGCTTGTTTGTAGGTGACCAAATACTTATTTTCCACCATAATTTGCAAATAAACTCTTTCAAAAATCACACAATGTGATTGTCTGGATTTGTTTCCACATTTTGTCTCTCATAGTTGAGGTATACCTATGACAATTACAGGCCTCTCTCATCTTTTTAAGTGGGAGAACTTGCACAATTGGTGGCTGACTAAATACTTTTTTGCCCCACTGTATATTTGTTTGAGCAAGCATAAATATATTAATTATTTTTTCTGAGACATTTGTGCATATGTATAAAGTGAAGCCATTCACCAATATACGTTTATACACGGTTTTTAATGTATACATACTATTTGTATAAACCACTTTTTGCATTTTAATGATTGCATTGGGAGCGCCCTTTACCACAGCATTCATTCTTCATTAGTCTTCACTAATTTCAGGTGCAGCAACCCTTTTTTTCTTTTTTGTTTTATTAGTGGCGACGCTTCCATTTATTTTTTATTCATTAGGTATTCCTGTCAGAGTGCAACTGTCTTCCCGTATCAGAGGTACGGGCAGACAGATAGACAGTCTGCAGGACAGTGGCATTAGACCCACGATTTGTTGATCATGGGTGTGATGCTTTACACAAGTTCTCAACAAAAAAATGCATATTTTTTACCTGCAAAAAATTGTGCATATATTATTTTTTTGTAAAGGTGAACTTATCCTTTAACCGCTTCAATACAGGGCACTTTTACCCCCTTCCTGCCCCGGCCAATTTTCAGCTTTCAGTGCTGTCGTCACACTTTGAATGACAATTGCGCGGTCATGCAACGCTGTACCCAAAATAAATTTTTATATATATTTTTCACACAAATAGAGCTTTCTTTTGGTGGTATTTAATTACCACTGGGTTTTTATTTATTTTTTTGCTAAAAAAAAAAAGACTGAAAATGTAGAAAAAAAATGTTTTAATTTTTTTTAAAAAATTTGTAAATAAGTTATTTTTCTCCTTCACTGATGTGAGCTGATGAGGCTGCACTGATGGGAACTAATAAAACGGTGTCACTGAAGGGCACTGATGAGGAGGTAGCACTCATGCAGCACTGATGATTACTGATAGGCGGCATTTATGGGCAATGATAGGCGGAACTGATTAGCAGGCACTGAAAGGCAGCACTGATGGGCACAGATTGGCATCACTGTTGGGGCTGCACTGATCATCAGGGCACTGATGATCTTTGCAGGTCTCCCCTGTGAGGAAATGCGGCTGACCAGCGCTCTTCTCCTCACACTCTGTCAGTGTGAGGTGAGAGAGCCGATAATGGGCATTTCCTTGTTTACATGTGATCAGCTGTGATTGGACACAGCTGATTACATGGGTAAAGAGCCGCGTCATCAGCTCTTTACCGAGATCGGGGTCATGCTGTATCCCAGTGACACAGCGCACCCACGATTGCTGTGGGAGATTTAGGCAGCATTATAGGACCTTGTCCCAGAGCAACAGAGCATTTGTTATTCTTATTTGTCTATACAGTGGGCAGAAGGTAGTTAAGTATGGAGACATGGATGAATGGGTGAGTTTGCTTTAAATATTATTATTAACATACAGGATTTATATAGCACGAACAGTTAACGCAGCGCTTTACAACTTGAGGGTAGACAGTGAAAATACAATACACTTTAATACAGTAAGAATCAGAGGGACCTGCTCCTTAAAGCTTACAATCTAAAAGGGAAGGTCAAGGGATACAAGAGGTAATAACTATGGGGGATTTGCTGATGGAAAAAGTAAATGTACAGTTGCTAGGTGGGGGCCAGATAGGCTTCTCTGAAGAGATGAGTTTTCAGGGATTGTCTGAAAGTGGACAAAGCAGGAGAAAGTCGGACAGATTGGGGTAGAGTATTCTAGAGGATGGGAGAGGCTCTGGAGAAGTCCTGAAGGCGAGCCTGGGATTGGGTGACAAGGAGTTAGAAAGCAGGAGGTCTTGGGAGGAGCGAAGAGAACGATTAGGTTGGTATTTTGTAAATAGAGATTTCAGTTTGTGGTGCAGTTGAAGTATAACTAAAGGCAAAACTTTGTTTTTAGTTCTGAACAGTGTGGAGATTGATTAGAACACCTGTTTGTATTGCTACCTCTGCCCCCATTAGGCGAGCAGTAATGAATAGGCCTCTCTTAGCAATGTCCTAGCAATGTACTGAGAGTATTCCAGTCAGGCTTCAGGGTGTATGTATATGGAGGCTTCAGGGGGTATGTATATGGCCTACACCTATTGCAAGGGCAAGTTTCAACTTTAGTCAGAGCTGTACCGTTTTTTTTATGTGCAAACACCCCTTACCTGCATAGGCAGTTTTTTGTAAAAAAACTAACCCTTTAAAGTGATTGTAAAGTCTCTTTTTTTTTATTAAAATAACAAACATGTTGTACTTACCTGCACTGTGCAGTGGTTTTGCAGAGAGCAGCCCGGATCCTCCTCTTCTTGGGTCCCTCTTTTGTGCTCTTGGCCCCTCCCTCCTGTTGAGTGCCCCCACAGCAAGCAGCTTGCTATGGGGGCACTCGAGCCGAATCACAGCTCCCTGTGTCCATTCAGACACAGAGCAGCGGCCCAAGCTGGCCCCGCTCTGCCCCCTCTCTCTCCTAATTGGCTGACTGACTTTGATTGGCAGCAGCAGGAGCCAATGGCGCCACTGCTGTGTCTCAGCCAATCAGGAGGGAGAGTCTTGGATGGCCGAGACACTCGTGGATATCGCTGGACAGAGATGGGGCTCAGATAAGTATTAGGGGGTCAGAGGGGAGCTGTTGCACACAGAAGGCTTTTTATCTTAATGCATAGAATGCATTAAGATAGAAAATCTTCAGAATTTACAACTCTTTTAAGATTCAATAAATGCTGAAAGCGAAATAAATGTTTAAAATTTGATAAACCTTCAGTTTTCTTCCTGGCCCAGACTCTACAACTATATGCATTTTCTTTATTTAACATACTGGGCATAGATCAAAGTCAAGCAACTAACTGATACCTTTTTTTTAGAAATGATGTGCAAAAATCACTTTGATAAATGATAATTAGAAAGAATAATTTTTTACCCTGAGTTAACAATTCTCACTTTGATGTTCACAAATTCACTCTCTGATGTGAACAAATACAAAAAAATTACTCAAAACTCTTTTTCTCAAAAAATTCTCACTTTAATGATAATACATTTTCACTTTGAACTTAAAACCCTGTAACCAAATTACTTACTTTAATTCCTTAATATTTATTTACATTTTTAAAAATGTTCTTCTGGATTTTTTAATTACAAAGTTTTTGATCAATTTCTTTTTGACATAACAAATTGCTTCTATACTTAACAAAGACAAGGCATCCAACCTGTTGAGAAATTGAACGTTCAGTTGTGCCAGGCAGGAGATAAAGGTGGCAAAGCCCCATAGAAGTCTATGGGGCTGTAATGCGTCTTCATGGCCAGGAGAGAGAAAGGACTTGTGCTACTGGATGTGAACAAACTAAGGTCTCATACACACTATTAGATTTTCTGCAGATTTTTGTCTTTACCAAAACCATATAATATGAGGTCAAACCTTAAGAGTTTCAATTTGTATGCAATCAGACAGGCCCTTGCTCTACATGGTTTTGATAATAGGAAGACAAAGATCTGCAGAAAATCTAATAGTGTGTATGGGGTATAATAATGTGTATGAGGTCTTAAGCAGCAGCACTTGTATTTTGCTAATTATACATATGTGGATGGGGCGGGTGGGATTGGTTAGTTCAGGATGAAGATGCAAAAAAGGGTAAGTGCACATTGTTTTAAAGTGTACTTATCCTTTAAGGGCAATGTAGCTAGGGGAAAACATTTTATGATGACCAGTTCCCTTGGTGCCCTAAGCATGTGCTTTTTTAGCTTAGTGGTTAATCCAGCTCTGCTAGAGACTATAGTGAAAGAGTCCAGAATCCACATATATATATATATATATATATA
The DNA here is from genome assembly GCA_037952925.1 of Lithobates clamitans. Lineage (NCBI taxonomy): Eukaryota > Metazoa > Chordata > Amphibia > Anura > Ranidae > Lithobates > Lithobates clamitans. The sequence continues at coordinate 5,580,975 of JBBGZY010000414.1, forward strand.
TATATATATATATATATATATATATATATATAGATCTATATATATATATATATATAGATATAACAGGTGGAAAAGTTTTAAGCACCCAGAGGATTTAAACTTAGAATTCACTTTAATCTGTATCCAACACGAGCACCAGTATGTCTTTAAAAAGTATCAGGTGAAAGCAGGTTAATGCAATCAGTGGTTAGAGAAGTTCTATGGGATTTCAGGCTCAGCAACAGCTGGCCACTCACAGATTGCTGATATCCCTATTTTCTTCTAGTCACAGATTGCTATTGTTAGAACTGGAAAAGAGATAAGGAGAGTCGAGATGTGGAAAAAAGAGCACAAACTACATTTGATTATTGAGGTAAGATCACCAATATATTGCCTGGCTTACCTGATGTTTTTGGCTTTTTAGCAGTTGTTGCCATCCAAAGATTATGTAAAAGGGTTCTCTAAGAAAAAGAAGAATTCAGTATTGAATATGTGTTGCTAATAGCTGTGTTTTTTAGTAAAAGCAGCGTTTGGCTGGACATCGCAGAAGAAATAGTGCTGTTCTGCAAATACGAAACATTTTACTATTTTTGTAGGCTCACCATAATATTATTATATTATCTCAGAACTCAGAAGTCTTAGTTGACCATTTCAGTTTTGCTACTGAAAATTTTAGAATTTACAAAGACAAACCTTACTGCAACCTCATACAGCAGGGGCTACAACCTACATCCAGATTTGTGCCAAGCCCCATGTGTATGGCCCGGGGACCCACTTCCTGTTATCCTCAGCTGTTTAGTCAAGTTTGAGATCTGACCATTCTTCCCATTCTAAAGATACAACAGGCTACATCTCTGTTGGCTGCAGACACAATCTACTAAATATTGGGATGAAAGGGAAAGAGCTTAAAGTGGTTGTGAACCCACATGAAAAAAAGACCTGCAAGACAAAGGCATAAAGAGCTAGCATGCATAGCATACTAGCTCCTTATGTAATACTCACCTGAAATCGAAGCCCCCGCTGCAGACACAGCACCGGCCGGCGACACTTCTGGGTATCGTGGCTCCAGCGCTGTGATTGGCTGGAGCCACGATGACGTCACTCCCTGGCATGCGCGGGAGCTGCCAGTAGTGGCACACTCACTGAAGCAAACGGCAGGTATGTACCATTGCTTCAGTGCACATATGCCGATGACGTCGGCACATGCAGATACAGGGGATATCTCCCAAACTGTGCAGGTTTAGGAGATATCCAGGGTAGCTACAGGTAAGCCTTATTATAGGCTCACTGTAGTAAAAAGTGGATTGTAAGGGTTTACAACCACTTTAAAGTCTGCAAGGAATGCACTAAGATAAAAAATGTTTAGCTTTAGAACCACTTTAGGGGATTTTAGGAGCATTTTTAAAAGGTGGTTACAGCAGTGGCGGCCCGTAATGCAGGGTTCAGCGGCGCGGCCCCCCTAATCCATGCATCCCCCCCCAATCTACATGCGGGCACTGGACGCATGGATTCTAATGGGTTTTTTTTTTAGAATAACGTGATAGAGCCTGAGGCTCTAATAGGCTTCAAAAAAGGGTGGGCTCAGGGCACAGAGCATTGCGCCCCCCGAATACACCCACTTGTGTGACAATAGCGAATGAATATTTGTTATTGTCTTCCTGATTCTCCTCTTGGCCAATCAGGGAGCGGGTCCGAGACCTGTCACACAATTGGCCAAAAAGAGAGGCATTCTTATTGGTCACCTAGGAGGAGGAGGGAGGAGACACATGGCGGAAGCCGTCGTGATGCAAAGGAGGAGGAGATGCAGGGGAAGCCCACGCCCGGAGGAGCGCAGCCCACGACCTAGATGGGGTAGGTGCGGGCCGGGTGACCCGACAGACCAGGGGGGGTGGCGGTTTCCGGTGCGGGTGACCAAACCAACCAAGGGGGGGTGGTGTTCGGTGCAGGTAACCTGACCGACCGGGGGGGTGGCTGTGGGTGCTTTGTTTGCCACCCCCCCAAAAAATATACCACCAGCCGCCACTGGTGTACAGCCTGGAACAAATAAAGTTGTACCTGGGTGCCCGCCAGCTGTGTGATCCTTCACCCTGCTCCCCCTTCCCCCCACCCACTGTTGGCACTACTGTCTGGGCTGTTGAACAAGCTGTAGGGAGACCCCCACTGGTTCCCCTTCCCCCCTGCTAGCAGTGGTAGTGAGTGGTAGCGGCAATAAAGAGGGAGAGACAGCTTTTCACCCCTCACTCACTGCAGCAGGCAGGAGCCGCTTTGTAAAATCCTCTGGCTCGCTCCTGTACCTCCTCCTTCCTGGCTGCAAAGGGTATGAACCAATCAGAGGTGGGGAGAGGACTTGTTATGCAGACACTAAGAATTCTGGAAGATGTAGCCTTGAAGGGGCACTGCACAACACAAGTAAATGGAAGCTAGTGGAGATTAATACCCAGGATTACCTGTACTCAGAAGAGGAGAAACAGAGCTTTTCCTGGACAAATTTGCAGAGATCAGGGCAGAACCATATGGGGAGCTAATGTGTGCAGGCATGTTTCTGGGATCTGCACAGGACACCAGGCACAGAGTGTAAGGACACCGTTGTGAGCAAATCTGTGCTGTGCTTGCCTACACTGAGGAGGCACAGAGCCTGTGAGTACCAGAGCGAGAGACTGAGCCACAGAATGAGTTGCTGTGCCTTGGATCCTGAGCTGGGGAGACCGGCTGCTGTGTGTGCCCCTCTCAGAGAGGTCCTGATTGGGAGGATCTGATCGTGAGGAGTCTTCATGAGAACTGAGACTGCTGGGCCAACTGCCTGCCAAGCGTATGGGACCAGACCTGTTGCATGCCAGGATTGGTTGGCGGAGTGCCCACAATGCACGGGCCGCCACTGCCTAACAGCCCATTAGCCATCTTTTGCAGACAGCGTTAAAGAGACCGATACCTGTGCACCACCTTACAGAAGGGTCTCAATGACAGTCAGCTAACCTTGACAATTTGGTGCCATGTACTTTAGACACCAGTGAACTACATTGAGGTTTCTTTTATGTCATCCAGGCTTTCACTGTTGAAGCTAGTCTTACTAATACTGTGTGGACTAGTGTAATGGGGCATAGCCTTATTGCAGCATAAGTTAATGGCAATAGGTGAGGCTAATCTGCCCATCAGTTAATCCAGCATATTCTGCTGTCCTTTTTATTTGTCCAATGCATTGCATTTGCTTACCCTTCAATAAAATGTTCATCTTATTAATTCTAAAGTTGCTTGTGGATTATTTTCTGTATACTATCATAAGGCGCTATAATAATAACGCTTAAGACACACAGGTGTGAGTAAGCTACATCGTGTGTCGTGAGGGCTAAGCAGGTTAAGGAGTCATGGAAAAACAGAGGACCCATCAAACCAAGCAGTTTCTATGGTGGTAGCGCTACAACGTTAAAAGTAGATGAGAGAGAGAAAGGAACAGTACTGCATATCAGATGCTTCCGCACTTTACATTTCTTTCCATCTAAAACAGAGAGCTTGCTGACAGGAGGAGACAGGGATCTCATTATTTTTCTGCATCTCTTTTACTATTTAATCATAGGCTGGGGTTTTCCTTAATCAAGGTGTATTTCTTAAACTGCAGAAAAAAAAGTGAAGTCAGTGACCTCACAAAAGGATTAGGCATTGTGCCAGTGCTAGGCCCTGCTACTGTGTACATAAAGGTAAAAAAGCACATAGGGTTCTCACAATATGTTCATGCAGAGCGAAGAAAGGTGGTTTCACAGTTGTCTATAGGTTTTGGTACTTCTTGATTGGAGGCTTCAAAGAGCTTTGGGAGGGAAGAAGCCTGTCCTTTGTCAAAATTTTATTAGAGACCAGAAGGCTAAGTGTGCAGATGTGCACACACATTATAATGAAGGGTTTAGCTATTGTTCAGGGCTCCATCCCCCACAAGAGTTTGTGAGGCTTCAAGGGAGCAGCCAGAGCAGTGGCGGCCCGACCATTAGTGGTGCACGGGCGCCGCCCCACCCTATCCATGCGTCCAGCCCCCTAATCTACATACAGGGTGACGGATGCATTGATTCCAATTGGGGGTGGTTTTGAAGCATGTGATTTGAGCCAGAGGCTCTAATAGACTCAAGAAAGCCCACTCAGTTGTGTGACAATAGGGAATGAATATTCGCTATTTTCACACTAAATCACCTCCCCGCAAATCAGGAAGTGGGTCATGAGACCCGTTTCCTGATTGGCCAAAACGTCAGGCGATCCTATTGGATGCCTAGGAAGAGTAGAGAGGAGAACACGGTTGGAGGAGAAGACCGACCGAGCCACCAATGTGATCGTGGATGGCTCATCTGCAGCAGCTGAGCCATCCACCACTCCCCGTCTCAGACAGGGGAGGGAGGGGAGATCGGAGTCCTCCCGGGCAGGTAAGAAGGCTGTCCGTCTCACGGGGTGGGGGGCTGTTCCCTGCATTTATTTCCCCCCGTGGGGGGGTGGAATGGCCTTGTCTCCCGCCAGGGGGGTGGGGCTGGCGTTGGCTTGCCGTCCGTCCATCCCCCCACCCTGCCCTGCCTCGAGTTATCAAGCACCAGCCACCACTGAGTCAGAGGTGTGCATGTCTGCACAGTGAGCTTGGTGAGAGCGACAAGGAGCTTCAAAAGATAGAGGTATACGTAAGCACTCTGGTGCCGTGTATTAATCATAGTGACCATCAAAATGTCTGAGTTTGAGGCCTTAGCAGTGGTCCTGCAAAAGCAAGCCTGGAGGCTTAAAAGTTTATTTTAATTTCATGTTTTAACCTTCTTAGTGGTATTCCCGAGTGTGACTGGGGGTGAATTCTCCATACCAAAAGCGGAAACCCCGAGCCACACTCAGGGCTGCATCCCAGCATCCAGGGAAAGTTACTTAGATTGTCCCCAAGATCCTGCGATGTCCCCCCACTGTGTGTGGTGGCTGTGGCTTCCTTCCGATGTACTGTATGCCGGGCTCTGTTCCCTGAAAGCGTTGCGACGCACGGGGACAGAGACCGGTGGGAAATTTAAAAAGTGCAAAAAACAGAACACATACAGTACCCTGTAATCTTACAGATTACATTACTGTATCGAATTATTTCACCTCTCTTTTGTCTCTAGTGCTTTGTCCAGTGCCCTGCATGCAGTTTTATATTATATCTCCAATCGTTCTCCCCTAGTGAATATTTTGCATTAATATTTTGTTGCCAGCAAGTGCATTACTTTACATTTCTCCACATAAAACCTCATTTGCCATTTGTATGCCCAGTTTATCACTCTGCTTATCTTTGTGTCATCCGCAAAAACTGAGACTGAACTAGCTATCCCATACTCTATATCATTTATAAATATAATGAATAAAATTGGTCCCAAGACAGAACCTTGGGGTACCCCACTAACCACTCTAGACCAGTCTACTAGTCTTTCGTAGAGTTCGCTAAATTCCTTATAATGTTGGAATTCAAATTCATTGACTTTTTGGATCTCCTCAAACAGTAATTGGAAAAAAAAGACAACTGGGCTGCAAGATGAGATATGAGGGTATGAAACTCAGGGGGTGTACTTGGAATGGCAGGTATCACCCTTGAACCCTATCAAAATATAGTTGGCTCATCGATGAAAATTCATTGAAGGAGGGTGACCACCTGATGACCCCATTTGATATACCTATTTGAAGTCCTATTAGTTATATTGTACGTCTCTTTTATGAAAGCAGCTGATTGGGAGTGCAAGCAGCACAACCTCATCCCTGCTATCAGGGGTTCTGGCAAAGATCAGTCACTTTCATGTTTGCCAACAACCTGTGACACAACTGGTAATCACCGTTTGGTTTATCTTTGTACATTGTTGTTTTTGTTTTGGATGGTTCACACAACTTTGACTTCTACTATTGTTTTTCTACCTTCTCGGCATTCGACCCTCAGCAATGCTTCGGTATTTCCTGTATTTTCCTTTGACCCAAAATTAGGAATATCGAAGCCCCTAACCCCAACCAACAGTGTTCTGCTGGTACTGTAGACTTATCCAAGAAATGGTGAGCCCGATGATGTACCGTACTTACCGTGCCTCTTGTCACCACACCAAGAACAACATCAAGAGTACCGATTTGTCATGAATTTGCATTATTACAAGACATGGGGATGTGTGCATATAGTTTGTGTATTTTGTATTTGTTATTGAGGTGCATAAATGATTGGGGGCACCTAGAGGCTTCACTGACCAGCTGGGGAGGGTACAAGAGGAAGTGTGTTCACTGTGTTCATTTTAATCAGTCAGTTACTACTATTTCTTCATGAGGAAGTTGTAAAATCAAAAGTTTTGATCTGTTACTATGGACAACACCTCTTCTTTCTTTTATAAATCAGTCAAAAAATTGAGTTAAAGAAGAGCCAGGTCTGTTCTATCCAACATAAAACAAAGATTTTTTATGAATTATAAATCATAAGAAGACATGTGCAATGATACACCTTGAAACAGAACAATAAATTATAAAGCAGAGTAGACATTTCCAGATTGCCGTGATCTGCTGTCCTATATATTACATTCTTACAGGGATAAGCATTCTCCAGTACTGGGAACAGCTATATTACACTTCTCAATTTTGCTGAAACCTGATTTTTACTTTTTCTTTCATTAGAGTAGAACAGTTCAGACACGCTGACAATGGTCCTTCAACAGAGAATAGGTAATAAGTGATTACAAGTATATGACGCACATTTCTTTTAACCTTTTTTTTTTTTTAAATAAGCAATTTTGCTAATATAAAAAAAAAATCTATACAGTTTAAAGGCCTGTATTTCTTTCCTTATATATTTTGAAAAGTGTACAGATTAAATTATATTTGATTGTAAACTCTTATGTGTAGGGCCCTCTTATCCCACTTGTATTGAATCATATTGTAGGTGTACCATCTCCCTCCATTTTATAAAGCACTGTGCAAACTGCTGTATGAATCCTGTATAATAATAATAATAATAGTAAAAAAAAAAAAAAAAAAAAAATGAAAAGGAGCCTGTCAGTTTAGCTATGAGTTGAATCATTACTAAAATTCATATATTTTCATAATTTGGATAACATCAGAATTTTTCATGACACAGTCAGATCTATACTATCTGCTTCTGTAGCTTCATATTCTTATGCTATGTAGCACCCTGCTCCTGAAGAGCAGAGGCTATTCTTTCAAATTTAAGTCAATTGAAGCTACAGTTCGGCTCAGTTTATTATTACCTAAATTTCTGTACCAGTTTGTCTGGACTGTGCAAATTTGCATCCGACCATGGGTGGTGCTGTTACCATTGGTGGATGTTGTTAATACAGTCTGGATGGACATATCGAATACTTTTTGCTCAGAGACAGATCGGTGGGAATGGTTCATCTACCGTGCATTCTAGGTAGGAGTATTTAAGGAGCAGACACCATTTTTTAGGGGTTCGCGCTTCATGGCCCTCCTGGCCTGGGGAAATTGCTGCTACTTAAAATTCTGCCTTGGGGTCGGCGGACCCGAGGCTCAGCTACTAGAAGAAGGCTTAAAGTTTTAGTGGTCTATTGGTCCATAGGATGGTCTCTTTCTGGCCTGCGTGAAGAAACAAGGGTTTGTAGTAACCAGGGGAGGACTCTTCAGGAGAGGACTGAGCATAAGGCTGGTATCTTGGGAAGAGCCTGGGAACTCAGTCGGAGATGCATCTGAGATTAATCACAGCAATCAGTTTTTTCAGGATTGTCAGGTCTGTGGCAGAGACCATATAGAACACAATAATCTGTTCACTCAAGATTGTTAGGTCTGTGGCAGAGACTCTATTCCAGCATTGCATCGGTTGCTAGGTTGGTGAATGAGACCTATCCGATGGTTGCTAAATCCAGCTGTGGAAGTGCTGTTCGCTGGACTTAGAAATTATTACCTCTAACTGCAATATTCAAGGTACCTGAATCCCTTTCACCCTTTACCCTGCTATTGCATATTTTGTTCATTCAATAAAACTTGGAAAAAGGACTAAGTGTTTGAGCCAGTGTTTACAATGACACATCTCTTTTGGGACCCCGCTACGACGAACACTGTGAAGATGGTAACTGTAAGCCTAAAAAAAATATTCAGCAGCTCTCTAAGAAAGAAAGAAAGAGAGTGCTACACTATATTTATTACAGGTACTTACATAGCGCCGTCAATTTACGCAGCGGGCTACATATTTATTATACATTCACATCAGTCTCTCCCCTAAGGAGCTTACAATCTAAGGTCTCTAACTCACATTTATACATATACATAATAGGGCCAATTTAGACCAGAGTCAATTAACCTACCTGCATGTTTTTTGGAGTGTGGGAGGAAACCAGAGTACCCCCCCACCCCCCAGCCTCAGTGCCACTAAACTTGATAACAGCCTTATCATAGGCTCAACATGGGTGCATTCTTCAGTACAGCATAAACTAGCTGGCGTATTATGGTGACCAGAAGCTCCTGGTGCTGCATACAGCCATCCGTAGACATGAATGGTTGCAGACAGCTGTAAGCAGCTATGAGATGTTACTTGGGTAAAGCGGCACATGTGCATAGACGAAAGTTCCCAAACAGTGTGGGTTCGGAAACATTGCCTGTTTACAGCTCCCTGCAACCATTCATGTCTATGGGTGGCTGGACACAGCAACAGGATTTCCTGGGCACCAAAATAATCTAGTGTGTTTGTGTTGTACTGGAGAATGCCCCTGTGTGCATGAGCCCTTACACTTAAATAACATTACGGTCTCAAGGATTAAATAAAAGCATTAGGTTTACTAGTCAGGATACATTAGTATGATCAACAACTGTTATTTTAATAACATCCAGAGGGGATCATTTTTACCACCCCCCTGCTGTATACAACAAAACAAAATCATTTTTAAAATTAAAAAGGAACTTCACCCAAAAAGGGGAAGTTCAGCTTGTCTGCCTCCTCCCCACCCCCTGCTCTAAGTTTTGGCACTTTGTTTTTTTTTTGTGGGAGCGGTGCTCCCACTTTCAGTCAAATTCAAGCAGAAGTTTGGCTCCTTCTGGGACACATCATAGGTCCCAGAAAGGTACATGACCATCCACAAGGCACAGGGTGCTTCAAGCAATCACAGCCAGCTTTCCAAAGTAAACATGCTGGCGTCTGGACATGAAGACAGCCAAAGGGCCTGATAGGGTGAGGAAAGCGCTGGATTCCTGGTGAGTATCCTATTATTAAAAATCCGCAGCTAGGGTATTTTGTATTGTATATTTAATCAGTAAATGAAACTAATAAGAATGAAAATGTCCAGATAAAAAAGGCAGAAGGCAGAAATGCCCTCATAAATTGGTGGTCAATGGATAAGTGCCCTTTGCTTCAAAACAAGGCTTTGGACAGGCTTTTTTAAAGCACTCTAAATGCCAGTCAAAGCGCTTGTCACTAAATAAAATGGTTAGCTTACTGTCCTGTTTACATCTTGCATTTGCTTTGCTTCAGACTCACTTACAAAATTATACCCCATGTCGCTTTAGCGGTGCTTCAAAGTGTCTTCAAAGCCTCCGTAGAATGCTATGACAAAGCTCGCTTAAAGCACACACACAGGGCATCTGCCAAGCTCCAAAAGAGCATCACCGACGCTTCACCAAAGCATCACCAAAGCTCCATCGAAGCACCACCGAAGCTTTATCGAAGCACCAAAAACACATCATAAAATGTTGAAGCGGTAGGCGCTTTAATGTGTGTTGAATCCAAAGCAAGTGTAAATGAGCCCTTAGGTAGTTTGCCACTGCTCAAGTAACCCATAGCAAACTCTGGAGGTACCCCAGGGTTCCATGAAACACTGGCTGAGAAAAGCTGACAGAACCAGGACAGGGTCACAGACATAATTTGCACTGTATTTCCAGTCTATGATTTAGAACCATACAGTATATACAAAGACAGAAAATATATCTAAAGAGTCTTTTTGGTTAAGTCACAAAAGCATAATGCATGCACATTCCAGAGTTCATTTTAATGAAAATTATTTTGTTTACTAAAAGATTTAAAACATAGATCATCAGAATTTACCATATGTGCAATATTTAAAAATGTAAAGAGAAGCTCCAGTCTCCCCCCCCCCCCCCCCCAAAAAAAAAAAACAAGTACTGTCGCTGCTAACTTTTTTTTTAATCCGAAAAAAACGTTTTATTGCACTCTGAGATAATACAAATTTGAATCTGTAAAATTTTTTATAGATGGCGCAACCATCTGTACACAGAATAGACAAACATCTTACAGCGATTACACTTTGCTATATGTTAGCTGTTGACTTTTAATACAAGGATCCAGCACTGTCCTCACCTGAGCCGATTCTTCAATTAGTTTTGGGTCCAGGTGCCGTCATTTTAACTGCACATGCAGGAGCCACTTTATGAAGTGTTCTGCAGTCCTCTGGGACCTGTGATGTGTCCCAGAAGGCTGCTGGGGAAGAAGGGGGGGCTTAACTTCCACTCAGATCGCAGCTCCAGCATGTTAAAACCAAGTACCCGCTCCCCCGCCCCCAAAAAAAGTCCAAATGTGTGGTGAGCGCAACTTCCCCTCTTGGGTGAAGTTCTGCTATAAAGTGCACCTTTATAAAGACTCTAAACATTAAAGTATTCACATATTCTCACCAAACAATAAAAGAGCTTTAAAAAAAAGCTTTCTCTGATCTCTCTAGGTCAGCCATTCTCAACCAGGACTTTGTAAAACCCTAAAGTTCCTCCACAGGTTGCTAGTGGTTCCTTGCGCTATGGCTATTTGACCTATTTAATGGCACCTGCATAGTTCCAGGGCCAATTCACCACCAAGGGCCATTTTTCCCACTAACCCCTAATAAATTGGTCTTAGCAGGGGTTCCCCAAAACCTGAAAATTATTTTAGGGTTCCTCTGGGGTAAAAAAGGTTGAGAAGGACTGCGCTAACTGTTTGTACTATGTGGCAATTCATTATCAAAGATCACAACAAAGACTGTTAAGCAGTGGTGATCAACTTAAAGTGTTACTAAACCCAGGACCCTGCATTCACTATATCTGGTCTCCTACAGTACACAGAACATGGAAATGAGATTATTTTAGTAAATATAAACTGCTAAATACCTTTTTTCAGCAGTATATAGCAGTCTTGTGACTGCTTTCAGTGTAAGCCGAACACTGGTTAACACTTGTAGGAGGAGTTTTCATTCTCTTCTGACTGTCCTATGAGGCTAAAACTGAAAACGAGAAAAAGAAGATATTCCAAGAAGTGAGTGTCTCTATTTCATAATCCTGTGCCATACTGTCCACCTCAGTGATATGAATCCACTCCCTTACGAATGGCAAACTCACCAGCTGTTGAGGCCTTACACTCGCGTGTTTGGCCGGACAAGGCTTTAACCCACTATCATGGGGGTTACCATGTGAGCACAGTCATCCACTGCTCAATGTGCCGAACGCCATTCATGGGATGAAGGTTCCACATAAAGAATAAAAAATGCTCCAGATAGTGTATTAACGTTTAAAAGATTTAATCACAAACTGAAACTAAAACCAATGCACTCACATGATCCATAAAAATAATGGGCATGATACTTCACAGCATATCACAGCAAGCAGGGTAAATGTAGTCACAGCACTTCACAGCAAGCAGGATAATGTAGTAACACATGCAGCAAAACTTTAGAAACACTAGAATCACTAAAAGGTCACGGCGGACCCAGGGAGTGTGGAGCGTGAAAGCCTGCGAGTCACCTCACCGGTTCACTGCTGGCGCTTCCTGGCTACTCACAACCAAACTCCGCTCACTCCGCTCTCCTCCCTCGAATGCTAGTAAAGGGATTGCCGCGTAGCCACGCCCCGACATGTTTCGTCATACGGACTTAGTCATGGGGTTGGCTACACAGCATGGCAATCACTCATTTATGCAAATAATTAGACACGTGGGCGGGCGCCAATCTCTCGGCTTCTCCACACTTCCTGTGTCCCCTTATACATGAAAAAACAACAAGACTCCTTATGAATTTGAATCTCTAGAACCCAATGCATTTATAATAATTACAAATAATGAATCGTAATAATATAATTCACCCCAATATATCCTATGATATGATAAAGTGAAAAAAAGGAAAAAGAAAAAAGAAGAAAAAAGAGAAAAAGACAAAAGAAAAAAGAAAAATAAATAAAATAAAATTAGAAACAGAAATAGATAAAAATAAAAAAATAATAAATAAAAAAATAATAAATAAATAAATAAAAATAAATAAATAACAAAAAAAAAATAAATAAAATGAAAATAGAAAAGACATAAAATTAAATAGAGCCTCTGAAATGAAATATTAAGTGACATACCATCAATCACACTATACCCTATAATCATGTGATCTCATAGTACTTATATGAAAATAAGCCCCAAGGAAATGTGATATTCAATACCACCACTTAATCACCATCCTAATCCTTATACCCCATGTGAACCCAATAAATTTTTTTTTTTTTTTTAAATAACCTAAAAAAATTAATTTAAAAAGTGAATAAAGAAGAATTAATGGAAAAATGTATTACCCATAAATCTTCTAAGCTCCAATGTTAATGATGCCTCACATCCAATGACTGACGTAGGCCACTCTAAGTGAAATTATGAATCCCCTATCATTTACCATTTTGACATACGATCCCCTACATCATAATCCCTAGTGAATAGTGATATACTATACATCCATTCAGTGCTCCACCTAATAACTGCCCCCAATATAACAAATGTTTTTATTTAAGAGTTGCTAATGAAACAGTTCAAATCCAGCTCAATGTTCATCCCTCTAGGGAACAAACTTTTGAGCTGGAAGATCCATCGAGTTTCTCTCTGAGAGAGGTCTCTAACACGATTAGAGCCCCTCCAAGATTGGTGTACCACATCTATACCACAAAATTGGAGTAAACTGGGATCCTGATTGTGTTTCTCCTTGAAGTGAAGCGACACACTATGATATTGGAAGCCTTTTTTGATGTTGGCCAGATGTTCCGCAATTCGCACCCTCAGTAATCTCTTAGTACACCCCACATAGTACAGCCCACATGGGCACCATAAAAGATAAACCACAAAGGAGGTGTTACATGTGATGAATTCCCTAATGTTGAAGATTTCATTCTCAAAGTTGGTTATTTGGGTCATACCTCTAATCTGAACTGTTTTGCAGCAGATACACCTTCTACATGCAAAAAAGCCTTTTAGGTCGATACTTATGGTCTGATGATGTGGTTGATTCAGAACCTTCTTCACCACCCTCTGGCCAAAACTCGGTGCCCATCTATAGATAAATTTGGGGCAACTGGGTAAAACATCCCTCAGATGTCTATCCTTGCAGAGAATGTGCCAGTGTTTCCTGAATATCCTTTCTACATCCTTATACTGGTGATGGAAATTTGAGATAAATCCCAGCTGGTGTTGATTCTCGGATACCCTAACATCTTTCTCCCTCAGGCATTGTTCCCTAGGTATGCCCGCTACTTCATCAATGATGTTCTCCAAAGTACTCCTATCATATCCTTTCTGAAGGAACCTATCCTTAAATATATTCGCCTGAGAGGTATAGGAGTTAAGATCTGAACAGTTACGTCGGACCCTCAGCACTTGCCCTTTTGGTATATTCTTGATCCAGGAGGGGTGGTGCCCACTCCTGATTGACAGATAACTATTTCGATCTGTAGTTTTAAAAAAAACTTTAGTACTTATGACACCCTCAGTTTTTTCTATAGTGACATCCAAAAAATTAACCGAAGTGTCACTGATGGTATAATCCAATCGGATATTTTTAGTGTTGTTATTTAAACATGACACAAACTCTATCGCAGACTCCTTAGACCCCTCCCAAATAAAGAAGAGGTCATCTATAAACCTACGATAAAAACGTAGTTGGGGTGGCCTAACATGGAAAACACATCTATCCTGCCACTCAGCCAAAAATAAATTGGCCAAGCTAGGAGCATATCTGGCCCCCATCGCCACACCCACCTATGAGGCTGCATGACGCTTGGATTTCTGTCTGGACGGTGCTGATTGGCCCTGTGCTGATCACATGCACCCTCCCAAAAAAAAAACTCTCTAGCAATACACACCAAAGTGAGCATGTGCAGAGTGCCTCCTAGGGCTCTGTGATATCAGAAGATGGATTGGGGACAGTAAAAGAAGGGGAGGATCAGAGAAAACAGGATCAAACAGCGTTTTTACACATTGCGGAGGATTAACTCCTTAGGTTCCACAGTGAGTATAACACGTATATTTTCCTGCATATACAGACTGATTGTACTGTTGTGGGTTTAGTAACACTAAAAATTGAATGGAGAATAATTGAAATTATGGCATTGACTTTGACTACTAAAAATACAACCAGCTCTCTTTATGCTAACCTATCCTCTATCTCCAGTGGTCCTCCATAAATCTACATGCATTGTGTACACTCCACTAACTTAGAATAGCAAACACTAGAACAGAAACAAATGTATATTGATCACACCATCAGGCTGGGAGAATGCACCATCAGGGGCAAGGCTACAAATACCTAATGCACAGCAATCTGGTGTAAGTGAAGGCACCACCTTGGCCAAAATTATAGAAAAATAACCAGGATTCATACATACGATGTGATTGAATGTTATCTATAAATAGCACGCTGTCATACAATCTGGTGTGAGTGAAGCACCACTAGGGCTAAGGTTATCTATAAATTGCACGTTGTCATACAATCTGGTGTGAGTGAGGGAACCACTAGGGCTAAGGTTATCTATAAATTGCACGTTGCCATACAATCTGGTGTGAGTGAAGGCACCACTAGGGCTAAGGTTATCTATAAATAGCACGCTGTCATACAATATGGTGTGAGTGAAGCACCACTAGGGCTAAGGTTATCTATAAATGGAACGTTGTCATATAATCTGGTGTGTGTAAAAGCACCACTAGGGCTAAGGTTATCTATAAATGGCACATTGTCATACAATCTGGTGTGAGTGAAGCACCACTAGGGCTAAGGTTATCTATATATGGCACATTGTCATACAATCTGGTGTGACTAAAAGCACCACTAGGACTAAGGTTATCTATAAATGGCACGTTGTCATACAATCTGGTGTGAGTGAAGGCACCACTAGGGCTAAGGTTATCTACAAATGGCACGTTGTCATACAATCTGGTGTGAGTGAAGGCACCACTAGGGCTAAGATTATCTATAAATGGCACGTTGTCATACAATCTGGTGCGCTTAAAGGCACCACTAGGGCTAAGATTATCTATAAATGGTACGTTGTCATACAATCTGGTGTAATTAAAGGCACCACTAGGGCTAAGGTTATCTATAAATGGCACGTTGTCATACAATCTGGTGTGAGTGAAGGCACCACTAGGGCTAAGGTTATCTATAAATGGCACGTTGTCATACAATCTGGTTTGGGCAAAGGGTTCCAAAGCAATTGCTAAAACCAAGGAATATCTGTGCCGGGGTCCAATAAAGTAACCCTAGGCTTATTTTCCTGATAATACATCAACAAGCTTTTAGATAGCACAGCACATATCAGAAATATAATTACACCAATTTTGTTACTAATGTACAACAGGAACTGATGTACAAAAACTTTTGCTCTATTTTTAAGGCATAAGCCCCTGTGTATACATTGTGATTAAAATTCAGCTACTTACACCCTTTAAATTGCATTTAAATCTAACTTTCCGTTTCCTGTGTTGTATATCCTGGCTCATGATTGTATGTTTATAATTACGGATCCCGTTCTCTCTGGATTATCCGTGTTTGCTGATATTTACTGTAAACACAAGCTCTCGTCTGCAGCATGCTCTAGCACTCCAGTCGGGTATTGACATCAGCTGCCTGTCTACAATTTAAATTCCATCTGTCCGCTAATGCTGCCAGCTCACACTGAACATCCTGCTGGCAGCTCCTTTTTTGCTTTTATAATAGGCAGATTATCTTTTCTTTTATTGTGTCACTTTTTTTCAGCTTCTGAGTGTGTCATTGTGGTTGCTGTTAAGTGGTCCTTGGATCTCTACATGGAGAACAAATCATTCTCCAGTGTGTTGGACACAATTTTTTTTGTGATCAGGTTAATCCAGCAAATGGGAAGGAAGAGCTGTATCTGCATTTTGGCTCCATGTACACTGGAGCTCATAAACGGACGTTTTTTTGGAGTTTGGGCGTTTTTTTTTTTAACGGCCCATAAACTCCACTCTATGTTATCCTATTGGTCCATGCACACATGGACGTTTTTGAACTTTTATCAGCAGTGGAATTTATGAGCTGTTTTCTGAACGCCATAAAATCGTGTTCTGTTTTTCTGACCACAAAAAACGCCAAACGCTCATAAACGCTCAAAAACATGGCTCACCAGCTTTTTTTAATGTTTTTGATCCATTGGGGAAAAAAAACGCTAAAAACCGCTAATGTGGAAAAATGCTAAAAAACGCTAATTAACGTTTTTAACGTTTTTGCAATATCATTTAAGGACTCACTGCAAAGCTACTGGCGTTTTTATAACGTTATTTAAATGTCCAGTGTGCATGAGCCTTAAGGTATAATTCAATTTTTTTTATTGAAGTTGAACTGCAAAATACAGCAGCTGCAGACAAGCATTGTGACCTGACTTTTCCCTGCTGCAGTTAAGTAACTCAGCTAGGTCACCTCCCTGCCTCCAGCCAGGCTAATGAGATCATCTTTCTGCCATGTCCAGTCAGCATGTTCCCTTTCATCAATCGTAAATCCAAGACGTCTGGCCACAATTAATTCCCTTCTCACTCTTAATGGTGCTATAAAATTGAAGTAGTTGCATTTAAAATACATTTATTTATTTTTTCATGGAATATCTGTACAGAGTTTAGCTTTAAGGAAAAAAATTCCAGATGAGCTATAAACATCGCAAGGATTTTAGCAAACTGGGGATTCATACCTTCTCTGGCATCTAAAGGTCTGCTTTACCAGACATTTTCTCCAAATGGCTATGTCTTTATTATTGAGAACTGAACAATCTCAGGGTTATGATAAGGAAGTAAATGCCATTTCTCTTTAACCACGCAGAGCCTTGGATAATATCTGACTTATATGCTTAAAGCGGAAGTAAATCCTACTATCGTTTTCAGCCAAGGAAGCTGCCATCTTGCCCTCTGTTTGATCTTCAACTGCCATGGTTGTGATCAGTTATGACACAGTCATTGGATGGTTTGACAGTTTGGTGGAGAGTGCAACCATTGTGACAATTACATTCCTGGAACGTGCCGGAAATGTAACTTTTTTTAAACTGTTAAATCGATGGGTTTAGAGGAAGAATTTGCAAAATCTCTATAAAAAAAGACTGGAGTGACATTTGGCGCCTTACCATTGAGAGGTCCAATAACATTGCTGCCCCCAGAAAACTCCTATAAAGTTATATGCCATTGGCATCTCACACCTAGTTAACTCAAAATATGTCACATTTTTTAATCCATTATGTTTTAGGGGGTATATAGGCTGAAGGTACCTGGGGAGTAAGGACAGCTCAGGGCAGAATCCTTGATTATTGCTGATATTCTGGTGTTTGCCTCGAGACGAGGAGCCAGTGGGATGTGCTACTTCAGCCAAAGTACCACTTCTTATGTACACCCCTGCTAGCTGAAGTCATCATCTGGTAACGCAGCTGGTGAATACATTTCTATACATTGCCACAACACTCTGCATACTGTATTCTGTACAAATCTCTCTAAATCTGTGTCAAAGACTGTTTCCCTGGGTGTATTGCATGTTAACAAGAACTTAAATAAAGAATACCATGCTTTATACGAACTGTGTGGCTCGTTATTTGGTTATCCCCAACTGAAGATACCTAATTTAGGCCAGTCTACAAGTGGATATGAATCTACAATCCAATTAGAACAGTATTGCAGCAAAACTTATGTAATGATCCATGGGGGGGGGGGGGGGCACAATTGCATAAACACATTTAAAAAAATGACTAAACCTGAGCAAAAATTAATATATTTTATATTCAAGGCTACCGTTAAAAAATTGCAGGGGCATGGCTGTCCTTCCTCAGTTATCATGAAGTATTACAAAGAATGCCAGGCACAATGCTTAATGAAAAGATGACCGATATCCTCCAGGACTCTCATGACCAATTCCTGTCTGGTCATCTTGGATAGCCTGTGTAGCACCAGTCAAAGGCACTCCCTAGACTACAGAGCTCAACTGATTCGATGGTGGGAGGATGGTCACAACCATCTACCCACAATTTAAGGGAACAGTGTCGCCTGTTTTTAACATCAATTGGGCGCCTATGCCAAATTTGGGCCTTAACATACACCAACAAACTGGCTAGTGGGGGCAGGGTTGGACAAAGACTATGGACCTCTGATTCTTGCATCACCTTTAGTTAGGACACTCTTCATATTGGGCTTAGGAGCAAAGATATTGGTCTGATGTTATTTTCAGAGTTACACATTTTTTTGCAACTGTTAATATATACTTGTTAGAGTGTTTACTGTTGCTTTTCCATTCTTTTGGTTATTGTGTTGCAACAATAAATATTCACCCTTCAGACTTGGTGTGTCGGAGAGTGTGGTGCTGCCTAGAGAGTCTTCCACACTGAGAAACAGTGGCTCCTTTGGGGTTAAGCCTATATGTGTTAAGATGGCTTTCAAGACTCCTTTTTGGCCCTATAAGAAAGTAGAAAATACTGGGACTCTTGTGCATGGTGAGTGGGTTTATCCCCTCCTCCCCCACTTTCTCCTCCTCAGTCCCTACCAATTTTTTCCTCTTTTCTTTTTTATTCTTCACTTTTTTTCTCTTTTTCTTTCCCCTTCACCCTTACCCTTAATTTCCGATTTTCTATACGATGACCTGTACCCCTAGGTGTTTGGAGTGCTGTATGCATATGCTACTCGATATGCCTATGCAATTATAGTGGACATTCAGTTCCGGCAGTCTCTATGTATTCCTGTTCCTATGTACAACCATGTACTATATGTTAAAAATTACCGTTTGTTATCATCTTATTTGACTTACTTTGTGATCTCTCTGAATTAAAACCAATACATTTCTTGTGAAAAAACAAAAATAAATATATGACTAAAAATAAAACTGAAATTTCAGGGGAACATTCTACCATAAACTAAAACAAGTGCAATTTTTTCTCCAATATAGACAGCTCAGAAAACCCGGTGCTCTGGCTGGAAGATCTTTGTAAACCTACAACAGTACAGTCTTCGGAAATAAGCCGGAACATGAGCCATGATTAAGGCCCGAGTGGCCAAAACATGTTGGAATTCCTTATGGCTGTATTCTACTATGTTCTATAAAGGATGACTGCTTGCTGATATCACTGTTGTGCCAGCTTCTCTCTAAAGATGTTTCTATCATAACTTTCATCTTTGTGCACTCTCCTGGAAAGAGTAGTGAGCCAATCACAGGGCCAGGAAAGGTTTTAGGGGTAGTTTTGTACGTAAAGGATGAAGTTACACTTTAAGAAATAAATGTATAATTAACACTGAATATTAGATACGTAGCTGAAAACACAGTCAGGCAGGGAGGAGACCTGATTTATCATTTCTTCTCCCCAGTCCCAGCCTGTGAATGGACAGTGAAAGGAGAAGTAGTAGACTAGTAAGCTAATCTGTCTGTCTCTCTGCTGTCTCCTCCTATTAGCATGTTTCTTGCATGGAAGCACTTTTTCTACTGCTGCTTCTCCCTCCCCCATTCTAAGCTGTGCTGTAAAGGGGATTGCATGAGACCAATATTAGGTTGACTTCTGGTACTGACACTCCTTGCTTGTTGGTAATCATACTGATAAACGAGCTGTATGGAAATATATGAATTGTAAATTAAGGCTAAATTAAGTAGACATTATTTCCTTCCCTTGGATTGCATTATTAATTAATTGTATTTAGTATCTACAGTTTCTTTGCAGGACCGCTTTTGATTAATTGGGATTATTCTCCCTCAGTATATCATTATATTATATTCATTTTAGTTCTTTTGCATTTTTATTAAATGGCACTTTAGCCTTGTATTTAACATCTAGTGCACCTTTAATTGGCGTATTATTCAGATTCATACCTTCTCTTCGTATAACATCCAGATGAACTCCAGTAATTACTGAGAATTCATTCTGGAGAAGTGGTCATTATGCTTTCACTTCCCCTTAGACAGTGCGCTGTAGGCATCCATCAAACCTATATTTTACAATGAATAGCTATCATTAACAATTTGAGCATATTGACAATATTCAGAACCCTTTTATTTAAAGGAATAAATGTGCACTTTAATATCAAAAATCTCCTAGTCTGCATTTAAGTGACAGAAAAATAAAGAAAGATAAAACATGTACAATAGAGGGGAAAATAAGGAATGAATTGGGTAAATTTACATGTTTTTTTATTCCATGAGAGTGTTCTTTTTATCTAAAGTCTCTTACAAATTTATGATCAAGCATTATATTTTGGTACTGTTACCAATAGCTTAATACAAAATACAATAGAGCGCACATGAAATGTTAACTCTTGTATGAAGTTCAGGGATGTGCAGGAGCACAGGTTTAGGAAGGGTCTCGCAATGTTACAGAATTCTTGGTCGTTGGCCAAGAAGACTAAAAATGTAGCATCTGTTGTCTTGACACATAAAATATGAGGTTGTTTTTACCAGTCTAGGGCAGTTCGTGTGTTTGCTGCCCCAGTTATCGATGAGGCAAGGTGTGTCTGAAATTTTCTGATTCATAACCTTGTACACAGCAGTGTTGCTAGACTTGGACCTCTAAAGCACATGCCACAGACCTAGCTACATCCAGCCAGCATTCTGAATGTCCAAGGCAGACCAATGATGCATGAATAGTTTAAGTGTTATTCAGCCAACAGAACATCCTCTCCTGTCTTCTGCCTTAGTTAAATTACTGACTCCAATTATACATTCTTCTTTATATCTGCTGCCAATATAAGGGGTGTTCTTCCACTGACCACCAATGTAATGGGGACATCTACATTGACCACCAATACAAAGAGGGGTACTAAATTGGCACCACTATGATACTTCTGCTCACTCTGCACAAGTCTGGTAGAAGCATGATTGTTGTATGTATGACTGAAAAAGATGGACCATTTCACTGTGGGGCATACAGGCACTCAATCCCCTGGAGCAGTCAGAATCTGGAGCAGCTGCGCATCACAACCGATCAGCTATTTCCAGCGTGTTCAGTTACCTTTGAAGATAGAAGCTGATTGTTTGCCAGGCACAGCTGCCCTAGTTTTGATACATTTCCTTCGCACTGTTGAAAAGCCCTGACCACTGTATTTTATTAAATGCCTATTTATTCTATGCTGTGCTGTACATTACATACTCCTGACCACTGCACTTTATATGCTGTGCTGTACATTGTTCTAATTGCTATGCTCTGTATGCTATGTTGTATGTTAAATAGTCATGTTTATTGTTTCAATAGTTGCTTATTGCTTAGCAGTCCCTGTTTATCTATGTGTTTAATGTGTATATACAGTGGGGACGGAAAGTATTCAGACCCCCTTAAATTTTTCACTCTTGTTATATTGCAGCCATTTGCTAAGTTCATTTTTTTCCTCATTAATGTACACACGGCACCTCATATTGACAGAAAAACACAGAATTGTTGACATTTTTGCAGATTTATTAAAAAAGAAAACTGAAATATCACATGGTCCTAAGTATTCAGACCCTTTGCTGTGACACTCATATATTTAACTCAGGTGCTGTCCATTTCTTCTGACCATTCTTGAGATGGTTCTACACCTTCATCAGTCCAGCTGTGTTTGATTATACTGATTGGACTTGATTAGGAAAGCCACACACCTGTCTATATAAGACCTTACAGCTCTCAGTGCATGCCAGAGCAAATGAGAAACATGAGGTCAAAGGAACTGCCTGAAGAGCTCAGAGACAGAATTGTGGCAAGGCACAGATCTGCCCAAGGTTACAAAAAAAATTCTGCTGCACTTAAGGTTCCTAAGAGCACAGTGACCTCCATAATCCTTCAATGGAAGACGTTTGGGACGACCAGAACCCTTCCTAGAGCTGGCCGTCCGGCCAAACTGAGCTATCGGGGGAGAACAGCCTTGGTGAGAGAGGTAAAGAAGAACCCAAAAATCAGTGTGGCTGAGCTCCAGTCGGGAGATGGGAGAAAGTTGTAGAAAGTCAACCATCACTGCAGCCCTCCACCAGTCGGGGCTTTATGGCAGAGTGGCCCAACTAAAGCCTCTCCTCAGTGCAAGACACATGAAAGCCCGCATGGAGTTTGCTAAAAAACACCTGAAGGACTCCAAGATGGTGAGAAATAAGATTCTCTGGTCTGATGAGACCAAGATAGAACTTTTTGGCCTTAATTCTAAGCGGTTTGTGTGGAGAAAACCCAGGCACTGCACATCACCTGTCCAATATAGTCCCAACAGTGAAGCATGGTGGTGGCAGCATCATGCTGTGGAGGTGTTTTTCAGCTGCAGGGACAGGACGACTGGTTGCAATCGAGGAAAAGATGAATGCGGCCAAGTACAGGGATATCCTGGACAAAAACCTTCTCCAGAGTGCCCAGGATCTCAGACTAGGCCGAAGGTTTACCTTCCAACAAGACAATGACCCTAAGCACACAGCTAAAATAACAAAGGAGTGGCTTCACAACAACTCCATGACTGTTCTTGAATGGCCCAGCCAGAGCCCTGACTTAAACCCAATTGAGCATCTCTGGAGAGACCTAAAATGGCTGTCCACCAACGTTTACCATCCAACCTGACAGAACTGGAGAGGATCTGCAAGGAGGAATGGCAGAGGATCCCCAACAAAAAATTGTTGCATCTTTCCCAAAAAGACTCATGGCTGTATTAGATCAAAAGGGTGCTTCTACTAAATACTGAGCAAAGGGTCTGAATACTTAGGACCATGTGATATTTCAGTTTTTCTTTTTCACTAAATCTGCAAAAATGTCAACAATTCTGTGTTTTTCTGTCAATATGGTGCTGTGTGTACATTAATGAGGGAAAAGATGAACTTAAATGATTTTAGCAAATAACTGCAATATAACAAAGAGTGAAAAATTTAAGGGGATCTGAATACCTTCCGTCCCCACTGTATGTTCTGATGTGCCTTTAGCCATATAGTGAACTCTACTTGCCAACAAGGAAAGGGTTAATTAATCAAGCTTTCCATCAATTAACGGTTAAAAGACAACGTTTTTTTCTCTCTAACATGGGCTGTTCATGTGTGTCCTGAGCTAATTCCATTGAACAGGTTAAAGCATTTGTTACCCCAACATTTCATAATCCCGATATGTGCCTGCTGTACCATGTACTTGTATATAAAAAAAAAAGTATCCTGTTTCTCTTTGTTTTGCTTCCTTTGTGTGAAATCCCTGCTGATCCTGCTAGTCCCCTTGCTTTCCTATTAAGAACTGACCACACTAAGCAGAGAAGCTCAAGTACTTTTGGGTATACTAACTCTTTCCTACTCTATTCAAAATGTAAAATAAAACATTTTTGCTATAAACAGACTTTAATTTCAAGTTGGCTTTATTGATTTTAGGTTGAGTCTGGCTAAGGCGCTTACAGATATTGAAGAATTTGACCAATCCAGACATTTAGTCAGATCAGGGGCTAAAGCTTGTACCCTCCACAAGCTTGTACCCTCATTATCCTAGCCATACAAAAGCAATGTTTTCTTCATATTTTTAATTCAGTTTATTTCTCAGACTTTTTGCACTACAATAAATGCTTGTACCATCTACTGCTGCAATAAACCAGCTTTCATGAACTACAGTAGGTCAAATAGAAGTAGACACTTTCTGTTGCAGTCAGCAAGCACATTTTCTCTAAATGTCAGAGGCAAGTGGAGGACCAGACAGATATCACTTGGAATGGAATGGGTCAGGCTGACATCTCTATTCATATCAAATCCCATTTTTACTGACTAGGCAGCCAGTTTCTGCCCCAGTGTAACTACAATTGACATCATAAGCCAAGATTGAAAAGAAAGATAAGTGCATCTGTTAAATGAATCACCTAATCAGATTACTGTCTTTAAAGAAGAAGTAAAGTCCAGCATTAAAAAAAAAGTGAAAGTTAAAGTGATTGTAAACCCATATTGTTTTTCTTTTAAATAACAAATATGTCATACTTGTTCTGTGCAATGGTTTTACATAGAGCAGCCCCAATCTTCCTCTACTCGGGTCCCCTGCCTGTATTCCTGGCACCTCTCCCCTGCCGAATGCCCTCCATAGCAGACCACTTGCACGGCTCACTCCCAAACCATGCTCTATGTGCCCACTGACACACAGAGCGTGGCTTTGCCATGCCCCTGCTCCCTCCTTACTGGTTATGATTGACAGCAGTGGGAGCCAATAGCTCCTGCTGCTGTCTCTGAGCCTATGAGGAAGAAGAGAGCAGAGAAAGTCTCTGCTCTTGTGCACAGTGGTGGATTGAGATTGGGCACAGGAAAGTATAAGGGGAGGGGAGCAGGGGAGGTAGCTGCACTCGGTTTTTACTTTATTGCAGAAATGCATTAAGGTAGAAAAAGAGCCTTCAGACTTTAGACCCACTTTAGTTTTGGGCAGAACAAACATGCAACATCTCTTTATGCCCTTGCTCCTAGCAATTTTTTACTCTCTATGTATGTACACACTAAAAATAGAGCTCAGCACAGGGGTCATTGTAACATGCACAGTAGCAGGAGCCCAATGACCGAACAGGAGTAGCATAAGACCAAGAGAAAGAAACACTTCAGGCTGCCGTCTTGGAGAACTTGCACTTGGAGAACTAAAGCTTTGCCCAATCAGGGTGCAGAATGCACTTTGCAGTGCTCAGTGCATTGCAGGGTGTTCGGTGGGCCAAACACCCTGCAAATTCGGGTGTTCACCGAACAGGCACATGTTCGGGCCAAACCGTTCACCCAACACTAATAGACTAATAGCAATAGTTGCTGCTGTCAAAAGCGTTTTTCTCCTTTTTCTCTATGCTTGTGGTTGACGTCAAGGCAGGTGTTACCAACAACAATGCCCTTATAGCTCACCATAGATTTTAAACAGTTAAATCCACAATCCCTAGTGACCTGGCCTAACACTAAAAGGAAAAACTCAGCTTTTTTGTTCATGGTGAATCATCGGTACAGGAACACCACCCACTACTGTTACTAAATGAAACTATGTCCAACCATAGGCCCAACTATTTAATCTGTGTGTTTCCTCCATGTACTGCAGTCTCCTCCCACACTCTAAAGATATCCTGGCAGGCTAAGTGACTTTTGTCTACATTGACCCCAGTATATGTGTACATATTACCCATGCATATATGTTACTATACTCTACATGCCAGTCCCACACCCTTGCAATCTGGAAGCATTGAGGAAAACCAAACGTGGGAACCTATCTCATTTCATAATCATTTACCGGGAAGATTTTAAGAAACCTCAACCAAGTGTACTAACATGGTGCCAAAGGATCACTGAGTGTCAGATATGACAAAATATATATCATTATTTACAGTACCTTATTTTGAAGGACTTGCTTTCAAATTTGCAACCATTGCAGTAATCATGATTATTTTTTATTGAAACCAATAATTATGAGTGAACATAAAATTACCTTTTCCATAATAAATGATATAATTAGCTTGAATTAAAACTGTCATTCATATAGAAAAATGTACTTTAAAGCAGATACCAGTTGTATGTAAAACCCAAGTTAAACCTTTAACTTTTAGTATCACCTGATCTCTCTCTCTGTACTGTGCACATCCTGTGAATTCTGTTTTTATGTGCACTGCAACAGTGGTCCTGTCTTACACTTCCATTACAGTGATTATGGCAGAATATACCAAAGCATGGGCGTCCGCAAAACTTTTGGGCAGTGTGGCTCTCTCTGGTGGCACTGGGTAGTGTGGCTCTATCTCTGGTGTTGAGTAGCATGGCTCTCTCTCTGGCGGTGGGTAGCGTGGCTCTCTCTCTGGCGGTGGGTAGCGTGGCTCTCTCTGGTGGCGCTGGGTAGCATGGCTCTCTGGTGGCGGTGGGTAGTGTGGCTCTCTCTGGTGGTACTGGGTAGCGTGGCTCTCTCTGGTGGTACTGGGTAGCGTGGCTCTCTCTGGTGGCACTGGGCAGCGTGGCTCTCTCTCTCTGGCGCTGAGTAGCATGGCTCTCTCTCTGGCGGTGGGTAGCGTGGCTCTCTCTCTGGTGGTGGGCAGCGTGGCTCTCTCTCTGCTCTGGCAATGGGCAGCGTGGCTCTCTCTGGTGGCGCTAAGTAGTGTGGCTCTCTCTCTGGTGCTGAGTAGCATGGCTCTCTCTCTGGCGCTGAGTAGCATGGTTCTCTCTCTGGTGGTGGGTAGCGTGGCTCTCTCTGGGGCGCTGGCTAGCGTGGCTCTCTGGTGGCGCTGGGTAGCGTGGCTCTCTCTGTTGGTGCTGGGTAGCGTGGCTCTCTCTGGTGGCGCCGGTCAGCGTGGCTCTCTCTCTGGCGCTGAGTAGCATGGCTCTCTCTCTGACGGCGGGTAGAGTGGCTCTCTCTCTGGCAATGGGCAGCGTGGCTCTCTCTGGTGGCACTGGGTAGCGTGGCTCCCTGGTGGCGCTAGGTAGCGTGGCTCTCTCTGGGGGTACTGGGTAGCGTGGCTCTCTCTGGTGGCACTGGGCAGTGTGGCTCTCTCTGTAAAATGGCGCCGCCAATCTTCTGGACTACATGTTCCATGATGCTCTCCTAGTCTCCTTTGATTGGCCCTCAGTTATGGCCAATGGGGAAGGAACAGAGTGGGCAGGAAGCGGGGAACCTGGTGAGAGCCGCCATCTCTTCTCCCTGACAGGAGAAAGGGGGGGCGAGCGATGGAAACCTCTAACAGCCCACAGCTCGCCTTTCTCCTGACACAGCACCGCTGAGTTCTCTGCTTGACTGAGCAGGAAAAAGACCCTGAAGTCACACTACACTGATGGGGGGGCTTGACATCACCTTGATGGTGTCACCCCGCTGGCTGCCCGCACCCCCATAGCGATGCCACTGTGCTGAATGTGCTGATCCGATCCCTGATTCCAGGGGGGGCACTTGACCCCCCTTGCCCCTACCTGCGGACACCCATGTACCAAAGTACATGCTACTATAATCAAGCATAGATACACACAGGAAACTGGAACAGCACAGGAAGATATACAACCACATTATGTTTGGGTATTCTTATAACCTCCAAATCATTACAAATATGTAAACCATTCTAAATGTAATACAATATTACTATTAATCAAACACTAGTATTTTTCTCTATTGTTTTGGATATACCCATCATCCAGCATCAAAATTATTAGCTGCTCTGTATGAAATCGGTTCTAACAAAAACTGTCATTACATTCACCTAAACAGACAAAATATCAACAACAATAAGATGGCGCATGTTGTCAATGGATGCTGTAATCTTCGTCTTTAGTTCTTGTACATCAAACCATATCTGTCAGGAGAGTTAGTAGACCAGACTATGTGGAATGCACAGAGATAACCAGAAACGCATGAAAAGTGAATAGTAATGATATTTATTTAGGATAGGTGAAAATTAAGAAAATACAAACAGTGCACAACCAACCCAACAAACCCACCAACAACAACAGTATATACAGCAAGGGGCAGTACCAAAATCACAGATGTCAGCCAGGCCAGGGTCATACACAGCAGATCAGCAGAAAGACAAGGGATGTTCCAGAAACATAAACATTAGCCAGGCCAAGGTCATACATGGGAGATCAGTAGATGAGGGACTGGGAACCAACAGGACAGGGAGTGGATGGATCGGGCTGAAGGGTAAGGAAAGGGTACAGGAACACAGGAGGGACCGGGTCAGGATAAGCACGGAACAGGGTCAGATGCAGGCTCAGGATCGGGTAACAGGGTCAGGGCTCAAGGAGAGAGATACCAAGGCAAGCATGTGAGGGCTTTCAGGGTATTTATGGGACTGACAATAATTGTCTTCATATAACACCTGAGCGCAGGGAGTGTTGTCTGCTCCATACTGCCAGGATCCATCCGCTGGTGGACGTCAGTACTGCAGCCAAAAGATGAAACAACACCAGCAGGGAAAGATTCCCCTGACAGTTCCAAACTGCCAGGAGACACCTGCTGGTGGCCCCCAGTACTGCACGCCAAATGATATATCTTACCAGCGGACGGACCCTTTCCTGACAATATCAGACAGGTGGATTGTTGCTGTTTTGTACTATCTTGGAATTAAACAAAATGAAAAGTCTTAGTGGGTTATCATTACATTTCCCACCTAGACGTAAACAAATGGTTAGCAACAAACACATATTAATCACAAAATACAAAACATATGGCCATGTTGTTTACTGAGTGCACTCTTTTCTACCCATATTAAATGAGCTCATATTAATTACTTCATTATTTAAATATCACCACGTGGATTTTCATGAAAGGGCATCCATCAAAAGTTGTCAATAATTCACCATGGTTAAAATTACAATTGCGATAACATTTTATAGTGTATTCATCACATTGTTCACAAAGATTATACATCACCAAATCCAATTAGATTTTTCTTTTTCAACCTCTTGTTTAATCCAATGCAGATCTTGGGAACTTCTAGGAACAGATCTGGTTCCTTCTGTGTTAATGAAAAAACATATAAAACAATCATTGGTATTGTATTCTAAAGTATCACACGTCATTACAATCACCAATATGGATGATACAGAGTAGATATACATCTCCAGTGATCATTCATTGTTGTCCTATCTTAAGCTGTAACTCTTTGCTTGGTCATGCATTTAACATTTTAAGAACGTGTCTTACCACTAGTCATCTTGTGATTCACTGAGCACAGGGGTGAGGTGGAAGACACACGAAGACACCTAAATGTATGCAGCTGATTTACACTGGATGTGATCACAAGCAGTTCCTCTTGGATGGATCTGATTCATATGGACTGTCATTTATTGTTTTGAGATGTCACAGCATGGAATGCAGTGATTTCACAGAGTGTTTCACGTGAATGTCACAATTATTCATTTAATGTGTGTTATTTGTTACGTGCAGCACAATACACAGTAGGAGGGTCCCACCACTATTGTGCTATACACAGTTTTTTGGTTACACTTGGTACGTGCAGCACAAAACACAGTAGGAGGGTTCCACCACTATTGTGCTATATACAGTTTTTTAGTCATCTTGTTCAACTGAGGAAACCCACACAGTCGTTATCAGTGGGTGTAGCCTTCTCCTTTTCCACGCCCAGTAGGCTGGAATAGAGAACTAAACATTTAAATAATTATTATAATAATCATGGCAGCTTTTAAGAATTTAAAGGGTGTCGGCCTTAATCAGCAATTTACTTTCCTTTGTTTTAAATGAATCCTAGAGTTACATAGCAAAAACTAACTATTTCAACTAGGATTTTTTTTTCTACAATATAATTAAAAATTTCCTTTGCCTTACAAAACCATTACCTACATTTGAACATCACATTTAACAGTATATTACTCATTTCTTAGATGTTCAGAACTGTTCTGCTTCACAGACAATCTTCCTTTTAAAGGGGGGAGGGTCTGCAATGTCTCTTCACCTCTCTTTCCTCTCTTACACATATACATAGGCACGTGAAAGGAGGGGCCATGTCCCTCACCTAAGTAGGCTTTCTGAGACAGGATATGTCCATTGTCCATAGAGGAATGAGGGAGGGGGTCACATACACACAGACATACTGCAGCCATCTCTGCCACAAATTGATTTTTTTGTTAAACATGCAAAGGCTCACTTCTCTCATATGTTATTTTCTCTGTTTCAGTACCTACAGTATAACCCTTCTGAATGTTTGCTTCAGTTTCATTACTTAACTCTTCCAATGTTAAACTCACAGACTCCCAAACATAAGCAGCAAAAGTTTTAATTCAGGTAACATTGTCACATTTAACACAGACCATACAACATGCATTCAGCATATCTTTATACAAGTACCATGTCCTCAACATTAGCCATCTACGAACAGTTCGGACATACACACATATCTTCGGCCGCGTATACACGAGCGGAATGTCCGACAGAAAAAGTCAGACGGAAGCTTTTCATCATCTATTCCGAGTGTGTGTGCCTCATCTGACTTTTTTTTTTCAAAAATTCTGACAGACCTAGAAATAGAACATGTTCTAAATATTTTCAACGGAACCAATTTCTATCGGGAAAACCGCTCTTCTGTATGCTGTTCCGACGCACCAAAAACAATGCATGCTCTGCAGCAAGTACGAGACAGAAGTTATTGGCTACTGGTTATTGAACTTCCTTTTTTCTAGTCCCTTCGTATGTGCTGTACGTCACCACGTTCTGGACGGTCAGACTTTGATCAGACTTTGGGTTGACCATGTGTAGGCAAGACTGCTTGAATGGAATTCTGTCAGAGAAACCTTCGGAGTTTATTCTGACGGCAAAACCGGTCGTGTGTACGCGGCAATACATCACTGCAGTAACAATCTGAGCGTCAACTCATCGCTTTCAAAATTCAAAAAAGATCTCATTGCTCTGAAACTTCTACAGTCCAGAGACCAATGCTATTACTATCATAAATTGAGGCTTCCTGAAGATACAACCTACCAATTGTATATCAGTCTCGCGCCCAATTTATCAAACAAAAACAAACCTGATCACCTGCAGGCATCTCATTTAAATCAGCTAAGTATCTGATACATTTTCTACACTGTCTGATTGTGCTACGGCTTACAATACAAGAACACAACATTAAACCCATCACAAACAGTCTAGCACAATTCTGCATCATTTGTATCTCTTGTTTACACAAATCAAACACCCCAGTTCTGGTACCAAGTGTTTTGTCACATTTTTGGGGCTGTGTTCAATATGTGCAAAGAGAGCTCACACAAATACTTAAAAGTATAACATTTATTAAAAGTAATGACAGATGCAGATAATATTAGAAAATATAACAAGAATACTTACCTAAAGATGCTGTTTTTGCCACGGGTCCTGATTGCCCATGCAGCATGGCCAGTTAATCAGATCAAGCTCTGGTGTGAGACAAAGGTCTTATAGGATTTGGCTGTAGTAATATAGAACTTGAACGTAAGGAAAAAACCACCCCCAGCCAACTCCCCAGGAAGCACATTCGTGAAGGAGAGGGGCCTGACTTGGCCATAGAGTCAGCCTACAATCACTTTCCAATGACATGCGTCAGCTAAAAGTTACTGGAATAACCAATATATTAGAAGCTTTATTAGATATTTGTGAGGCAACTAGATAACTAATAATAAGGAAATATGAAAAATGCAATTTCCCTATCACCATCTTCTCGGTGTCCCCACTGCAGGTTGAGATTGTGCAGACCAGCTGATTTTCTCTACGGAGCATGCTCAGTTTCAGTTCCCTTCTAAGCTCTAAATGTCCTCCTTTTTCTTATCTGTGCAGCCCACATGACTATAGAGACACAAATGTGTTAGTATACACAGTGGTAAAAGACACTCTCATAGTTACATAGTTACATAGTTACATAGTAGGTGAGGTTGAAAAAAGACACAAGTCCATCAAGTCCAACCTATGTGTGTGATTATGTGTCAGTATTACATTACATATCCCTGTATATTGCGGTCATTCAGGTGATTATCTAATAGTTTCTTGAAGCTATCAATGCTCCCCGCTGAGACCACCGCCTGTGGAAGGGAATTCCACATCCTTGCCGCTCTTACAGTAAAGAACCCTCTACGTAGTTTAAGGTTAAACCTCTTTTCTTCTAATTGTAATGAGTGGCCACGAGTCTTATTAAACTCTCTTCGACTAAAAAGTTTTATCCCTATTGTGGGGTCACCAGTACAGTATTTGTAAATTGAAATCATATCCCCTCTCAAGCGTCTCTTCTCCAGAGAGAATAAGTTCAGTACTCGCAACCTTTCCTCATAACTAAGATCCTCCAGACCCTTTATTAGCTTTGTTGCCCTTCTTTGTACTCGCTCCATTTCCAGTACATCCTTCCTGAGGACTGGTGCCCAGAACTGGACAGCATACTCCAGGTGCGGCCGGACCAGAGTCTTGTAGAGCGGGAGAATTATTGTTTTATCTCTGCAGTTGATCCCCCTTTTAATGCATGCCAATATTCTGTTTGCTTTATTAGCAGCAGCTTGGCATTGCATGCCATTGCTGAGCCTATCATCTACTAGGACCCCCAAGTCCTTTTCCATCCTAGATTCCCCCAGAGGTTCTCCCCCCAGTGTATAGATTGCATTCATATTTTTGCCACCCAAATGCATTATTTTACATTTTTCTACATTGAACCTCATTTGCCATGTAGTCGCCCACCCCATTAATTTGTTCAGGTCTTTTTGCAAGATTTCCACATCCTGCGGAGAAGTTATTGCCCTGCTTAGCTTAGTATCGTCTGCAAATACAGAGATTGAACTGTTTATCCCATCCTCCAGGTCGTTTATGAACAAATTAAATAGGATTGGTCCCAGCACAGAACCCTGGGGGACCCCACTACCCACCCCTGACTATTCCGAGTACTCCCCATTTATCACCACCCTCTGAACTCGCCCTTGTAGCCAGTTTTCAATCCATGTACTCACCCTATGGTCCATGCCAACGCACCTTATTTTGTACAGTAAACGTTTATGGGGAACTGTGTCAAATGCTTTTGCAAAATCCAGATACACCACGTCTACTCGTACTCCCCATTTATCACCACCCTCTGAACTCGCCCTTGTAGCCAGTTTTCAATCCATGTACTCACCCTATGGTCCATGCCAACGCACCTTATTTTGTACAGTAAACGTTTATGGGGAACTGTGTCAAATGCTTTTGCAAAATCCAGATACACCACGTCTACGGGCCTTCCTTTATCTAGATGGCAACTCACCTCCTCATAGAAGGTTAATAGATTGGTTTGGCAAGAACGATTCTTCATGAATCCATGCTGATTACTGCTAATGATATCATTCTTATTACTAAAATCTTGTATATAGTCCCTTATCATCCCCTCCAAGAGTTTACATACTATTGATGTTAGGCTAACTGGTCTGTAATTCCCAGGGATGTTTTTTGGGCCCTTTTTAAATATTGGTGCTACACTGGCTTTTCTCCAATCAGCTGGTACCATTCCAGTCAATAGACTTTCTGTAAAAATTAGGAACAACGGTCTGGCAATCACCTGACTGAGTTCCCTAAGTACCCTCGGATGCAAGCCATCTGGTCCCGGTGATTTATTAATGTTAAGTTTCTCAAGTCTAATTTTAATTCCGTCCTCTGTTAAGCATGTAGGTGCTTCCTGTGTTGTGTCATGAGGATAAACACTGCAGTTTTGGTTACTGAAGCCCCCCGATTCACTCGTGAAGACTGAGGAGAAGAATAAATTCAATACCTCTGCCATCTCCCCATCCTTTGTAACCAGATGTCCTTCCTCATTCTTTATGGGGCCAATATGGTCTGTCCTCCCTTTTTTACTGTTTACATACTTAAAGAATTTCTTGGGATTTTTTTTTGCTCTCCTCCGCTATGTGTCTTTCATGTTCTATCTTAGCCGTCCTAATTGCACCCTTACATTTCTTATTGTATTCTTTATAAATTCTGAATGCTGTAGATGATCCCTCAACCTTGTATTTTTTGAAGGCCTTCTCCTTTGCTTTTATATGCATTTTTACATTGGAGTTAAGCCATCCAGGATGTTTGTTCGCTCTTTTAAATTTATTACCCAATGGGATACATTGGCTAATGCCCTTATTTAATATGCTCTTAAACCAAACCCATCTCTCCTCCGTATTCTTTGTTCCTAATATTTTATCCCAATTTATGCCTTTTAGCAAGGTTTGTAGTTTAGGGAAGTTCGCTCTTTTGAAATTCAGTGTCTTTGTGTTCCCTTCATGTCTCCTATTTGTGTGATTTATACTGAAACTAATTGACCTGTGATCGCTGTTACCTAAATTGCCCCGTATTTCCACATCTGTTATCAGGTCTGTATTGTTGGTAATCAGTAGATCTAGTAATGTTTTATTTCTAGTTGGTGCGTCTACCATCTGACCCATAAAATTGTCCTGCAAGACACTAAGGAACTGGCGAGCCTTAAATGAATGCGCGGTTCCCTCCGCCCAGTCTATGTCTGGATAATTAAAATCCCCCATTATGATAACACTTCCCATCCTTGCTGCTAATCCAATTTGTGATAGGAGATCCGTCTCCACTTCCTCCCTCAGGTTAGGGGGCCTATAGCATACTCCCAGTATTATTTTCCCCTTGGCTTCATCCCTTTGGAGCTCTACCCATAAAGATTCCACCTCCTCCCTAGCCCCCTCAGTGATGTCATCTCTCACATTCACTTGTACATTATTCTTGATATATAGGCATACCCCTCCCCCTTTTTTACCCTCTCTATCCTTGTGGTATAGGGTATACCCTTGAATGTTTGCCAGCCAATCATGAGAGCTGTTGAACCAGGTCTCTGAAATTCCCACAAAATCCAAATCCTCCTTGTACAACAATATCTCTAGTTCACCCATCTTGTCCGCCAGGCTCCTGGCATTGGTGAACATGCCACATAGTTTAGACCGGTCGCATATTGTCCTCGTATTGGGTGTTTCAAGATTGCAACTTGGACTTGCTACTATACTCACCTTGTGTTTTTGTGCTTTGGTTAACCTACCACTAATGCCCCCAATACTACCCTCTGGAATATCTTCCGCGCTGGCTATCACTGTCTCTGGACCCTCCCCCCCATCGCCTAGTTTAAAAACCCCTCTAACTTTTTGGCTATCTTCATTCCCAGCAGATCTGCACCCTCCTCATTTAGGTGCAGTCCGTCCCTTCTATAGTACCGGTTACCGACTGAGAAGTCGGCCCAGTCCTCCAGGAACCCAAACCCCTCCTTACTACACCAGCTCTTCAGCCACTTGTTTACTTCCCTAATCTCCCTCTGCCTCTCTGGTGTGGCTCGATGTACCGGTAGTATTCCTGAGAACACTACCTTGGAGGTCCTTTTCCTCAAATTAGCTCCTAAGTCCCTAAAATCGTTCTTTAGGACACTCCATCTGCCTCTGACTTTGTCATTGGTGCCAACGTGCACCATGACAGCCGGGTCTTCCCCAGCCCCTCCCAGTAATCTGCCCACAAGATCCGTGATGTGCCGAACCCGAGCGCCCGGTAGACAACATACTGTTCGGCGCTTCAGGTCTTGGTTACAGATTGCCCTCTCTGTCCTTCTAAGAATTGAGTCCCCTCTCCTCCAACCTCTTCCATGTCCTCATATTGCTAAACATTACGGGGGTGGAAAATAGAATGCTGATTTATTACATTCACTAAGAAACTCACAAAACAGTTTTAATATAAATATAAATGTATTTTTTTTAGTCATGTGACTGGCACAGCACCAATTAGGGCTGGCCAGACACAGACTCACACTGTAGAGAGCTTACATCAGCAAAGTAATACAACCCCAATTCCAAAAAAAAGTCTACATAAAAACAGAATGCAATGATCTGTAAAATTTCATGTTTACCACAATGTAGCATCCTTTCTTCTTTTAACAACACTCTGTAAACATTTAGGAACTAAGGAGACCAGTTGCTGGAGTTTTGGGGGGAGAAATGTTGTCCCAATCTTGACTGATATAGGATTCTAACTGCTCAACAGTCCTGGGTCTTCTTTGTCATATTTTTAGTTTCAAGAGGCACCGAATATTTCAATGACGACGCGACGTTGCGTTTTTGGTGCAAATCCCACCCTATAATAATGGGGTGGATAATCATCTGCCTGCTGAGTTTTTGGAGCATTTGGATGGAGGTTTTGTTTGAAGCAACAGCCGTCATTGTGGAGACAGAGGCAGGTGGGACTCTTTCTTAAGAGAACGCTATGCTTTCAAATAGTCTACCTGCCCCCACATTGGATACACTCATATATTTTTACAGCAGTGTGTTATATACTGTCTTGAACCATAAATTTATGACTTCACTCTTCTCATTGTGCCTGTGGCCCCCGATGTGAGTATTGGGGTTATTGCCCCCTTGGATTTGTGCATTCGTCTGACAAATACCATCTTATGCCCGTCCCGTGTAGGACCGCGGTGAGAGAGATTTCTCTGGCTCCACCTAGAATATACTTTATCTCATACCCATTTAATTATTTCATACCGCACTCCTCTGAGCCCTTTAATGCCCCATACACACGGTCGGACATTGATTGGACATTCCGACAACAAAATCCATGGATTTTTTCTGACGGATGTTGGCTCAAACTTGTCTTGCATACACACGGTCACACATAGTTGTCAGAAAATCCAATCGTTCTGAACGTGGTGACATAAAACACATACGTCGGGACTATAAACGGGGCAATAGCCAATAGCTTTCGTCTCTTAATTTATTCTGAGCATGCGTGGCATTTTGTCCGTCGGATTTGTCTACACACGATCGGAATTTAAAGGATCGGATTTTGTTGTCGGAAAATTTTATAGCATGCTCTCAAACTTTGTGTGTCGGAAATTCCGATGGAAAAAGTCCGATGGAGCCCACACACGGTCGGAATTTCCGACAACAAGCTCCGATCGCACATATTCCGTCGGAAAGTCTGACCGTGTGTACAGGGCATAAGGAGTCGACAAGGTGAAATGCATTGGGATGTGATCAACCTCCCCAGTGTGATATGATATAATCTGATTGTATTTTGTCTTCTGGTTGCTAAGTAGCAATGTATACTATATACTATACACATAGTGGGAGGAATCTCGACCTTCAGAGGTGTTGTGGGTTTGATTAATGAGATAGTTAGGGATTTGAGGTCATTTCCAATGGTTTTAAGGGATGTGATATGCCTATAACAATTTTAATGATTTTCGTATCAATAAAACAACCTTTTTAACCTATGTCTGTGTTGGAATAATCATTCTGAAAGCAGGTTTCTACACCTTTAAAGCCCTAACTCTTTTTTCTTCTTTTGTCTGTATTTGCATTGGGATGTGGTGTTGAATTTTCAACTGAGCTCATGTTTCTTTTTTGTTCACTTATTGTAAAGGAGAAAACAGTAATCCAATCTAACAAGCAGAAAATTATAAATGCAATTTCTAGGGGTGTTCTGTAGATCAACAAGAATGTTTTTCTGCCAATTTTAGAAAATGATAGTGACTCCAGAATGAAATAAAAAAAGTAATTTTTAATAACATTAAATTACAAAATAGCTGATGTAGCAATTATCTATATCCGTTTTTAGGGAGAGAGGATTTTTCCTTTTAAAAAATCAGACACAAGTTGGAACTTCTTGTGCAGAGATGAGCATTGATTGATTGGCTCCAGTAAATATACAGCATGTTACATTTACTCAGACAGTACAAGAGCAAACAGGAAATGTTATTTTTATCCCTTACATCAAATAATCCCCCAGCTGTACAAATCTCACTGTGTCTTTCTTTGATAATCTGTCAAAACATTGGCATACACAGCTTTATTTATTAATGGATTTTATCTACTAACATAATCTACCTCAAGGTAAATTAGAAAGTGGGATAAAGGTATCCGCTAACCAAATCTAGATTCATATACTCAAATATTTTACAGATACGAAACGATTATTCGATAAGTATACTTTATAAAAATAAAAGGAAGCAACTTTGCAATTGTTTTAACCCTTTTGTACCCAGGGGTCAAGGATGCCTTAATGCCCAGGACAAAATTTAGCAGTTAACTTATCATTGCTCTATATCTAATTCGCCCACCTTTTTTTTATGGATATGTAAGGATTTACTCATTAACGCTCTCACCCTTGTACACCCCCTGTGAACCAGAGCAATGCTTACATTTCTGCTATGGATCTACCGTATTTATTATGCAATAGCTTTATCATTACTAAAGATAACAAAGCAATACATATATTGTTTATTAAGAACAAACAATGCTTTCTTTTTATGATAATTGTCTTGAAAAATTAATTTTTATTCCAAATGTAACAAAATTTAAAACATTTTTACATTTTTCCTCTTGACCAGTGTTTAAAATAGTTTCACTGTAGATGAAAAGTATACAATTTATTCTATAATTTGTCCTGTTTAAAATGACACACATTTTGATTCTGGGGCATTACAAAGCTATTTACAAATAAAATAACATTTTTATTTTTCATTTCAATTATGTAATTTTTTAACCGCTTCCGGACCAGCCGCCGCAGTTACACTGGGGCATGTTGGCTCCCCTGCGCGAGCCATCGTAGCTGTACATCGGCTCTTTAAGACGCCTCGGGCGGAGCGTGCGTGCCCAAAGAGTGTCCCCCGATGCCAGTGCCCGGCAGGTGTGATGACCGCCGGGCATCCGTGATTGCTCGTTACAGAAGGAGAACGGGGATGTGTGTGTGTTCTCTCAGGGGCGAGGAGACTGGGTATGAACACCGATCTCTCTCTTCCCCTAGTCAGTCCCATCCCCCCTACAGTTAGAACACACCTAGGGAACACAGTTAACCCCTTGATCGCCCCCTAGTGTTAACCTCTTCCGTGCCAGTGTGATTTATACAGTAATCAGTGCATTTTTATAGCACTGATCGCTGTATAAATGTCATTGGTCCCAAAAATGTGTCAAAAGTGTCCGATTTGTCCGCTGCAATATTGCAGTCCCGATAAAAAACGCTGACCACCGCCATTACTAGTAAAAAAAAATAATATTAATAAAAATGCCATAATATCTATCCCTTATTTTGTAGACGCTATAACTTTTGCGCAAACCAATCAATATACGCTTATTGCGATTTTTTTTTTTTTTTTTACCAAAAATATGTAGAAGAATACATATCGGCCTAAACTGAGGAAAAAAAAAATATATTTTTTTTTATTTGGGATATTTATTATAGCAAAAAGTAAAAGATATTGGGGGTTATTTACTAAAGGTAAGTCCACTTTGCACTGAAAGTGCACTTGGAAGTGCAGTCACTGTAGATCTGAGGGGGACATGCAAGGAAAATAAAAAACAGCATTTTAGCTTACACATGATTGGATGATAAAATAAGCAGAGCTTCCCCTCATTTCAGATCTACCCCTCAGATTGAGAGTGTCTGCACTTCCAAGTGAACTTGCAGTGCAAAGTGGATTTGCCTTTCGTAAATAACCCCCATAGTCTTGCACTGAGCAAAAGAGCAGCAAACACCTTTTGTGCAGACTAAGCAAAGTTAGTAAGACATTACAGCCGTATTAAAATAAGGTACTTACAATAAATGATATTTTGCAGCTTACCAATCATTAGAAGTGGTGGCTGTATTAGATTTCTTTTTTCAGGCTTTCTCTCTCTGTTTTTACCAGGTGATGTGTCCAGTAACACACCTTGTGTATTAGAGTTCCTACACTCTGGATGGAGGGGCAACAGACAATTTTGGACAGCAGCATTGCTAACCTGGGGAAGAGAATATCAGATGGACTAGCAGATTTATATACACTAACAAATTGAAGCCAAACTTCAGTTAACACATAAGCAGTTAAAACAGTTTTGTTCCTTTTAGGATAAAGGTTTTAAATAAATGAAAGCTGAGCACCCTTGTCAGTGGTAAATGGGTTGTCTTAACCCTCCAACTGCTACATCTGCAAGACAGCTTGTTCTGTTGAAAAACAACAGACTTAAGGGCTCATGCACATTGCAGCTCAAAGGAAAAAAAATAGCTTCTACAGGCATTTGAGCTTTTATTTCTCTGCCTGAAAGCTTGAAGAAGCTTGTGCTTTTTTATTGAGCTTTTTTGAGCATAAGCTTTTTTTTTCACAAACCCTCCCCTCAGCTCATTTTTCCTTTTTTTGTGCGTTTATTGAACTTTTTTGTGCTTTTTAATGCTTTTTTGCGCTTTTTCGTGGTATTTCACGCTTTTTCATGTTTTTTTTTGCGTGTTTTTGGGCTCTTAGGTGTGTTTTCTGCTCAACAGCTCCTCTCAAAAACATGAGTTTGGTGGGATTTTTCTGCCTGTAAGAGTATATGCCTGTAAACTCCTGAAAAAGTCATAGTGTGCATGAAAACATTGGCTAACATGGTGGGGAGTTTCCAGGCAGAAAAAAAATTAGATGTCAAAAAAGCTCATAAGCCTGTAGGAGCAGCTTCTTTGAGATGCAGTGTGCATGAGCCTGGCTAGATCACCAGGTGAAAATAAAAGAAAGAAAGCCTAAAAAAGAAAACTAATGCAGCCATCACATCTAAGAACTGGTAAGCTGCAATCTAATAGATGTTTGCTTTTGGGTTAAATACTGCTTTAGTATTCACTGATAGGATTAGTTACATAAAACTATGCATATTTCTGCAGTTCCTCCTCTATTGTGTCACTATCTCACAAATGTAACTCATATACATGTCTGCACAGAAAAAGGTTACTAATTATCCCTCCCATTGCCCATGCTAATTTCTGCAGTCTCCATGGGCTACATGGCTGGAACAACTTTAACATCTGACACTTCCAGGACTCAGTGATGGATTGTTGGTCCCCTGCTGCACTCTGTGGCTCCTTCTCTCAGCCCCTAACTTATGTAGACTTATGGAGATCAGCGACACCTTGTTCTTTGCAGGGATGCATTTGGTTTTTGTTTAGTAATAAGTAACAGAGCCACTTTAAAGAAAGGCTCTTTTCCCCTCAAGCATTAAATATGAGGTCTTGTATTTTCTCTGGCCCATGAACCATCCTATTTTTTGAAAGAATAAGATGACTGTGCTCTTTGTAGCCAATATTTTCTGTACTTCCTTGTTAAGCAGCCATCAGGGAGACGTTTAAGCAGTGAGCTTTAAATCATTGTATTTTCCTTGTTCTACCAGAATTCTTTATAACTATGTTCTGCAGGCAGTCTGCTGCACATTAGGCTTGTTAGACTATGGGTCACACTGTGCTGCTCTAACCTCACATTCTTCCTCGAAAATAGCTGTTAAGAAAAGATGATCTAGGCTTGCCTCTCTGCCCTTGTGCCCAGATTACAATATATTTTTTTTTGCTTTCATTTTAGTTCTCTCTGCTTCTTTAAACAGAGCCTTACCTACGACAAAAAGGGTTTCGAATTCTGAATCAGCCAGCACCCTCTGGGGATGGCATGAAATAAAGTTCGAAAAAGAACTTTGCAGCCCCATAGTTGCTACGTGCTGTGTACAGGAATAGCAATGCCAAGTAGAATCTGCAGCTCTGTCATATTACCACTGGGTACACAGTAGCACTAATGCCCAAGGCATGGCCAAAAGGCAGGTCTAACCAGCAATGAGCTGGGCCAAGTGGACCTGGTACTTAAAGGAGTTGTAAAGGCAGAAGGTTTTTTTTTTTCTATGCACTACGAATAAAAAGCCTTCTGTGTGTAGAAGCCTCCCCAGCACCTGAGCCCCATCTCCATCCAGCAATGTCCACGAGTCCGTCGGAAGTCTCTGACACTCCCTCCTGATTGGCTGAGACACAGCAGCAGCGCTTTTGGCTAACTGTCAATCAAAGTCGGTTAGCCAAACGGGAGAGAGAGGGGGTGGGGCCGAACGGCAGCTCCGTGTCTGAATGGACACCCAAAGCTGCAGCTTGGCTCGGGTGCCCCCCATAGCAAGCTGCTTTCTGTGGGGGGGGGGCACTCGTCAGGAGGGAGGGGCCAGGAGCAGGAAAAAGGGACCCAAGAAGAGGAGGATCCAGGCTGCTCTGTGCAAAATCACTGCACAGGGCAGGTAAGTATAACATGTAACATGTAGTATAACATTTAAATGGACACTTTGATTTTTACTATCCGTGTTTCTGGGCCATTATGGTTATCATTTCAATTTCATGACTATTACTTAAAATATTTGTTGTGTATGGGGGTGTCAGTTATACTAGAGTAGCGCTGACAACCTTTGTTTCTAGCTCTATGTGTATTCTACAGTACATAGGTTGTGTTAGTGCCATCTTGTGGACAATTGAGAAAGTACAACACGTTTACGTTTCATGATCAAGTGAAATGACATGGAAGTGAATCATTGTTTACTTTGGAACTTTAGCTCTGACCCACCCACAATGCTCCTGGACAAGGTGAGAACTGAACTGCATTGTGGGAGGATATAAAAGGGGATGGAGCGGCCATCTTAGGTCTCTTGTTCATGAGACGCGTGGCCTGCCAGCAGAACCCTGTGGGTGTGTGTGTCCTACAGGGTTGCGGCCTACCTTGCGAAGGAGCGGAGCAGCCACAAGGATCCTGCCATCGAATCACAGCGTGCTGGAGCAGCCGAAGTGATCGTTCTGGAGACCCGTGGGGAGATAACCGAGGACTCCTGGTCGCTTGTGAACGGAACAGTGTGACGGCGTGGTGGTGTCCCGATACGGACTGAGAACTGCTGAAACAGAGACATCCATCTGCCCGGATCCTGTGTGGTGAGAGGGTTAACACCCAGAAGTTTGTTTAACTACTACATACACAGTTAGAACTGTTACAGAGTGTTGTGTAACCTGAGTATGCACAACAGGAACAATGTAAGGAATCCCCTGTGGAAAAACCCTCATTAAGGAATAAGAAGTACGAGACCTCTGAAAGAGGACTGCCAAGGCTGAAATCTGACATTTAAAGTAACTTAAGGCCAAGGACTTGTCCAGACCCAACTGGAGAAAAAATATGGAATACTTTATGAGGTGAAACTTTCTGGACTCACACCAAGAAAAGTACTTATACAGGAGGTGTGTTACTGGCCAGATCACCAGGTGATCTGTAACATTTACATAGTCAAGGAGTCAGCGGTTGTCAGCTTATATTGGTGAATGTTTTTATTCTGGAAGACAGTTGTTTGTTTTGCAATGTGACAGGATCCCTTTAAAGGTACTAAAACCTGTACCATCAGATCATTATCTGTGTTTAATGTGCCTTCTCTTGAACTATAATAAAAGCTATAATTTAGTATCTATATAAATGGGTAGCAGTGTAAAACAGTCTTAAAAGGATTCTTAAAATGAGTGTTTACTCTACTGAAATGGCCCATAAATCTAAACTACACCTTAGTTTCTATAAAGACAAAATTTACAGCGTTCTCAAACACTCGTGAAAAAGTTTCAGTAGTTTATCAGCATTTACAAATATTTGAGATACATTTTCAGTCTTTGAACTCCAGGCAGATATAAAAAAAACACTAATAAGTGCAGTCATTAATCAAAAAAAAAAAAACATCTATTTTAAATGCAGTTGTTTAAGCACCTGCATTTGACTTGCTTTTAGACTAATGTAATCCTCTATATCAGTGATTCTCAACCTTTCTAGTGCCGTGACCCCTTGATAAAATTTCCAAAGTTGTGGGGACCCCTAATGGTAAAATTATTTTTGTAGCATGGGCTGTCAGCACCCAAGGCAAGGCAAGTAATTTGCGCCTCTAACCCATGGACGTTTAGCGCTCCCCGAGTCCCTTCCACTCGTACAGAATTAAAACCCCTTATCGTACATTTTAGGATGTACCACTCTCTCTTTGTTCTCCTTTCTTTCCCCTTTATCTCTCTCTATCTTAATTTCTTGTTTTTCTTCCCCATCCCCCCTCTAGCCATCTTTCTTGGTCTTTCTCTTATTCTTCCTCTCCCTTTTTCTTTGTTCCTCCCTCTCTTTTCCTCTCCCTTCCATGTATTCTCTATTTTTATTCCTTTCTCTTACTCCCTAGTGGCAGGGTGGGGGGAATGGGATGAGTGGCAGTGCTGGCAGGGAGTAGGGATGAGTAGCAGTGCTGGGGGGGAGTTCTGATCAGCCAACTTAGGTGCTTCTGACCAAGGTCATCTGCTCATCTGAGAACTGTAGTGGCGACTTTTAATGGCAACTATAATCACAGGTAGTGTTACTCACTGTGTCTCCGGCTTCACTGTGTCTCCGACTTTGTGGTGTCTCGTTGAAGTGACACCTATGCCGAAATCAGG
This sequence comes from Lithobates clamitans, assembly GCA_037952925.1. Classification (NCBI taxonomy): domain Eukaryota; kingdom Metazoa; phylum Chordata; class Amphibia; order Anura; family Ranidae; genus Lithobates; species Lithobates clamitans. The sequence continues at coordinate 5,624,700 of JBBGZY010000414.1, forward strand.
AGATAGGGTCTCCTCCAGCCTCTCTCATTTCCCATTCTTCACCAGTCAGCTGACCTCTAGTCTGCAATGAACTGAATGAGCGGCTGTGAAGAGGCTTAGTGGGCGGTCGTGGGCCCCAAAAACAGCCCAGCTGAGCGGCCACAGGCTCCAGGGACAGCCCTGCTGGGCGGCTGCAAAAAAGGTCTGGAGAGCGGTGCGGGATTTAGGAACAGCCCAGGATTCGGTGACCCCTGACAAATCCTCATTCGACCCCCAGGTTGAGAACCACTTCTCTATATAGTAGCACTCAGATTGTTCAAGGGAGGACAGTACTAGGGGCCATATAAGTGTCCTGCATACCAATGTGTAAGGAACATGCAGACAAGAGAGCAGAGAGATGACCTCATCAGTCTGCAGCTGCTGTTCAATTTACCAGCTGGAAACAGGGAGGTGACCTAGCTTTGTTGCTCAAAGCTGAATTTTAGTAAAAGAAATTAAAATATGAATTAAAGGTAGCGCATCATCACAGGGTGGCAACAGTCTGTACTTATAAAGATACATAATCCTACAAAATCTCAGATATGTTATCTGCAAACATGGACATTAAAGGCACCACTGATTGTTAAAAACATATACGTTTATTCATAATCTATAAAATACACTATATTGTCAAACATATTGGGACGCCTGCCTTTACACGCACATTAACTTTATTGGCATCCTAGTCTTAGTCGGTAGGGTTCAATATTGAGTTGGCCCACCCTTTGCAGCTATAACAGCTTCAACTCTTCTGGGAAGGCCGTCCACAAGGTTTAGGAGTGTGTCTATGGGAATGTTTGACAATTCTTCCAGAAGCACCCAGGACACGCTATAGACACTGTAGATGATCCCAGGAGATTTGATCTCTCATGAGCACACCATTCCTTACCTTGATGTAAGTGTTGGATATTTTATAAACTTTTCACTCAGAGGCACTTTTCTGTTTCTTTCTGTTAATATCCAAAGTTTGCTTCACTCCCGAGAAAAGCTGTGCCCTTAGTGTATGTCTTACTCCCAAGATACCATTCCACGTCATCATCATCATCTCCATAGAAACATCATTTTAATTTTATTGGACATTTTAACCCTTACCCCTGGACTTTTCTTATATTCACCATTTGGCCCTGTTTTTATTGTTGCCTTTTAAACCTGCATCCTGAGCGCTAGCATTTGTTTGTTCTTCTGAGGACTGGTGACCAGAACTGGACAGAATACTCCAGATGAGGCCTAACCAGAGTTTTATAAAGTGCCAGGATTATCGTTTTATCCCTGGAGTATATACCTTTTTTATGCATGCTAATATTCTGCCAGCTTTGGTAGCTGCAGCTTGACATTGCATGCTATTGTTCAATCTGTCATCTACTAGGACCCCCAGATCCTTCTCCATCCTTGATTCCCCAGTCATTCTCCCCCTAGTGAGTAGTTTGCATTTATGTTTTTTGCCCCCAAGTTCATTACTTTACATTTCTCCACATTAAACCTCATTTACCATTTGTCTGCCCACTCCATTAGTAAAGTCAAATTTATATATCCTGTTGTGAAATTATTGCCCTGCTTATCTTTGTGTCATCCGCAAAAACTGAGACAGCTATTTATCCCATCCTCCTATATCATTTATGAATGAATTGAATAGAATTGGTCCCAAGACAAAACCTTGGGATACCCCACTTGCCACTCCAGACCAGTCTGAGTACATGTTATTTATCACCACCCTTTGGACACGCCCCTGTAATCAGTTTTTTACCCAAACACAAACCTTGTGTTCCATGCCTGCAAACCTCAGCTTGTAAATTAAGCGATTATGGGGAACTGTATCAAATGCTTTTGCAAAATCCAAATACATTAAGTACACAGGCCTCCCAATCTAGATAGTAGCTCACTTCCTCGTAGATTGTTAGCAGATTGGTCTGGTAGGAACGACTTTTCATAAACCCATGCTGATAACTACTAATGATATTTTTTCCTCAGTAAATTTTTGGATATAGTCCCTTATCATCCCTTCCAATAATTTACCCACTTCTGATGTTAGGCTAACTGGCCTGTAGTTTCCAGGAATGTGTCTCTGCCTTTTTTTGAACATTGGTACCACATTGGCTTTTCTCCAATCAGCTGGTACCAATCCTGTCAGTATGCTGTCCGCAAAGATTAGGAACAATGGTCTGGCTATAACCTGACTGAGTTCTTTTCGCGTGTAAGCCATCCGGTCCTGGTGATTTATTTGTGTTAAGATTATTAACCACTTACGGACCACCTGTCGTCGCTATACGGCGGCTGTTTGAAGGAGGATATTGTTGTTATGGCAGCAGCTAGCTGCCATAACCCCGGTATCCCTGTCTTCAGCGGGCGGATTCGCAGCGAGATCACTTTTATCGGTGGCGGGAGAGTGGGCCCCCCCTCTCACCCCAATCTGGTGCCCTCCGCCGTTTACCGGAGCCTTCGGCAGCGATCGCGTCTGTTCGCTGGGCTGACATGGAGATGAGTGAGGGGAAGATGGTCCCTACCCGTCTCTATGACACTGCAGGGTGGAAGCGACGTCAAAACGTCACTTCCGTCCATAGCTCTTAAAGGGCCCATTTATTTATTTATTTATTTTAAATGACAATTTTTTTTTTCTTTTATTGCATTTTAGTCTAAATATGAGATCTGAGGTCTTTTTGACCCGAGATCTCATATTTAAGAGGTCCTGTCATGCTTTTTTCTATTACAAGGGATGTTTACATTCCTTGTAATAGGAATAAAAGTGACATTTCTTTTTTTTTTTAAACAGTGTAAATATAAAAAATAAAAGGTAAAATAAATAATATAAAAAATTTTTTAAACGCGCCCCGTCCCGATGAGCTCACGTGCAGAAGCGAACGCATATGAAAACAGTGTTCAAACCACACATGTGAGGTATCGCCGCGATTGGTAGAGTGAGAGCAATAATTCTAGCCCCAGACCTCCTCTGTAACCTAAAACATGCAACCTGTAGAATTTTTTAAACGTCGCCTATGGAGATTTTTAAGGGTAAAAGTTTGTGACATGTTGGGTATCAATTTACTCGGCGTAACATTTTCTTTCACAATATAAAAAAAAAAATTGGGCTAACTTCACTGATGTCTTATTTTTTAATTCAAAAAAGTGTATTTTTTCCCAAAAAAGTGCGCTTGTAAGACCGCTGCGCAAATATGGTGTGACAGAAAGTATTGCAATGACCGCCATTTCATTCTCTAGGGTGTTAGAAAAAAAAATTTGTAATGTTTGGGGTTTCTAAGACCCCTTTCACACTGGGGCGGTTTGCAGGTGCTATTGCGCTAAAAATAGTGCCTGCAAACCGACCTGAAACAGCCGCTGCTGTGTCTCCAGTGTGAAAGCCCCAAGGGCTTTCATACTGGAGCGGTGCGCTAGCAGGACGGGAAAAAAGTCCTGCTAGCAGCAACTTCGGAGCGGTGTATACACCGCTCCTTCACCGCTACTGCCCATTGAAATCAATGGGGCAGCGCGGCTATACCGCGGGCAAAGTGCCTCTGCAGAGGCACTTTGCGGTTGTTTTTAACCCTTTCTCGGCCGCTAGCGGGGGTAAAACAGTGTGAAAGGGGCCATAAGTAATTTTCTAGCAAAAAAACTGTTTTTAACTTGTAAACAACAAATCTCAGAAAGAGGCTCGGTCCTTAAGTGGTTAAGTCTTTCCTTCACTCTGTCCTCTGTTAGCCACAAGGGTATGCCCTGTGTTGTGTCACTAACAGTACAGTCGCGTTCGGTAAACCCCTCCTTTTCCTGCATAAAAAATGAGGAGAAGAAGGCATTTAGCACAGTTGCCTCCTTTTGTCATCTGTACCCATTCTCTCATCATCTTATTTTATGTGTGCAATGTGCTCTGATTTCGCCTTTTTACTGTTAATGTATCTAAAAAATGTATTTGGTTTATTTTTACTCTCCTCCACTATGTGTCTCTCGTAATCTTTTTTAGCCACCCTGATTGCGTTTTTTCTTATTGCATTCCTTGTAGTGTTGTAATGCTGACAGTGACCCGTCCCCCCCATATTTTTCTCTTTAATGAGGCTTTTTACATTACGGTTTAGCCACCCAGGTTTAACCTTCACTCTTCTATATTTATTGCCCATTGGAATGCACTGTGTGATACCTTTGTTCAATATGCTCCTAAAGCATTCCTACATGTCTTCTGTGTAAAATATTTCTAGGATTTGGTCTCAATTAATGTCATGTAGTAATGATCGCAGTTCTGAAAAATATGGCGCATTTAAAATGTTGTGTTTTTGTGCTACCTCCGTGCCTCTTTTCCCTATGAATATATTTTACTCCTCAATGGTTACACAGAATATATCCATCTGTCCTTTCAAGATACTGGAGATGTGCAGTCCATCCAGCAGACTTCACTCATGTTTTTTGGAAATGTCCTTTGGTTCAGGCATTTTGGGGTGAAATTACACGTTTTATTTTTAGGTTAACAAATGTCCCAGTTTCCATGAGCAGTGACATCTGTATTTGGGCCTGGTAAACTCCTTGGCCCCTACTAGGGCCCTAAGAACGCTATATGGTCTGCTTTTATATTGTGCCAGGAAAGCTATGATTCTAAAGTGTAAGTCTCCTTCAGCCCCTACTCTTGATTTCTCTAAGCATCTAGTCAATACGGCCATACCTCTTTACTAATTTATGTATGAGTTTAGAGGTTGCCCCAAGAAATTCTCCAAAGTCTGGGACATCTGGCTTAATTAACCCTCTACTGGAGGTGTATCCCTAGTATCAAATATGGTTTGATGTGGTTGCTTGGGGAACCTCCCTTCCATAACTTAGTTAGGGGGTTATCCTGACTGTAGGGGAGCGAGTGTTGTCATTCCAAAAAGCTGCTTCCAGCAAGCCATCACTTTTTTCTGTACTTAGCCTGTCTGTGGTCTGAACAGAGTGCACATATGAATAAGTCTGTTTTTGCTTGTTTTTCTTTGTTCTGTGTATCTAATGAGCCAGGGTATGCCAAAATGACTCAGTTTTATACCCTTTTCTACTTACAAATTCAATAAAAAAGAAATTGAAAAAAAAAAAACTGGAGTAGAGAGAATCTGGAGCAGTTGTGCATGACAACCAACCAGTTTTTCAGTTAAACATTGAAAATTAAATATAGAAGCTGATTGGTTGCCATGCACAAATGCATCAGATTCTGTATGCTCCAATTTCGATAAATTCCTCATTGTGGCTAAGCAAATGGCAGGTATCCAGGGAAGATGCTTATAATCATAGGATTACAAGTTACCATATGTTCACCTATATGAAATTTTCATGCACTTCGATATGCTTAAGCAGTAAATTTACTTTTGTTGAAAAAAACACCCTCTCTGGGTGATCTATGTATATTGCAAGAATTTTTAAAAAAACATTGTTTCATATTCCTATCTTTTGTTATTCTGAAGAAATAGCCGTTTATTTGTCTGTGTCCATGTGCAAAGTGAATCTAATTGGAGTGATTTTATAATTATTAATCAGCTTCTGCACTTGCAAGGTAAGGTTCTAATGAGGAAACTGACCAAAAACAGATAATGACATTTCATTAACAGAAAATTACAGCACTGCAGATTGACAACGAAAGGTAATTTTTAATAACATTCAATTACAATATGACATTTTTTTCCCACGAAAGTGGAGTTACCCTGGAGCAAGAAGATGCATATAAATGCATATAAAATCAGACATGCCTCATTTTAACATAACAACACACAGATGCAAATGCAGAATCTCAGGAATTTCAGGTGCACTTGCGTGATGTCAGTTACGTTTGACACATTTTATCATATAACTGCTGAGACTCTGCATTTAGTTTTAAAAGGACATTGCTTTAACCGCATGCCGACCAGCTGCCGTAGTTATACTACGTCAACATGGCTCGGCTGTGCGAATCGCCGTCATGGTACGCCGTACCATTGATGGCCACTAGGGGCCGCATGTGCGCCCCCGAGCTGATGCGAGTGCCCGGTCTCGATCACTGCCGGGCTCCCGCGATCGGTCGGGGCACACTGAGAACCTGGAACTGTGTGTAAACACACAGTTTCCGGTTTTCTGAAGGGAGAACTTACAGATCATCTGTATGAACAGAGGATCTGTTAGTTTCCTTGCACTGTCCACATCCTCCTTCAGTTAGAACACTTCCTAGGACACACATTAACCCTTTCACTGCCCCCTAGTGTTAACCCCTTCCCTGCCAGTGACATTTTTACAGTAATCAATGCATTTTTAATCGCACTGATCGCTGTATTAATGATAATGGTCCCAAAAATGTGTCAAAATTGTCCGATGTGTCCGCCATAATGTCACAGTCATGATAAAATTCGCTGATCGTCGCCATTACTAGTAAAAAAAAAATTATTACTAAAAATGCCATAAAACTATCCCCTATTTTGTAGACGCTATAACTTTTGCGCAAACCAATCAATATACGCTTATTGCGATTTTTTTTTTACAAAAAATATGTAGAAGAATACGTATCAGCCTAAACTGAGGAAAAAAAATGTTTTTTTATATATTTTTTGGGGACTTTTTATTATAGCAAAAAGTAAAAAATTATGCTTTTTTTCCATAATTGTCACTCTTTTTTTGTTTATAGCGCAAACAATAAAAACCACAGAGGTGATCAAATACCACCAAAAGAAAGCTCTTTTTGTGGGGAAAAAGGGACGTTGATTTTGTTTGGGAGCCAAGTCACACGACCGCGCAATTGTCAGTTAAAGTGACGCAGTGCCGAATCGCAAAAAGTGCTCTGGTCTTTGGCCAGCCAAATGGTCCGGGGCTGAAGTGGTTAAAGAGTATGTGAGTAATATTTTTACAGTAATGCACTGTGATTTTATTTGATTATACTATAGAAGTGTTTTTGTTTTAACCGGTGTAATCTAAGCTGTGGTGGAGGGGGTAATGTCCAGGATGGTCCAGATTCTGGTGACAGAAGTGGAGGAGTGTGGATCTGAGGGTTCTTGATTCCATCATGGAGGAGTAAAATCATATGGGATACCAGGACATATTACTTGTTATTTGGAGAGAGCTGTCTTTGCCTCACTTTATATACAAAGGGGCCAAACAATTTGGGTGAGCCTCCTTTTTACTTATAGGAAATGGATTCTATTCAAAGCAAAGCCTAATTTTGGAAAGCATTATGAAATCACCTATTCCAAAAAAAGGAGTTAATTACATCTGGTGAGCCTGCTGTGGTCAGTGTAAGGCAGCCTTTTTAAACTGGGGTTCTGCGGCATGATGGTAGAGAATAGCTGTGAGAGGAGACGAGCTCCTAATCCCCAGCCGAACTGTACTTCAGCAGTGATGAAGCTCATCCAACTGTTAAAGCCGTGTTCCAGCCGCAAAAAAAATTTTTTTTAAAGTCAGCAGCTACAAACACTGTAGCTGCTGACTTTTAATAAGGACAGTTACCTATCCAGGGAGCCCACAATGTTGGCCCTCCGAGGCTGATCCATCCATTGGATGGGGTGCAGGCTCACCGTTCCAACTAAAGGAAACCAGCAGTGGAGCCTCGCGGCTTCACTACCGGTTTCCGACTGCACGTGCGCGAGTCCCACGCCGCTTTGTGAATGGCCAGCTTGTCTTCTGAGGGACACACAGGTCCCAGAAGACAACAGAGGTGCTCACCGAAGAAGAGGACGTGATGTCCTGGGCCGTGGCCCGGCTGAATCGGAAGTACACTTGTACTTCCAAAAAAGGTACTATTGGGGAAAAAAAATCAATATGCAAAAAAATGGGTGGAGAGGTGGTCTTTCGTTTAAGACCACCTCTCAAAAGTGGGTGGAACTCTGCTTTAATACTCTCAGCAAAGTGAAAGCAAAGGCAAGGGGAGTGTGTGCTGTGCTCTCTGCCTCCCCCTACAGTGCAGTACCCAGCCGTGTGAAGGAAGATACCGTACTGCTACTTTTATCCTGTTTCCCCGAAAATAAGACCTAGCATGATTGTCGGTGATGGCTGCAATATAAGCCCTACCCCCCAAATAAGCCCTACCCTGTTTCCCCGAAAATAAGCCCTACCCTGAAAATAAGACCTACAATTACTTTAATTAGGGCTTATTTGGGGGGTAGGGCTTATATTGCAGCCATCACCGACAATCAAAGCTAGGTCTTATTTTCGGGGAAACACGGTAAAAGGTTCCTATACAGGTGCATACCTCCCAACTTTTTGAGATGGGAATGAGGGACACCTATCAGCAGAAGTATGCAGGCATAGGACACACCCCTTGCAACGCCCCCTTAAAGGAAAATTGTACAAAAAAACAAGATTGGTTAAACCCACAAGTGCTTTTTTACCACTACTATTCCTTTATATTGGCTTTTGGAATTTTCCAGTGCTAAACCTTTCATCTGATTTCTAAATTGCTGCATTTGTAAACACTTTTTGATAGATAAAAAGTTCATTTAATATACAGCTATATAGATCAGATCAAAATGAGGGACAAATGAGGAGGAATGAGGGACAGAGGGACATTAGGAGCTGTGCAGGTGTTTGTGTGTGTCTGTGTGTGTACACGTGTCAGTATGTGTGTGCACCTGTGTCTGTATGTGTATGTGTATGTCTCTGTGTGTGTGTGTGTACATGTGCCTGTATGTACCTGCCTCAGTGTGTATGTACACACGTTTGTATATGTGTGTACAGGTGTTTACACTCGTGTTTGTATGTGTGTGTGTGTGTTTATATGTGTGTTCGTGTTACTTTTAATCCTGATCCCCCTTCCTGTAATATCAGAACTGCTTTTTTAGGCCTTTTTCATAATAGCAGCAAAGTCTCCCGCTCCTTTGAAAAGCAATCCATGTTCATATTGCTTTTCAGAGGCATTTGACAGGTGGTAAAGAGGCAATATGTTGGTTTTAACCCCCTAAATGCAGCATCACCACACCACAATCACATGCAATGCACACGGTTGCGAGGTGGTTGCAGTGCAGCGCCATTCACCTGGAGGTATACTTCCAGCCGCATCCACATCATTTAAACACAGCCAGCTGCTGCCTTTGCAGCTTAAGGGGGAGCAGTTGGGGGTGGTAAAAATAGCTTAACTGCTTTTACTGCCTCCAACCTCACATGTGAACAAGCCTTCACATCTGTGTGGCTGCATGCAGCACTTAGCACGTGTGGGGCAGCCCATGCATTTCAATAGGTTGCCCTATCTGCAGAAATGCAGGGAAAGAAGCTTCTGACCCATTTTTTTTTAATTGCGCTGCACCAAGAACACCCCGCATTTTCCAATGTGTGGAGTAACATTAAGAATTAATGGCAACCTTAACCACTTCAGCCCCAGAAGGTTTCACCCCCTTAATGACCAGACCATTTTTTGCAATACAGCACTACGCTACTTTAACTGACAATTGAGCGGTCGCGCGACGCTGTATCCAAATAAAATGAATGTCCTTTTTTTCCCACAAATAGAGCATTCTTTTGGTGGTATTTGATCACCTCTGCGTTTTTTCTTTTTTGCACTATAAAAAAAAAAAGAAGCAGTTAAAGAGCAGAGCATTTGTCTGTGTGTCAGGAAGGAGCGCAATTTTGTGTGCGTTCCGCGACATGCAGTAATGTGAACCAAGCCTTGGACTGGAGTGCCTCGAGGCTGAAAATACTTTTCAAGGGTGCCTGGCTGGAAAAAGGTTGAAAAACACTGGTCTAAAGAACTTCTAAACCCTATTCTCCATTTAATGTTATTGAAAATAACGGTGTCACCTCTCACCTCTTCACACTTGTCCTCATTCTTCTGGAATCCATCTGGCATCTTCCACTGAATCTCTAGGATACAAAGAAAAAGAAAATTAAGAAAAAAAACAGCATTATTCATTCACAGAGTTCTGTGAAAACTTCAAGTATCAACAGCTTGATTCTTCCTGTCAGTGTGAATCAGCCTGCCCGTACAATGTATAGGGCAGACAGGTTACACTGACAGTCTAGGAGTCCTGCATGGTGCAATGCTTTCCAGGATCCTACAAAAAATAAAATGGTCAATGCACTTTTTTTTACCTGCAAAAAAAGTGCACTTTTTTTTTTTTTAAATAGTAAACTTATCCTTTAAATTTAAGAATGTTGAATCTATATAGTAAAACATGCAGTACCTCCAGACAATGTAATGTATAGGTAGATAACAAATGTAAAATAGTTACTCAAGCTACACCTGGGTAAGTAGTTAATAGGGAGGAAAAGATTTATAGTTAACAATTCCTCAACCAGGCCACCAAAACCGTCACCTCAATAGTAATCAATAAAGTGTGAGGTGTGTTCCTCTGAATTAGTAAACAACATATAAAAAAAAGACAGTCAACCTCCACACTCATACCACCAACCACTGAATCTGGATGAGCTGACTCAAAGAATGGAGAAATTCACAATACTGTCAGATCTGGCCGCTCAGTAGATACAGTAAGATGTTCCTGTGGAAGAGGATAGCAACTCTACAGATTAGTTCAGTGTAAAATATATGAAAGTGTGATCCGGATAGTATTCAGTCCCGGTATGGTGATGAAAGAACACCAATGGATTCCCAATGGGGAGATGGTGGGCGGTCCTGATAATTAATTGGGGCAATGATGACAAGTGTAGCAGTCTCTGCTCGCATGATTGGAAGTCTCTACCCTCAATGCAAATACCGCAGGAACAGAAGGAACTGTAATTAGTGTCAATGGGAAAGGTGAGTGAGTATGCATATAATCTTTGTCAGTTCCCAGCAGGGTGTAAACAGCATAGATACAGCTCACCACTCTCCTGATACCCGGGCCGTCCTAAGCCATCTAGAGCCATCAATTCGGTGTGATCACCTTGTCCTCACAGGATAGGGGAGAAGGGAGCCTGTTTATTGGCCAGCGTGTACTGCCGGTGTCTCACAGTGCGGCTTCTGCTCACCTCCAGAGATCACTTCCACCCGCCGATGTACATCAGAGAGTGTATATATATCTAAATGTACAGTATATCTGCACAGAAACAAGGGATATAATTTACAATTAGTGTTTGTTTGTTTTTTAAGGTATTACCTTTTGCAGGAGCTTTTTGTATTTCTTGATTTATAATTCTTGTAAATGGTGAAAAACTTCCTGTTTTTTCCTGTGTATATATATATATATACACAGGGCTCAAAAGTTCAAGTCCTGAGCCACTAGTCCGGCCTTAAGAGTTACTCGCCACCAGTTGCCCCACCCAACCCCTCCCTGCCTTGCCCCTAAGTCTGCCCCCAAACACACCCTCGTAAATTATCTCATGAAATTACACTGTTAATTTTTTTATGCAGAATTAAGTTCCAAAATAAATAGTAACAACAACTATGATATTTCCCCACATTGATATTGCCCCATTAATATTTCCCCATCAAAATTCCCCCCATCATATTGCCTCCATCATATTTCCCCATCAGTATTGCCCCATCATATTTCCCCATCAATATTGCCCTCATCAATATTGCCCCCATCATATCACCCCATCAAATTGCCCCCATCGTATTGCCCCATCGTATTTCCCCATCATATTGCCCTCATCAAAATTGCCACCATCATATTGCCCCCATCATATTGGCATCAAAATTGCCCCATCATATTGCCTCCATCAAAATTGCCCCCATCATCTTTCCCCATCAAAATTGCCTCCATCAATATTGCCCTCATCAAAACTGCCCCATCAATATTGCCCCCATCAAAATTGTCCCTATCATATTGCCATTAAAATTGCCCCATCATACTGTCTCAATCAATATTGCCCTCATCATATTGCCCCCATCAATATTGCCCTCATCAAAACTGCCACCATCAATATTGCCACCATCAAAATTGCCCCTTCAATATTGCTGTCATCAAAATTGTCCCCATCAATATTGCCACCATCAAAATTGCTCCCATCAAATTGCCTGAACCAAAATTGCCCCTATCAATATTGTCACCATGAATATTGCCCCATCAATATTGCCACCATCAATATTTCCCCCATCAAATTTGCCCCCATCAAAATTGCCCCATCAATATTGCCACCATCAAAATTGCCCCCATCATATTGCCCCATCGATATTTCCCCATCAATATTTACACCATCAAAATTGCCCCATTATGTTTCCCCATCAATACTGCCCCATCCATATTGCCCCATCAAAATTGCCCCATCATATTGCCTCCATTATATTTCCCCCATCAAAAATGCCTCCATCAATACTGCCCTGATCATATTGCCCCATCAATATTGCCCTCATCAAAACTGCCACCATCAAAATTGCCCCCTCAATATTGCCCTCATTATATTGCCCCATCAATATTGCCCTCATCAAAATTGCCCCATCAATATTGCCCCCATCAAAATTGCCCCTATCAATATTGTCACCATGAATATTGCCCAATCAATATTTCCCCCATTAAATTTGTCCCATCAATATTACCACCATCAATTTTTTCCCCCATTAAATTTGCCCCATCAATATTTCCCCCATAAAAATTGCCCCCATCAATATTGATACCATCAATATTGCCCACATCAATATTGCCCCTCCACCAGAGTGAGACCTAGACATGGCCACTCCACCAGAGTGCGACCTAGACATGGCCACTCCACCGGAGCGTGACTTCCACAAGGAGACTCCACCAGAGTGCGACATTCACAAGGCCATACAGACAGACAAAACTAATACAAATAAAACCGTGCTAATTAATTATCCATGAGCATTTTGAATATGCACTATGCCTTTAACCTAAGTCTTGTAATTAAAAGTGTCTGTGCTCCTAAAGCCGGCGATAGACAGTTCGAATCTCGGCCGTTTCAGCAGGGACCAGCCGAGATTCTAACCATGTATGGGCAAGCTGATTACGGGCTGGGTACAACCAGCCTGTCTGATTTTTCATGCGATTATTGCCAGCCAGTGGGTCAGGATGAGTGGCAGGCAACCAGCATTTTTATACGAAGGCCAACATTAGTCATCCTTGTGTCCCTGTCATGTCAAATGTATTCATTGTCTCTCTATAATTTGATGTTGTACAAAGAAAAATATATGAAATGTAGGTGAAGGTGCTAAATCTAATTCCTCTCTTTTTTTATTAAAGATGTACGCGGTATTGACTGCACACAAGGCTCACGCGGCAGGCCTGTCGACCAACACATTGAGACGTTGCCAAAAAGTGACGTTTAAATTAGGACTCCACCAGAGTGCGACCTTGACATGGCCACTCCACCAGAGTGCAACTTAGACAAGGCCACTCCACCAGAGTGCGACCTAGACATGGCCACTCCACCAGAGTGCAACCTAGACATGGCCACTCCACCAGAGTGCGACCTAGACATGGCCACTCCAACAGAGTGCGACCGAAACATGGCCACTCCACCAGAGTGCGACCTAGACATGGCCACTCCAAGAGAGTGCGACCTAGACATGGTCACTCCACCAGAGTGCGACCTGGACATAGCCACTCCACCAGAGTGCGACCTGGACATGGCCACTCCACCAGAGTGCGACCTGGACATGGCCACTTCACCAGAGTGTGACCTGGACATGGCCACTCCACCAGAGTGCAACCTGGACATGGCCACTCCACCAGAGTGTGACCTGGACATGGCCACTCCACCAGAGTGCGACTTGGACATGGCTACTCCACCAGAGTGCGACCTGGACATGGCCACTCCAATAGAGTGCCACCTGGACATGGCCACTCCACCAGAGTGCAACCAAGAAGCTTTAAGATTCATCAATACATCGCACAAACATAATCACCTGTAAAATGTACCTGAGATGTTGGTGGTAAACTGCCTGCTAAGCACGGGGGGGAACCACACCAAGTCCCCAAAATCTGCCTCATATCCAAAAGTTGCCAAGAGTGTAAATGTAGACATTAAGCTTTAAGGTAATCAAAAATATCACATTCTAAAGGGAAAGGTAGAACAAGAGGCAGTATGGAAGAGGGAGAGAGGGAGGAAAAGTGGGGGGAGGGAAGGTTGGAGGAAGAAGGGGTTGAGGGTTGGGGGGAACCCCCACATCCCTTCCTTACCCCCAACCTCCCCTCCCCCCTCCTTTCCTCCCTCTCTCCCTCTTTCATACTCCCCCTCCCCTTTGTTATACCTTTCCCTTTAGAATGTGATTGGACCAGCAATGAGGGGAGGTTGGAGGCTGGTATGTTTTTGAGGCGTGTGTTGGACTGGGTATGAGAGAAGGTTGGAGGCTGGTATGTTTTTGAGGTGGGTGTTGGACCAGCTATGAGGGGAGGTTGGAGGCTGGTATGTTTTTGAGGCGTGTGTTGGACCGGCTATGAGGGGTAGTTGAAGGCCGATATAGTTGCATAGTTACATATTTACATAGTAGGTGAGGTTGAAAAAAGACACAAGTCCATCAAGTCCAACCTATGTGTGTGATTATGTGTCAGTATTACATTACATATCCCTGTATATTGCGGTCATTCAGGTGATTATCTAATAGTTTCTTGAAGCTATCAATGCTCCCCGCTGAGACCACCGCCTGTGGAAGGGAATTCCACATCCTTGCCGCTCTTACAGTAAAGAACCCTCTACGTAGTTTAAGGTTAAACCTCTTTTCTTCTAATTGTAATGAGTGGCCACGAGTCTTATTAAACTCTCTTCTGCGAAAAAGTTTTATCCCTATTGTGGGGTCACCAGTACAGTATTTGTAAATTGAAATCATATCCCCTCTCAAGCGTCTCTTCTCCAGAGAGAATAAGTTCAGTGCTCGCAACCTTTCCTCATAACTAAGATCCTCCAGACCCTTTATTAGCTTTGTTGCCCTTCTTTGTACTCGCTCCATTTCCAGTACGTCCCTCCTGAGGACTGGTGCCCAGAACTGGACAGCATACTCCAGGTGCGGCCGGACCAGAGTCTTGTAGAGCGGGAGAATTATCGTTTTATCTCTGCAGTTGATCCCCCTTTTAATGCATGCCAATATTCTGTTTGCTTTATTAGCAGCAGCTTGGCATTGCATGCCATTGCTGAGCCTATCATCCACTAGGACCCAGGTCCTTTTCCATCCTAGATTCCCCCTAGAGGTTCTCCCCCCAGTGTATAGATTGCATTCATATTTTTGCCACCCAAATGCATTATTTTCCATTTTTCTACATTGAACCTCATTTGCCATGAAGTCGCCCACCCCATTAATTTGTTCAGGTCTTTTTGCAAGATTTCCACATCCTGCGGAGAAGTTATTGCCCTGCTTAGCTTAGTATCGTATGCAAATACAGAGATTGAACTGTTTATCCCATCCTCCAGGTCGTTTATGAACAAATTAAATAGGATTGGTCCCAGCACAGAACCCTGGGTAACCCCACTACCCACCCCTGACCATTCTGAGTACTCCCCATTTATCACCACCCTCTGAACTCGCCCTTGTAGCCAGTTTTCAATCCATGTACTCACCCTATGGTCCATGCCAACGCACCTTATTTTGTACAGTAAACGTTTATGGGGAACTGTGTCAAATGCTTTCGCAAAATCCAGATACACCACGTCTATGGGCCTTCCTTTATCTAGATGGCAACTCACCTCCTCATAGAAGGTTAATAGATTGGTTTGGCAAGAACGATTCTTCATGAATCCATGCTGATTACTGCTAATGATATCATTCTTATTACTAAAATCTTGTATATAGTCCCTTATCATCCCCTCCAAGAGTTTACATACTATTGATGTTAGGCTAACTGGTCTGTAATTCCCAGGGATGTTTTTTGGGCCCTTTTTAAATATTGGTGCTACATTGGCTTTTCTCCAATCAGCTGGTACCATTCCAGTCAATAGACTGTCTGTAAAAATTAGGATCAACGGTCTGGCAATCACCTGACTGAGTTCCCTAAGTACCCTCGGATGCAAGCCATCTGGTCCCGGTGATTTATTAATGTTAAGTTTCTCAAGTAGGGATGAGCTTCGTGTTCGAGTCGAACCCATGTTCGACTCGAACATCGGCTGTTCGCCCGTTCGACGAATTGCGAACGATATGGGCCGTTCGCGCCAAATTCGTGTGGCGCGTCACGGCCCATAATTCACTGCGGCATCGCAGTGCATTGCTGGCTGATGATTGGCCAAGCATGCACTATGACTCGCATGCTTGGCCAATCACAGCGCCGTCAGTAGAGAGAGCTGTAATTGGCCAAAGCCAGGGTGGCTTTGGCCAATTATGGCTCAGGGGATTTAGTACACGCCCCACACTATATAAGGCCGCCTGCACGGCGGCCCTGTGTAGTGTGTGTTCCGGTGTGCTAAGAGATAGAGAGAGAGAGAGACAGTGTCATTTGATTTGAGTTAGATAGATTAGGCAGAACAGTCAGTCAGTTAGCTGCACTTACAGTGTATTGTGTATATATATGCATCCCAGGTGTTGCATATATATATATACACTGTATTCAGTTTAGCTAGATCCGTTCCTGTTATCTTCTATCTAGACTATTTACATTTAGTGCAGTGCGTCCTGCTCACAGTGTTCAGCTAGATCCGTTCCTGCTATTTACATTTAGTGCAGTGCGTCCTGCTCACAGTGTTCAGCTAGATCCGTTCCTGCTATTTACATTTAGTGCAGTGCGTCCTGCTCACAGTGTCCAGCTAGATCCGTTCCTGCTATTTACATTTAGTGCAGTGCGTCCTGCTCACAGTGTTCAGCTAGATCCGTTCCTATTATTTACATTTAGTGCAGTGCGTCCTGCTCACAGTGTTCAGCTAGATCCGTTCCTGCTATTTACATTTAGTGCAGTGCGTCCTGCTCACAGTGTTCAGCTAGATCCGTTCCTGCTATTTACATTTAGTGCAGTGCGTCCTGCTCACAGTGTTCAGCTAGATCCGTTCCTGCTATTTACATTTAGTGCAGTGCATTCCTGCTCACAGTGTTCAGCTAGATCCGTTCCTGCAATTTACATTTAGTGCAGTGCGTCCTGCTCACAGTGTTCAGCTAGATCCGTTCCTGCTATTTACATTTAGTGCAGTGCGTCCTGCTCACAGTGTTCAGCTAGATCCGTTCCTGTTATCTTCTAGACTATTTACATTTAGTGCAGTGCGTCCTGCTTACAGTGTTCAGCTAGATCCGTTCCTGCTATTTACATTTAGTGCAGTGCGTCCTGCTCACAGTGTTCAGCTAGATCCGTTCCTGTTATTTACATTTAGTGCAGTGCGTCCTGCTCACAGTGTTCAGCTAGATCCGTTCCTGCTATTTACATTTAGTGCAGTGCGTCCTACAGGTACGATATTTAAAGGAATATTTCACTTTTTTTTTTTACTTTAAGCATCATTAAAATCACTGCTCCCGAAAAAACGGCCGTTTTTAAAAGTTTTTTTTGCATTGATACATGTCCCCTGGGGTAGGACCCGGGTCCCCAAACCCTTTTTAGGACAATACCATGCAAATTAGCCTTTAAAATGAGCACTTTTGATTTCGAACGTTCGAGTCCCATAGACGTCAATGGGGTTCTAACGTTCGTGCGAACTTTCGGTCCGTTCGCGGGTTCTGGTGCGAACCGAACCGGGGGGTGTTCGGCTCATCCCTATTCTCAAGTCTAATTTTAATTCCGTCCTCTGTTAACCATGTAGGTGCTTCCTGTGTTGTGTCATGAGGATAAACACTGCAGTTTTGGTTACTGACGCCCCCCTATTCACTCGTGAAGACTGAGGAGAAGAATAAATTCAATACCTTTGCCATCTCCCCATCCTTTGTAACCAGATGTCCTTCCTCATTCTTTATGGGGCCAATATGGTCTGTCCTCCCTTTTTTACTGTTTACATACTTAAAGAATTTCTTGGGATTTTTTTTGCTCTCCTCCGCTATGTGTCTTTCATGTTCTATCTTAGCCATCCTAATTGCACCCTTACTAGGGATGAGCCGAACACCCCCCGGTTCGGTTCGCACCAGAACCCGCGAACGGACCGCAAGTTCGCACGAACGTTAGAACCCCATTGACGTCTATGGGACTCGAACGTTCGAAATCAAAAGTGCTCATTTTATAGGCTAATTTGCATGGTATTGTCCTAAAAAGGGTTTGGGGACCCGGGTCCTACCCCAGGGGACATGTATCAATGCAAAAAAAACTTTTAAAAACGGCCGTTTTTTCGGGAGCAGTGATTTTAATGATGCTTAAAGTAAAAAAAAAAAGTGAAATATTCCTTTAAATATCGTACCTGGGGGGTGTCTATAGTATGCCTGTAAAGTGACGCGTGTTTCCCATGTTTAGAACAGTCCCTGCACCAAATGTCATTTTTAAAGGAAAAAATCTCATTTAAAACTGCTTGCGGGTTTAATGTCATGTCGGGTCATGGCAATATGGATGAAAATCAGTGAGACAAACGGCATGGGTACCCCCCAGTCCATTACCAGGCCCTTTGGGTCTTGTATGGATATTAAGGGGAACCCCGCACCCAAATTAAAATAAGGAAAGGTCCCTATATACTCTGAACAGCAGTATTCAGGCGGTGCAAACAAGACAGGGACTGTAGGTTTGTTGTTAAGTAGAATCTGTTTGTAATTTTGAACATTTTTAATGTGTTTAGCTCCAGCCAAAAAATCTTTTCTAAGCTTTTTGGAAAACATAGGGAAGGGTTATCACCCCTGTGACATTTGTTTTGCGTCTTTCCTCCTCTTCAGAAGATTTCACCTCACTTTTTTGTCCCAATGAAAAATGTTTTTGGAAAATTTGGGTTTTTTTGTGGAACAAGGATTGGAAAGCATCAGTGGAAAGGAGAAATTGTTTTCCCATATTAACTCTTACAGGAGAGAATTTCCCTTCCTTAGGGGTAGATTTCATCTCACTTCCTGTTGTCTCCTTCCGTTTGCAAGTAGGAGTCGTTTGTAAGTTAGATGTTTGAAAGTAGGGTCCTGCCCTATATACTCAGCAGAAATTTGGGCCTTAGGTGTTGCTGTGGCCAAAACACTGTAAGCCCTCACAGGGCCCTGCTGTGAAATATTAGATCAAGAATTGTAATTACATGCCCCTGTTGAACAGGAGCTGAAAAATTAGGCCTTAGGCACTGGTGCTGGTGCCACAACACTGCAACCCCTCACAGACACTCTAGTTGGAACGCAGGAACGAGCCCTGCTGCAAAGTATTGCATCAAAAATTGTAATTACACGCCCCTGTTAGACAGGGGCAGAAAAATTGGGTCTTAGGCACTGGTGCTGGTGCCACAACACTGCAACCCCTCACAGACACTCTAGTTGAAACGCAGGAACAAGCCCTGCTGCAAAGTATTGCATCAAAAATTGTAATTACACGCCCCTGTTAGACAGGGGCTGAAAAATTGGGTCTTAGGCACTGGTGCTGGTGCCACAACACTGCAACCCCTCACAGACACTCTAGTTGGAATGCAGGAACGAGCCCTGCTGCAAAGTATTACATCAAAAATTGTAATTACACGCCCCTGTTAAACAGGGGCTGAAAAATTGTGCCTTAGGCACTGGTGGTGGCGCCCAGAACCAAAAATGTTCTGACAAGCTATCAGCGTGATGATTGAGGAGGAAGAGGATAATTACTCAGGGATAGTCACTCAGCATCAGCATAGGCAGTCTTTGAAGGGATCTGAGATTTCAAAAAAAATTATTCGGTTACATCTGCATCAGGTGCTTGGTAGCTGGTGGTGATCCAAGACTGATTCATTTTTATGAAGGTCAGCCGATCGACCGAGTCGGTGGACAGACGCACCCTGTGATCGGTTACCACGCCTCCAGCAGCACTGAATGTGCGTTCCGAAAGAACGCTGGATGCAGGACAGGCCAGTAGCTCAATTGCATACTGTGCAAGCTCTGGCCAGTGATCCATCCTCAAGACCCAGTAACCCAGAGGATTTTCGGTGGGAAAGGTGTCCAAGTCTGATCTTGCCCCTAGGTATTCCTGCACCATGTAAAACAGACGCTGGCGATGGTTGCTGGAACCGATCATACCTTGGGGCTGCGGACCAAAAAATTGTCTGAACGCATCGGTCAGACGGCCACCTTCTCCACCGCTCCTTCTTTGACTGACCGAAGCCTCAGCAACACGTTGTCCAGAAACAGGAGTTTGTAACCTCCCAGTCTCTGGGAACGCGTTGCACAGACCTTTCTGCAAGGCCTCCCGAAGATGTTTCATCCTCTGCTCCCTCTGCGATGGCAAGATAAGGTCCGCAACCTTACCCTTGTAACGTGGATCAAGGAGGGTTGCCAGCCAGTATTGGTCCTTCTCCTTGATACCACGAATACGAGGATCCTTACGCAGGCTTTGCAGGATCAGGGAGGCCATGCAGCGTAGGTTTGCTGAGGCATTCGGTCCGGAGTCCTCTGGGTCACTAAGGACAACAACGTCCGCAGCCACCTCCTCCCAGCCACGTACAAGTCCATGTGTTCCTTGGGACTGATCCCTTAAAGACTGCTGATGCTGAGTGCCAGGCTCCACCTCCATACTGACACAATCTTCCTCCTCCTCCTCCTCCTCCTCCTCGTCCTCTTCCTGTGTGATCGGCGGGCACGCAGGAACACTGTCTGGATAAAGGGGGCCTTGAGAGCTAAGGAAGTCCTCCTCTTCCTGCCTCTGTTCTGCCTCAAGTGCCCTGTCCATTATTCCACGCAGCGTGTGCTCCAACAGGTGGACAAGGGGGACAGTGTCACTGATGCATGCACTGTCAGTGCTCACCATCCTCGTGGCCTCCTCGAATGGTGACAGGACAGTGCATGCATCCCTGATCATGGCCCACTGGCGTGGGGAAAAAAAACCAAGGTCCCCTGACCCTGTCCTGGTGCCATAGTCGCACAGGTACTCATTGATGGCCCTCTGCTGCGTGTGCAGCCGCTGCAGCATGGCCAACGTCGAGTTCCACCTGGTGGGCATGTCACAGATTAGGCGGTTCTTGGGCAGGTTAAACTCCTTTTGGAGGTCCGTCAGCCGAGCACTGGCATTATATGACCGGCGGAAATGCACACAGACTTTCCTGGCCTGCCTCAGGACATCCTGTAAGCCCGGGTACCTGCCCAAGAACCGCTGCACCACCAAGTTAAGGACGTGAGCCAAACAGGGCACATGGGTCAGTTGTCCCTGTCGGAGGGCAGAGAGGAGGTTGGTGCCATTGTCGCAAACCACCATTCCTGCCTTAAGTTGGCGTGGCGTCAACCACCTCTGAACCTGCCCCTGCAGAGCTGACAGAACCTCTGCCCCAGTGTGGCTCCTGTCCCCCAAGCACACCAGCTCAAGCACCGCATGGCATCTTTTGGCATGCGTACTTGCGTAGCCCCTTGAACGCCTACGGAGCACCGCTGGTTCCGAGGAAGAGGCCATGGAGGAAGAAGAAGAGGAGGGGGTGGAGGAGAGAGGTGTGTCACAATCAGCATTTTGGAGGCGTGGTGGCGGAACAACCTCCAACACTACTGCACCTTGTCCTGCATCCTTCCCAGCTGCCAGCAGAGTCACCCAATGCGCCGTGAAACTTAAGTAACGTCCCTGTCCATGCCTGCTGGACCATGAGTCAGCGGTAATATGCACCTTACCGCTGACCGCCCTGTCCAGCGAGGCATGGACATTGCCTTCCACATGCCGGTAGAGAGCCGGAATCGCCTTCCGTGAGAAAAAGTGGCGTTTGGGTACCTGCCACTGAGGAACCGCACATTCCACAAACTCACGGAAGGGGGCAGAGTCTACCAACTGAAAAGGCAGCAGTTGAAGTGCTAGCAATTTTGCCAAGCTAGCATTCAACCGCTGGGCATGTGGATGGCTGGGAGCAAACTTCTTTCGGCGGTGCAGCAGCTGGGGCAGGGAAATTTGCCTGGTACAATCTGACGTCGGTGTACCAAAAGCAGATTGCCCATAAGTACTTGGCTGTGACACACCTAATTCTACACCTTCATTCCTCTCACTGCAGGTCGCAGAGAGGACTGAAGGTCTAGTGGGGTTGGAAATCTCAGCTGATGAGGAGCAAGGAGAGATCGTCTTTGTTCTTTGGTGTGGGTCTTTTAGATACGCTTGCCAACGAACTGCATGGCAGGTCAACATATGTCTGGTCAAGCATGTGGTACCCAAGCGGGAGATGTTTTGGCCACGCGAGATACGCTTAAGACATATGTTGCAAATAGCAGCGGTGCGATCTGATGCACTCGTCTCAAAAAAGGCCCACACCAAAGAACTTTTTGAATAACGCGCAGAGACTGCAGCGCCCTGCACATGTGGAGCTTTGGGGTGTGATGCAGTCAATGTGCTGCCCTTAGGCTGGCCCCTGGAGGGCATCCTGCCTAGTTGGTGATGTGCCACCTCCTCCTCCTCCTCCTCCTCCTCCTCCTCTCTCCTATCAGGCACCCACGTTGAGTCAGTGACCTCATCATCCCCTCCCTCCTCATCACTGGAGCAAACCTGGCAGTATGCTGCAGCAGGGGGAGCATGACTGCCAGATTGCTGTCCTTCTTGGGCACCCCCTCTGTCCGTGCTCATGTTACTGCCTTCATTGAGCTCAGTATCATCATCAGAGCCTTCCAAACGCTGGGCATCCTCCTGGAGCATGTACCCAACACTGTGGTCAAACAGTTCGAGGGAATCCTCATGAGGACATGGTGGAGCTAGGGAAGGAGTCACTGATGACATTGAGCTGAGGGAAGAGGCCGCTGCTTTGCCAGACAAAGCACCCTGGGCATGGGTGAGAGAGGATGAGGAGGATGAGGACGGCTTGGTCATCCACTCGACCAAGTCTTCCGCATGTTGCGGCTCAACACGGCCAGCTGCCGAAAAAAAGGCCAAGCGTGTCCCATGGCCACGTGCTGATGAGGATGCACCGTCTCCACGACCAGCACTAGACACAGAGCCTGCTTGCCCTCTCTTATTGGCTTGTGACTGTCTGCCTCTCCTTCTTGGCCTTCCAGACATACTAATGGCCTGTAGCTGCACTAAGCTGGGATAGAACACCTGTAATTTTCTTCAGGTAGCTTTATATACTGTAACCAGACAAGCCTGCCTGTCAGTAGGAAGATAACAGGAACGGATCTAGCTGAACACTGTGAGCAGGACGTACTGCACTAAATGTATATAGCAGGAACGGATCTAGCTGAACACTGTGAGCAGGACGCACTGCACTGAATGTAAATAGCAGGAACGGATCTAGCTGAACACTGTGAGCAGGACGCACTGCACTAAATGTAAATAGCAGGAACGGATCTAGCTGAACACTGTGAGCAGGACGCACTGCACTGAATGTAAATAGCAGGAACGGATCTAGCTGAACACTGTGAGCAGGACGCACTGCACTGAATGTAAACAGCAGGAACGGATGTAGCTGAACACTGTGAGCAGGACGCACTGCACTGAATGTAAATAGCAGGAACGGATCTAGCTGAACACTGTGAGCAGGACGCACTGCACTGAATGTAAATAGCAGGAACGGATCTAGCTGAACACTGTGAGCAGGACGCACTGCACTAAATGTAAATACCAGGAACGGATCTAGCTGAACACTGTGAGCAGGACGCACTGCACTGAATGTAAATAGCAGGAACGGATCTAGCTGAACACTGTGAGCAGGACGCACTGCACTAAATGTAAATACCAGGAACGGATCTAGCTGAACACTGTGAGCAGGACGCACTGCACTGAATGTAAATAGCAGGAACGGATCTAGCTGAACACTGTGAGCAGGACGCACTGCACTAAATGTAAATACCAGGAACGGATCTAGCTGAACACTGTGAGCAGGACGCACTGCACTGAATGTAAATACCAGGAACGGATCTAGCTGAACACTGTGAGCAGGACGCACTGCACTGAATGTAAATAGTCTAGCTGCCTGACCGTGGTACTAATAGGATCAAAAAGAACACCTGTAATTTTCTTAAGGTAGCTTTATATACTGTAACCAGACAAGCCTGCCTGTCAGTAGGAAGATAACAGGAACGGATCTAGCTGAACACTGTGAGCAGGACACACTGTACTAAATGTAAATAGTCTAGCTGCCTGACCGTGGTACTAATAGGATCAAAAAGAACACCTGTAATTTTCTTCAGGTAGCTTTATATACTGTAACCAGACAAGCCTGCCTGTCAGTAGGAAGATAACAGGAACGGATCTAGCTGAACACTGTGAGCAGGACACACTGTACTAAATGTAAATAGTCTAGCTGCCTGACCGTGGTACTAATAGGATCAAAAAGAACACCTGTAATTTTCTTAAGGTAGCTTTATATACTGTAACCAGACAAGCCTGCCTGTCAGTAGGAAGATAACAGGAACGGATCTAGCTGAACACTGTGAGCAGGACACACTGTACTAAATGTAAATAGTCTAGCTGCCTGACCGTGGTACTAATAGGATCAAAAAGAACACCTGTAATTTTCTTCAGGTAGCTTTATATACTGTAACCAGACAAGCCTGCCTGTCAGTAGGAAGATAACAGGAACGGATCTAGCTGAACACTGTGAGCAGGACGTACTGCACTAAATGTATATAGCAGGAACGGATCTAGCTGAACACTGTGAGCAGGACGCACTGCACTGAATGTAAATAGCAGGAACGGATCTAGCTGAACACTGTGAGCAGGACGCACTGCACTGAATGTAAATAGCAGGAACGGATCTAGCTGAACACTGTGAGCAGGACGCACTGCACTGAATGTAAATAGCAGGAACGGATCTAGCTGAACACTGTGAGCAGGACGCACTGCACTGAATGTAAATAGCAGGAACGGATCTAGCTGAACACTGTGAGCAGGACGCACTGCACTGAATGTAAATAGCAGGAACGGATCTAGCTGAACACTGTGAGCAGGACGCACTGCACTGAATGTAAATAGCAGGAACGGATGTAGCTGAACACTGTGAGCAGGACGCACTGCACTAAATGTAAATACCAGGAACGGATCTAGCTGAACACTGTGAGCAGGACGCACTGCACTGAATGTAAATAGCAGGAACGGATCTAGCTGAACACTGTGAGCAGGACGCACTGCACTAAATGTAAATACCAGGAACGGATCTAGCTGAACACTGTGAGCAGGACGCACTGCACTGAATGTAAATAGCAGGAACGGATCTAGCTGAACACTGTGAGCAGGACGCACTGCACTGAATGTAAATAGCAGGAACGGATCTAGCTGAACACTGTGAGCAGGACGCACTGCACTGAATGTAAATAGCAGGAACGGATCTAGCTGAACACTGTGAGCAGGACGCACTGCACTGAATGTAAATAGCAGGAACGGATCTAGCTGAACACTGTGAGCAGGACGCACTGCACTGAATGTAAATAGCAGGAACGGATCTAGCTGAACACTGTGAGCAGGACGCACTGCACTGAATGTAAATAGCAGGAACGGATCTAGCTGAACACTGTGAGCAGGACGCACTGCACTGAATGTAAATAGCAGGAACGGATCTAGCTGAACACTGTGAGCAGGACGCACTGCACTGAATGTAAATAGCAGGAACGGATCTAGCTGAACACTGTGAGCAGGACACACTGCACTAAATGTAAATAGTCTAGATAGAAGATAACAGGAACGGATCTAGCTAAACTGAATACAGTGTATATATATATATGCAACACCTGGGATGCATATATATACACAATACACTGTAAGTGCAGCTAACTGACTGACTGTTCTGCCTAATCTATCTAACTCAAATCAAATGACACTGTCTCTCTCTCTCTCTATCTCTCAGCACACCGGAACACACACTACACAGGGCCGCCGTGCAGGCGGCCTTATATAGTGTGGGGTGTGTACTAAATCCCCTGAGCCATAATTGGCCAAAGCCACCCTGGCTTTGGCCAATTACAGCTCTCTCTACTGACGGCGCTGTGATTGGCCAAGCATGCGGGTCATAGTGCATGCTTGGCCAATCATCAGCCAGCAATGCACTGCGATGCCGCAGTGAATTATGGGCCGTGACGCGCCACACGAATTTGGCGCGAACGGCCCATATCGTTCGCAATTCGACGGACGGTCGAACAGCCGATGTTCGAGTCGAACATGGGTTCGACTCGAACACGAAGCTCATCCCTAACCCTTACATATCTTATTGCATTCTTTATAAATTCTGAATGCTGAGGATGATCCCTCAACCTTGTATTTTTTGAAGGCCTTCTCCTTTGCTTTTATATGCATTTTTATATTGGAGTTAAGCCATCCAGGATGTTTGTTCGCTCTTTTAAATTTATTACCCAATGGGATACATTGGCTAATGCCCTTATTTAATATGCTCTTAAAGCAAACCCATCTCTCCTCCGTATTCTTTGTTCCTAATATTTTATCCCAATTTATGCCTTTTAGCAAGGTTTGTAGTTTAGGGAAGTTGGCTCTTTTGAAATTCAGTGTCTTTGTGTTCCCTTCATGTTTCCTATTTGTGTGATTTATACTGAAACGAATTGACCTGTGATCGCTGTTACCTAAATTGCCCCGTATTTCCACATCTGTTATCAGGTCTGTATTGTTGGTAATCAGTAGATCTAGTAATGTTTTAATTCTAGTTGGTGCGTCTACCATCTGACCCATAAAATTGTCCTGCAAGACACTAAGGAACTGGCGAGCCTTAAATGAATGCGCGGTTCCCTCCGCCCAGTCTATGTCTGGATAATTAAAATCCCCCATTATGATAACACTTCCCATCCTTGCTGCTAATCCAATTTGTGATAGGAGATCCGTCTCCACTTCCTCCCTCAGGTTAGGGGGCCTATAGCATACTCCCAGTATTATTTTCCCCTTAGCTTCATCCCTTTGGAGCTCTACCCATAAAGATTCCACCTCCTCCCTAGCCCCCTCAGTGATGTCATCTCTCACATTCACTTGTACATTATTCTTGATATATAGGCATACCCCTCCCCCTTTTTTACCCTCTCTATACTTGCGGTATAGGGTATACCCTTGAATGTTTGCCAGCCAATCATGAGAGCTGTTGAACCAGGTCTCTGAAATTCCCACAAAATCCAAATCCTCCTTGTACAACAGTATCTCTAGTTCACCCATCTTGTCCGCCATGCTCCTGGCATTGGTGAACATGACACATAGTTTAGACCGGTCGCATATTGTCCTCGTATTGGGTGTTTCAAGATTGCAACTAAGATTGCAATATGTTTTTGAGGCGTGTGTTGGACTGGCTATGAGGGGAGGTTGAAGGCCGGTATGTTTTTGAGGCGTGTGTTGGACCGGCTATGAGGGGAGGTTGGAGGCTGGTATGTTTTTGAGGCGTGTGTTGGACCGGCTATGAGGGGTGGTTGGAACTATTTTTATCTTCAGAGGTGGGAGGAGTCTTTCCAGCTTTCTTTATGCTTTCTCTGCTGGAGAAATGAGAA
The DNA here is from genome assembly GCA_037952925.1 of Lithobates clamitans. Lineage (NCBI taxonomy): Eukaryota > Metazoa > Chordata > Amphibia > Anura > Ranidae > Lithobates > Lithobates clamitans. The sequence continues at coordinate 5,651,896 of JBBGZY010000414.1, forward strand.
CTCTTCCCACCAGTGAGGTCCTTTATGGAGAAGTCCAAGGCCTCACTCACACGGGGGTAAATGAATCTGTACCCTGTGTGGGGGCTGTGTTTACCCCAAAAAAGACATTCATGTGGGTGCAGTTGCGCGGACGCACCCTGGGTGCGTTCGGGGCCATGCACCGGCACCCACAAAGATGTCACATTGGGTAAAGCCGCTGCACCCCAGTTGACAGCAATGGGACTGCCTACACAGGATGCTGGGAACACCTGTGCCTCCCCATTCCGGTAAACATGGCCCTCCCATGGGGTACGGATTCATACCCTCCATGTGAATAAGAACTAAGTGTGAATGGAATAATTAGCTCCATTGTGTTGCTAATTTGGGGACACTGTACCCCTCTTTATTATTTGGGTGTGTTTTAATATAGGAGTGTTATATATTGTAGATTAGGGTAAGTTTATATATGTTGTGGAGGTGTGTGTTATTCTTTGGGTGTGTTTTGGAGTGTTATATATAGAGATTGTAGTTTAGGTTAAGTTTGGATTTCTTCTGGGAGCGCTTTGAGTGGACATAACTGATGTACTCCGCTCAGCGGGGGTGGGCCTTAGAGAACAGAGGCCGCATATGGGCAGCACAGAGGCTTAGGGAATAGCCTTGCAGCACACAGAGTTTGCATGTTCTCCCTGTGCTTTTGTGGGTTTCCTCCGGGTACTCTGGTTTCCTCCCACACTACAAAGACATGCTACCTTGCGTTGGTGGTGCAGTGGTGAGCATAGCTACCTTTCAAGCAGCTGACCTGGGTTTGATTCCCGGCCAACGCCATCTCCAATACTTGACGTCCTCAGAGAGAAAAGTGCTATACAATGTGGAGTTCATATTAGCAGTGGAATAAAGAATGAAGCTAATGTGTGGAATGTTTGAGGAAGAAAATGTTCCACCAGAATCTATAGAAGGTGAACCCAGCAACAGATATGAGAGGCTTAGGCTGCGATGACACCTAGGCGTTCCGGAACGCTGGCAGAATTACTGCGATTCCCAAATTGCCGCAAAACGTGTGACATGTTTGTGATCCCATTACTTTCAATGGCAACCCAATCACGGGACAATATTGTCACCTGACAAACTGCGCAAACAAAATTGCGGGATGCCTGTTTCCCAAAAGCAGTCCTGCAATTTTGTTGAAATTTGTCAGGTGACAATCGCGGAAAAAACATGCCTTGATTGGGGCGATATTGAAAATAAAGGGATCGCAAGCGCGTGCTGCGTTTTGCAGCAATTTGGGATTCTGGAACACTTAGGTTTAAACAGAGCCTCGCCGTGTTCATCATATGACAAGAACTTCCTGCACAGATGTCCCCCCAGCAGGAATATTACACCCATACTCCCCCCCCAGCAGGAATATTACACCGACACCCCACCATCCTGACACTGACGTCCTCCCAGCAGGAATATTACACCAATACCCCCCCCCAACAGGAATATTACACCAATACTCCCCCAGCTGGAATATTACACTGATACTTCCGCCAGCAGGAATATTACACCCATACTCTCCTCAGCAGGAATATTATACCCATACTCCCCTCAGCAGGAATATTACACCAATACTCCCCCCCAGCAGGAATATTACACCAATTCTCCCCCAGCAGGAATATTACACTGATACTTCCCCCAGCAGGAATATTACACCAATACCCCCTCCAGCAGGAATATTACACCAATACTCCCCCCCCAGCAGGAATATTACAACACTATTCCCCCCAGCAGGAACATTACACTGACACCCCACCGTCCTGACACTGATGTCCTCCCAGCAGGAATATTACACCGACACCCCACCATCCTCCCCAGCAGGAATATTACACCAATACTCCCCCCAGCAGGAATATCACACCTATACTCCCACCCAGCAGCAATATTATACCAATACTCCCCTAGCAGGAATATTACACGGATACGCCCCCCCAGCAGGTATATTATACCGATACTCCCCCCAGCAGGAATATTACACTGATACTCCCCCCAGCAAGAATATTACACGGACACCCCCCATCCTGACACTGACGGGAATATCTACTGACCTATTGTGTGCTGGTAACAGCAATCCTGCTGCAGGTACCTGGGAACATTTTATAGCCAGAATCACTCTGCTCCCTCATCAGCATGCTCCCTGTCCGCGTATTGGCACACAACTCCTCTGATTGGCTCCTGCAAATAAAAAAATTAAAAAAAAATGAAAAAATAAAATAAATAATATTATTGTTATTATTAACCACTTCCCTGGGTGGATGTCATATGACGCCATGTAATTTGAGTGGAGATATCGGGATGATGGGTGCAGCTGCAGGCCTCATTCAGATATCTTTGTTTTCAGCCGGCGATTCCCTACAAAGTAAAAGCCCTCATAGCGTCTGTTTAGCCGCTTGACTGCATTTACAGGCAGTGAGAGGGGATGGTCCCCCCACCCAGTCTTCTCTGGGCTCTCCCATGCGATTGGGGAGCCGGAGAACAGATCCAGTGGCAGCGATTTACCCTAGAGCTCTTTATTATTTGGGTGTGTTTTAATATAGGAGTGTTATATATTGTAGATTAGGGTAAGTTTGTATATGTTGTGGAGGTGTGTGTTATTCTTTGGGTGTGTTTTGGAGTGTTATATATAGAGATTGTAGTTTAGGTTAAGTTTGGATTTCTTCTGGAGGCGCTTTGAGTGGACATAACTGATGTACTCCGCTCAACGGGGGCGGGCCTTAGAAAACAGAGGCCGCATATGGGCAGCACAGAGGCTTAGGGAATAGCCTTGCAGCACACAGAGTTTGCATGTTCTCCCTGTGCTTTTGTGGGTTTCCTCCGGGTACTCTGGTTTCCTCCCACACTACAAAGACATGCTACCTTGCGTTGGTGGTGCAGTGGTGAGCATAGCTACCTTTCAAGCAGCTGACCTGGGTTTGATTCCTGGCCAACGCCATCTCCAATACTTGCAGTCCTCAGAGAGAAAAGTGCTATACAAGGTCAATGTGGAGTACATATTAGCAGTGGAATAAAGAATGAAGCTAATGTGTGGAATGTTTGAGGAAGAAAATGTTCCACCAGAAACTATAGAAGGTGAACCCAGCAACAGATATGAGAGGCTTAGGCTGCGATCACACCTAGGCGTTCCGGATCGCGGGCAGTATTACTGCGATTCCCAAATTGCCGCAAAACGTGTGACATGTTTGTGATCCCATTACTTTCAATGGCACCCCAATCACGGTACAATATTGTCACCTGACAAACTGCGCAAACAAAATTGCGGGATGCCTGTTTCCCAAAAGCAGTCCTGCAATTTTGTCGAAATTTGTCAGGTGACAATCGCGGAAAAAACACGCCTTGATTGGGGCGATATTGAAAATAAAGGGATCGCAAGCGCATGCTGCGTTTTGCGGCAATTTGGGATTCCGGAACACTTAGGTGTGAACAGAGCCTCGCCGTGTTCATCATATGACAAGAACTTCCTGCACAGACGTCCCCCCAGCAGGAATATTACACCCATACTCCCCCCCAGCAGGAATATTACACCGACACCCCACCATCCTGACACTGACGTCCTCCCAGCAGGAATATTACACCAATACTCCCCCCCCAACAGGAATATTACACCAATACTCCCCCAGCTGGAATATTACACTGATACTTTCCCCAGCAGGAATATTACACCAATACTCCCTCCAGCAGGAATATTACACCGACACCCCACCATCCTGACACTGACATCCTCCCAGCAGGAATATTACACCAATACTCCCCCAGCTGGAATATTACACTGATACTTCCCCCAGCAGGAATATTACACCCATACTCTCCTCAGCAGGAATATTACACCCATACTCCCCTCAGCAGGAATATTACACCAATACTCCCCCAGCAGGAATATTACACCAATACTCCCCCAGCAGGAATATTACACTGATACTTCCCCCAGCAGGAATATTACACCAATACCCCCTCCAGCAGGAATATTACACCAATACTCCCCCCCCAGCAGGAATATTACAACACTATTCCCCCCAGCAGGAACATTATACTGACACCCCACCATCCTGACACTGATGTCCTCCCAGCAGGAATATTACACCGACACCCCATCATCCTGACACCCCACCATCCTCCCCAGCAGGAATATTACACCAATACTCCCCCCAGCAGGAATATCACACCTATACTCCCACCCAGCAGCAATATTATACCAATACTCCCCCAGCAGGAATATTACACGGATACGCCCCCCCCCCCAGCAGGTATATTATACCGATACTCCCCCCAGCAGGAATATTACACTGATACTCCCCCCAGCAAGAATATTACACGGACACCCCCCATCCTGACATTGACGGGGATATCTACTGACCTATTGTGTGCTGGTAACAGCAATCCTGCTGCAGGTACCTGGGAACATTTTATAGCCAGAATCACTCTGCTCTCTCATCAGCATGCTCCCTGTCCGCGTATTGGCACACAACTCCTCTGATTGGCTCCTGCAAATAAAAAAATTAAAAAATAATTAAAAAATAAAATAAATAATATTATTGTTATTATTAACCACTTCCCTGGGTGGATGTCATATGACGCCATGTAATTTGAGTGGAGATATCGGGATGATGGGTGCAGCTGCAGGCCTCATTCAGATATCTTTGTTTTCAGCCGGCGATTCCCTACAAAGTAAAAGCCCTCATAGCGTCTGTTTAGCCGCTTGACTGCATTTACAGGCAGTGAGAGGGGATGGTCCCCCCACCCAGTCTTCTCTGGGCTCTCCCATGCGATTGGGGAGCCGGAGAACAGATCCAGTGGCAGCGATTTACCCTAGAGCTCTTTATTATTTGGGTGTGTTTTAATATAGGAGTGTTATATATTGTAGATTAGGGTAAGTTTGTATATGTTGTGGAGGTGTGTGTTATTCTTTGGGTGTGTTTTGGAGTGTTATATATAGAGATTGTAGTTTAGGTTAAGTTTGGATTTCTTCTGGAGGCGCTTTGAGTGGACATAACTGATGTACTCCGCTCAACGGGGGCGGGCCTTAGAGAACAGAGGCCGCATATGGGCAGCACAGAGGCTTAGGGAATAGCCTTGCAGCACACAGAGTTTGCATGTTCTCCCTGTGCTTTTGTGGGTTTCCTCCGGGTACTCTGGTTTCCTCCCACACTACAAAGACATGCTACCTTGCGTTGGTGGTGCAGTGGTGAGCATAGCTACCTTTCAAGCAGCTGACCTGGGTTTGATTCCTGGCCAACGCCATCTCCAATACTTGCAGTCCTCAGAGAGAAAAGTGCTATACAAGGTCAATGTGGAGTACATATTAGCAGTGGAATAAAGAATGAAGCTAATGTGTGGAATGTTTGAGGAAGAAAATGTTCCACCAGAAACTATAGAAGGTGAACCCAGCAACAGATATGAGAGGCTTAGGCTGCGATCACACCTAGGCGTTCCGGATCGCGGGCAGTATTACTGCGATTCCCAAATTGCCGCAAAACGTGTGACATGTTTGTGATCCCATTACTTTCAATGGCACCCCAATCACGGTACAATATTGTCACCTGACAAACTGCGCAAACAAAATTGCGGGATGCCTGTTTCCCAAAAGCAGTCCTGCAATTTTGTCGAAATTTGTCAGGTGACAATCGCGGAAAAAACACGCCTTGATTGGGGCGATATTGAAAATAAAGGGATCGCAAGCGCATGCTGCGTTTTGCGGCAATTTGGGATTCCGGAACACTTAGGTGTGAACAGAGCCTCGCCGTGTTCATCATATGACAAGAACTTCCTGCACAGACGTCCCCCCAGCAGGAATATTACACCCATACTCCCCCCCAGCAGGAATATTACACCGACACCCCACCATCCTGACACTGACGTCCTCCCAGCAGGAATATTACACCAATACTCCCCCCCCAACAGGAATATTACACCAATACTCCCCCAGCTGGAATATTACACTGATACTTTCCCCAGCAGGAATATTACACCAATACTCCCTCCAGCAGGAATATTACACCGACACCCCACCATCCTGACACTGACATCCTCCCAGCAGGAATATTACACCAATACTCCCCCAGCTGGAATATTACACTGATACTTCCCCCAGCAGGAATATTACACCCATACTCTCCTCAGCAGGAATATTACACCCATACTCCCCTCAGCAGGAATATTACACCAATACTCCCCCAGCAGGAATATTACACCAATACTCCCCCAGCAGGAATATTACACTGATACTTCCCCCAGCAGGAATATTACACCAATACCCCCTCCAGCAGGAATATTACACCAATACTCCCCCCCCAGCAGGAATATTACAACACTATTCCCCCCAGCAGGAACATTATACTGACACCCCACCATCCTGACACTGATGTCCTCCCAGCAGGAATATTACACCGACACCCCACCATCCTGACACCCCACCATCCTCCCCAGCAGGAATATTACACCAATACTCCCCCCAGCAGGAATATCACACCTATACTCCCACCCAGCAGCAATATTATACCAATACTCCCCCAGCAGGAATATTACACGGATACGCCCCCCCCCCCAGCAGGTATATTATACCGATACTCCCCCCAGCAGGAATATTACACTGATACTCCCCCCAGCAAGAATATTACACGGACACCCCCCATCCTGACATTGACGGGGATATCTACTGACCTATTGTGTGCTGGTAACAGCAATCCTGCTGCAGGTACCTGGGAACATTTTATAGCCAGAATCACTCTGCTCTCTCATCAGCATGCTCCCTGTCCGCGTATTGGCACACAACTCCTCTGATTGGCTCCTGCAAATAAAAAAATTAAAAAATAATTAAAAAATAAAATAAATAATATTATTGTTATTATTAACCACTTCCCTGGGTGGATGTCATATGACGCCATGTAATTTGAGTGGAGATATGGGAATGATGGGTGCAGCTGCAGGCCTCATTCAGATATCTTTGTTTTCAGCCGGCCATTCCCTACAAAGTAAAAGCCGTCATAGCGTCTGTTTAGCCGCTTGACTGCATTTACAGGCAGTCAGAGGGGATGATCCCCCCACCCAGTCTTCTCTGGGCTCTCCCATGCGATTGGGGAGCCGGAGAACAGATCCAGTGGCAGCGGTTTACCCTAGAGCTAGCTGTGGACCTAATGGTCCCCGGCCACCTCTATGACCTTCGAGGCCAGAAGCGAAGCTATGAGGTCACTTCCCGCGCTGGCAGATGTAAACACTGTCGTTTTGTTTCCTGGGAAGCCTGAGATTAATCTCAGGTTTTTTTCAGCCTAGAGGAGAGATGTGGGGGGGGGGGACTTCTAGACCCCAGATCTCTCTATAAATAGGACCTTTCATGCCCTATTTCAATTACAAGGGATGTTTACATTTCTTCTAATAGGAATAAAAGTGATCAAACAATAAAAAAATGAAAGGCAAAGTGTAAAAAAATAAAATAAATAAACAATAAAAAAAAAATACATAGGGCACACACGCATATGTAAATAGCATTCAAACCACACGTGAGGTATCGCCACGATTCTATCACCAGATCTCCTCTGTAACTCTAAACTGGCAACCTGTACAAATATTGAAAAGTGTTGCCTATGGATATTTTTTTTAAATACTGTAGTTTGTCCCCAATCCATGAGTGTGTGCAATATTAAAGTGTGACATGTTAGGTATCTATTTACTCAGCGTTACATCATCTTTCAAATTTTACAAGGAAAACTGGGGTAACTTTGGTGTTTTTTTTTTTTTTTTTTTAAAGTCAGTAAAGTAGATTGATTTCCAAAAAAATTGCATTTGAAAGACCGTTGTGCAAATAGCGTGACATAAAATATTGCAATGACCACCATTTTATTCCCTAGGGTTTCTCCTAAAAAAAAAATCAGGGATCAGGGTGACGGATCTGGGGTGCTCGGGATCAGGTTGATGTGTCTACGGTGTTCGGCATCAGGGTGACGGGTCTGGGCTGCTCGGCATCAGGGTGACGGGTCTGGGCTGCTCGGCATCAGGGTGACAGGTCTGGGCTGCTCGGCATCAGGGTGACGGATCTGGGCTGCTGGGGATCAGGGTGACGGGTCTGGGCTGCTGGGGATCAGGGTGACGGGTCTGGGTTGCTTGGGATTGGGGTGACAGGTCTGGGCTGCTCAGGATCAGGGTGACGGGTCTGGGCTGCTCGTGATCAGGGTAACGGATCTGGGCTGCTTGTGATCAGGGTGATGGGTCTGGGCTGCTTGGGATCAGGGTGACGGGTCTGGGCTGCTTGCTGCTTGGAATCATGGTGACCAGTCTGGAGTGCTCGGGATCAGGGTGATGGGCCTGGGGTGCTGGGGATCAGTGTATTTACTCAGCGTAACATCATCTTTCACATTTTACAAAGAAAATAGGGGTAACTTTTGTGTTTTTTTTTTTATATATGACGTCCAGCAGGATGACAGCTGCCACTCGCCCGTGGGGGCGCGCATCGCGGCGATCGGTGGTGCGGTGTGTCAGTCTGACACACCGCTACACCGTACTTGGTAAAGAGCCTCTTTACTACGTGATCAGCCATGTCCAATCACTGCTGATTATGATGTAAACAGGAAGAGACGTTGACTGTTTTTTCCTCACTCGCGTCTGACAGAGCCCCCAATCGGATGCCCACACCGGACCACCAGGGAAGCCCCTAACATGTGGATGGCCAGGTACATCCCCCATGGCCATCCACATGTGCTAACTTATGCCCAACATATGCCAATCAGTGCTCACAAATGGGCACTGAGTGACACCATTATGGAACTAATAAAATCAGTGATGCCCAGCAATGCCACCCACCAGTGTAATCAGTGCAACCCATCAGTGTCCCTCAGTGCCCATCCATGCCACCTATCAGTGCCACCCATAAGTACCCATCAGTGCCGCCTATGAGTGCTGATCAGTGCTGTCTATGAGTTCCCATCAGTGCCACTATGAGTGCCCATCAGTGCCGCATACCAGTGCCCATCCATACCCATCAGTGCCCACCTATCAGTGACCATCAGTGCCCATCCGTGCCACCTATCAGTGCCACCCATAAGTACCCATCAGTGCCACCTATGAGTGCCCATCAGTGCCGTCTATGAGTGCCCATCAGTGCCGCATACCAGTGCCACCTATCAGTGCCGTCTATCAGTGCCGCCTAAAAAAAAAATAACCGCGCTAAATATAAGTGAAACACGTGAAGCAATCTCAAAGACTTCCGTGAGGAAGTACATATATAAATACAAAAATGTTGAAAAATATTAAAAATTAAATTATGAAAAGTACTGGGTCAACACATGTATGTATGAATCAAACATTTGTTTCCAAATGTAATATTTGCGAATAAAAATAAGTGTCCATATATAGTAACAGAAAATAAAAATGTGAAGTAATGATCTGAAATCAGTCCAAGAAAGACCCCTTGGGTGAATCCAACCAGAGTCAATGGTGTAAAAAAAGGTAGAAAACTCACATGAGTATGTAAAAATACAGCAAACAGCCGGCCGGCATAGCAACCACCCACCACACGCCATTTGTGGTGAAACGTACGTCGGGAGGTTGACGCTCTGACGTCATCGCCATTTTCAGTGTGGACGGGTGCTCGCTATGACGGCCAGCTGTTTGCTGTATTTTTACATACTCATGTGAGTTTTCTACCTTTATCTATTAAATCGTTTTTATCAGTATTACACTATGGCCAGTTCCTTTTTATTTACATGCTTGTGAGATGTCATTTTGGAGTCTCTGCTGTATCCCCCGGTTCTTGCTGCAAGCAGTCCAGAACGCTAATGGATCTCTCATACTGCCATTGAACATAAGCTGTGGTTGGCTTGCCTTGCGGTAAGCACATTATTTGCCTGGTGGTGGATCACGTAGTGTGGTGTGGTTAATTGATACTGAACACAAGCTGTTGTTGGCTTGCCTTGTGGTAAGCGCAATATTTGCACGGAGTGTGGGGTCTCATCTTCACTACGGAGTTTGCTAGTGTTCACTCTAAGTTCCCTTTTTTTTTTCCTGCTGTATCTTTATGCACTAGTGTAAGTTTTCAACCTTTTCTAAACTTTGATTAGTTTGGCAGTATTACACTATGGCCAGTTTCTTTTTATTTACATGTCTATGAGATGGAAGTTTGGTGTCCTCATTACATCCTTTCAGCTCTGATGTATACAGTCTAAGAGCACCATCTGGATTCTCCACACCAAGACGTGATACAGGCTGGTGTTCGCTTGCTTTGCGGTAAGCGCAATTATTGGGTATTTGCGGATGCTGTATGGGTTGTCACTCATATTTTTTACACCATTAAGCATTATATGACTTTTCATTTCTAGGGTCATAGTGTTCCAGTAAGCCTCTGACCTGGGCACTGGTGTGGTGGGAGCAAAGTGTGTTGTTTATTCACCTGGTGGACCTTTTTTTAAATTATATGTAGATTATTTCATTTACAATTCACGTGGCGGAATTCCTTTGTTTGAATGGACATTTTACTAAAGATACATACAGTATAATAAATGGATATGAGGGGTTTTTTTGTTTATTGAAAGCTGAAATTAAGTTTGGGTTTATTTGTTATTAGTGTAGCACCCTCTACCTTAGGTAGGTAGGTGCTGGTGTAGGTTTTTGTGTGTACTGCCAGTGCAGGTAAATTTAGGCAGGCCTAGCTGTGAGCTAGGCCTGTGTGTTTTTGATCTGGGGGCAGGGGAGTGGTTTAGTGTAGCAGCAGGTGACTGACATGTGCTTCAGCTCTCTGGCGCCTCCTTTGATTCCAGTGAGAAGGTTCTGAAAAAGAGGCAGGGCAGAGGGCTGGAGTGACATCGGGTGTATTTGGGAGCCCTGACCAATCCCCAACTAGGATTGTCAGGGGGCAGGCCTTCTATATATACCCATGGTCAGCCTGTTGTGGGAGGAGTTGTCTGGTGGAAGAACTGAATGATGGTGTGTTAGGCTGTGGTGGCCATTGAGGGACCCCCTTTCTGGGGGGGGGGTGACCTCTGGCCTGGAGCTCGGGAGCTGGGAGGGAGCCTCTCTTTACACGGTCATTGAGAGGTGTCCTGGAATAAGAGCAGGAGGAAGACAGTGGGGAGCATGGCCAGGAAAGTCATTCAGGAGGGATCTATGCCAGGGTCGGTAAATGAGAAGCACAGTGAGAAGCTCTGAGACATGCCAGGAATGGATGTGGAGCCAGAGGGAGAGACTGTGGTGTTGTTGAAGTCAAGTCGCTGCAGCCAGGAGGGTTGGCAGGATTTGCATCGGACATGCTGGGAGCAGTAGTCCACCAAGTATCAGCACAATTATTCTTCTCATCTAAAATGGTTGCTACCACAGAGGGGACTGCAGACCCCGGTCTGCAAATGGCTACTAGGAAAATGTTAGGACTTATTCAGAGTGAATCCTAGCCATGTGCTAACGGTGACAGGAATAAAAATTTGGATAGTAAAGGAAAGCAAGTGATCTCAAATAATGTGCTGGAGGAGATGTGAAGTAGCAGAGACTGTCAATTTAGATTCAACCAACTTTAATTTCCATCAAGAAGTATTCATCATTTGGACATCCCATGTCCCTTTTCCCCATCCTAAATGGATGTCTGACCATGCAGGGTGATGTGTGGATGATGAAACACGCAGCGACCCCACGGGGGCACGGCTACATTAACATTTTGTATCTAATGGTGTGCTAAGGTGTGGTTTAGGGATTTTACCCTTTAGCTCAATCTTTTATTTTAAAGACAATGCATATTAGTTGGTCTCTGATGTAAGAGGAAACTCTGATATGTAAGGGGGGCCCTGAATTGATGGGGGGGGCTCTGATATTATGGGGAGGCTTCTGATGTGACAGGAGGACATCAGATGTGATGGAGTGGCTTTTGATGTGAAGAGAGGACTTCTGGTGTGATAGAAAATATTCTGCTGCGCAGGATGCTGTGCAATAATTCCTGGACTTTCGCTTTAGGACAAATTAGAAGTAAAAGTTCAAAAATCTATTACATCTGAAATATGTGATGCCAGTGTAGCACCCTGGAGTTTAGGCAGGGTTGTTCCTCACAACTTTAACAATCAACCAGGATAATTAATCCTGGCAAGTAGAGATCTATTGATTTCTCCCTAAGTTTGGCCTTGTTGCACTTTTCTCTTCTACCACTAGGTGACTAGGTACTTGGTGGTACTAGATATGAGAAGGGCAACGCAAGGTCAGGTTATGGATATATGGGGTATCTCAGCCAATGGGCAGGGTTTTTTTTAATCTCTTGGCCTGCTGGGAGAGCCTATTTATATATATATATTCAGGTGGAGTCAGGTGACCTATGTTTTGTGCCACCTGGACGACTGTCTGGGTGGACGTGTGTTGTATTGCCTGGGCTGCTAGGCCAGAGATGGGGCCTATATCACGAAGCAGGAGAGCAGCGTATGGTTGGGACTGTAGCTTGCAGTCCAGCCAAAGGCGACAGTTCTGCCGGCCGGAGAGCCTGTTGTGGTCGGAGGTAGAGGGGAAGCGGTCGCCAGTAAGGGACTATCCGCCTAGATACCAGGGACCACAGTGAATGACTGAAGCAAACCTGGAGCAGCATTCTGATCAACGTGGGATGGTGAAGAATCTGGAAACTACAGTGGGTATCAAGCCAGGGACCCAGCCAGCGGAGGTGACGCTTGTAGAGCAGCCTTGTGTATCAAGCCAGGGACCTGAGCGGGCCAGTGGAATGAAGCTTGAGAGGTATCTTGAGTGCCAAGCTAGGGACCCAGCAGAGAGGTGGGGGTGACGCTTAAAGGTCGATACCACCGTGAAGATTGGAGAAACTCAAAGGATTCAGTGGCAGTGAATCAATGGGTCTAGTGAGAGACTGGGAGCTCATTGGGCTGAAGAACTACAAGGAGCGATTGTAGTGGATGTGAAAGAACTGTTACACTTTGTGTTAGGAACTGTTAAAGACTGTTGCCATAGGAGACAGCATTCCTGCACATGCAGATGTGGCATCTTTCTGGATGCCTTTCCCTGCATGGCTGTCCTCCTACTGAAGTCTCGGAGTCTGATAAATAATCTTGCTACCTAAGGGTGTCCTGACCCTAACCCTCTCTCCCCCAGAAATAAACTTTCTTTTGCCTTCAAGAAGTGTCTGGTGCCCAAAAACTTTAACTTCACCCACCATGCCTCACAACCCACTACATACAGAAGGATGTCAGCTATCCCTGGCCCTGGTGGTTCTCATTAGATCAAAGGAGGCCTGGGACCTTGCTACACCAGAATATGGTGTCGCTGATGCTGTCAATGAAAACAATACTGTTGTGTAGCACCAAGTTCAGCTTAAAGGCACCTCCTAAGCATGTAATTGAAAGGGTTGGTGTTTTCCCATGGCACCCTCAAAGTGGCATTAAAATTAGGACACTCTCTTTATTCTGCACTTTCTTTTACATTTATTTTTGCATTTGTACCTGTACCTCATGGCAGTGTCCCCTTTCCAATGCCCAATTTTGAAAATGGCTTGCCTATTAGCTTTGCAATTGCCAGAATGTAGCATTAAGATTCACCCCCATAGACATCACTGGGGTTTGATTTTAAATTTAATTTTTTTAAATTTCACACAGGATTCAGCTAACCTCACTAAAATCAAACCCAGGCAGCTGACGGAAAAAACTGAGTATTAAGTAGGTAAACGGTTGTCTCTGTATGCATCCCAAGGCATTGTTTTCCATTGTGACCAAAGGGTACTTTTGAATTCCATCATTGCTTGTATTTCACACCAGTTCACCTTTATCAAATGAAAAGGATTTCTTCTGATAAATGTTTTAAATGTAATGTACCTTGAGGGGATTTTATACATATGATGTGGAATTGTCAGAAAATCCAACAGTTCTGGTCAGACATCGCTATCTTTATAGCTACTACTTTTGAAATACCAAATATCTGTGAATATAAAAGCTGCCTGCTGGGAATTCTCAGAGATTGGACTCTGTGTAAATCAAAAAGATCTTCCTGAGACTCATTATTCTATGCTTGTAAATCCTTAGTCACGAAGTGAAAAAAAAAATGAAACTTCTACCAACCTTTCTACATTATAATCTCCCTCTTTACACATCTATCATCAAAACTAGAGGCTGTCCTTGAAACCAGGTAACATTTGAAGAACATGAATTAATGCCAAACAAACCGTGTCCTCCAATACAGATAATAGGGGCATTACTAGGATTGTGGAAGACCAAGGGAACCTTAGGGCACACAAAAAGAAGTAATTCTGCTACATATGCTGTGGCAAGTTGTGGGTGTCTCCTCAATTACACTTTCTGCACACCGACTATAGACTGAAAGGTAACACTTTGTCTGATCCTATCTCAAAGAAGAAATTAATTTAAAAAATTGGGCACTATGTTCCATCCAGCAACATTTGAAACCCCTTATAAAAATTGCATGTCATGTATAAAAAAGCATATAGACTACAGTGGACAGAATAGGGAACGTACAGCTCAGAGTACAGAATTAGGATATGTAGAGTAGGAAACGTACAGCACAGTGTACAGAATGGGACATACAGCATGGGATACCAAATAGGTGCTGTGAAATATGGAATATACAGTGCAGAGTACAGCAGGATGCACTGTAGAATAGGAAATGTACAACACTGCATATAAAGTGAAGAGAGGTGGAAAAGGGAACATACAGCACAATGTACAGAATCAGGAGGGGTAGAATAGGGAAAATACAGTGCAGCATACAGAGTGAGGAGGGGTGGCATAGGGTATGTACAGAACAAGGTACGGAAACAGAAGGGGTGGAATAGGCAGTGTACAGCATGGCATACATAATAGGTTGGGGTGGAGGCATGGAATAGGGAATTACTGCACAATGTACAGAATGAGGAAGGGTTGATCAGGATATGTACAGCACAGGGAGGTGTAGAAAAGGGACTGTACAGAACAAGGTACGGAAACAGAAGGGGTGGAATAGGCAGTGTACAGCATGGCATACATAATAGGTTGGGGTGGAGGCATGGAATAGGGAATTACTGCAAAATGTACAGAATGAGGAAGGGTTGATCAGGATATGTACAGCACAGGGAGGTGTAGAAAAGGGACTGTACAGCACCACAGCTTACAGAATGAGGAGAAGTCGAATGTGCTGTGTACTGTACATCACAGTGTACAAAATTGAGATGGGTGGAAAAGAGAATGTACAGCACAGTGTACAGAATAGGTTGGAATGGAGGAGGAAATGTACAGTGCAGCATACAGAATGAAGAGAGGTAGAATAGGCAATGTAGGGTATAAGAACGTGTGTGGAGGGGTGGAAAGGGACATGAATAGCTCAACACATATTAGTGCACTTTATGTACAAAAGAATGTGGACACCCCTCCAAATCACTGAGCTCAGATGTTTCCAACAAGGGGTACCCTTAATGCTAAAGCACATAAGGCATTTTTATGTGCCTCCAACCTCGTGGCAACAGCTTGGCGCATGACTGTGCCCCTATACACATAGCTAGCTCCATCAAGACACGGATGGCTTGAGGAGTTTGATGTGGAGAAACTGTAATAGCTTACATAGAGCCCTGGCCTCTCCATAAATTGGAATGTTGATTTGGCAACCAGGGCACAAATTCCCACAGACATTGTCCAAAATCTTGTGAAAAAGCCTTCTAAGTTTGGAGGCTATTAGAGCTGCGAAAAGGAGGCCCTCTTCATATCCCCTTATTATGGAAGTGATTTTAGAATTAGATGTCCAAAAAGTTAATTTATGCATGATGGTTAGTTGTCCACAAACTTTTAGGCATGTAATTTATATTGAGTTACCACTTATAAGTGCTACATATTTATTATTGCTGCTGTATAACCGAGTGCACAAAATGGATTTGTAATGTTCTGTCCCCATCAGTGACTTAGAGACACAAATGACAGGTTTTTCTTCTGTCAGCCACAGAGCACTGAGTCCTTGTTTAGATGCATCAACCTGAATTGTCACTTCCATTGACATGTCAAGGCAATCTAATGTTCCAGCTATAGAAGTGAGCTGGTTCATTTTCTCAGGAACATTATGTTGAGATTACCACTGAAGGTCTGAAAATTTCTTGTAAAAGTTCTCTTAGCAGAAATTAAAGGTTAACAAGGTGGGGCTAGATCTCACCAGGTAATTGGCTATTCCTAGAAGTGTATCCAGTTCTGACCAGTTTTCACATGGTCTAATCAATGTGAGAGACTGCTTCAATTTAGTGGATCTGTTTTTCTGCTTTCCAATGAGAAAATGTGACCATGATACTTGACTTTGATAGATTGTAGTTGATATTTTTTCTTTTTCATGTTTTTTTTTTTAAGATTAACTGTAAGGCTAAATACATAAAGTACTGTGCAAAAGTTTTAGGCAGGTGTGAAAAATGCTGTAAACAAAGAAAGCTTTCAGAAATGGAAGTAGATAAAATTGAAAGTAAAAGAACAGAAGAGAAATCCAAATTAAATCAATATTTGACGTGATCACCCTTTGCCTTTAAAACCTGCATCAATTCTTCTAGGTACACTTGCACACAGTTTTTGAAGGAACTAGGCAGGTATCTTGTTCCAAAATGGTAAAAAAATGGCAGCACGTGCTCTGGACTGATGAGGCTGTAGCATGAGGCAGTTTGTTTCCCCCAAAAGGCTAGAGAGCGATACAATGAGTGTCTGCAGGCAACAGTGAAGCATTGTGGAGGTTCCTTGCACGTATGGAGCTGCATTTCTGCAAATGGAGTTGGAGATTTGGTCAGGAATGATCAATGGTGTCCTTAATGTTGAGAAATACGGGCAGATACTTATTCATTATGCTATATACAGTACTTACTTATTTTCAGGCCGCTCTTGTCTGGTCACGTAATCTGTCAGCCAGCCACAGCTTCAAGGGAGAAGAGGGAGTGCTGACAACAGATTGGCCATTAAAGCCTAGGGGTGAAGTCACAACTCCAAACTTTACTAGCTATTGTCCAAACGCTCTCTCCTCCACCACTGTCTAACACAGGAGAGATCACATGTCCAGACTGGACTGGCCTGAAAATAGGTAAGTATATACATCTTTCTTACACCTGTGAGCTAGCATAGGTGTTGGGGGGGGGGGCAGTTTTAAAGCTAGTTAGGTATAGGCTAAAATTCCACTTTAACCTTTCTCCAATCTACCCAAAGCTATTTATTTGTTTTCTTTACCTTGACTTTAAACAAAGATTTCAAATTAATATCCTACTAAGTCCTGTTTTGTGTTTGACTAAGATCTGTTGGAGCACTGTGCAGATTTAATGCCCAATGTTTAGCTAGTAATGAAATTGTACATTTTGGTGTTATTTATGTGGTAAGCACAAAATTGTCCTTGTGTAGCTTTATAACCCAATAACCCAACCTGGCATCCAAAACACTGAAGAATTTTCCAACAGCGTTCCAGTTATATCTTCTAGTGTCTCCAAGTTAGAGATAAAATGGATATAAATGCTGGAATAATTAACAAGAAGGGGGGGGGGGGGAGAGGCCTGAATATCGACCTGGACATACATTGTTCTATTGCTAATAGATGACATTGCACTGTTTATATTGCGTGAAAGATAGTTTTATATATGTTTTTCAAAGTTGTAAATTGGAGTGTGTTTTTAAGAAAAGGTCTTATGTGTCACACAGCCATCACCTGATGATGGCTAATTAATTGAAATGTGTAGGAAAGAGACAGCATTACTGACACCACATGCCCCGTTTTAGTTTGAGGGTGTTATACCTGTTTTTAAACATTTTAAATATTTTGTGGAGTTGCTGCATTTTATATGAACCTCAAACAATTTGTGGTTGATATGCACTATGTCAGCCTTATCCTCCTTTTAACTTAATAATTCCATTACAGGTAATAAGAGGAGGTATACAGAAGATACTTGTGTGCTGTTTTTCAAATGTTTTAATGTAGAATACAGACCTGGCTGGAGTAAGATCCACTGAAGGAATCACAAGTGCATATTGACCTTTATGTTCTGTGAGGTCTATCCAACGTGTGTCAGTTGCTTTCCAATTCAGGGTGAAGGCATCTCAATTCTTCTTGCATGTATTGTTAACACAGCTGTGCAATGTATAGCCAGGTGCTTGGCTAGAGACAATTTAGGATGCTGTGGTGCAGTGCTCTCTGTGGACTTCAGCTGAATAGGTTAATGCTACCTCACCTCCATCTATCAGGGGGAGCTGACATGCAGAAGCAACTGAAGAGACTTGATTGTTGGCAGCACTGAATCATGGGAGATGATGGCAGTTAATGGACTATTGGACTAAAATTCCCAGTGCGAGCCAGGTATAGAGGGAGAAAAAGAGTTGCATTTTCCTGGGCTGAAGACCCGGGACTGGTGAGAGGACACTGCTACCATTAACCCGTTGGCAAAGACTGAGCACATATGGACTGACCATCTAACTAGCATTATTTACTGCATGTCCAAGTCAAGCCTACAGGCAGCAATAAGACTACTGTATGGCTGTTTGGTCAGTTTCTAAAGGGCTCTCTAGAAACAAATAGTAAATTCCCACAGCAGCAGCTCATCAGTCCCAGTGATATTGCAGCTTACCATCCAGTCACACACAGCGATTAATCCTGTTTCAATGGTTTTTATTAATTGTTTACATAGAATGTTAAAGAACAATCAGTAGAACAGCGAACAGTCCTCGCTTGCTCCACGTGTATCAGATAAACTGTTAAACATGAAAGCAAACATCCAAGCATGGAAACAGACAAACAATCAGACAATTGAATGCTAGGCTTAATACAGACAAATATAGACCCAACTTGCAGGTTAGGTCCTTTTTTGCAGCTCCCCCAACATATTTTAACTAAAATGGGAGGCAGAACAGTGATTAATGCTGGAATACTGGCAGAACTCAGAATCTACCTGTATTCTGCGGTGCATTCATTCTATAAACCACGCCGTGCGTTGTGTGTATGTGGGACAACTTGGTCTCAGTTAAACATCATTACTAAGGTAAAATCACAGCAAAATAATCTGAGTGGCTTGATAACGTAACGGGTAAGATTCATTCAGCAATTGTTTAACATAACTGTCCCCCATAGGGGACCCTATACTCAACAATATACCTAGGAGATTCTGGGTTAACCAAGAGGATGGAGTGAGAAAATCGTGGAAACACAATGCCAGAGGTAAGCATAAATAAAGCTATGGTAGAAGAGAAGAGAGAAGAAGGAAAGGTGAGTCCATCTGGAAATCTGTGGTTGGTCGTCCAAGTGGATAGCCTTATGTCTCGGGGGCCTGTAGTTAAGTGAGCCAGGGGGACCATTTTTTTTGAAAAGAGGTTGTTTGTTATGTAGAATGCTCACTATTTTCTCGTTCAACAGGATACAATTTAGTTTGCATTTCATCAATGCTATGTCTACAATGGGGCTTTTCCAAGCTGATGTAATGGCTATTTTTGCCGCTAAGAATATATAATATAATAACGTCTGAGTATAATATGATATGTATACGATAATATGGATGAGTAGACCCTCATCCAGAAGCTATGAGCCTTGGGGCACGTCCACCATATATGGAGTGGTTATCCCACCTGTCCACAACCCCTAAAGCAGAAGGCCGAGGCTCCTGGATACATTTTGGAAAGGCCCTCTGGTACCAAGTACCACCTGGCGTGTACGGTATATCCCACCTCAATCAGGGCGATATTGAGGATGCTTTTATGGATTGGTATGCTCCATTTACGCCAGTCCTCTACCTCAGGGCTTATTTCCACCTGATATGAGGGCCTGGTTAGAGGGACAGTGAACTGTTTGTAGAGCCCAGGGATGCTCCACCGGAGAGCAGAATCCTGCATGCACCTATTCTCAAACGTGGTGCACACTGCCAGGTCAGACCCGTTTTTCCATAAAGATTGGAGAAAATGGATTTGTTGTAGGTGGTAGCTCTCCACGGGAGGCATCCCCAAGCTGCATGTGTAATGTGAGGAAGGACGTATTCCTCTGCGATCTAGGTAGTCGCCTATACGGAATAGTCCCATTGTTCACCCACCAGCTAAACCTGTCGGGTTGTTTTCCCAGGGGGAACAGGGGAATGCCGAAGAGTGGGGCCACTGGAGTGTGTGCAGACCTTAGGGACCATCTTTTACAACTAATTTCCCATATGTTTAAGGAATGAGAGAGTGTTGGGCTCAACATAGCTTTGCAGTAGTCCAAAGCATGAGGTCCATTGCTAATGGAGTACATGCCTGTGCCTCCAGTGGGACCCACTCAGAGCAATAATGACGGCTGTGCAATTGGAGTAATTGGGCTAACTGTACGGCTATATAACAACGCAGTTGTTTTTCTGCCTTCATGGTGAGGCAGACGTTTAATTCCAGGCGGGTGGACTTGATTCTATCCCGTAGGTCTAAATGGGGGTTATGTTTGTGTTCTTTGAGTAGGGCGGCTAATTCATCTTCTTTTTGCTTCAGCAAGGCTTTTCTCTACCTGGCAGCCATCTGAATCAGGATACCTCCGATCCTAGTTTTGTGAGCGGCCCAGGTGCACATTGAAGAAGTGTGCAATGGGTCATTCAGGGTAAAAAATTATTTTAATCCAATTTCAATATCTCAATGAAGTGGCCGGATTGCTGAGGTGGGACTCGTTTAGGCGCCAGGTATAGGAGGCTGTAGGACAACGCAGTGAGGAAAGGTTAACCACTACAGGGGAATGATCAGACCGGGAAGTTTCTAGTATCTTTGAGGAGGTGCAGAATGGCAGGGAACTAGCAGACGTGAAGACATGATCTATCCGCAAATACATCAGGTGGACATGAGAATAGTAAGTGTAGTCGAGTTTGGAATTGTTGAACTCTCGCCATATGTCGACCAGGTCATTATCGTGCAACAGTTTTGCAAATTTGGCACCGAGTTTCGAGGGCTTCAAAATTTGAGATCCTGGTGGGTGTGTCTTATCAAGCGACGAATCTAGGGAAATGTTGGCGTCACCTGCCATTAGAAGTGTGCCTTCAAAGAGGTGGGACATCTGTTGGAGTACGTTTTGGAAAAAGGGCAATTGTTCCTTGTTAGGGGCACAATAGGAAAGGAATGTTACCAGGGTTCCTTCCAAGTCCCCCTTAACCAATCTATAGCACCGTTCTGGGTCAGTGATTACCTGTGAGGGGGTAAAGGTTAAGCTTTTAGCGAGACATATAGCTACTCCCTGTGTCTTATCTGGGGCATTAGCGAAAAAGAAGGTAGGGTGATGTTTATGTATATAGTTTTATAGGAATTTTTATAGCTATATAATGCTGCGCTATCCAAATAAAATCATATGGTAATCGTACTGAATCCTAATATTACTGATTGCAGTTAAATAGTGGTGGTGAGATATTGCATTCCTATGTGAAAAATCTAGTGAACATAATAATGCAATCTTATGTGATTAAAAGTTCCATAAACAAAAAAATTGTAATCCTATGCAATCCTTCCAATGACAACCTGTGTAGCATACACACCTCTATACATGTTACATTCATATGTAATAGAGAAATTTGCAACCCTGTGTGATAATTGCGATAATTACAGTGACAATCTGCAATTTACATCAATCTATATAAACGTGCATCAATATACTATAATCAATATAGAGATAAAGTAACCCGTGTTTAAAGTGCTCTAGTGCCAAAGTAATTCATGCATTAATCTGTGTCCACAGAATCGCAACATAAAGTCCATTCATAACTACTTCATTCTTCTAAAACTCGTTGAAGCTGTTAAAACAGATGATAAAACAGTAAAGTGCTTGTGTCCACTATTGTGCTCCCCCTTTAGTGTATGCGCTCACCTTAGAGCATGTGACCTTGCACCTAAGCTCGGTCAAACCACACTTTTAAACCACCTCAGGGTTTATGGTCAGCATTCAGATCCTTGGATGGTTGCTTGCAATATTCATATGGAAAACAGAGGAAACTGGATAGTGTATTACCGTTTTAAAAGTTTTATTTAAAATGACAACATTCCCTATATTAGGGTACTCACATTTAATAGGTGCTTTGAGCGCACCACTCTGTAACAAGCCAAACAAATATAAAGACGCTGTACTGGTGTGTCCTCTCCTGCTCTGAGAACACTCCTCTGTCTCACAAACCGTCCTGTCCCCTCCCCAACATGTGTCGATACCGGGAATTAACATATCTTCCTCAGGGGGAATTCCCTGCCCCCCGCTTTACTCAGCAGGAGGAAGGGGGGTTGGAGTGGGTGCAAGGCAATTCACAACGAAGACTGCACTGAAGGTTTAGGTAGGTGAACAAGTGCTTAACCACTTCAGCCCCGGAAGGATTTACCCCCTTCCTGACCAGAGCACTTTTTGCGATTCGGCACTGCGTCGCTTTAAATGACAATTGCGCGGTCGTGCAACGTTGCACCCAAACAAAATTGACGTCTTTTTTCCCACAAATAGAGCTTTCTTTTGGTGGTATTTGATCACCTCTGCAGTTTTTATTTTTTGCGCTATAAACAAAAAAAGAACGACAATTTTGAAAAAAAGCTATATTTTTTACTTTTTGCTATAATAAATATCCCAAAAAAATATATAAAAAAACAAGTCTATTTCTCAGTTTAGGGCGATATGTATTCTTCTACATATTTTTGGTAAAAAAATTGCAATAAGCGTATATTGATCGGTTTGCGCAAAAGTTATAGCGTCTACAAAATAGGGGCTAGATTTATGGCATTTTTATTTTTAATTTTTTAAATTAGTAATGGTGGCGATCTGCGATTTTTTTTGTGACTGTGACATTATGGTGGACACATTGGACACTCAGTGACGACTTCTGCCGCTCCGTGACATGATCGCAGGCCCACCGGCAGACATCGAGTCCGCGGGACCCACGGACACGGTCATAGAGTACGCGGCTGGTGCACGCACCCACAATGCAGAGATTTAGAGGGGACATACCTGTACGCCCATTTGCCCAGCCGTGCCATTGTGCAGACATATATTGTTGTGCGCTGGTCAGCAAGGGGTTAAGGTGTGATGATGTGCAAGGGTGGGACCCTAGCATTCTTATACACCACTGCCCTCTTGTGGAGAGAAATACAAACTGCAGTTTGATGATTTTGTGGTACAAGGGGTCAGTGAGTCTCTGAGCATAATCTGAGCTTGAAATACTAGCCAGTGTAACTGGAGGGTGGGACAAGTTCACCATCTATAATTGGGAGACCCAGGATAAGGCTTTCGGAGTCTTTCCTCCAGTAAATGTTCCAATCCTTCTATCTCTTCTGTCAAGGTGGTCTAGGCTGGCGACGGGAATGGCTTCTGGTAGTTCTTGATGAGTGCCATAAGGGTGATACTGGACACTCTCTGCTACCTCTGCCCCAGCCAGGTGATGAAGCAGTATGTAGATCTGGCGATAATGGAGGTGAAGTAGAAATGAAGCCCAGATGTTTTAGCAACCTTTCTCCTTCTGGGAATGTGGAAAATTAGTAAGATTTGCCTTGGTAGGGGAAGGTGAGGCGAAAAGGGAATGCCCAGCGGTACCTTATTCCTTTTTGTTGTAGAGGCAATAATAAAGGCTTGAAGGACCTGTGTTTTTGCACGGTAACTGGAGAGATGTCTGCAAATATTTGGACTTCATGGTCAAATAGCTTGATTGAAGGCAGTTCACGGGCTTTTTGCATAATGTTTTCTTTCACTGAGTAATGGTGTGGCTTTACAATAATGTCCCTGGGGGGACCCTCCGGGCGCACAGCTGTGAGAGCTCTGTAGGCACGGTCCAATTCTAGCTTGTGAGCTGGGACATCTGGTAACAAAGATCTCAGCAGCGCAGTGGTGGCTTCCTGAGTATCTGTGAATGATTCAGGTAACCCTCTGATTCTAAAGTTACATCTGCAGGACCTATTCTCAAAGTCATCAATTTTTGCCAGGGTCTCCTCTAAGCGTGCTTCCAGGTCGCAGATGCGATCTGTGTTTTGATTTGTTCTGTTCACAGTGACATCCAGCTTATTTTTAATGGTGGTAATCCTGGATCCCAGATCATGAAATTCTTGTTTTAGATCTTCTGTGATTTTTCTCCCAGCCTTTTCCAGACCCTGTTCTAGCATGGCCAAAAATCTAGCCAGGAGGACAGGGTCGTCCAAGTAGACTGGCTGTGGGACTATGGGCTGTGAGCTAATCAGTTCCTGGGAGGCCTGCAGGCTATTTTGGCTGGTGAGAATGTCTCCCATGGCCCAATTTAAGGAGGAAACGGTAGAGAAGGGAGAATCACTGCCTGAGAGATCTCTGTCCTGGGGGGTGTGGAGGGCTGCTGGGCTAATGCTGCAGTCCTCCGAGTGTGCGGAGAGCTGATCCAGGTCCGGATGGCCCATCCGGAAGGGCGCAGCGTGTGTCAACAGCGCCGCCATCTTGCCTGAGCCGACCGGGTGGCCAGCAGTTCCTTTTGGCTGCTTTGGGGGCTTCTTAAATTTGGCCCGGCAATAGAGGGTGGATAGGAGGCGTTTGCGGGGCTCCTGGGTGTCTGGATCAGCAAGATGCAGCCAGATTAGGTCGGGTCGCGGCGTAGCCGATTCAAGCCACGTCCGCCATAGTCAGCCACACGCATGCGCCTCACAGAGATGAATCCATTCTCTGCTCTGAACCCATGTTATTCTGGCTGTCAGCACCCCAAAATGCAGTGCTCCAGATCCCTCTCAGGCTGCCGATATGCAATTGTAATGGTGCACACTGGGCAACTATGCTCGCTTTCCAGGCTCCCTTATGGCAAGAAGAGGCTGTGCCTTCCTGGCAATCTGTTTATAATTATCATTGAAAGTGAAAGTAAAAGAAAATTCCAAATTTTGGGTTGTCCCCAGAAAAGTAAAAGGGGAGGGGAAATCTTCCAGTGGGGACACTAGTTCTAGTGACCTGGGGGTCCTCAAGGAAGTCCCTTAATTTGCAGGGATTTCCTCTCACTTCCTTTTTGACTATGGAACAGGAAGTGAACAGAAATCTCTGCAATAGGACACAGATGGTGAAAAAAAAATCTGACAGGAATAAAAATCCTCCTTTACTCTATCCAAAATGAAAAAAAAAAAAGTTTTGCCTATAGTTGTACTTTAAGTGACAGACCTGCAAACAAGTATGGTTAGCAATTAGCAAAAAAACTGCCTGTGCAGGTAAGATGCATCTGTAGATAAAAACAAACTGTGCAGTTTTGACCAAAGTAGAATAATGCCCTTGCTGTAGGTGTAGACCATCTATGTACTTCCTAAAGCCTTGCCGAAAAACTCACAGAGTGATTTAGCAACAAAGAAAAATGGAATGATGCGATCTCTGGGAGTTTTTTGGCTAGGCTTCACGAGGTACATAGATGGTCTTCACCTATAGCAAGAACATTATTAAACTTGGTTAAAGCTACACAGTTTGTTTTTACCCACACAACCCCCATATCCACATAGGCAGTTTTTTGGTAAAGGTGAACTAACCCTTTAAGCCACACCCTGAACCACATGCAACAATGTGATAAATATTATAAATTGACTTATTGCAATGCCACCTAGTGTTCACCTCAGAGTGTTGCACGATTAGATTTTCGTGACTTTTTATGTTCCTGTATTAGCTGCATTATATTTATAACTGAACATTCTGCAATAAATACACTCTATAAAAATAAAAAAAAGAACCCAGGGAAGATATGTGTGTGTGCCTTCTAAACCGATTTTTTTTTTCTGCAGGGAAAGGAGAAACAGGTCAGTGATTTCACAAGTGTCTGTCAAAAATACAACACAGTATTATAGTACCTCAGAAAAAATCATTCAGGTGAATTTTAGAGACTGGCATAGGATGGCTGGACTTTCCTGCCGCTGTCAGTCAGCCATGCCTTTATTTTCTGCACCAGCGCCCTGCACCCCATCAATGTCAATTACGTGTTGCCATCCATGGGAAATGTAAACTGTATTCCGGCTAAAATAAATTGTGTGTCTACACGGGACATTCTGCCGTGAATCCTATTTACGCTGACATTGAGGAACAAATATTTGCAGACATGGATTAGATAATCTGCTTGAGTGTCTTAATATGTCCCTTGTGACCCAGAAAGGGGTCAAGCTTGACACACTCATACAATTTACCTTTACTGGATGCAAGGCCCTGTCTAATATCCCTGAATAGGCAATAAAATGAACTGTGATATGGGTCACAGCTCTAGACTGACAGATATGTTGGCAGTGCGTTGCTTACAATTTCTCTGTGTGTAGAACGTGAAGGGCAGATGTATAAACTGGTCTTGTTACTGGCAGGAGGATAGATCATTTCCTACAATTGTCCCAGAGTGTTCTACCCAGAATAGCATATTACTAGAGGCTCATGGGAAGGAGTCAAGGGCATGTGAGGCTGGGTATTAAAGGGTCCCAACGAGAAAGGGGTTCAGGTGTCTCCTGTGCCCCTTAATGCAAACGCCCCATCTTAAAGGAAATCTGTTGTGAGAAAATCCAAAAGGCTACCATTGCTGACCGTTCCTTCTAAAAGAAATGCTACTAGCCTGGCTGTCATACTGATTCGTAGACTTCAAGTTTCTCAATGTTGAGTGACTGAGTCACAGATATAAGGAATGTGGATCCTTTTCTAATACTCATTTAAATCATGCTTGTTCCCGGTTTGTGACTCAAGACTCAGTTGCACAACTTTTCTTAGGAAGCCACCAAAGGCAGGCCATATTTCTCTAAAGACAGGGTCACTTTAGTTTAGTAAAACATGAGTAGCAAAACATTTACCTTTCTTTAACGTTATACCGAAGCACTCCATGCCAAAAACCAAACTCTGTACATTAGGCCTTCCTGGCTCTTGATTAACTCACACTCATACCAACTTCAAGAACAATTTTAAACACTGACAGGGTGGCAACACTAATACAATGCTGAACCAAAGTCTTCCAGTGCCCAAGGCGAAGATGCCAAAATGCGTCCATGTTCCTCTTGCCGGGGGCTGAGAAGTGCTTACAGTGCTTAGAGAAGAAAGGGTTCCTCTTGGCCTTGTATTTGATGGTGGTTGGATGGTACCAGGTACTGAAGATGTGCCAGGCACTGTTCCTGTCATGCCTTGCTTTCCAAGTGCTACAGTCCACCAAGGTTTACAAGGTATAGAGGGCCTGCTACATAACACCAAGGTTTACAAGGTATAGGGGGCTGCTACATAACACCAAGGTTTACAAGGTATAGAGGGGCCTGCTACATAACACCAAGGTTCACAAGGTATAGGGGGCCTGCTACATAACACCAAGGTTTACAAGGTATAGGGGGGCTGCTACATAACACCAAGGTTTACAAGGTATAGGGGGCCTGCTACATAACACCAAGGTTTACAAGGTATAGGGGGCCTGCTACATAACACCAAGGTTTACAAGGTATAGGGGGGCTGCTACATAACACCAAGGTTTACAAGGTATAGGGGGGCTGCTACATAACACCAAGGTTCACAAGGTATAGGGGGCCTGCTGCATAACACCAAGGTTTACAAGGTATAGGGGGGCTGCTACATAACACCAAGGTTTACAAGGTATAGGGGGCCTGCTACATAACACCAAGGTTTACAAGGTATAGGGGGCCTGCTACATAACACCAAGGTTTACAAGGTATAGGGGGCCTGCTACATAACACCAAGGTTTACAAGGTATAGGGGGCCTGCTACATAACACCAAGGTATAGAGGGCCTGCTACATAACACCAAGGTTCACAAGGTATAGGGGGCCTGCTACATAACACCAAGGTTTACAAGGTATAGGGGGCCTGCTACATAACACCAAGGTTTACAAGGTATAGGGGGCCTGCTACATAACACCAAGGTATAGAGGGCCTGCTACATAACACCAAGGTTCACAAGGTATAGGGGGCCTGCTACATAACACCAAGGTTTACAAGGTATAGGGGGGCTTCTACATAACACCAAGGTTTACAAGGTATAGGGGGCCTGCTACATAACACCAAGGTTTACAAGGTATAGGGGGCCTGCTACATAACACCAAGGTTTACAAGGTATAGGGGGCCCGCTTTCACACATAAAGTAACCATGATATGGGGAGGTAGTTGTGCACAGGGGATTTTAACCTCTAACCAGCAGGCTGATGAACCTGGGTGCTTCATATTCCATATACTTTACCAGTCCAGAGAGTAGCAGTGAGTGAGAGATGGTCATGCAGCATCCCCCCTCCACTCCACGTGAGAACACTACAACCTGGGCAGGTGCCCTTCCTGCCCCCACCTCCCAGCCCTGCTCCAATATTTATCAAAAAATGTGTCTTTGTTCTTGCCACATTGGCTGAAACCAAAAATCAAAGGGTATTAGAGGAAGGGGAATGGTTGGGAATAGGTATGCAAAACTATGCTAAATGATTCCTAATGGATATACTAATACCTTTGTGTGATAGCTGGAGGCACTTTTGGTTTTCTACATTCCTGGGAGCTGCGATGCGCGCCAAGGTCTCCCCTTCCTTCTTTGTTCTCTCCAGACACGGGGGGTGGGCGGGCACTCGACGTGCATCCACGCCATGCCTCATGCGCCGACGTGCTGATTTTCCACCTGCAATCACCACGAGGGAGTTTCTGAGCACCAACTGCTAAGTGACACTAGCTGTCCAGGCACTGGTGCCTCCGCCCCCCAGATCACGCAGAGTGACGTTGGCAGTATCCCGCGGCTGACTGTTACTACAAATACCAAACGCAGGTGGAGCACTTATTTCATTCACCTGGACACCCCACGTACACCTTTTACTATGCTTTTCTCTTCAAGTCAAAGGTATCACTTAGTTTTTCTGTTTATTAAGAGTCAGTAGATACAAAAAGTGTAATGCCGCGTACACACGGTCGGACTTTGCAGCTACAAAAGTCGGACAGTCTGTCCGACATACTTCCGGCGTACCTTCGGCGGACTTGGGGCAGACTTTCTTACGAACGGACTTGCCCACACACGACCACACAAAAGTACGCCAGTTTAGTACGCTGTGACGTACACCAAGTCCGACGAGACTATAAAACGGAAGTTCAATAGCCCGTACGACACCCTTTGGGCTCCTTCTGCTAATCTCGTGTTTATCTCGTGTTAGTAGAAGTTTGGTGAGAGACGATTCGCGCTTGTGAGACTCGTATTTTTCAGTTCGTTTTAACTGGTGTTCAGTCTGTGCTTGTGAGGTTTGTATCTGCTTTTCAGTGCGTTTGGTCAGTTGGCATTGAGAAATCTTTGTTTTATTGGCCGCTCGTTCCTGATTTTCAGGTCGTTCTTCACAGGCCTTGCTGTTCTTCAGTGCGTTCTGTTTAGTGCGTTCTGACCAGCCGACCGTTTTGAAGCCATGTTACCTGTACGTACTCGTCGTAGAGCTCGTGCATTGTATGTGCTTGGTGCTGTAGTTTATTCTTCAGCCCAAGACCAGTCCATGAACAGGGCGAGGAGGAGTTCATGGACCAAGAATTGGTTGCTTCAGCGTGACCAGTTCTGTCACATGCCTTTGCTCCGTGAGATCCGTGAGAATAATCCTGAGGATTT
The DNA here is from genome assembly GCA_037952925.1 of Lithobates clamitans. Lineage (NCBI taxonomy): Eukaryota > Metazoa > Chordata > Amphibia > Anura > Ranidae > Lithobates > Lithobates clamitans. The sequence continues at coordinate 5,681,302 of JBBGZY010000414.1, forward strand.
CAGGAACTTTCTCCGGATGACGGACCCCGTTTTTGATCGTTTGGTGGCTTTGCTGACCCCCTATATCAGCAGGCAGGATACCTGCATGAGGCAAGCCATCACTCCGGAGCAGAGGGTGGTCGCTACCTTGCGGTATTTGGCCACAGGGAGAAGCCTGCAGGACCTTAAGTTCTCGACAGGCATCTCCCCCCAGGCTCTGGGGATCATTATCCCAGAGACCTGTTCTGCCATCATACAGGTCCTGCAGAAGGACTATATTAAGGTAAGCTATTTTTAGTTTATTAGCATCACATGTTCTTTTATGTAATCTTTGATAAAGTAATGTATTTCTTGCTTCAAACACTACTTCCCATCATTGCAATATAGTGTGAATGTCCCCTTTTTATCCTCACACATGCTGGGATTTTTTCCTGTTATTTTTTGTCATGCATGTATAGTTTCCTTCAATAACCTTCCCAGCATGAAGTGATGGGAACATATCCACCTAGTCTACTCATTTTGAATGTATTTTGTTGGAGTGTATTTAGTGTGCTTAGAATTAGCAATTAGCTAGATTTCACAACCCCCCCCCCCCCCCCACCTGAACTCACTCCAAATAGTGTGCTGTTAATTAGCAATTAGCTAGATTTCACAACCCCCCCCCCCCACCTGAACTCACTCCAAATAGTGTGCTGTTAATTAGCAATTAGCTAGATTTCACAACCCCCCCCCCCCACCTGAACTCACTCCAAATAGTGTGCTGCTAATTAGCAATTAGCTAGATTTCACAACCCCCCCACCCCCACCCTCGTTAAAATTTGCTTGAATGTTCTGTGGTGTTGATTTGTCTAAAGCAAATCTATGTTGCACTTTGCAAAATGCATGTGCACTCTACAAGTGCATTTGTTCCATTGCTTTAGTAAATGAGCAGAAGCTCTGCTGATTTCCATCATCAAATCATATGCAAGCCTCAAAGTGTTTTCATTAATTGCCCTTGCATGTGATTGTGTACTGTTTACAACATGAATGCCTTTTGACATTACCTCATTTACTGTAAGCTGGTTTGCAACTGCACCTGCAGAGTGCGACAACTGCAGTCTTGTAGCCTTTGTTATCCCTAAATTCCTGCGTGTTGTTAAAGTAATTTTTTTTGGGGATTTCACAACCCCCTAAAATGTAATCAATGTTCTATCAGAGGGGGTGAGCAATCTGATAAGTGTGCCTTTTTCCATATTAGTTATTCCAGAAGAATTAAATTATTGAATGTTATACTGATGCTGGGGAATAATGTTTTTAATTGTCTAATTTTCTTGCAATGTTAGCTTCCAAATTAATTGATTTTTGTTTTCTTGTTTGATTCCCCAGTTTCCTTCAACGCCACAGGAATGGCAGACTGTGGCATCCCATTTTGCAAGCCGTTGGGACTTTCCCAATTGTGGAGGGGCTATAGATGGGAAACATGTCCACATTGTGCCACCACCCCATTCGGGGTCATATTATTTTAATTATAAGGGGTTCCACAGTATTGTTTTAATGGCGGTGGTGTCGGCACACTATGATTTTTTATATGTGGACGTGGGGAAGAATGGCCGGATGTCGGATGGAGGAGTATTTGCCCAGACGGAGTTCTGCCAGCGTCTCCAGAGTGGTGGCCTGGGATTGCCACCTGATGAGGATAACGTGGAAGGACTCCCCTTTGTCTTCATTGCCGATGAAGCCTTCGCTCTGAGCAAGCACCTCATGAGGCCATTCCCCCAAAGAACCCTCACCCCGGAGAGGAGGGTTTTTAATTACCGGCTGGCCAGAGCTAGAAGAGTGGTTGAGAATGCGTTTGGAATTCTGGCCAGCCGGTTCCGCCTGTTTCAAACAGCCATTAATTTGGCGGAATACAAACTTAATTTTATAATTTTATCATGCTGCATTCTGCACAACTTTTTAAATAAGCATTCTGCCAATTATATAGGCACAGTTGGGCCTGAGGCCGGACAAATAGAAGCCAACCTTACAGGCCTGGATACTGTCCGTACTGGCTTGGCCCCCCAAAGTTCCCGTCAGGTTAGACAGCAATATGTTGATTATTTTATGGGTAGGGGGGCCATTGCAATGGGCCAGGATATATAATTTTTTTTACAATAAAAAAAATATTGCTGAAATCTGGCATTATATTTATTGCTTGCCTTTCTTTTGGGCTGTCTCCTAGGTTATGGTCGAGCAGTTGTAGTGCCAACTGTATTAGAATTTTCAAAATGTCTAAATAAGCTCCATTGCCACTGTAAACAACTTTTTGACAATTATAACCAAACTGATACTGAGCCTTGAAATAACAAACCACACATTTGTTAAAATCCTATAAAAGGAGATGTTTTTATTAATGGTTGGTATGCATTCAGTTCTGCATTTAGTATAAAATGTTCCGAGACAAAAATATAATGGTATCTTAATGATGTAGCAAAATATAATTATATTGAAATATTTCTACCTAATCCACAAAAAAATATTTTGGGCTTTTGGATTTTCAAAAACAGGCTTTGTTTTTGGAAAATCAAGTTTTGTTTTTTTTTAAAAGCAAGTTTTCTTTTTTTTTGTTTTTTTTTGTTTTTTATAATCATTTTTTTTGTTTTTTTTGGGGTTTTTTAACATTAATTTTCTTAATTTTTTTGGTGTTTTCAAATCATTTTTTTTTACTTTTTTTGGTTTTTGAAAATTAATTTTTTTTTTTTTTTTGGGTTATTTAAAATCACTTTTTTTATTTTTTTTTGTGTTTTTTAAAATCACTTTTTTTTATTTTTTTTTGGGTTTTTTAAAATCACTTTTTTTTATTTTTTTTTGGGTTTTTTAAAATCACTTTTTTTTATTTTTGTTTGGGTTTTTTAAAATCACTTTTTTTTATTTTTGTTTGGGTTTTTTAAAATCACTTTTTTTTATTTTTTTTTGGGTTTTTTAAAATCACTTTTTTTTATTTTTTTTTGGGTTTTTTAAAATCACTTTTTTTTATTTTTTTTTGGGTTTTTTAAAATCACTTTTTTTTATTTTTTTTTGGGTTTTTTAAAATCACTTTTTTTTATTTTTTTGGGTTTTTTAAAATCACTTTTTTTTATTTTTTTTTGGGTTTTTTAAAATCACTTTTTTTTATTTTTGTTTGGGTTTTTTAAAATCACTTTTTTTTATTTTTTTTTGTGTTTTTTAAAATCACTTTTTTTTATTTTTTTTTGGGTTTTTTAAAATCACTTTTTTTTATTTTTTTTTGGGTTTTTTAAAATCACTTTTTTTTATTTTTTTTTGGGTTTTTTAAAATCACTTTTTTTTATTTTTTTGGGTTTTTTAAAATCAATTTTTTTTTTTTTTTTGGTTGTTTTTTAGAAAATCAATTTTTATTTTTTTGTGGATTTTTGACAGCCCTCCTTTTTGACATTAGGTTAAACAGCCATTTATGTTAGGCCAAAAAAACAAAGAGAAGGCCCAGAATGGGGTCAGCAAAACAGGAAATGAAGGACATGATTGATGTTTTGGGGTTTAAAAAAGGGCATTTAGATTCGACCCAAAACATCAATCATGTCCTTCATTTCCTGCTGCATACGATCCAGCCTATTACGCATTTGATCCATGTCTTGATTCCAGCCCATTATTTGACCAATTAGACGTTGGGCACTTTCCGAGGTGAAATGGTCACTTCTTGTTGTTCCTAAAGTGGAATGAAACCAAAAAATGTCTTTACAAATATGCACACATACATAGTTTACCTTACCAGAACTAAAGCTGTTGTCTCAGACACTGACCTGGTGGGGTGGCCATGTAGCCTAATTCCTCCACATCCTCGGGGGTGTCACTGTTGCTTGAATGAAGCAGATCCCCTAAAATAGAGTAGACAAATTCAATTAAACAAAAGGCAGCCATGCATAGATTAACGTAAGCTGGTGTGTCAGACACTCACCTGGTGGGGTGCCCATGTCGCCCACCTCTCCTTCCTCCACATCGTCAATGGGACTTGGACTGATTGCCCAATCCTGTTTTGCTTGGGGTGGACTGTGTTCTTTTGGTTGGCTGAGTGATTTTTCCCCTATGTGAAACAAAAAATTAGTAATCTAATTAGCACACAGATATTTTAGGACATAATAATTTTCCAACATTTGTAGTGAAGTGGTTTGTGTAGAGTTCCTATTTTAGTTCAATATTTCAAATTATAAAGACATACCGGATAGATAGATATCAATATCTCAAAATATAGTTAATAATCTTTTGATCTCTCTCTATATCTGTAACAAAATCTCTAAATATCTAACTAAATGTAAATCCAAAAAATTAAGAGAATTTAAAATAGATATATAATATATATATATAGATATATATATATATAGATATATTATAGATATATATATATATATATATATAGATATATAATAGATATATATATATAGATATATTATAGATATATATATATATATATATATATAGATATATATATATATATATATAGAGATATATATATATATATATATAGATATATATATATATATATATATATATATATATATATATATATATATATATAGATAGATAGATAGATAGATAGATAGATAGATAGATAGATAGATAGATAGATAGATAGATAGATAGATATATATATATATATATATATATATATATATATATATATATATATATATATATATAGATATAGATATAGATATAGATATATATATATATATATATATATATATATATATATATATATATATATATATATATTTATATATATATATATTTCTATATTTTTTTATATATTTATATTTTTTTAGTTTTATATATTTATATTGTTATCTATATAGATATAGATATAGAGAGAGAGATAGATATAGAGAGATAGATATAGAGAGATAGATAGAGAGATAGATAGAGAGATAGATAGAGATAGATAGAGAGATAGATATATAGATATGGATATGTAACGAGGTTTCTTCAAAGATCGTTTAGAACGATGAACAAAAATCGTATAGAAAGGAAAAGCACATGGAGCAGTATACAAGGTAATAAACACAAGAGAAAAACACGACAAGTACTTACTTTTTTTAAGAACTTTCCGGATACGTCGGTATTGATCCGGCTCCCTGATTTTCAGGTCAGACCATCTTTTGCGCAATTGATCCTTGGAGCGCTGGACCCCAAATGATGCCTGCAAAGTGTCCACGACCTTTGCCATGATTTTGGCCTTGCGCAAATTTGGCCGTGCGTACGGCCCATAATTGCCATCATAGTCGTCTTTGCGAAGAATGGCCACCATCTCCACCATCTCTTTGAAACTCATATTAGAGGCCTTAAATCTAGGCCTCACAGATTTGGTTGACGTTCCAGACGTTCCAGCCTGCGGGCTGTCTCCACTACCTGAGGTCGTCAACATTTCAGGTGTCTCCGCCATTCTTTAACTCCACTACGCGCCGTAACAAAAAAGGGGCGGAGAACATGAGTACATTTCGAACGTCAGGGGCGGGCGACGCAGGCGGAGTTTCACACATGCGTAGTGTATAAAGGAGGGCCTTTCGCGCGTGTCGTACGTACGTTCTGTGCGTCAAATTAGGGGGCGGAGAACATGAGTTCATTTCGAACGTCAGGGGCGGGCGACGCAGGCGGAGTTTCACACATGCGTAGTGTATAAAGGAGGGCCTTTCGCGCGTGTCGTACGTACGTTCTGTGCGTCAAATTAGGGGGCGGAGAACATGAGTTCATTTCGAACGTCAGGGGCGGGCGACGCAGGCGGAGTTTCACACATGCGTAGTGTATAAAGGAGGGCCTTTCGCGCGTGTCGTACGTACGTTCTGTGCGTCAAATTAGGGGGCGGAGAACATGAGTTCATTTCGAACGTCAGGGGCGGGCGACGCAGGCGGAGTTTCACACATGCGTAGTGTATAAAGGAGGGCCTTTCGCGCGTGTCGTACGTACGTTCTGTGCGTAGGTGATAGTGGACCAGGACGTTCCAAAACGAAGGTAATTTGAGATATATATTTTTTGGGGGGGGGGTTTATGGTCATGACTTTGTAGCAAGCGGCCTATATGGCTTGATAGATTGATGAGGCCTACATAGGGAGAAGATGATGAGGGGTTAGCAGAAACATATAATAAGTTTTTTTGGTCTTGTGACTTTCTCTTTTCCAGATATAATGAATCCCCTATTGAAGGATCCAGAGTTCCTTACTTCTTTTATTTCAAAGTATCGAGAGATGAGGAATTTGTGGGAGGTGAAACACCCTCAGTATTATAACAAGCATGTGAGGAAGTCAACGCTGGAGAGACTTCTGTCCTTTGTCCAGGAGACCATCCCTGGAGCAACAATGGAGACAGTGTACAAGAAAATTGGGGTCTTGAGGAACATGTATAAAAGGGAGCATAGGAAGATCCAGGAATCAAGGAGATCAGGAGCATCAGCAGATGATGTTTATGTACCCAGGCTGTGGTACTACAAACAACTCCGTTTTCTTGATGACCAGAATGAAGCCAGGGCATCACTTTCAACCCTTCCCTCCACCCTTCCCTCCACCCTTCCCTCCACCCCAGCAGAGGCTGATGAGGAGCAAGCTGGGTCTTCCATCCTGGATGAACCGGATATGACCATCTGGAGTCAGGTAAATTATTTTAACAAAGATTTACTGTACTAATATTAATGATGTTAACTGGATGTTATAATTGTCTCAAATAATTTAGCACTCCAAATTGTGTATACATATCAAATGATAGTAGTGACTAAATATGTTTGGCACCTGCTTGAAATAATTAGGGTGTCTGATTAGACTCTTTTATTAAAGAGATGTATTCACATTGAATTTGCTAGTCATGAGAAGCAAACTGTGTGTCATTGATGAACCCAAAAAAAGAAACTAAAACTATTGTCCTTTTTTTATACACAGGATGAGTCCATCCAGGAGGAATGTGGGGAAAGTGGCAGGCAGGAGGAGACCGGGCCCATGGACAGCCTGGAGGAGGCCGGATTCACCATCATCCTGGAGGAGGCTGGGCCCAGTGTCAGGCAGGAGGTGGCTGCTCCCAGTGAGGTGGCTGGGCCAAGTGAGGTGGCTGGGCCAAGTGAGGTGGCTGGGCCAAGTGAGGTGGCTGGGCCCAGTAGGAGCCTCACCCAATCCCAAGTGCCTCCCCTCCACCTTCCCAAAAAAAGGGCCAAGAAGGGGATGGTCACACAGGACGCATCCCTGCGCCTCATGCAACAGGCCACCCGTTTTTTAACAAGCCCCCCAGAAGCGGAAGAAGCCTATGGCTGCTACTTAGCCAGCAGGCTTCTTCAGATGGATTGGGAGCAGCGCCTCATTTGTGAGCGCCTATTTGGGGAAACAATCCATAAGGGGCTGCAGGGCACGCTAACCAAAAACACCCAACTACATGAGGCAGCCCCCCCCCCTCCTCCTCCTCCTCCTCCTCCTCCTCCTCCTCCTCCTGCCACAACTGAAACACCAGAGCCACAGCCTCAAAAGAAGGCTACAGGGAAGGCTACAGGGAAGGCTGCAGGGAAGGCTGCAGGGCAGCGTGGAGGAAAGGCTGCAGGGAAGAGAAGAAAGTGATGACCTGGGTTCAGTCTGGTCTGACAGAAGACGCAGGCTGTTGTAGGACCACAGTCTGGGGACATCTAGATCATCTGCTGGTGCTGTTGATCTCTGGGATTCTTGGACCAGATTGTGCTCCCTCTTATATGGACTCCTCAAGATCCCAATTTTCTTGTACACCGACTTTATCCAGCGTTGACTTCCTCTTTATTTTATTTTGACCATGAATAAATGGATCTTTTTTGAGTTTAGCAAAAGACTTTTATGTGTTTTCTTTTAAATCATTGATTTTACACACAATGTTAAATTAACAAGGGACAACAATCTCATTGAGTTTTAAAAAAACACACCAAAAATACATTACTAATGTTAAGAATGTTCAAGTGGTAAGTCTTGAAAAAAAAATATATACATAAACAAAAACGGTGCTTTGGGTTAACTTTATCTAAAAATTAAAAAATAATCACTAGAAAAAAAAAAAAAAAAGAATAATGGGTTCTTTGTGGTAACTTTACAAACATAAAAAAAAAAAAAAAGGGAAAAAGTATTATTAGTATGGAAACATTGTTTATAAAAAGCATACTATATCATTCATGAGATCAAAGAGAAAAAGAATTCAGAAATCAGTTTGGGAGAACTCTGATTATGAACAGCAAAACACCTTCGTTCTTTAGAGCATTCGTAAAGAAGAAATAAAATGCGCTGCATTCAACGATCACAGATTTTGCAGCGTGATGAATGTGCTACCTACAATACGAACACTAGTTTTACTAGACCGAGTGCTTCCGTTTAGTTTTTGCTTATGAGCATGCGTCGTTTTTTTGTCCGTAGGACTAGCATACAGACGAGCGGACTTCGGGGTCCGTCGTAGTTACGACGTAAAGATTTAAAGCATGTTTCAAATCTAAAGTACGTCGGATTTGAGGCTAAAAAAGTACGTTGAAAGTCCGAAGCAGCCCACACACGATCGGATTACCAGCCAACTTTAGTCCGTCAGCGTCCGTTGGACTTTTGTAGACGAAAAGTCCGACCGTGTGTACGCGGCATAACTGTTGACTTTTAATAAGCACACACTCACCTGTCCCACGGTCCAGCAATGCGGCCGCCCGGCGCCTCGGTTCTCTCCCTCTCCTCTCCGCGGCACCAGCATCATTAGTGTGGGCACCCAACTGTGACAGCTTGCGGCTTCACAGCCGGGTGCGCACTGCGCATGAACGAGTCATGCTGCACGTCCTGAATGGCCGAGCGATCTTCTGGGACCTGTGACGTATCCCACAATATTGCAGGGAGGGGGAGAGGAGGAGTCACCTAGGCGGTGCGAATGGAAGTGGGAGCTGGGTACCTGTCAAAACTAGGTACCCGCTGCCCCCGCAGAAAAAAAATTACTTGCCAAATGTGGCATGCCAGGGGGTTAGGAGTGCTTAAAGTGGAATGCCCACTTTTTGGTGGAACTCTACTTTAAGTACAGTAGACATAAGCTTTATATTCTATTGGATGGAATTTATGTTTTTAAATAAAGAAACAAATAAGATAAAAAAAAGCAGGCCTCACTCCATGTCTATACTGTGCAACTTATTGTTTAGGATAGCAAAAAGACTCCTTAGAGCTTTACCATAGAATTGCTGCTAAGTGAGGGCAAAACACATGATTGGTGAGGAATCTGGCAGGGCGTGCATTATATTCTGAATAATAAAGTTAATTAAGCTTTTGTGGATTTTTATTAATTTTAGGTACTTACATAGCGCTTTACATGTACACTCACCGGCCACTTTATTAGGTACACCTGTTCAATTGCTTGGTAACACAAATTGCTAATCAGCCAATCACATGGCAGCAACTAAATGCATTTAGGCATCTAGATGTGGTGAAGACAACTTGCTGAAATTGAAACTGAGCATCAGAATGGGGAAGAAAGGGGATTTAAGTGACTTTGAACATGGCATGGTTGTTTTCATCTACTGGGATTTTCGCACAACCATCTCTAGGGTTTACAGAGAATGGTCAGAAAAAGAGAAAATATCCAGTGAGCGGCAGTTGTGTGGATGAAAATGCCTTGTTAATGCCAGAGGAGAACGGATAGACTGGTTTAAGGCGATAGAAAGGCAAGAGTTATGCCCCGTACACACGAGTGGAAATTTCACCAGCAAAAGTCGGATGTGAGCTTTTGGTCGGAAAATGCGATTGTGTGTATGCTTCATCTGACTTTTGTTGGCGGAATTCCAGTCAGCAAAAGATTGAGAGCAGGTTCTCTATTTTTCGGTCAGAAAAAGTTCCGATCTGAAATTTCCGATCATCTGTACCAATTCCGACTTGCAAAATTCCTACACATGCTCGGAGACATTTCGACGCATGCTCTGAAGCATTGAACTTCATTTTCTCGGCTCGTCGTAGTGTTGTAAGTCACCGCGTTCTTGACGGTCGAAAGTTCAGAGAACTTTTGTGTGACCGTGTGTATGCAAGCCAAGCTTGAGTAGAATTTCCGTCGGAAAAATCTTGTATGGTTTTTCCGACGGAAATTCCGCTCGTGTGTACGCGGCATAACTCAAATAACCACATGTATGCAGAATCTCTGAATGCACAGCACATCAAACCTTGAAGCAGATGGGCTACAGCAGCAGAAGGCCACACTGGATGCCACTCCTGTCAGCTAAGAACAGGAAACTACGACTACAATTTGCACAGGCTCAATTGGACAATAGAAGATTGAAGAAGACTGGTCTGATGAGTCTCGATTTCAGCTGCGACATTCAGATGGTAGGGTTAGAATTTGGTGTAAACAACATGAAAGCATGCATCCATCCTACCTTGTATCAATGGTTCAGGCTGGTGGTGGTGTAATGGTGTGGGAGATATTTTCTTGGCACACTTTGGGCCCCTTAGTACCAACTGATCATCGTTTAACCTCTTCAGCCCTGGAAGGTTTTACCCCTTTTATTGACCAGGCCATTTTTTGAGATATGGCACTGCGTTATTTTAACTGACAATTGCGCGGTCGTACGGTGCTGTACCCAAATAAGATTGATGTCCTTTTTTAACCCACAAATAGAGCTTTCATTTGGTGGTATTTGATCATCTCTGCGGTTTTTATTTTTTGCGCTATAAACAAAAAAAAGAGCGACAATTTTGGAAAAAAAAACTGTATTTTTTACTTCCTGCTATAAAACACATCCAATAAAAAAATATAATAAAAAAAATCGAATTTCTTCATCAATTTAGGCCAATATGTATTCTGCTACATATTTTTGGTAAAAAAAATCCCAATAAGTGTATATTGATTGGTTTGCCCAAAAGTTATCACGTCTACAAACTATGGGATATTTTTATGGTATTTTTATTTATTTATTTTTACTAGTAATGGCGGCGATCAGCGATTTTTAGCTGGACTGCGACATTGAGGCAGACACATTGGACACTAAGTGACACTTTTTTGGGGGATCAGTGACATTATTTCAGTGATCAGTGCTAAAAATATGCACTGTTACTGTACTAATGACACTGGCAGGGAAGGGGTTAAAATCAGGGGCGATCAAATGGTTAAGTGTGTCCCTAGGGAGTGCAAGCTAACTGTGTGGGGGGAATGCTCTGATTGGGTGAAGACAGAGATCCGTGTTCTTGCTTAGCAGGAACACAAGATTTACAGCTTCACCCCTGTCAGATCTGCCTTGTTTACATAGGCAGACCGCTGTTCTACCTCTCTCTGGAGCGATCGCAGGTGGCCGGCCCACATCGGGTCCGCTGGACCCACTGATTGGCTCCCCCTCTGTCCAATCAGCATGTGATCGCGCCTCCCCCGGCACATGCCCCCTAGTGGCTATTGCACGAAATGACATACAAGTATGTTATTTCGCGCAATAGAGCCGACCTGCCATAGTACATGTACGTTAGGCGGTCGGTAAGTGGTTAAACGCCACGGCCTACCTGAGTATTGTTGCTGACCATGCCCATCCCTTTATGACTACAGTGTTCCCATCTTCTGATGGCTACTTTCAGCAAAATAATGCACCATATCACAAAGCTCAAATCATCTCACCACTGGTTTCTTGAACATGACAATGAGGTCACTGTACTCCAATGGCCTCCACAGTCACCAGATCTCAATCTAATAGAGCTCCTTTGGGATGTGGTGGAACGGGAGATTTGCATCATTAATGTGCAGCCGACAAATCTGCAGCAACTGCGTGATGCTATCATGTCAATATGGACCAAAATCTCTGAGGAATGTTTCCAACACCTTGTTGAATGCCAGGGCTTCTTTTCAGCGGGAACACGGGGGAATGCAGTTCCGGCACCTCCAGCACTGAATGTATGTAATAGCAAGGGGTGTGGGGTGTGCTGGAGGGTCTATTGATGTTGGCTGCTGGGGGATCTATTGTCACTGGTGGGGATCTGATTTTGTGTGAGGGTCTATTGTTGCTGATGGGGAATCTATTGTTGCTGGGGGTGTCTTATGTTGCTGGAAGGGATCTACTGTTGAGGGAGAGGTCTATGTTTACTGGCTGCTGGGAGATCTATTGTTGCTGCTGGGGGGGTCTAATGTTGCTTGGGTGGATATTTTGTTGTGGGTGGTTCACTGTTGCTGCAGGGAATCTATTGTTGTTGGGGTGGAGTCCATTGTTGCTGGGGGAGTCTATTGTTGTGTGGGGATCTATTGCTGGGATTCTATTGTTGCTGGCTGCAGGGGATCTATTTTACTGTTTTTCTTTTTATCATCAACATGTTCCATACAAATTATTTAGCACCACAAAATGATACTTGGTTCTGTATTCTCTAAAAGGGGCAGTACTGGTAGGTGGGTAGGGGGTGGAATCAAGGGACAGTGGTCAGAGGTGGGTAGGGGGCAGAGACAAGGGGTGACTCAGACGGGGGGAGTTCCTGCACCTATTCTTCGAGAAAAAAAGCCCTGGTTGAATCTATGCCATGAAGGATTAAGGCGGTTCTGAAGGCAAAAGGAGGTCCCGGTACTAGCAGGGTGTACCTAATAAAGTGTCTGGTGAGTGTATATTATATTGTACATTCACATCAGTTGTAGAGTAAAGGCCAGCTTTTGCTATGAGCTGGTCTTGTGTGTTGGGGAATAACCCTGGATTCAGCCTTACATGTAGAACTAGGGCCTAGAGCTGGGACAACCAGGAGCAGTGTAAGCTAATCTCAGAAGAAGGCTCTGTACCCAATTAGAGAGATATGGGGGCGTCTTACAAATGGGAGCGAGCACAGTGCAGAGATCTTCAACATTAGTCCAATGTGCAGGCAGGAGGCAGTATTGTGGCTTGAAATCACTTCACCGTCAATATGCTACACAGACATTTAAGATTTATTCAATTAAAGCTTTAACTTACTTTAGCTTGTTGTTTGTTGTGAAACAGTTTCAACAGACAATTTACTTAGAATAAAATCCCAATTAGTTAGTCGGAAAAACGGCAGCTGGATTTTCTCCATAAATCTCTCCAGTGGCAGCTCCAAAGCAAATCTTCATTTGATGGAAAATGCGTTAAAAGGAGCATAGAGCTGTCACCGGGTTTACAGCAGCAAGAAAAACAGCCCAACAGCCAAATGTATCAAGAAGGAAATAGAAAGAGTTCTGCTGACATATTCTGCATTGCATAAGAACAGATTTAAATCTATAAGACAGATTTTAAGATCAGTTGTGTCTGAATGCTGGTTTAGCTATCATTGTTCAGGATGGCAGTGCTGTACAAGCTGGTCCGGAAAGAAACATTTACTGCAATCTTCATGAAGCATTTTCTGATATGCATTCTTCAGATGGAGCCTATGGGGGGATCATTGTTGTAATAAGACACAGGCATCAATACCCAGACATGTCAAAATGGTAAACAAACAGCTGTCACTAAGCCTAAAACTAGGCACCATAATTATTGCATAATTATTTATATGCATAATAATATATTTAACCACTTCAATACCAGGCACTTTCACCCCTTCCTGCCCAGGACAATTTTCAGCTTTCAGCGCTGTCGCAGTTTGAATAACAATTGCGCGGTCATACAACACTGTACTCAAACTACATTTTTATCATTTTCTTCCCACAAATAGAGCTTTCTTTTGGTGGTATTTGTTCACCACTGGGGTTTTTATTTTTTGCTAAACCAACTAAAAAAGACCAAAATTTTTGAAAAAAAAAGTATTTCTTTGTTTCGGTTATAAAATTTTGTTTTCTCCTTCACTGACGGGCACAGATGAGGCAGCACTGATGGGCACTGATGAGGAGTCACTGATAAGCAGCACTGATGGGCACAAATAGGCAGCACTGATGGGCACTGATGGGCACTGACAAGCGGCTGTGATGGGCATCGGCAGACGGCACTGATTGGCACTGACAGGTGGCACTGATGAGCAGCACTGATGATGAGGTTTTGACAGGTGTTACTGTAGGGCACTATATGGCACTTTATTGGGCACTGATAGGTGATCCTGAGGGGGCTCTGACTGGGTACCCTTTTGGCACATCTGATGGGGCTGTGCTGATAATCAATGTGTTGATTATCAGCACAGACCCCCCCCCTCTCTGACAGGGAGCGCCGGCGATGCGCTCCGATCGGCTCTCCCTGTCAGCGCGAACTGAGGAATGCCATTTACTGGCACTTCCTGGTTCATGCGATGATCAGCTGTGATTGGTCACAGCTGATCACATGGTACGAAGCCTTCGACAGAGGCTTCTTATCACGATCGGAGATGCGGCGTGTCAGACTGACACACCGCACTCACGGGCGCACGCCGGCATGTTATCCTGCTGGACGTCATATGACACCCAATCAGGATAACAGAACAACTTCAAGGCCATCAATCCGCTATAGGCCGGGCGGGAAGTGATTAAAGCAGAACTCCTGACAGAAAAATAATAGCAGCCCATTTAAAGAAGAAAAAAAGCTGCAATCCTCAGCTTCCACCCAGATCTGTTACCTACAGTACGTCTTTTCTGCCACTACTGAGCCTTGGCCATGGGATGACACCACACCAGTGTAGGAACTAGGACAGCCTGGGTTCTGATGAAGTGGATTTAATGACGCTGGCTGTCATTCAACCAACAAAACTAAGGACACAGTATCAGGCCTCATGCACACTGGGCGTTAAAATAATGTTTTCAAAACGTCAGCAGCTTTGCAGTGAGTTTTTCAACGTTTTTTAATGTTTTTGCAATAGCGTTTTTTGCATTAGCGTTTTTCAGCATTTTTTAGCTAGAAAACACCTTTCTGCTAATAGTAACTCCCATTTACCCACAATGCATCTCTGAAAAGCCTGTTTGTATTTTTTAGTGACCATTTTCAGAGAAGAGAGAGTTCTAGAGGACAGAGGAAGCTCTGCATTGTTCGGGAGCTATTTTGCTTGTTCTTGCTGTGTTATGGATCCTGTGATGCAGAGAAGTGATGAGGCTAGGCTACTGATTTTATTAAGGATGGTGCGCAGACAGAGACAGCTGGAGGAGGGAAGTAGGCGTCGACGACGATTCTAGACCCATCCTTTGCTATCCCGTCGTGTATCCTCTGGATATTTTGCAAATATTTCTACAGGGCTGCGTAGTTATCTGGAGAAATTCTTTAACTTTACGCACACGTCCATTACATCATTTGATCAACTTCTGGAGAGGCTACAACCAAGATTACAGCTCACACCAAAATGGTGCAGGACCCTTCTTTTGGTCCGCACTGGAATCAGATTTAATTGGCTGCGGCGGAAAAAAGGCTTCCAACAACATTTGGTGTTGAGCGCGATCCGATTGGAGCCATACAAAATTTATGGCTCAAATCACATCGCACAGACATCGCTTGTGAATGCGGTGCATTTGTTGCTTACGCTGTTCACCCGGCACCAGTGTAAACCCAGGCTACTGTTCAATAGACGATAATAGACGACACCCCCAAACAGAACTCAGGCTTACAAAATCATTGGGCTCAAAAACGTCCAAAAACGCTGGTGAGCCGTGTTTTTTAGCGTTTAACAGCATTTGAGCGTTTTTACAGCTGAAAAACGTCTCTCAGGACCCACTAGTTTTGAGTTTTTTTACTGCTCGAAAGTGTTACTGCCCAAAACTGCTGATAACAGCCTATGTGTTCATGGACACATAAGATAACATGATGGAGAGTTTAATGACTGTAGAAAAAAACATCTACAGCCAAAAACAGCTGCTGTAAAAGCATCCAGTGTGCATGAGGCCTCATAGTTCCTACACTGGTGTGGTGTCATCTCATGGCCAAGGCTCAGATGATTACCACACAGTGCATACCTATTGGTATGTGATATTGTTTGCTTCAGCCTGCTTCTAGGGACTGTTTTCCAGCAGAAAGGGTGATGAGATAAGATTTTGTGGGTTGTGAACATTTATTCTGCCTTGACCAATCATTGAGAGGTTTATACCAGTGATGTGGGCTAGGGAAGAGGATAGATAGCCTCTCTAGACACCCTCTAGAAGCACCCTTGTTTCCCAGGCAGTGCCTGGTGAGGATGTGTGTATATAGCAAGGAAGGGATTCAGTCTTCCCTTCCAGACTGTTGCCAACTGAGGATGTCACCACAAATAAGGTACTTTCCATGGGCCTAAGGAACCTACGCTACCCTGTGCTAGAGCGTGGAGAATTAAAGAGAAGGCCGCATTTTGGAGCATCCTCAGAGGAGCCTGCTATACAGAATTATGTCCAGGAGAGCCTAGGAATAGCTGCTGCCCAATGGACATGGCATGCAGACTTTGGTCTTCAGACTCCAATCACAGATACCTTAACCATTGAGCTCCGAACGGCTTACCCCTTTTTATGACCAGGCCATTTTTGCAATACTGCACTGCGTTCCTTTAACTGACAATTGTGCAGTCGTGTGACACTGTACCCAAAAAATATGTATGTCCTTTTTTTCCCACAAATGGAGCTTTCTTTTGGTGGTATTTGATCACCTCTGCAGTTTTTATTTTTTGCACTTTAAACAAAAAAAGGCTGACAATTTTGGAAAAAACACAATATTTTTAACTTTCTGCTATAAAACACATCCAATAGAAAAAAACTGTAAAAAATCAAATTTCTTCATCAATTTGGGCCAGTATGTATTCTGCTACATGTTTTTGGTAATAGAAATCCCAAGAAGTGTATATTGATTGGTTATAGTGCCTACAAACTATGGGATAGATTTATGGCCTTTTTTTTTTTTTTTTTTTTACTAGTAATGGCGGTGATCAGCGATTTTTTTAGTGGGACTGCGACATTGCAGCGGACAAATCTCACACTAAGTGACACTTTTGGGGGACCAGTGACACCAATACAATGATCAGTGCTAATAAAAAAATATGCACGGTTATTGTACTAATGACACTAGCAGGGAAGGGGTTAACATCAGGGTATTATATAGTGACAGCGTCAGTGAGCGGTACGTAGTGACAGAGAAGTCAGCGAGCGGTATGTAGTGACAGAAGTCAGTGAGCGCTATGTAGTGACAGAAGTCAGTGAGCGGTATGTAGTGACAGGGAGGTCAGTGAGCGCTATGTAGTGACAGAGAAGTCAGTGAGCGGTATGTAGTGACAGAAGTCAGTAGCGCTATGTAGTGAAAGGGAGGTCAGTGAGCGCTATGTAGTGACAGAGAGGTCAGTGAGTGGTATGTAGTGACAGAGAAGTCAGTGAGCGCTATGTAGTGACAGAGAAGTCAGTGAGCGCTATGTAGTGACAGAGAAGTCAGTGAGCGCTATGTAGTGACAGAGAAGTCAGTGAGCGCTATGTAGTGACAGAGAAGTCAGTAAGCGCTATGTTAGAGACAGAGAAGTCAGTGAGCGCTATGTGTAGAGACAGAGAAGTCAGTGAGCGGTATGTAGTGACAGAGAAGTCAGTGAGCGGTATGTAGTGACAGAAGTCAGTGAGCGGTATGTAGTGACAGAAGTCAGTGAGCGGTATGTAGTGACAGAGAGGTCAGTGAGCGGTATGTAGTGACAGAGAGGTCAGTGAGCGCTATGTAGTGACAGAGAAGTCAGTGAGCGCTATGTAGTGACAGAGAAGTCAGTAAGCGCTATGAAGTGACAGGGAGGTCAATGAGCGGTATGTAGTGACAGAGAGGTCAGTGAGGGCAATGTGGTGACAGAGAGGTCAGTGAGCGGTATGTAGTGACAGGGAGGTCAGTGAGCAGTATGTAGTGACAGAGAAGTCAGTGAGCGCTATGTAGTGACAGGGAGGTCAGTGAGCGCTATCTAGTGACAGAAGTCAGTGAGCATTATGTAGTGACAGGGAGGTCAGTGAGCGCTATCTAGTGACAGAAGTCAGTGGGCGCTATGTAGTGACAGGGAGGTCAATGAGCGGTATGTAGTGACAGGGAGGTCAGTGAGCGGTATGTAGTGACAGGGAGGTCAGTGAGGTCAATTTGGTGACAGCGAGGTCAGTGTGGTGATAGGGAGGTCAGTGAGTGGTATGTAGTGACAGAGAGGTCAGTGAGCGCTTTGTAGTGACAGGGAGGTCAGTGTGGTGACAGGGAGGTCAGTGAGCGGTATGTAGTGACAGGGAGGTCAGTGAGCGGTTTGTAGTGACAGAGAGGTCAGTGAGTGGTATGTAGTGACAGAGAGGTCAGTGAGTGGTACAGTAGGGCAAAAAGTATTTAGTCAGCCACCAATTGTGCAAGTTCTCCCACTTAAAAAGATGAGAGAGGCCTGTAATTGTCATCATAGGTATACCTCAACTATGAGAGACAAAATGTGGAAACAAATCCAGACAATCACATTGTCTGATTTGGAAATAATTTATTTGCAAATTATGGTGGAAAATAAGTATTTTGTCAATATCAAAAGTTCATCTCAATACTTTGTTATATATCCTTTGTTGGCAATGACAGAGGTCCAACCTTTTCTGTAAGTCTTTACAAGGTTGTCACACACTGTTGCTGGTATGTTGGCCCATTCCTCCATGCAGATCTCCTCTAGAGCAGTGATGTTTTGGTGCTGTCGCTGGACAACACGGACTTTCAACTCCCTCCAAAGGTTTTCTATGGGGTTGCGATCTGGAGACTGGCTAGGCCACTCCAGGACCTTGAAATGCTTCTTACGAAGCCACTCCTTAGTTGCCCGGGCGGTGTGTTTGGGATCATTGTCATGCTGAAAGACCCAGCCACGTTTCATCTTCAATGCCCTTGCTGATGGGAGGATGTTTGCACTCAAAATCTCACAATACATGGCCCTATTCATTCTTTCATGTACACAGATCAGTGTCCTGTTCCCTTTGCAGAGAAACAGCCCCAAAGCATGATGTTGCCAACCCCATGCTTCACAGTAGGTATGGTGTTCTTTGGTTGCAACTCAGCATTCTCTCTCCTCCAAATACGACGAGTTGTGTTTCTACCAAACAGTTCTACTTTGGTTTCATCTGACCATATGACATTCTCCCAATCCTCTTCTGGATCATCCAAATGCTCTCTAGCAAACCTCAGACGGTCCCGGACATGTACTGGCTTAAGCAAGGGGACACGTCTGGCACTGCAGAATCTGAGTCTCTGGTGGCGTAGTGTGTTACTGATGGTAGCCTTTGTTACGTTGGTCCCAGCTCTTTGCAGGTCATTCATTAGGTCCCCCTGTGTGATTCTGGGGTTTTTGCTCATCGTTCTTGTGATTATTTTGACCCCACGGGGTGAGATCTTGCGTGGAGCCCCAGATCGAGGGAGATTATCAGTGGTCTTGTATGTCTTCCATTTTCTAATTATTTCTCCCACAGTTGATTTCTTCACACCAAGCTGATTGCATATAACAGGTTCAATCTTCCCAGCCTGGTGCAGGTCTACAATTCTGTTTCTGGTGTCCTTCGACATCTCTTTGGTCTTCACCATAGTGGAGTTTGGAGTGTGACTGTTTGAGGTTGTGGACAGGTGTCTTTTATACTGATAACAAGTTCAAACAGGTGCCATTAATACAGGTAATGAGTGGAGGACAGAGGAGCCTCTTAAAGAAGAAGATACAGGTCTGTGAGAGCTAGAAATCTTGCTTGTTTGTAGGTGACCAAATACTTATTTTCCACCATAATTTGCAAATAAATTCTTTCAAAAATCAGACAATCATTACATTCACATTACATCAGACAATCAAACATCACATTTTGTCTCTCATAGTTGCGGTATACCTATGATGACAATTACAGGCTTCTCTTATCTTTTTAAATGGGAGAACTTGCACAATTGGTGGCTGACTAAATACGGTACTTTTTTGCCCCACTGTATGTAGTAAAAGAGAAGACAGTGAGCGGTATGTAGTGACAGGGAGGTCAGTGAGCGGTATGTAGTGACTGGGAGGTCAGTGAGCAGTATGTAGTGACAGGGAGGTCAGTGAGCAGTATGTAGTGACTGGGAGGTCAGTGAGTGGTATGTAGTGACAGAGAAGTCAGTGAGCAGTATGTAGTGACAGAGAGATCAGTGAGCGGTATGTAGTGACAGAGAGATCAGTGAGCGGTATGTAGTGACAGAGAGATCAGTGAGCGGTATGTAGTGACAGAGAGATCAGTGAGCAGTATGTAGTGACAGAGAGATCAGTGAGCGGTATGTAGTGACAGAGAGATCAGTGAGCAGTATGTAGTGACAGAGAGATCAGTGAGCGGTATGTAGTGACAGGGAGGTCAGTGAGCGGTATGTAGTGACAGGGAGGTCAGTGAGCGGTATGTAGTGACAGAGAGATCAGTGAGCGGTATGTAGTGACAGGGAGGTCAGTGAGCGCTATGTAGTGACAGGGAGGTCAGTGAGCGTTATGTAGTGACAGAGAGATCAGTGAGCGGTATATAGTGACAGAGAGATCAGTGAGCGATATGTAGTGACAGAGAGATCAGTGAGCGATATGTAGTGACAGAGAGATCAGTGAGCGGTATGTAGTGACAGAGAGATCAGTGAGCGGTATGTAGTGACAGAGAGATCAGTGAGCGGTATGTAGTGACTGGGGGGTCAGTGAGCGGTATGTAGTGACAGGGAAGTCAGTGAGTGGTATGCAGTGACAGAGAGATCAGTGAGCGATATGTAGAGACAGAGAGATCAGTGAGCGATATGTAGTGACAGAGAGGTCAGTGAGCGGTATGTAGTGACAGAGAGATCAGTGAGCGATATGTAGTGACAGAGAGGTCAGTGAGCGCTATGTAGAAACAGAAGTCAGTGAGCGGTATGTAGTGACAGGGAGGTCAGTGAGCGCTATGTAGTGACAGGGAGGTCAGTGAGCGTTATGTAGTGACAGAGAGATCAGTGAGCGGTATGTAGTGACAGAGAGATCAGTGAGCGATATGTAGTGACAGAGAGATCAGTGAGCGATATGTAGTGACAGAGAGATCAGTGAGCGGTATGTAGTGACAGAGAGATCAGTGAGCGGTATGTAGTGACTGGGGGGTCAGTGAGCGGTATGTAGTGACAGGGAAGTCAGTGAGTGGTATGTAGTGACAGAGAGATCAGTGAGCGCTATGTAGTGACAGAGAGATCAGTGAGCTCTATGTAGTGACAGAGAGATCAGTGAGCGCTATGTAGTGACAGAGAGATCAGTGAGCTCTATGTAGTGACAGAGAGATCAGTGAGCACTATGTAGTGACAGGGAAGTCCTCCATGACAATGACATGTCCCCCCAGCCCTGATGCTGCTCAAATTGTCACAAACAAATCAGGGGCCCCTCAGAAGGCGGTTAAGAGATCTCTCACATAACTTTTCTGACTGTGTGAGTGTTGGTAGGCCCGATGCTGTGGGGGGCAGAGTCAGTGTGCCTCACATGAGAGAACACTCCTCACACAACAATGTGCGTGTCCTACCTGAGGTACTAAAGTCCTGTTTGGGCTCTCAGGCACCCCTCTCCTCCTGTCCTCACTCTGTCTGTGTGGCCGCTCACTGATTGTCCCCCTGTCCTTGTCAGCACACTTCCAGGCTGGCAGCAACAAGCATCACATGTCCCTGGCCTGGATCCTCTGAGGGAACTCACACACACTCAGACTTCTCTTCTCCAGCCAATGAGAGCGGCAGAGGGGTGTGGTCTGGGGAGAAGGCAAACTAGAAGCTCTGGAGTGGATTACAAAGCTTGGCACGGACCCTGTGTGACACAAGGTGGATCCGACCTGGATTCTGTTTACAGGATTTTGTGATTGCAAGATGCAGCATGTACAATGACAACACAGAGAAGGGAGTTGGGGCCCCCTGGAGCTGAACACAGGGTTGCTATGTGGACTCCTGCACTCCTTCACACTACGCCCATGATCATACTGGGAGGCTGCCACTAAAGAAATGAGGGCCTCCATCCACTTTGTTGTTGATCTAAAAAGGCCTCACATGAAAAGTGAAAATCAAGGCAAACCTTTTTTTTTTTTTAAATCTTTGTAGCAATCCTTACCCCAGTCAAAGTCCTTTCCCTTTAAATTACAGCACAATCACCAGAGCTGCTGACTTAAAAAAAAAAAAATTCGGCTGGAACACCACTTTAAAGAAAAGATTAACTTTATCCAAGGAATTTATTATTATCTTAATCCAGGGAATTAACCAAGTAACTGTCCCATTATAACAGATCAGGAACCTGTCAGGAGTGGTGTGCGCCACTTTAAGAGCACATAGACCTGTTTCAGTTCTATCTGCGCCACCCCCACTAGTTTCTGTTTCAGAGTGAAATACAAAATGGCACAGGATCGGCACCTGATTAACAGAAGGAATGCAGCAGTTTTTCCATATAGAAAACTGCTGTAGATCCCTGCCAGGTCTAACCTAGTTTACAGGATGTGGGCTGTCAGCAGACAGCTCACATTACTTGCTCTGCTAGTGCAGTGACAACATTGCATGAGCAGAGCCTGCAAGGTAACAACCCTCCTCCTGCCTCCCACTCAGAGCTGAACAGGGGGCAGGGACATGCAGAGAGATCAGAGCATGCAGCTCCAGCTCTCCTGTTATCTGTGCTGTGTCTCTCAAAGACAAGGAAGGACAGAGAACCGATTGCTCCGAATTGACAAAGATTTGTGCTCTGCTCCATTTTCTATGTTTAGAAGAGTGGTGCAAACATTATTGTTCTATCCCTGCTACACTAAACAAATATGCTAAAATACAATCCAGTATTAGCAGCGCTCAAAATCCATTATAACAAGAGTCCATGATAGGAGCAGTTCAAATATTCAAAGGACTTAATCATATATAAAAAGTAAATAAATCAATGAAAGTTCACCAGTTCACCCATGTGCTTCCATATGATCTGTATCTTATATTTCGACCGTCACCACACCTCGTGAATTAACACCCTTATGGTCATGAACTCACCAGATGAATGGTGATAGTAAGCCCGTATGATGATCCCTTCATGGAGCAGCAAACACCGGTCCTTTAATCTATGTGTCATTAATGACAAGAAAGCACACATACATAGCGTAATTCCATAAATCTCAAAATGTATTCGATCAATTACCCCCCTTACAAGTTGCACTCACAAGAAAAGTATTTAAAACACGCGTTACAATGTAAGCAGTTCTGTCACATTCGTTTTTTTGCTCTCACCACCTAATAGATTTTTCTCACGTTGGTGTACCCGGGTTGAGCTTGACCGTTGATAGACTGACTGGATAGCTGTGTAGTCATGCCCTGACGTATGTTTCGTTATTCCTTCGTCATAAAGGCCCTCTGACGAAGGAATAACAAAACGTACCTCAGGGCATGACTACACAGCTATCCAGCCTGTCTATCTTCGGTCAAGCTCCACCCGGGTACACCGCCGTGAGAGGAATCTATTAGGTGGTGAGAGCAAAAAAACGAATGTGACAGAACTGCTTACATTGTAACTCTTGTTATAAATACTTTTCTTGTGAGTGCAACTTGTAAGGGGGGTAATTGATTGAATACATTTTGAGTTTTACAGAATTACGCTATGTATGTGTGCTTTCTTGTCATGAGTGACACATTGATCGAAGGACCGGTGTTTGCTGCTCCGTGAAGGGATCATACGGGCTTACTATCACCAATCATCTGGTGAGTTCATGACCATAGGGGTGTTAATTCACGAGGTGTGGTGACAGTCGAAATATAACATACAGATCGTATGGAAGCACATGGGTGAACTTTCATTGATTTACTTACTTTTTATATATATGATTAAGTCCTTTGAATATTTGGACTGCTCCTATCATGGACTCTTGTTAGAGAGACTCTTGTTAAATGGATTTTGAGCGCCGCTAATGCTGGATTATATTTTAGCATATTTGTTTAATGTGATGTGATTATAGTAGCTGCCAGATTATATTATAATATTGGATGTTTTTTCCCCATAAGCGCTAGGGGTGGCCTGGTGCGTTTACTTTTGTATTCCTACTTTTCCACAGATATTTTATATCCCTGCTACACGTTCCCCCTTGTGTAGCTCAACATGCAGCTAAACCCTCCTATTCTGCAATAAGTCTGACTGAGTGTCATTTGGAAGCTTTAACCACTTCTGCTTTAGGAGGTTTCCCCTCCTTCATGACCAGGGCAAAAAATATAAAAAAATCAAATAGCTTCATCAATTTAGGCCAATATGTATTCTACTACGGCTGGTAAATGGCTATGCAATTGATGGAGGGGGAGCTTAATGCTCTGCCTACACTCCCCCACTGGCATCCTTACAAGTTTCAATTCCTCCCTGGGGCAGGGTCTGTCTATGTCCAGAGGTGGAGAGCGAGGAGAACATGGGGAACCCCCAGGTAGTGCGTCACTATGGGGGTGGGGGGAGGAACGCACCTAATGACACCCTCCAGGTTCCCCCACTCACCCCCCTTTCCTGTCAGCCATGCAGGATAAGATAGAGGGCTCTGTTTTCAGATTCCCCACCCAGCTTTCTGCCCATTTTTTTCCCCTCCCCACTGGCCGCAGCAGAGGCCAATCAAAAGAGACTAGGGGGGCATCATGGGACATGTAGTCCCAGAAGATTGTTCTCCAGAGGGCACCGTTTACCCCCCAGCATGCACTCTGCTGGGGGAAGAGAGAGAGATCCCAGAAAGAAGCTGAGGGAGTGAGTGCTACACTGTAGCAGCCAGTTACAGGAGACAGGAAAACGAAAGAGAGGACTGTGCTGCAGCAAGCCAGAGAGAGCGCCATGGTGCCCAGAACCACCAGAGAGCGCCACACTGCCCATTACCACCAGAAAGAGAGCCACGCTGCCCAGCACCACCAGAGAGAACGCCACGCTGCCCAGCACCACCAGAGAGAGCGCCACACTGCCCAGCACCACCAGAGAGAGCGCCACACTGCCCAGCACCACCAGAGAGAGCGCCACACTGCCCTGCACCACCAGAGAGCACCACACTGCCCATCATAACCAGAGAGAGCGCCACACTGCCCAGCACCACCAGAGAGTGCCACACAGCCCAGCACCACCAGAGAGCGCCACACAGCCCATCATTACCAGAGAGAGCGCCACTCTGCCAATCATTACCAGAGAGCGCGCCACGCTGCCAATCATTACCAGAGAGAGCGCCACGCTGCCCAACACCATAGAGTGCCACGCTGCCCAGCACCACCAGAGAGCGCCACACTGCCCATCATTACCAGAGAGAGTGCCACACTGCCCATCATTACCAGAGAGAGCGCCACGCTGCCCAGTACCACCAGAGAGCTCCACAATGCCCATCACACCAGAGAGAGCGCCACTCTGCCCATCATTACCAGAGAGAGCGCCACGCTGCCCATCATTACCAGAAAGAGTGCCACGCTGCCCAGCACCACCAGAGAGCGCCACACTGCCCATCATTACCAGAGAGAGCGCCACGCTGCCCAGCACCACCAGAGAGCGCCACACTGCCCATCACACCAGAGAGAGTGCTACACTGCCCAGCACCACCAGAGAGGGCCACACTGCCCATCATCACCAGAGAGAGCGCCACGCTGCCCAACACCAGAGAGCGCCACGCTGCCCAGCACCACCAGAGAGCGCCACACTGCCCATCATTACCAGAGATAGTGCCACACTACCCATCATTACCAGAGAGAGCGCCACGCTGCCCAGCACCACCAGAGAGCTCCACACTGCCCATCACACCAGAGAGAGAGCTATACTGCCCAGCACCACCAGAGAGAGTGCCACACTGCCCAGCACGACCAGAGAGAGCGCCACACTGCCCATCACCACCAGAGAGAGAGCACCACGTTGCCCAGCACCACCCTAGAGAGCGCTACACACAGGGTGAGCGAACATCCAGCCAGAGAGATCACTGCTGCTGTTTTGCTGGGTCTGGTAAGAGGGCCTGTTGGCCATTATGCATTACTGATCCCAGGGACTAAGGGGGGGTGTGACACCATGTTTTACCGTACCAGGTGACATCCGATCTCCTGATAGAGAACAGTGGGGCTCTGACAGGTCCATCTCACCACAGTGAGCGGAGATGGCCCTGTCATCCACCTGCTTAGCAGGATCAACAGAGCGATCCCAGCTGAGCTAGCGGTGTCTGTCAAAGCGGATCGACCCCGTGTGAAAGGGGCCTTACAGTGTCGTCTCCTGAGATCATTTACGAAAGTGTGTTTAGGGGCAGGGTAGGGGTTGGGTTGGGCAAGCGGTGGTGAGTAACTCTAAGTGCCAGTTCACACAGGGGTGGCAAGACTTGCAGGTCGCCTCACCGAGGCGACCTGCACACGACTTCAGCAGCGACTTGCAAAACGACTTGTGTATAGAAGTCAATGCAAGTCGCCTGAAGTTGCCCCAGAAATACTACAGGAACCTTTTTCTAAGTCAGAGCGACTTGCGTCGCTCCTATTAGAATAGTTCCGTAGTACAGAACGGGAGGCGACTTGTCAGGCGGCTAGGTCGCCTGACAAGTCGCCCCTGTGTGAACCGGCACTAAAGGCCTGGGTAGTATCTTAGGAATTGAAATTTTAAGGCCTGCATTGTACATTCACATCGGTCCCTGCCCTCAAGGAGCTTACAAGTAGGCACTCGGTACCCACTTTTAATGTACAGAGAGGAAGAGGCAGAGCTCTAGGAGGAAAAGGTGGAGCCTAAAGAGGAAGGGGTGTGGTTTACAGATGACCGGATGGGTCTTAAACAGAAAGGAGTATGGCCTTCACAGGAAGGGGTGGGTCATATTTAAATTAGGGGGTGCACAAGTTTAGTCAGGCCTAGGGCAGCACAAAACCTAAAAACACCACTGCTTCTCACAGCAAAATTCAGTAAAGGCTCAAAATGATTACTGAACCCTAGTACTTGCAAACCAATTTAATATAATTTTTCATGTCTTACTGAATATCATCAATGTTATAGACAGGAAAAAAGTTTATTTTATCAGAAACCAGTTGTAGTTTTAAAGTTCTTGAGGGGTTGAGGCAGTTTTAGTTAGTGCTTATTTGTGTTCTACATTTCGTTTACCATGATATGGATTCAGGTATAAAACATCACGTATTACCAGCTCTATAACCTGGAAATAAATAGCTGATTCTGAGAAAATGTCTGAAGCTTCAGTAGAAATAGAAAGGCCACATAACGGATTGTTTTTAAAGTATACAACAACCAGCTATATTTTAGACAACTGTCCTTAAAAATTGCCTTGCGTGACCTCAAATTCGTTTCCAGATAAAATTGTACAATGTGATTCACCCTCACGAAATTGCTGAAATACAAAATTGCACTTAAATGAGTATCAATTCAAGGACAGGCAGCGCTTGGCTCATATACCCAGATGAATATTTTATCTTTTGTTAATACAAGCTATTGCAGGAACAGATATAAAACAGAACAAGGTAATTTCTGCTAAGCATCAATAGAACCGCTGCACTTTAGTGATTTTGTAAACACTTACAATGATACTGTACAATGTTTCATGATATTTACAATGCTGCATTACAATCAGCTCTTGATGTAGAGGCATAATTATCACAACTCTATTTTTTGTTGTCTATGTCCCATATGGGAAGATTTCCCCTTAGGGCCAGTTCACACTACTGCGGTGCGTATTTTACGCAATTTGATCCGATTGCGTTGCAAATTTTCCTTGCGAATTCTTTGTGTTCTGGCGAATCTACGGCAAATATTGCATTGAATTCACATTGCACACGGATCAAACTCACACAGGACCCTTTTTGTATGCAGCTTAGATTCGCAACGTATTGATGTGAACGGCACTAATGGAAAATGATGTTATTTAAATGACTTGCGAATTTGAGCGATCGCGACAGCTCAAATTCGCAATAGAATTTGCAGCAGTGTGAAGCGGCCCATACTCCGAGTCCCCAGAGATGGTCTCACAGAAATGGGAATGAAGGAAAATCTTCCTACCAGGGCCATATTAAATTAAAATCTGATAGAGGTCTAAACCCTTCATTATTCTACAAAAAAAAATATGTTTTTGTTGCTTTCTGTGTTCTTGTTGTAGAAATTGCCTTTCAATTCCTGCTCCAATGAACCATCAGCTCAGACTCTTTTAGTTAGAAATAGCTGTCAAGTATGCTTCCATTCATGCTCTGTAGAATATACACCAATATGAACCATAATTTAATGACCACCCACCATATCCCATCAAGGAATGGACTCAACTAGACCTCTGAAGGTATGCTGTGGTAGGTATCTGGCACCAAGCTGCCAGTAGCAGATCCTTGCAAGGTGGGTCCTCAGTGGATCAGATTTGTTCTCCTGAACATAGCCACGCAGATCTGGCCATCCCTCCTGATAACTGGATCACAGGCGCAAGGGAAGAAGGTGACCTGGTCTGATGAATTCAAGAATAGTTTGAGGAACACAACAACAAGTTTAAGGTGTTTACTTGGCCTTGGAAATTTTTCAGATCTCAATCAAGTCAAGCATCTCTGGGATGTGCTGGAAAAACAAATCTGATCCACTGAGGACCCACCTTGCAAGGATCTGCTACTGGCAGCTTGGTGCCAGTTGCTCACTCCCAGTTTCAGATCCCTTCTGGTATGGTCTCCAGCTGGAAGGAATATATTCGGACAGAGGTGCTTTCCCTCTAACTTCCTTGGTACTAAGAGGAAGAACTTTCCTAAGCAGTTTAATAAAAATCCTCTCTGCCATCTCAAACTACAACTCCCAGAATTTTCAGTGCTCTGCATAGAAGTCTATGGGCTTGCTTAGCTTTAGCTCTCCTCTGCTGGCCAGAGGGGGATGTTGCAGCTCAACATTAACCACTTCAGCCCCGGAAGGATTTACCCCCTTCCTGACCAGAGCACTTTTTCCAATTTGGCACTGCGTCGCTTTAACTGCTAATTGCGCGGTCATGCAATGCTGTACCCAAACGAAATATGCGTCCTTTTCTTCCCACAAACAGAGCTTTCTTTTGATGGTATTTGATCACCTCTGCCGTTTTTATTTTTTGCACTATAAACGGAAAAATACCGAAAATTTTGAAAAAAAAATGATATTTTCTACTTTTTGTTATAAAAAAAATCCAATAAACTCAATTTTAGTCATACATTTAGGCCAAAATGTATTCGGCCACATGTCTTTGGTAAAAAAAAATGTCAATAAGCGTATATTTATTGGTTTGCGCAAAAGTTATAGCGTCTACAAACTAGGGTACATTTTCTGGAATTTACACAGCTTTAAGTTTATGACTGCCTATGTCATTTCTTGAGGTGCTAAAATGGCAGGGCAGTACAAACCCCCCCCAAATGACCCCATTTTGGAAAGTAGACACCCCAAGGAAATTGCTGAGAGGCATGTTGAACCCATTGAATATTTATTTTTTTTGTCCCAAGTGATTGAATAATGACAAAAAAAAAATGTACAAAAAGTTGTCACTAAATGATATATTGCTCACACAGGCCATTGGCATATGTGGAATTGCACCCCAAAATACATTCAGCTGCTTCTCCTGAGTACGGGGATACCACATGTGTGGGACTTTTTGGGAGCCTAGCCGTGTACGGGGCCCCGAAAACCAAGCACCGCCTTCAGGATTTCTAAGGGCATAAATTTTTGATTTCTCTCCTCACTACCTATCACAGTTTTGAAGGCCATAAAATGCCAAGATGGCACAAAACCCCACCAAAAGACACCATTTTGGAAAGTAGACACCCCAAGCTATTTGCTGAGAGGCATGTTGAGTCCATGGAATATTTTATTTTTTGACACAAGTTGGGGGAATGTGACAATTTTTTTTTTTTTTGCACAAAGTTGTCACTAAATGATATATTGCTCACACAGGCCATGGGCATATGTGGAATTGCACCCCAAAATACATTTAGCTGCTTCTCCTGAGTATGGGGATATCACATGTGTGAGACTTTTTGGGAGCCTAGCAGTGTACGGGGCCCCGAAAACCAAGCACCGCCTTCAGGATTTCTAAGGGCATAAATTTTTGATTTCACTCCTCACTACCTATCACAGTTTTGAACGCCATAAAATGCCAAGATGGCACAAACCCCCCCCCCCAAATGACCCCATTTTGGAAAGTAGACACCCCAAGCTATTTGCTGAGAGGCATGTTGAGTCCATGGAATATTTTATATTTTGACACAAGTTGCTGGAAAGTGACAATTTTTTTTTTGCACAAAGTTGTCACTAAATGATATATTGCTCAAACATGCCATGGGCATATTTGAAATTACACCCCAAAATACATTCTGCTGCTTCTCCTGAGTATGGGGATACCACATGTGTGGGACTTTTTGTGAGCCTAGCCGCGTACGAGGGCCCGAAAACCAAGCACCGCCTTCAGGATTTCTAAGGGCATAAATTTTTGATTTCACTCCTCACTACCTATCACAGTTTTGAAGGCCATAAAATGCCAAGATGGCACAAAACCCCCCAAATGACCCCATTTTGGAAAGTAGACACCCCAAGCTATTTGCTGAGAGGCATGTTGAGTCCATGGAATATTTTATTTTTTGACACAAGTTGCGGGAAAGTGACAAATTCTTTTTTTTGCACAAAGTTGTCCCTAAATGATATATTGCTCACACAGGCCATGGACATATGTGGAATTGCACCCCAAAATACATTCTGCTGATTCTCCTGAGTACGGGGATACCACATGTGTGGGACTTTTTTGGAGCCTAGCTGCGTACGGGGCCCCGAAAACCCAGCACCGCCTTCAGGATTTCTAAGGGCGTAAAGTTGTGATTTCACTCCTCACTACCTATCACAGTTTTGAACGCCATAAAATGCCAAGATGGCACAAACCCCCCCCAAATGATCCCATTTTGGAAAGTAGACACCCCAAGCTATTTGCTGAGAGGCATGTTGAGTCCATGGAATATTTTATATTTTGACACAAGTTGCGGGAAAGTGACAATTTTTTTTTTTTTTTGGCACAAAGTTGTCACTAAATGATATATTGCTCAAACATGCCATGGGCATATGTGGAATTACACCCCAAAATACATTCTGCTGCTTTTCCTGAGTAAGGGGATACCACATGAGTGGCACTTTTTGGGAGCCTAGCTTCATACGGGGCCCCGAAATTCAATTACCGCCTTCAGGATTTCTAAGGGTGTAAATTTTTGATTTCACTCCTCACTACCCATCACAGTTTCGAAGGCCATAAAATGCCAAGATAGCACAAACCCCCCCAAAATGACCCCATTTTGGAAAGTAGACACCCCAAGCTATTTGCTGAGAGGCATGGTGAGTATTTTGCCGCTCTCATTTGTTTTTGAAAATGAAGAAAGACAAGAAAAACATATTTTTCTTTTCTTTTTTCAATTTTCAAAAGTTTGTGACAAAAAGTGAGGTCTGCAAAATACTCACTATACCTCTCAGCAAATAGCTTTGGGTGTCTATTTTTCAAAATGGGGTCATTTGGGGGGTTTGTGCCATCTGGGCATTCCATGGCCTCCAAAACTGTGATAGGCAGTGAAGAGTGAAATCAAAAATTTACGCCCTTAGAGAGCCTGAAGGCGGTGCTTGGTTTTCGGGGTCCCGTACGCGGCTAGGCTCCCAAAAAGTCTCACACATGTGCTATCCCGGTACTCAGGAGAAGCAACAGAATGTATTTTGGGGTGTAATTTCACATATTCCCATGGCATGTTTGAGCAATATATCATTTAGTGACAACTTTGTGCAAAAAAAAAAAAAATTGTCTTTTTCCCGCAACTTGTGTCACAATATAAAATATTTCATGGACTCGACATGACTCTCAGCAAATAGCTTGGGGTGTCTACTTTCCAAAATGGGGTCATTTGGGGGGGTTTGAACTGTCCTGGCATTTTATGCACAACATTTAGAAGCCTATATCACACATCACCCACTCTTCTAACCACTTGAAGACAAAGCCCTTTCTGACACTTTTTGTTTACATGAAAATTTTTTTTTTTTTTTGCAAGAAAATAACTTTGAACCCCCAAACATTATATATTTTTTTTAAAGCAAATGCCCTACAGATTAAAATGGTGGGTGTTTCATTTTTTTTTTCACACAGTATTTGTGCAGCAATTTTTCAAACGCATTTTTTGGGGAAAAAACACACTTTTTAAAATTTTAATGCACTAAAACACTCTATATTGCCTAAATGTTTGATGAAATAAAAAAGATGATCTTAGGCCGAGTAAATGGATACCAAACATGACATGCTTTAAAATTGCGCACAAACGTGCAGTGGCGACAAACTAAATACATTTTTAAAAGCCTTTAAAAGCCTTTACAGGTTACCACTTTAGATTTACAGAGGAGGTCTACTGCTAAAATTACTGCCCTCGATCTGACCTTCGCGGTGATACCTCACATGCATGGTGCAATTGCTGTTTACATTTGACGCCAGACCGACGCTTGCGCTCGCCTTTGTGCGAGAGCAGGGGGGGACAGGGGTGCTTTTTTTTTTCTTTATTATTTTTTTGCTTTTTTATCTTATTTTTAAACTGTTCCTTTCATTTTTATTTTTTTTTAAATCATTTTTATAGTTATCTCAGGGAATGTAAATATCCCCTATGATAGCAATAGGTAGTGACAGGTACTCTTTTTTGAAAAAATTGGGGTCTATTAGACCCTAGATCTCTCCTCTGCCCTCAAAGCATCTGACCACACCAAGATCGGTGTTATAAAATGCTTTCCCAATTTCCCAATGGCGCTGTTTACATCCGGCGAAATCTAAGTCATGAAATGCTCGTAGCTTCCGGTTTCTTAGGCCATAGAGATGTTTGGAGCCATTCTGGTCTCTGATCAGCTCTATGGTCAGCTGGTTGAATCACCAGCTGCATTCTCATGTTCCCTGTTGGGACAGGAGAGCCAGAGAAAAACATGGAAGAGAGTGGGGGGGGGGCATTCCCTCCCACTGCTCGTAAAATCAATCTAGAGGCTAATTAGCCGCTAGGATTGCTTTTACATGAAAGCCGACCGCTGGCTGAAAAGAATGATACCAAGATGATACCTAAACCTGCAGGCATCATTCTGGCATAACCACTCAAAGTCCAGCAACATACCAGTACGTTGCTGGTCCTTGTTGGGCATACATTGTAAACTTTTTTTTCATGCAGTTTAGGGTTCCCAAAAATGCAGTGTTAGCGGGATCAGCCCAGATACCTGCTAGCACCTGCGTTTTGCTCCTCGGCCCAGCCCAGCCCAGCCCAGTCCACCCAAGTGCAGTATCGATCGATAACTGTCACTTACAAAACACTAAGCACACATAACTGCAGCGTTCGCAGAGTCAGGCCTGATCCCTGCGATAGCTAACAGTTTTTGGTAGCGTTTTGAATCAGTCGCTAACAGTCAAGAGCTTTTTTGCCTGTGAGTCTCACTAGTGTACCCCTAAATTTAGAGCCCAAAATGGCAAATCGAAGGTACACTAGTGAAGAGGCCTACACATTTCTGAGCATGACAGATAGTGAAGAGGAAGTCACTCATCTGTCAGATTCAGGCTCAGAATACGATCCTGTAGAGGACAGCGGCTCCATGACAGATAGCTCTGACGACGGAGTTGTAGTCCCTGCTAAGGTCAGGCGTACCAGACCCCGAACTTCTTCTGTCCTTGAAGTGCAAGAACCGCAGGGCTCTCGTATGGAGCAGAGAAGTACTAGTGCCGCTATTCCTTCTGGTGAACTGGCAAGCACCAGCGGCCTAGTACACCCTGGTCGTACATCCAGCACTGCAGTATCACGTGGTGACGTGGCGAGTCCCATAAGTGCAGTTCAAGCTGGCGAGGTGGCAAGCACTAGTAGTGTCCCGCTGCCAACAAGAAGACAAAGACAGACCCTTCGTGCCCATAGTGCCCTTCCTTCTGCATTCGCCAATCCGAATTGGGTACGCATCACTTCTGCAGCACCCGTACTTTCCCCATTCACTGGCCAACCCGGAATTCAGGTGGAAACAGTTGACTTTATGCCACTGGATTTTTATTCGCTGTTTTTCACCGAAGATCTCTATAGATCTATTGTGGACCAAAGCAATTTGTATGCTGGTCAACACATCACCACTATTCCCCAGTCCTCCCTTGCCAGAGATTGGAAACCAATTACGGTTTCCGAATTTAAGATCTTTCTGGGCCTTTCCCTCCTCATGGGCTTGAATAAAAAGAGTGAGTTGCGGTCATATTGGTCCACTGACCCAATTTACCATTCGCCCTTGTTCTCTGTTTCCATGGCCAGGGCACGATACGAGCAGATTTCATGCACTTCAACGACAAAGAACTCTGTCGTCCTCGTGGTGACCCTGGATACGATCGGCTCTACAAAATTCGGCCCCCTTTTTTGGAAAGTAAAAATTATTTTTTTATACATACTGTCACCAGTGCAGTACATCATTATATAACTGGCATGATGGGAAACTGACTGGTGACAGTATGTAAAAAAAAAAAAACCTAATAATTTTTATAATATTTTTTAAACTTTTTTTTTTAAATTGATAAAAATACATTGTGACCCAAACAATACAATGTTACCATAGTAACACTATACTACTCTAGGGAAGTGATCAGGATTTTTAATTTTTTAATGCTACCATTGCTTATAACAGTGAATTTTACTGTTATAAGCAACCATTTTTTCTGAATGAAAACTATTTATTGGCCATAGCTAATCACATGGTACGATTGGGCTGTGATTGGCCTTTTCTGTACCATGTGATCACTGCAACCAATCACAAAGATCAGCACAATTGTACACAATGAATGGCATTAATGGAAGCCATCCATTGCGTACAATTGTCATGTGATCTGCTGTGATTGGTCAAGGGGATCACATGGTACTGGCAATGGGCCAGTACACTGATCTGTCATCTGCTGTGTGAAAGAAGGTTATGTGACAGTCAACATCAAGGCATGTCTCTGAGCTTAGATGTGAGCTGCAACTGCACTGTTAACTTCTTACTCTGTGCTGATTTAATTTTACTGATGACACTTAAGCACTTCTATGCATACAGGACACCAGTCCTAGGTTTGCCGCATTTTGAAGCTGGTAGTGCTGAGCCTGTACTGGGCTCCACCAATTCAGCAGTTCTTGTCACCTCTCTCCCAGTGACACATCCCACATTTGCTATGGGGATACAGGAAACATCCTGTCTCCAACCTTGCTTGCTCTCTTCTCCAGGGGCCCGTCTATGCACTGATTTCTGTGGCTCCAGGCTGGGTCCCTAGACACTTTATGGTGTGGGTCTGGTCCCAAAGAGTGGGGAACCGGATGCTAGTGAAGGTGCCAAGCGCTTAACCCCCTTCACTACCAGAGGATCTGTCACCCTCATCTCCTAGCTGACTGGCTGCCTTAAGCAATGATGCAAAAACTGTAGTCCTTAGTAGCAACACATTAACTTCCTCTAGACCAGGGGTAGGCAACCTCGGCCCTCCAACTGTGGTAAAACTACAAATCTCTTCATGTCTCTGCCTCTAGGAGTCATGCCTGTGATTGTTAGGGTCTTGCAATGTCTCATTTGACTTGTAGTTTCAAAACAGCTGGAGGGCCGAGGTTGCCTACCCCTGCTCTAGACAGTATTCTGTGAGTTAGACCCATGTATTGCATCTTCCTGTAGCTCAATTCCCTTGTGTTGGAAGCCCTTATTTTATGATACGCTGTGCAAGCACCCCTTTACAAGACTTCAGACCAGGCAATGCAAGTAAACAAACTAGATCCTTTACTGAGGTAGTTGCTGAATACAGTACAGTTCTCAAAAAACTGTTTCAACACAAATCCTGTACAAAGCTCTAACCCTCTAACTCTATCCCATAGAGTGTGCATACCTTACCATAGCTCCCAACTGTCCCCAATTTTGAAGAACTGTTCCTGATTTGGAACAAAGTTCCACTGTCTCTCTTTCCTCCTCATTAGTCCTTCATTTTGGTCTGATCTATATAGTTGTAGATAAAATGCACTTTTTATCTCTCAAAAAGTGTTTCACAGTGCTAAACCTTTCATCCAATTGCTAAATTTCTGCATTTGTAAAGTTCAAAAGCCAGTATAAAGAAATAGTAGAAAACACGTGGGTTTAAGTGATTTTTTTTATATAGTTCTCTTTTAAGGGGGTGTGTCCTATGCCTACATACTTTTGCTAATAAGTGTCCCTCATTCCCATCTCAAAAAGTTGGGAGGTATGCTTTTACAGAATGCAAGGCCAGAAAGCAATCCTTTTTAGGTCAATAGTCCCTAAAGGCAATAATCCACTAAAGTTAGTGCAACTCCCTTATTGCCAGCAATCCACAAAGACAGTAAGTCTATGATTAACAGCTAGTCCATAAGGTTCCCAGGCTTTAGACCCTCTCCAGGAACCCCAATAAGGCTCCTATCCCTCCCCATTCCATGGGGGGTGATCCCTCCAGCAGAGTAACCAGCTATATGTTGGCAGTAATTTCCCAGGTATCAATCCAGGGGCTTGTAGGCAGCCCCTTTAATATTGGTTGGTTGAAACATTGCTGATCACTCAGCATTTGGTCCTCAGCCTGCATAGAGCTGGTGGCTTTCAGTCACCAGCTCTCTGCTCTGCCCGTCCAGCGCTCACTAGAGAGCTGGGCTGTGGAGGGAGCGGAAGTTCACAGCACACAGACCTCTGTCAGAGAACTCGCACAGCAAGCACCCACCTCCGTGCAGCAGCTGCCAATCCTCGTTCTGCTAATGCTAATGTGCATGCACGGAACCATAGCCAGAGACAAATGAGATCCAGGGTGGGCATGCACAATGGCACCTCAATGTGAACGCGCGCCCACGAGTGCCAAAGCGCTAATGTGCTAACGCGCATGCGCCAATGTGCCAAGGCGCTAATGTGCTAACGCGCATGTGCCAATGTGCTAAGGTGGCGCGAATCCTGGCACACAGCACCCTATATAAACAGAGAGTCTGCCTAGCATCAGTGCTGGATTGTCTTCAGATTGTTCCTGTGTTCCTGTTGTGACTCTACCTGATTGACCTTGTCCCTGAAAACCCGG
Source organism: Lithobates clamitans (assembly GCA_037952925.1). NCBI lineage: Eukaryota > Metazoa > Chordata > Amphibia > Anura > Ranidae > Lithobates > Lithobates clamitans. Next base: position 5,718,019 of record JBBGZY010000414.1, read on the forward strand.
CTATCTTCTAACCATTCTCTTGGATCTCCCCTGCCTGCTGAACCTGCCTCTACCTGCAATACTGACCTTGGCTTGAACTTATGTTTACGGCTCTGCCTCCTGATTCAGTACCCTGATGCCCGTCTGTTGCCAACTCCTGCCTGTTCCTGACTACGGTTTTGCCTTCTGACTTGGTACCCCGCTGCCAGCCTGTTGCCGACTCTTGCCTGTTCCTGATTCTGCAGTTGATCCTGATCTGGCTCCCGCTGAATAAGTTTGGTGATCAGTTTCCACATCTCCTCAGCAGAGGTTCCTATATCTCCAAGTTCCAGCCTCCTGCCTGCAGGCACCTGCACCCTTTCGTTGCCCTCGCACTCCCTGTACCCACCACCAGGGGTGCTTGGACCGGAACCGTGCAAGAGGCCACCCTCATCATTTTGGGCTCCGCTGTAAGGTACGTGACAGTACAATCCAGCCACATGGAGCCCAAAAGGGGGGCCTCACCCATGGAAGCACTGTGCCAACAGATCGCAGCCCTTACCCAGGCAGTCCAGGGCCTACAAGATGGCTATCGTCAACTTGAACAAAGAGTAGAGTCGCTATCTCCAGGCACCTCAGCACACCTGACAGCCATGGCACCTCCACCTTCTGCAACATCAGCATCGGTCCCCACATTAGTGGTGCCACCTCCAGAACCTCGGGTCCCTACCCCTGAGAGACTCTCGGGAGATCGCAGCAAGTTTCGTGCCTTCAAGAATGCATGCCAGTTATACTTACTGCTACAACCACGCACCTTCTCTTTGGAAAGCACTAAAGTGGGGTTCATCGTTTCACTACTCCAGGGTGAACCCCAAACATGGGCTCACCGCTTGATGGAACAAGCCAGCCCTCTTTTGAATTCCATGGACTCTTTCCTGGATGAAATGGCTAAGTTGTATGATGACCCCCAGCGTACCACAACGGCAGAAGCAAGCCTTCACACCCTCCAGCAGGGGCACAGGCCCGTAGAGGACTATGTAACTGACTTTAAGCGGTGGAGTTCTGATACACAGTGGAATGATGCCGCTCTCCGCTACCAGTTCCGTCTAGGACTCTCTGAAGCACTTAAGGATGAGCTGGCTCGAGTTGGGGTCCCCAGTGCTTTGGAAGATTTGATCCAATTATCCATCCAGATCGATCGTCGCTTAAGGGAACGAAGATCTGAGAGGACCAGCCAATTTCGTCCCATGTGGATGCTGCCCAAAGTACCTAGCAGTCCATCTGTTCCTGCTTCCTCACTACCTACCGCCACTACTGAAGCCCCAGAGCCAATGCAGATAGGCCTGCTTCGCTCACCGCTGTCACCAGAGGAGAAGCAGTGTCGTCGTCAGAATAACCTCTGTCTGTATTGTGGGGGAGCTGGCCACTATGCAAGCAGGTGCCCCAACAAGAACCGTAAGTGTAAATCCCCTCCTTACGATTCTTGTGTATTGACTTTGACCAGATCTGCTCACATTGCTGTTCCTGTCTCACTACAGCTTCCAGAAGGGGCACTCCGGGTCCAGGCTATAATTGACTCAGGCGCTTGCAGCTGCTTCATCGACCATGCCTTCGTCCAGCAGCACAACATTCCTCTGCAACCCAAACAACAGCGACTCTCCATACAGCTAGCTGATGGGTCAGGCATCAAATCAGGACCTATTACCCATGAAACTCAACCTTTGTCCGCGGACATTTTGCCAGATCACCAAGAACTGTTATGCCTTGATGTTCTCTCCTCCCCATTATTCCCGATCATTGTGGGAATGCCCTGGCTGCAAGCCCATAACCCCTAAATTAATTGGGATACCGGCCAGGTGATTTTCCAGTCCTCCTACTGCCTCCAGAACTATCTCAAGTCCTCCCACCAAGTAGTTCCAGTCATCGGCTGCTTGAAATCCGTATCTGAAACCTGGAAACTCGTCCCATCTGTATACCATGACTTCCTGGACGTGTTCGACAAACAGAAGGCAGATAACCTTCCCCCTCACCGGGTTTATGATTGCCCAATTGAACTGCTGCCTGGGGCAGAAATACCTTTTGGAAGGATCTTCCCTCTTTCAGAGCCTGAGCTCCTGGTCCTTAACCACTTCAGCCCCGGACCATTATGCTGCCTAAGGACCAGAAGTCTTTTTCCAATTTGGCACTGCGTTGCTTTAACTGCTGCTTGCGCGGTCATGCAATGCTGCACCCAAACTAAATTTGCGTCCTTTTCTTCCCACAAATAGAGCTTTCTTTTGATGGTATTTGATCACCTCTGCGTTTTTTATTTTTTGCGCTATAAACGGAAAAAGACCGAAAATTTTGAAAAAAAAAGATATTTTCTACTTTTTGTTATAAAAAAAATCCAATAAACTCAATTTTAGTCATACATTTAGGCCAAAATGTATTCGGCCACATGTCTTTGGTAAAAAAAATGTCAATAAGCGTATATTTATTGGTTTGCGCAAAAGTTATAGCATCTACAAACTAGGGTACATTTTCTGGAAATTACACAGCTTTTAGTTTATGACTGCCTTAAGGTGCTAAAATGGCAGGGCGGTACAAACCCCCCCAAATGACCCCATTTTGGAAAGTAGACACCCCAAAGAAATTGCTGAGGAGCATGTTGAACCCATTGAATATTTATTTTTTTTGTCCCAAGTGATTGAATAATGACAAAAAAAAAAAAAAATATTTACATAAAGTTGTCACTAAATGATATATTGCTCACACAGGCCATGGGCCTATGTGGAATTGCACCCCAAAATACATTCAGCTGCTTCTCCTGAGTACGGGGATACCACATGTGTGGGACTTTTTGGGAGCCTAGCCGCGTACGGGGCCCCGAAAACCAATCACCGCCTTCAGGATTTCTAAGGGCGTAAATTTTTTATTTCACTCCTCACTACCTATCACAGTTTTGAAGGTCATAAAATGCCCAGATGGCACAAACCCCCCCAAATGACCCCATTTTGGAAAGTAGACACCCCAAGCTATTTGCTGAGAGGCATGTGGAGTCCATGGAATATTTTATATTTTGACACAAGTTGCGGGAAAGTGACACATTTTTTTTTTTTTTTTTGCACAAAGTTGTCACTAAATGATATATTGCTCACACAGGCCATGGGCATATGTGGAATTGCACCCCAAAATACGTTTAGCTGCTTCTCCTGAGTATGGGGATACCACATGTGTGGGAATTTTTGGGAGCCTAGCCGCGTACGGGGCCCCGAAAACCAATCACCGCCTTCAGGCTTTCTAAGGGCGTAAATTTTTGATTTCACTCTTCACTGCCTATCACAGTTTCGGAGGCCATGGAATGCCCAGGTGGCACAAAACCCCCCCAAATGACCCCATTTTGGAAAGTAGACACCCCAAGCTATTTGCTGAGGGGCATGGTGAGTATTTTGTAGCTCTCATTTGTTTTTGAAAATAAAGAAAGACAAGAAAAAACATTTTTTTTTTCTTTTTTCAATTTTCAAAAAGTGAGGTCTGCAAAATACTCACTATACCTCTCAGCAAATAGCTTGGGGTGTCTACTTTCCGAAATGGGGTCATTTGGGGGGGTTTTGTGCCACCTGGGCATTCCATGGCCTCCGAAACTGTGATAGGCAGTGAAGAGTGAAATCAAAAATTTACGCCCTTAGAAAGCCTGAAGGCGGTGCTTGGTTTTCGGGGTCCTGTACGTGGCTAGGCTCCCAAAAAGTCTCACACATGTGGTATCCCCGTACTCAGGAGAAGCAGCAGAATGTATTTTTTGGGTGTAATTTCACATATTCCCATGGCATGTTTGAGCAATATATCATTTAGTGACAACTTTGTGCAAAAAAAGAAAAACAATTTGTCTCATTCCCGCAACTTGTGTCACAATATAAAATATTCCATGGACTCGACATGACTCTCAGCAAATAGCATGGGGTGTCTACTTTCCAAAATGGGGTCATTTGGGGGGGTTTTGAACTGTCCTGGCATTTTATGCACAACATTTAGAAGCTTATGTCACACATCACCCACTCTTCTAACACCTTGAAGACAAAGCCCTTTCTGACACTTTTTGTTTACATGAAAAAAATTTTTTTTTTTTGCAAGAAAATTACTTTGAACCCCCAAACATTATATATTTTTTTAAAGCAAATGCCCTACAGATTAAAATGGTGGGTGTTTCATTTTTTTTTTCACACAGTATTTGCACAGCGATTTTTAAAAAGCATTTTTTGGGGAACACACACACAAAACACACTTTTTTAAATTTTAATGCACTAAAACACTCTATATTGCCCAAATGTTTGATGAAATTAAAAAGATGATCTTAGGCCGAGTACATGGATACCAAACATGACATGCTTTACAATTGCACACAAACGTGCAGTGGCAACAAAATAAATACATTTTTAAAAGCCTTTAAAAGCCTTTACAGGTTACCACTTTAGATTTACAGAGGAGGTCTACTGCTAAAATTACTGCTCTCGATCTGACCTTCGCGGTGATACCTCACATGCATGGTGCAATTGCTGTTTACGTTTGACGACAGACCGCCGCTTGCGTTCGCCTTAGCGAGAGCAGGGGGCGACAGGGGTGCTTTTTTTTTTTTTTCTTATTTTTTTGCTTCTTTATCTTATTTTTAAACTGTTCCTTTCATTTTTTTTTTAATCATTTTTATTGTTATCTCAGGGAATGTAAATATCCCCTATGATAGCAATAGGAAATGACAGGTACTCTTTTTTGAAAAAATTGGGGTCTATTAGACCCTAGATCTCTCCTCTGCCCTCAAAGCATCTGACCACACCAAGATCGGTGTGATAAAATGCTTTCCCAATTTCCCAATGGCGCTGTTTACATCCGGCGAAATCTAAGTCATGAAATGCTCGTAGCTTCCGGATTCTTAGGCCATAGAGATGTTTGGAGCCACTCTGGTCTCTGATCAGCTCTATGGTCAGCTGGCTGAATCACCGGCTGCATTCTCAGGTTCCCTGTTGAGACAGGAGAGCCAGAGAAAAACACGGAAGATGGTGGGGGGGGCATTCCCTCCCACGGCTTGTAAAAGCAGTCTAGAGGCTAATTGGCCGCTAGGATTGCTTTTACATGAAAGCCAACCGCTGGCTGAAAAGAATGATACCAAGATCATACCTAAACCTGCAGGCATCATTCTGGTATAACCACTCAAAGTCGTGAATGGCGTACTTGAAGACAAAAAAATGGTTAACAATAAAACACAGTAAACGGTAAAGTATAAAAAATTGCATACCTGAAAAACAAACATGATAAAACATAAAAAAACAATCAAACATTGCAGAATAGAATACAGTAAAAAATAGCAGAACAATAGAGAGAATAGAGAGAGAATAGAGAGGGAGAGAACAATAAAACGACAACTACTTTTTTTTATTTTATATATATATATTTTTTTTTTTTACACTTTTTTTTGTAACTAACTTTTATAACTGTAACCGGTTCCAGGTTCGGGTCTCTCAAAATGCGATGGCATCTTGGGAGACCCTGTGAAAGTGTGTCCTAGTCTGTGGAATGCTGTACCCTACGCTAATACTCAACTAGTGTATGGTAGCGTTCAAAACATTCACCAATGCAAAGACCAGGATTGTCAGGACGGGAGGGACAATAATAGCGGGTGTCACGCCTATATCCGCGCTTGCTGCAGACACAACATCTTTTTGGGGGGGGTTCGTTGGGTAGGGGTATTCGGGAGGACATAAAGAAAATGCCTCTCATGCAGCCGACTACATTTGGTTGGGGATGTAAAGGGGGAAAGACGGGTGCTGCAGAAGCGGTGGGTTCCCAATTATAAGGATTGGCGAATGCAGCAGGAAGGGCACTATGGGCACGACGGGCCTGTGTTCGTCTTCTTGGTGGCAGCGGGGCACTACTTGTGCTTGCCACCTCACCAGCTTGAACTGCACTTATGGGACTCGCCACGTCACCAGGTGTTCTGCAGTGCTGGTTTGACTACGACTGGGGTGTACTAGGCCGCTGGCGCTTGCTAGTTCACCAAAACACTACCAAAAAAACTGTTAGCGATCGCAGGGATCAGGTCTGACTCTGCGAACGCTGCAGTTATGCGTTTAGTGTTTTGTAAGTGACAGTGATCGATCGATACTGCACTTGGGTGGGCTGGGCTGGGCTGGGCGGAGGGGCAAAACGCAGGAGCTAGCAGGTATCTGGGCTGATCCCGCTAACACTGCGTTTTTGGGAATCCTAAACTGCTGGGGACGCTAGTATAGATCTGATCGGATCAGATATTGATGCGTTCAGATACTATACCACTAAGGGAGGCGTATGCTGCGTGCATGGGTGTTAGCGGTACTGGCGCTAATCTGACACTGCCTGGGGCGACGCATATCACAGCCGGGCGATTAGGGGGCTAAACCTTTATTCGGTAATAAACGGCGGGTGCCCTGACACTATAAAAAATAAACGAACTAACCAGTGTCACCCGTAACGGTTATACGGTGATCAGTGGTGAAAGGGTTAACTAGGGGGCAATCAAGGGGTTAAAACATTTATTAGATAGTATATGGGGGTCCCTGTCGCTATAAAACGCTGACGGCGAACCTAAATATTTACGTCCCTAACTAGCATCACCAGTGACACTAATACAGCGATCAGAAAAATGATCGCTTAGTGACACTGGCGACAGGGGGTGATCAAGGGGTTAAAACTTTATTAGGGGGGGTTAGGGGGGTACCCTAGACCTAAAGGGAGCTAATACTAACTGTCCTAACACAGTAACTGTCACAAACTGACACCATGCAGTAATCAAAAAAAAAAACCTGCTTGGTGTCAGTGTGACAGGGAGGGGTGATTGGGGGGGGATCGGGGGGCGATCGGGGGTGTAATGTATGCCTGGCATGTTCTACTGTGTGTAGTGTTTGTGCACTCACATAGATGTCTTCTCTCCTTGGCGCCGGAACGGAAAATACCGAGCCGAGGAGAGATGACATAATTTCCTTTGCTGCTGTTTAGCATACAGCAGCAAAGGAAGATTCTCATTGGCCGGCGGCGATCACGAGGGGGGGCCACGAACGGATGGCCTGCCCCTCACCTCCGATCGCCGGGGGACAAAAGAGGACCGCCTCGGGCACCGGGGGGGGTCCGATCGGACCCCCCACCCGCGGGAGGCAGATCACGTACATTAACGTGATTTTGCCTGCCCGTGCCGCCTTGCCGACGTATATCGGCGTGAGGCGGTCCTTAAGTGGTTAAAGAATACATCAACGAGAATCTTAGGAAAGGGTTCATCCGACACTCCTCTTCTCCAGCTGGCGCAGGAATATTTTTCGTCGAGAAGAAAGATCATTCCCTTCGCCCATGCGTATACTACAGGGAATTGAATAGAATGACAGTCAAAAATCGCTATCCTCTTCCTCTGATCCCAGAGCTTTTTCAGAGACTCCGTTCTGAAAACATATTTACAAAACTAGACTTACGAGGTGCCTACAACTTAATCAGAATCCGTGAGGGGGATGAATGGAAGACGGCTTTTCGGACACGTTTTGGTCACTTCGAATATCTTGTTTTGCCATTCGGACTTTGTAACGCACCAGCCACTTTTCAGCATTTTGTTAATAACATCTTCAGGGACTTCCTAGACTTATTCATGATCGTTTATCTGGATGACATTCTGATATTTTCAATTTCTCTAGAATTACACCGTAGCCATGTGAAGCAAGTTCTCCACAGTCTGAGACAGAATGGATTGTACGCTAAAGCCGAGAAATGTGAATTTGAATGTCAGACCATTCATTTTCTCGGCTTGGTAATATCAACTGGGGGTGTGGCAATGGACCCTCAGAAAGTCTTGGCTATAATGTCCTGGCCACCTCCAACCGACAAGAAAGGGGTACAACGTTTTATCAGGTTTTCCAATTTCTACAGAAAATTTATCAAAAATTTTTCTGGTATCATAGCACCTATTACAAAGCTCACAAAGAAACAAAACCGTTTCCAATGGACTGAGGCAGCTCAAGCTGCTTTCGACAAGCTAAAAGGACTATTTACCTCCGCTCCAGTATTAAAGCATCCTGATCCTGCTTTGCCGTACATCCTGGAAGTGGATGCTTCTGAGAGTGCTGTAGGGGCCATCCTGTCCCAGCGTCAAGGACCTAAGTCTTTAATGCATCCCGTGGCTTTCTTCTCCAAAAAAACTAGGGTTATCGGAGAGGAATTACGATGTGGGGGACCGAGAACTGTTGGCAATAAAATCAGCCTTGGAGGAGTGGCGGTACCTCTTGGAGGGAGCAGCACACCCAATATTGATCTTCACGGATCATAAAAATTTAGAATATCTCAGAACTGCCAAACGCCTCAGACCCAGACAAGCGAGATGGGCTCTTTTTTTTCACGCTTTAACTTCCATATCACTTACCGGCCAGGGTCCAAAAATGTCAAACCCGATGCGTTATCCCGCATGTTCACAGAGACCGAAGTTTCATCAGCTCCAGATACTATCCTGCAAGCTGGAAATTTTCTGTTAACCCAATCCGATTTTGTAACGCAGATCCTTCAGGCATCCTTGAGAACTTCCTTACCTCCAGGCAGGAACCTGCAAGAAAGAGATGGGTTTTACTGGCAGGGAAATAAAATATTTGTACCACAGGACCTGCGCACTACCATCCTACAGGCCTGCCATGACTATCCTTTGGCGGGTCATTTCAGGAGACACATGACTATGGACTTAGTTCAAAGACATTTCTGGTGGCCCAATCTAGCAAAGGATTGCAGGGATTACGTTAGTTCTTGTTTAACCTGCCTCAATAATAAAAACAGTAAAAACAAGGCTTGGGAATTACTAAGACCGCTGCCCATTCCTGAAAGACCATGGAATAAGATCGCAATGGATTTCATTGTTGAGCTTCCTCCTTCTGAAGGATTTTCATCCATCTTTGTGGTGGTTGATCGTCTTTCTAAGATGGCACATTTTATCCCCATGAAGGGGACTCCATTAGCAACAGAGACGGCCAGGGTGTTCATTAAAGTAATTGTTAGACTTCACGGAATTCCTGGTGACATTGTTTCTGATCGTGGAGTACAGTTCACGTCAAAGTTTTGGAAAGCATTGTGTGAAGCCCTGGGTATCAAACTCAGTTTCTCCTCAGCCTACCACCCCCAGACCAATGGGCAGACTGAACATACCAACCAAACAGAGCAATATCTATGTTGTTTTTCCTCTTTCACCCAGGAAGATTGGGCCTCACTACTGCCCCTGGCAGAATTTGCATTCAATAATTCCACCCACTCTACCACAGACCAGTCACCCTTCTTCTCCAATTATGGGTTCCACCCCTCTTTTTTGCCAACACTAGTGCCGGACTCTCCTTTGCCAGCTGTCCAGGATAGACTAAACTTCCTTGTTACCAACAATCAGGTGTTGAGAGAAACCATCTCCAAGGCACAGGAAAATAGTAAAAGATTCTTTGATAAAAGTAAGGGGGAACTGGACCTGAAAACTGGTGACCGTGTGTGGCTTTCAACAGCAAACCTGAAACTGGCATGCTCTTCCAGGAAACTGGGACCCAGACACTTGGGACCCTTCCCAGTTAAGAGGAAGATTAATCCGGTAGCATTTGAACTCGAACTTCCTGACTCATTTAGGATCCACCTTGTGTTTCATGCTTTGCTACTGAAGCCTGACGTAGCGAATCCCTTTCCGGATCGTGAAGTGCGACCCCCAGAAGCTATAATGGTGGATGGAGAAGAAGAGTTCGAGATTGAAGCCATCTTGTATTGTAGGAAACGACAGGGGCAGAACCAATACCTGATCAAGTGGAAAGGTTTTGGCCCGGAGGAAAATTCCTGGGAACCTGAGACCAATCTCCATGCTCAGAGACTGATACAGGCCTTTCATCGTTCCCACCCAGAGAAGATGGCTCAAATGGGCATCCGGAGGCTGCCCCTAAGGAGGGGGCAATGTCAGAGAACTCACACAGCAAGCACCCACCTCCGTGCAGCAGCTGCCAATCCTCGTTCTGCTAATGCTAATGTGCATGCACGGAACCATAGCCAGAGACAAATGAGATCCAGGGTGGGCATGCACAATGGCACCTCAATGCGAACACGCACACGTGCTAACGCGCGCCCGCGAGTGCCAATGTACTAACGCGCATTTGCCAATGTGCTAAGGTGCTGATGCGCATACGCAGGTACGCTGGCGCGAATCCTGGCACACAGCACCCTATATAAACAGAGAGTCTGCCTAGCATCAGTGCTGGATTGTCTTCAGCTTGTTCCTGTGTTCCTGTTGTGACTCTACCTGATTGACCTTGTTTCTGAAAACCTGGCTATCTTCTAACCATTCTCTTGGATCTCCCCTGCCTGCTGAACCTGCCTCTACCTGCAATACTGACCTTGGCTTGAACTTATGATTATGGCTCTGCCTCCTGATTCAGTACCCTGCTGCCCGTCTGTTGCCAACCCCTGCCTGTTCCTGACTACGGTTTTGCCTTCTGACTTGGTACCCCGCAGCCAGCCTGTTGCCGACTTCGGCCTGTTCCTGATTCTGCAGTTGATTCTGATCTGGCTCCCGCTGAACAAGTTTGGTGATCAGTTTCCACATCTCCTCAGCAGAGGTTTCTATATCTCCAAGTTCCAGCCTCCTGCCTGCAGGCACCTGCACCCTTTCGTTGCCCTCGCACTCCCTGTACCCACCACCAGGGGTGCTTGGACCGGAACCTTGCAAGAGGCCACCCTCATCATTTCGGGCTCCGTTGTAAGGTACGTGACAACCTCTTTCTCTTCTATTTTTATTGCTGCTTGCAATAACAGTCACATTGCATACAATTCCAAGAGAGAGATTTAAAACTGGTGGCTGAGAAACATTTTAATTGCCATTTTTTACTGCAGGCTTGCTGTATGCAAAAGGCAGTCAGCAATAAGAGCAATCCAGCATCTCGAGTAGCTATGCTCCAGGATCACCAGTTTACCAATAAAAGGGAGTTGGTATGTCTGGTGGAGTAAAGTGATGCCTGGATGAAAAGTTTAAGTGCAAAGTTCCCTGTAAACATTTCAAAGCTCAATTGATAACTTTCATTGGTGTATGCAAAACAGTGGCAAAATGTAGGCTGTATAAATGTAATGCCGCCATGTTTGTTGGAAAGCTGCTGGAGATATGACTCTTTCCCACCTAGATGTTGCTGGACACATCAGAGCCCTTTTTGTTTTATTGGAAAACAACAGGAACACAGTCACAGGAAATGACATAACCATGTATTTCCACTAGGATGAACATTACATTATACAGGAACATTACCACCTAGTGGCAAACCTAGAGATGTGAAGGCCCGGAAAAAAAAATGGAAAAATTTGGGAAAAAAAACGTTTTTTTTTCCCTGAAGGCTTTTTTGTTTTTTTCCCAAAAATTGGAAAAATTGAAAAAAGAAAAAAAAAATCTGGAATATTTTATTTTAACATGATGAATAAAATATTTTAAGACAGGGTGTTCAAATATTTTCCAAATCATTGCAAAAAAAAAAAAAAGTATGATATCAGATTATTCTAATTTCTGTGCACTGAGTGAGGACAAGCAAGTCCTAGGTAACAAACTGAACCCTCCAATGCAAGAACAGTATGCATTTCTTCCTTTAGGAGGTGCTGTGCTGCTATTGTAACAAGAAAAAAGGTTTCAGTTTTGCTTTTGCATGTTAGTGGGTGTGTTTGGTTTGTTCTGTCCTCTTCACTAGGCCTCAAAAGCATTGGAAGAATATACAGAGCAACAAAAAGGATCTGAAAGTATACACTTAATTAAAAAAGGTAAGAGTTTACATTTATCTGATTCTGAATCCAGAAAACTGAATCATTTAGCTACATTAGTTTATCTTTATAAACTTTTGTGTAAATAATAATTTAATTACCAGTAATCTGGTTCTTCCCCCACCCCCCCACACACACAACCATAGATTAGTGTCTTCTTGCAAAGTAGTCATTTTTTTCTTGTTTTTATTTCCTACTCCTCTCAGAAAAGTGGTGAGACCAACATCTAGCATATGGAGGCATTTTCACATTACAAGTTCTTCTGAAAAGAAACATGTGATTTGCAAATATTGTCAGATGAAATATGCATTTCCAAAATGCTATCAGGATGACAAAACACATTCTTGTATGTAACAAGTGTCCTGTAGATATTAAAAAATCCTTCATGGATCGAAGTGAAGAGGACAACAATGATGACAATGCACATAGTTTTTCTCAACATTCTCGTAATAGAATGACTTTCAATCTTAAAAAGACAAAAAAAGTGCCAATATAGCATTTTTTTCAATTTTTCCGAAAATTTCATTTTTTTTTCCCAAAAAAAGTTGTTTTTTTTCTGAGCTTCAAAATTTCCGGAAATTTTACATCTCTAGGCAAACCTAGTTATCACAGTGTAATATTTGTGAATGGTTGTTGCATCTATGTCTGTATAACAGCATGCAATCCACAGTGGGGTTTGAAGCAGCTACCATGCCAGAGCTGTTTTACCAGGAAGAACTTCACAAATGCAAAATCTCCAGCACACCCAGTGAGATGTGTCAAGGCAGGATAATAAAAAAGTTTAATTTTCTTGAAGTACAGGGTGCCCTTAAGACATCTATATAGATGCAGTAAGAAATTCAAGTAAATATTTTATCTGGCCTGGAGTTCTTTAATATCATAAGAACATTGTGAGGACAGAAGGGGAGCTAGGAGGACACAATTCAGGGAGCTAGATGAGAATGAGAGAGGTCTATAAGCTTCGCTGCCCTGTGTAAGTGAGGCTGTCACACTTCTTGGCACTCCAAACCTTCCCAGCATTGATATGCAAACCTCAGAACACGTCTATCTGATAGGCTTGGCAAATTTGAATTATCCTTCCTGTTTGACGGATAGCTTTCGGCTACAGAGAGCGTTCAACTGGGCATCAGCAGAAATGATCCGCTGCTCTTTATGCATATAGCAGGGTACAATGTCTACAGCTATGTCATTGTAACCTACTTTAGCAGTCCCCAGACAATGACTCTGGCCAGTGAAGCTGATAGAATCACTTTTACCATTATCCTGCTGTCATACTGACAATGCTTGCAATGCTGAATGGTTCTTTTCTTATTCCTCCTGTCTCACCCTTTCTCCATTTCTCCCCAGATGCTCCGTATTATTGTCCTTTTTAAAGCTACCCGATTTCTCAAAGAACAAAAATAGATACACTTTAAAATACACATAGCATAAAGATCACTTTACCATATTTCCATCCAAATAAAAATCAGTATATACTGCAGCATAAAGACATGATGGAACACTATGCTTGGTTAACCTCCAAACTTTGTTCTGCTTCAGTACAATCTCACTTCAAGTCTGTTGTAAAACAGTAGCTCATGGTGCTGACTTACTAAATGGAAAAATTAAAGCTCCATCACTCAGGTGAAAACCGGGAACTGCAAAACATTTATACATTAGATATATGGATGAAGTTAGTTTTCCACCCCTTAATTCATAGAAAATAAAGAATTTCTGGCTTATCATCAGAAGCCACCCCCATTTTATTGTTGGGATACTTGCTAGGTAGATGTTTTATGCTAGACATTAATCACTGCAAGGCAGCCCGACACAAAGCCCCTATCAGAGCAAGATTTCTACTGTTGATTAGAGTCAAAAACAGGGGTGATTGGCGCTGTTCCACTGAAACTGGTGTGGTATATCAAGTGAGCTGTGAAACAAACCGAGCATAAATAACAATGTATGGAATAAAAACAAATTAAGTGAGAATGGCTAAAGTGTGTGCAACACCTGTCCCCATGAAAAGTGCAGCGTGTATTCACTCCTTGGTAAACCAAAATAGATCAAAGTCTAGGTGAATCAAAAAAGTGAAATGAATTCCCAAACAAACTATCAGGAAATCCTTAAAACCATGTACTGATCATAATGAACATCAATAGTGCATAAACTAAAAAACACCAATAGTGCATGAATAAAATCTATAATCACAAATGCACATAAGAGAATTAAAAATTCATCATAAATCTTGAGTCCACAAAATGTCCCAAAGAATATTAATAAAATAAAATGTAAATAAAAAGGCTTGTGGTGTAAAGTTCTTCATAAAGTGCAAATCGTGAGTCTTTTTAAATCATCTAGCATTGATCTTAGTGACGTGAGATCCTCCTGTCTTCCAAACGCCCCCCAATGTGCCCTCACTCACCGAAAGGGGACACCCCTGCAGGGGTATCAGGCCTGTCAGCTGTGTCCCGCAGCTATGGTCCCTGGTAAAGGCTCCTGTTCGAATCTCCACTCTCGGTGTCCGGGCTGGCTCCAGTCAATCCCCGCAGGCACATCCATATAGAATAAAAATGAATCCCATCGCGTAATTCCGTAAAATGTAAAGGCTTTATTAAATATACAAAAAACGAGCCAACAATATCCCGCTGCCTAGTGGGCAGTCAGACTGAGTAAGAGAAAACAGCGCGGTGCGGGAGACCGCGCCTCAGATGACGTCTGGATGACGAAACGCGTAAGGCGTGGCCACATGATACGCATACGTCTTGTCCTATTGCTTTGCTTCCGGGTGTGGAACGAGCGGTGGAACGCACGCTGCACCGCGCTGTTTTCTCTTACTCAGTCTGACTGCCCACTAGGCAGCGGGATATTGTTGGCTCGTTTTTTGTATATTTAATAAAGCCTTTACATTTTACGGAATTACGCGATGGGATTCATTTTTATTCTATATGGATGTGCCTGCGGGGATTGACTGGAGCCAGCCCGGACACCGAGAGTGGAGATTCGAACAGGAGCCTTTACCAGGGACCATAGCTGCGGGACACAGCTGACAGGCCTGATACCCCTGCAGGGGTGTCCCCTTTCGGTGAGTGAGGGCACATTGGGGGGCGTTTGGAAGACAGGAGGATCTCACGTCACTAAGATCAATGCTAGATGATTTAAAAAGACTCACGATTTGCACTTTATGAAGAACTTTACACCACAAGCCTTTTTATTTACATTTTATTTTATTAATATTCTTTGGGACATTTTGTGGACTCAAGATTTATGATGAATTTTTAATTCTCTTATGTGCATTTGTGATTATAGATTTTATTCATGCACTATTGGTGTTTTTTAGTTTATGCACTATTGATGTTCATTATGATCAGTACATGGTTTTAAGGATTTCCTGATAGTTTGTTTGGGAATTCATTTCACTTTTTTGATTCACCTAGACTTTGATCTATTTTGGTTTACCAAGGAGTGAATACACGCTGCACTTTTCATGGGGACAGGTGTTGCACACACTTTAGCCATTCTCACTTAATTTGTTTTTATTCCATACATTGTTATTTATGCTCGGTTTGTTTCACAGCTCACTTGATATACCACACCAGTTTCAGTGGAACAGCGCCAATCACCCCTGTTTTTGACTCTATTCTTTCTGGAATTTCACATTTGTGCGATTCTGTGCTGGGGGGCTGCAGTTCCTTTATCACCTGAGCGCGGAGCTATTGGTTTCACATATTTCTACTGTTGATGCCCAGTTCAACTGTCTTCTTCCTTATCCTTTTATGCAAGATGGCTAACTTGTTATTATATTGATCCCAAATTTGTACGATTATGCCACCCCTGACAAATGTGCTCAACTTACTGACCAGGCCTTGGACAAAAGACACCCCTCATGGGAAGTGCAATACCGAGCTTATGGCTGCAGCAATATGCCATAACCCTAGTATTGGTTTTTTTCAGCCAGGGATTTCCTTACCAATAAAAGTGGTTAGAGCAGTGGATTCACCGCTGGATCACTTTTACTGCCCGATGTAAGAGCTTTCATTAGAACTTCCAGTGTTCCCGGGGCTCACGTCACATAGCTCCACCTTTTGGCCCGGTGCCTTTGATAGACAGAACGCCGATCCAATGCGGGACATGTGACGTCATCAAAGGCGTCGGGCCAAGAGGTGGGGCTATGTGACGATGAGCCCCGGGAAGACAGGAAATTCAAATGAAAGCTATTACAGCGGGCAATCCGCCTCTCTGCTGATCCGGGTGGCTTTCCTTTTCCTCTGCATAAGTGGGGCTGTATGGGACACAGGCAGACCAGGCTGTATGGGGCACAGGTCACGCTGTATGGGGCACAGGTCACGCTGTATTGGGCGCAGGTCACGCTGCATTGTGCACAGGTCAGGCTGTATGTGGCACAACTCATGCTGCATTGACATTAGGGCAGCTGTGGGGGGGGGGGGAGGCTGTTTGCAGGGAGCCCCATACAACATTTTGCTATGGGGCCCTGCTATTTCTAGTTACGCCCCTGATAACAGTGATCAAAAAAAATTATTCTTAAAAACGGACAGTGTCAAAATAATGATAAAAAAATAAAAATAAAATAAAATTGACCAAGTATCGCCATAGCTATTGAACAATATGGCCATATTTGGTCAGTGATGACAGCCAACCATCCCCTTCAACTTTCGTGATAGATGAATGAACCAGATAACATGTGAGACTGGTTGCTAGAAAGCTGGTGGCTGCTGGCTTCCTAACAATGAGCCGGAAGAGGAAGCTGACACGTTTAGCAGAGGTAAATACTGGCAATACAGCTGCTAAAACTATTTCTTCCCGCAGCAGCTGGAGGTGCAGTTCAGCAGGTGAGCAAACACCATTTTGGTTTGCCTATTTGGGGAATGCCAAACAGATGAAGTTCCGAATAAATTCTACGTATTACTTATCTGGCTGGAGGAACACAGAGGACACACAACAATTTGCAAATGGTGCGGAATATCCTGCAGTAAGAGGAAGCCTTGGCAACCAATGGGTAATGTTTTAAAAAATGTGTTTCCCTGTCAAGTTTGTAATTAAATGTGTACAAGGGAGCAGCACCCTTTTAGTTTATTACATACAGTAAGCAGATGTTGCTTACTGCTTTGCAGTGCTGCTTTACTTCTCCTCACAATGCAAGTGTATATGTTGACTGAACAATTGAAAGCAGCTGATATCTTAACAGTTGTTAAGGAGGAAACCGAGTCATAATTACCCCCCCCCCCCCCCAGCATTTTAGTGGTCAAATCACTATATTTACAATCTCTAGGACACCAGGGGTGGGGAGGTGTTTAGTAATTTAAAAGGAACTAGGCACGACTGTTAAGCTGAGATCTGTATGGTCCCTTAAAATGTCAGCAAAGTCTGCTTTTTTGCTTGTACTTACAGGTAAGCCAATAAGAAAGCTTACCTGTAGATAGAGTAATTATAGGAGATATTCATTATTGTAGCAGCAGGTGATGTCACCGGTGCATGCGGCCTGAATTAAAGGCACATGGAGTGGCGATCGTGACTCCTATATGCATGTGCAGGAGTGACGTCATTGCAGCCCGGCCGTTCAAACGACCAGAACGCGCAAGCCCGGAAGGCAAACCGGGCAAAGATGGAAGCCCTGGCAGCGGAGACATGCATACTAGTACATTATGGCATTAACCTGCTGGGGACCAAGTTTTTGTTTTTCAAACTTTACTACCAATTTAAAAGCTCAATGAATTTTAAGCAGGATCAATCAGTAATTTTGTTCCAATCAAATAAATATATCAGTGTTAACGTATATAAATTAAAATATATACATTTTAATGATACTGTATATTTTATAAACCAAAAAGAAAAATGTATTTTTAGGGTTTACTTACACTTTAAGACTTGATAATGACAGATTTAGCCCTCGTTCACAATGAGGGTGGGTTTTAAATTGTGCGAGTTAAAACCCTCATTTCAGTGCGAGTTTGGGGGCGATTTGAAAGATATCTGTGCGGGTTCATGCACAGATGTCTATTGAAATCGCCCCTGCAGTCACCAAAAGTAGTGCAGGATTCGGATGGTGCCATTGCCGGCAATAGGCTCCGATTTGGAAGCGCCGCTGATTTGTTTCCTCCCACCTCCCGGTCCCCACTTCCAGGAGACTGACGCCCCTTGGAAGTTAAGGCACCCTCCTCCTTCCTCTGCCGGGCCAATTAAAAAGCTCAGTGTGCTTCACGCATGTGCAGTTAGGAACCCGGCTTCACTGCCGGTTTCCCTTACCACGAATAGTGGCGGCAGCACCCAAGAGCAGATCTGAAAATTGGCTGGGGTGCTGACATCGCGGGTTCCCTGGACAGGTAAGTGTCCTTATATTAAAAGTCAGCAGCTACAGTATTTGTAGCTGCAAACTTTTATTTTATTTTTCCCCGGCTGGAACACCGCTTTAAGGTTGTACTAGTTATAGCAAACTCAATCCAAATCCTGCTATGGAGTCCTGCAGCTTTCAATTACTCTCCATAGGTCAGCCAATAAGGTTTCAGTTTACTGGCATCATATCAGTGGGCTACCACACTGTTCATTTTGCTTTAGATTGCATTGTATGCATTGTTGTACTAAAAGTTGAAGAAAATGGAAGGTTATATTTGGAAAGGTTAAGGACAGAGAAAAACGTGGACTGATCACATCGCACAGAGCCTTCTCTTTTATGCTGAAATTATTTATTGGTCATCTGTAAATGAAATAAGCCTGCCCCTGGTATATTCTGATCATAGGGAACTTTGCCTCTGGGGGGTCACAAACTCCAGCAGGGCTGCCACCGTGCACACAGCAGAGAAAGACTCAATTTAATCAGAGGAGCCCAGCAGCTCAGCTCATTTCTCCAACACAGCTTTCCATGGCCTCATTTTCAAAGCGCAACACCTCTGCTGTTTTAGGGCATCAGTTATGACAAATATTTAATAACTTGCTTTTCTAACTCAAACATATCCCTTTCCCCTTTCCTTTGCATTGTTCTAGAGGAGAGCAGAATGCGCTGAGCTGCCGCAACAAACCCTTATACTTCCATTTTATCCCAGGCTAGGAATACTGTAGAGCAGGGATATGGAATTAGTGGACCTCCAGCTGTTGCAAAACTACAAGTCCCACCATGCCTCTGCCTCTGGGTGTCATGCTTGTGGCTGTCAGAGTCATGCTATGCCTCATGGAACTTGTAGTTCTGCAACAGCTGGAGGTCCGCTAATTGCATATCCCTTCTGTAGAGGGTCTCTAGGAAAGAGTTAAAGAAGAATTCAACACAAACAATTGTCATAGCCATATGTCCCATGTTTTATCTGCCAAAAGGTAGCAAGTCTGTTTATCCAGTCTTGTATGCCACAATAACCAATTTTCACATTGTCCACCCAATAGCTTCAGATGCTGGATAAGAAAATGTGCTGAATGTAAAAAATGGATGGCTGTCAGTGAGTCTCCCACATACCCAACGCAGCTTCCATTCGATCTTTATTAACCCATAAGACAGCCATTTCATATCATCAAAGTTTTGGGGCAACTGAGCATCTCTGTCAATTTTTCAAAGGAAATATAAAGTGCAAAAAAAAATATATCAATAAAAAAAAAAAGACAGGTGAATGCAATGCTATCATAACCTCAGAATATACTGTTCCATATGCAGCTAAACCAAGGCTTAACTGCAAACACATAAAACACGAGAGATGCTTAATAACTTCGTTAGGTACTGTACATGCAGCAAAACCACGTCCCTAAACTCTAATGAGATAATGTAGCATAGCTTGTGGCTACTGTAATGGGAAAAAGCGTAAACCTACCATGATAGAAATACAATGGCAGTTATTGCTGATGCTGCTGAAAATGCTAGTTGTTTAGCTGTTATGCTGACCTTCTGGTTTCAAAGTTTCTGAGTCACTGACCCAAAACAAGTATGCAGATCATGAAAGTCAAGGGACATTCATAAGTCCTTGTCTGCATTTTTTCCATGGAGGACAGGCACCTAGAAAGTTCTCATGAAAGGTTTACTTTAACTCCTCTGGAGATTGCCACCGACCTCGCCACTGCCTACCAGAATATTTTTCTCACCACACTGACTTTATATAAGGTAGAAATGAGGTTATGCCTACCTTAGAAACCTCATAGTTGTTGAGCAACATTAGGGGGCTGCATAGGCATTTATACCTTCATATGTAGGCTGCCATTCCTTAGCAAAAAAACTATTAAATGTGTTAAGTGGACTATAGCAGCAGCACCTCCACATTAACAACCCATGTATCCTTTATTGTGACCTAGATGTGAGGGATCCAGTTATGTGATTCCACTTTCCAACAAACGTCCTCAATGGTCCTAGACAAGGAAGCCGGAGAATAGTGGAGGACCTCCCTGCCTCTCCAATTTACTTTTAGTGGACTTACTATAAGACAGGGCCAGGCTTAACAAAAAAACAACCCTTTTGTAATTCTATAGTGGCATTGCTTAGCACGCAAACTGCTCAGATCTTCCAGCACTCTGACATGGCCACTGATAGTATCAGGTTTTCAGATTAGAGACAAATTAGTTCATGATGGTCCAGAACACCTCTGATCTCTACACACAGACTCCAGTCCCAAGCTTTTACAGAGCAGATGGAGGAATGACAGTACTAAGCAGAGCAACTGGCAGGCTGATCAGTGCCACCAGAGCTTCCAGGCATTTAGGTAGGCCCTGCAGTAGTTTGGTTTTGGTGTAAGCCCTGTCCATGACTTTTCCTAAAAGTCATGGACAAAAGTTAAAAAAACCTCTTATTATGCCATAGAGATGAGGTGACACAAGGCAAAGGTGTGTCTGTAACAGCGCCAGCCTGTTACAGATGCTTCACGCAACAATACAAATAAGGCTCCAGTGTTTCATCTTTAATATTTCAATTAGCTAGCAAATTAAATTTTCAGAGGTAGATCTGGCACTTTGGTTCCGTTTATAAATATGAGGGTTTGAGCTGCAATTCTACTTTACTGGATTGCTAATGATATAAATACACACTGCTCTCTGGCCCTGCTGCTGTTGTCATAAAGGGGACCTGTGTTCACTCTGCTGGCTGTAACCCTTGATGCTTGCAGGCTTTTTATAGTGTTAAAAGAGTTCACGTTTAAATATCAGAGACCTAAACAATCTCAGGATGTCTTTGTAACAAGAACTGCATAGAGGATGAGTTCCAGTACAGGAGTGCATTTAGATTATATCCTGACCACATCTGAAGGTTGAACCCCCTATTGTCCAAATGTGCCCTTGGAGATAATATATAGATATACACAGAACTACTTTTCAACTCTGTAGGCCAGCACAAAAAATAAGCTTCATAACAGCCATGGTGTTACAGTGAATTTAGAGAAGAGAGGACAGAAGGTCATCATCTGCACACCCTTTTGGGCTTGTGAACATAGACCTATGGACGCATATATATGCACTTGACACACACACACACACACACACACACCAAGCATCAGCAGATTTGAATTTATCTCCATGGTACAGCATGAATGACAGTTCAGAGGCTGTGTTTCACCTGCTTGACACTTCTCTGAATGCAGCATGACCTACTGGAGATTTATTTGCATTGCAGGTCCAATGCAGACTTTTGTTTGCACTCTACTGTAAAAGCTTGCATTTCACAAAGCCCATGTATAAAAGCTTTTTACCCCACTCAGACCAACCGCCTATAAGCTTATCTAGATGATAAAAAAATATAAACCATCTGGTGAATGGACATGAGAAAAGCACATGATAGAATTAACATTAGGAAAGTTAAGAATCCCATTCATGCTGCCCCTAGAGGGCGCTACTGGTAGGGTAGGAATGTCCCTGTCCAACAGGTTTGTCTGCTGAATATATTTTATTTTTTTTTTTTTACAACTGTGTTATACAGGAAAACATCTATACATATAGATTTTTATTAACTACAGCGAAGTTCATAACTTAAAAGTTGATTGCAAATGCCCCTTATGTTCTACTTGAAAAAAAAATACATAAATAAATAGGGACTATGTAGTATCCTTTATTTGGCAAACCTCAGTTCACCTATTTTAGCTCTAAACACAAGGCAACGACAGCTTATTTTCTTTTGTTGGTCGGTATGTGTATCTACTGTATACATATGATCTGTAATATCAGATGACAGGTAACCTTGCGAGTACAACATATACTGCTGACCACTTCCAAACCGCTCCCTGTAGCATCACGATGCAGTTAAGGTCATGGCTGACCTAAAAAAAACATAATGTCCTGTATGTAATTCATACTGAAACCATTTTGTATAACAATAATAATATAAAGCATGGCATTGCGCATTTTGTCGTGCAGCTAGCAACGATGCTCTAGAACCTTTCCTTTGTCATGCGATTGGCTCACTGCTTTATCCAGAAGTCTGCACAGAGTTTAATGTCTAATTTCATTTATAACAATTTTACTTTAAAGTAATGCTTCTGTCATC
Source organism: Lithobates clamitans (assembly GCA_037952925.1). Lineage (NCBI taxonomy): Eukaryota > Metazoa > Chordata > Amphibia > Anura > Ranidae > Lithobates > Lithobates clamitans. Next base: position 5,740,190 of record JBBGZY010000414.1, read on the forward strand.
TATGAGAAAAACTCAAGTTTGTACATCCATCCAAAAAAAAACTAGTGATTCATGTCCTCATGGCTGCTAAGCGAGCGCTGGTCCAGGCATGGAAGTCTTCTACAATACCCTTGCAGAGGCTAAGGTCCTGGTTTCTCGGTTTGTTTTAGACTTTCTAAATATGCTGTGCTACCCCTTTAAACCTATCATAAAACAATTTATGAATTAAACATATACCACCATGTACAATCAAGTATAATCCAAATAGTGATTAATATGATTATGATGCAGTTCAATAAAGAAATCTTCATAAACCAAAATATAGCATGCCATCTGTAACACTTCACAAGAATAAAGCACCACCATGAACACTGTGGACTAGTAGAGATTTAGACCTCATTAGTATAAGAGATCTAATAGCGTGACCCAAAAGACCTGTATTGTGTGCCGCTTAGTCTCTGGAGGGAGTACTAGTCCTTAATGCCCACCGCTGGGAGTGCTGGTTTGGAGGAAGCCTGTCACTGGCTCCAGTGATCACTCAGTAGAAAGGAAGGTATCCCCATGACCACACATCCGTATCATCCCAGGTGCAATGGTAAGTGGCAACCTCAGCCTGGACTCTGGCCACCCCACAATCGCATTTTGCCCTGCCCCTTGGAGCTAAGTCATGGGGGTCATGTTGGGGGCATGGCCGGAGTACAGGCTGAGGTTGCCACTTACCATTGCACCTGGGATGATACGGATGTGTGGTCATAGGGATACCTTCCTTCATACTGAGATCTAAAAAGCACTTATGGATGAACTCCCAAACATCTACTTAAAATGCCTCAGCATCATACAAAATTGTGTCATGCAGAAGAAAAAGTGCCCCACATAGTGCACATAAAAGACTCATATTTATTTTTAAAAAAAGCAAAAATAATTTCCAAAACAAAATAACTTACAAAAGTAAGTATGCTAACAAGCTATCGAATGAAACATCTCACCAACTGGCTGCCCATGATGAAGTCAGTGTGCTATGCTCTGACCTACGTGTTTTGAGTTCTGCTTTAAGAAAACCTTCATGGACTCAGAATTACATAACAGGCTGTTCCTATAATGTGAAGGATCTTCAGATGAACAAAGGTCTTCTTTAGTCCTGCAGTGATCCATCAGGTAACTACAAAAGCACCCTGACCGCGGTCCAGGCTTAAACCCCATACACACTATTCGTATTTCTGCAGATTTTTGTCTTCAGATTTACTAAAACCATGTTATGCAAGGGCCTGCCTGATTGAATACAAATTGAATTGCTTAAGGTTTAACCTCATATTACCGTATATACTCGAGTATAAGTCGTTCCGAGTATAAGTCGAGGCCCTAATTTACCACAAAAAAAATGGGAAAAACTTATTGACCCGAGTATAAGACGAGGGTGAGAAATGCACAGCTACTGTAAGTGGAAAAGAGGGTCAACAATGCCCATTTGCAGCATCACTGTGCCCATTTGCATGCCTCACTGTGCCCATTTGCAGCCATAGGTCCCCTGAACTTCAAACTCGGTAGTTAAGGGTTCCTAGATGCCCCCTAGCTGCAGCCAAAATTTGGGGTCTCTGAACCCAAAGGGTCCCGAAATGACATTGCTGCAGGTAGACACAGTTGACCGAATTTGGGGCCCCGTATCTCGGGGCCACTTAGTGCTAAGAACCCCAAATTTGGTGTGCAAACCCAGTGGAACTAGCACCATAAAATTTCCAAAGCTGGGGTTTCTAGCACTAAGTGGCCCCGAGATAGAGGGCCCCAAAAATCAGTTCAGAAAATGTCAAGCACTTTTCTGCAGCAGAGAATTACATTTTCCAAACTAGTTTTGGGGCCCCGTATCTCAGGGCCACTTGGTGCTAGGAACCCCAGCTTTGGATATGTTATGGTACCAATTCCACTGGGTTTTCTCTCCAAATTTGGGGTTCCTAGCACCAAGTGGCCCTGAGATATGGAGCCCCAAATTCGGTTCAGAAAATGTCAAGCACTTTTCTGCAGCAGAGAATGACATTTTCCAAACCGATTTTGGGGCCCCATATCTCGGGGCCACTTAGTGCTAGGAACCCCAGCTTTGGATTTGTTGTGGTACTAGGTCCACTGGGTTTGCATACCAAATTTGGGGTTTCTAGCACCAAGTGGCCCTGAGATACGGGGCCCCAAATTCGGTTCGGAAAATGAAATTTTTTGCTGCAGAAAAGTGCTTGAGGGGGGCACTTTCAGCACAAAAAAATGTGCTGAAAAATTCGACTTATACTCGAGTATATACGGTATATGGTTTTGGTAATTCTAAAGACAAAAATCTGCAGAAAATCTAATAGTGTATATGGGGCTTAAAGCCTTGTACACACGGTTAGATTATTGGACGAATTTTCATTAGTTTTTTTGTTTAATGCTAGTCTCAAATCGAAAATGAAGAGGGTACTCACCATCAGAAAATTTTCTGAGGACAGAATTCAACATCAGAAGTGACGTAACGTGTTGAATTGTTTTGTACGTGTTCTTTCATTTCTGAGCATGCCTAGTCTTGCTCTTCAGATTTTTTTTTTGTCAGAAAACCGTACTAATGAAAAGAAAATTGGATGTTGTGGTCACATCAGACAAAAATTTTCAAGCCTGCACATCCAGTTTTTGCCGAAAATTTGTAATCGGCTGTCAAAAGCAGCATACTAACGATCAGAAAATCGGCAGATCGTTCATGGGACGAAATTTATCTTCAGATTTTCTGACTGTGTGTATGGGCCTTTAGAGTGCAGGGGGAATACCCATGATAAAGGTGTGTTTGCACTATGGATGTTTCTCACATTCTCTCCTTGTGTTAACATTCATATGTATGAGGCCTATGCTCATTCTACGGTATAAGTGAAAGAATGTTTTAATTTCCTGGTAAAAACAGACTTTAATATTTAAACAGTAGCTATTCAGAGCAATGTAATGTGCATCCTAATATACCTTTGGGAGTCATACCAGCAACAGGAACAAATATATTTACTTGAAAAATAAATCTATAAAACAGCCCATAACACGTACACTTTTAATTAAGCAGATGTAATGGCCTGACCTGGCTATATTTAAAACATTCCTGGCATATTAATTGAAACATCCCCAGGTGGTCCAATTAATTCTTGTTAATTAGGCAAACTGAATTATTGCCTGTTGGTTTCCAGAAAACCAGGAGGTGTGATCTCAAGTCTTAGAGGCAGTGCCACCTGGTTGTGAGTCCCAGAATGCAGCTCCTCTGATATATTATAATGGTGTACTTTGGGCTGGAGAATGGAGCTAATGTCCATACAACAATCCATACAGCAATCAGATTACACTAGAAATATAAAACAAGGTGCTCTGTTGCCTTTGTTTGAGAATAAGTTATTAACATTTTAGTCTGTTGGGCAATGTGATCAGCATCAGACCAAGCAACATGCTGTTGATAATGGGGTGGTGTTAGATTGATCCTTACATGTTACTATAGGAATACCCACTCTGTAGGGCGAGTGTGGGATATGCAATAAATAACTGTGTTGTGGATTCAAAGGAACTCCCCTGCAAAGAGCCAGTTCCAGCTCACTGCATGTTAAAAAATGTTCCTAGAGAAAATTCTCCCAACGGCCAGGTTACCGCTAAATATCTTTGTATGTCACATACAGAGATACCCAATTTAAGCTGTTGAGTCCAAACCTCACTTTTAAAGTGAACCTTTATTTTGTCCATGCAGAGCAAAGCAATGGTTTGTACCGAAATATGTGTCTGCAGCTGGTTTATTTACCTTCCCTTTGCTTACCCATTTCCTTTGCCCGAGAAGACAAAGTGACATACCTGGTACTTGGAGGTATGAGGAGCATCTGACTCACTGCCCTTCCTCCAATGTTACAGTGCTCATGCTTCGTGACTGGCTGAACAAGGCACCCAAAGCTGTCATATGAAAGTAGGAAGAGTCCTTAGCCCAGTGTGGCCTCTAAATCATGACTTAAATACCGGTATATTATGTTTTAAAGAAGTAATCTACTTTTTTAATTGCAGTGTCCTCCCCCTCAGGGGACAAAGTACATGTAGTATTTCACCTAACCCTTATAGGTGGTGTGGAAGGCTAAAGCCCTGTACACATGGCCCGAATATCAGCTGAAGTGAGACGTTACAGTAGAAACCGAACGACTTTCGGCCCGTTTGTACAGCTGCTTGTCTGACAGAAGCCGTACTCATGACGACTTCTGTCGAATGGGCATGCTGGAAAACCAACAGCAGATCAGTTCTCGCAGCCAATGGCTGCGAGCGCTGACTGGTGTGTTCTGGTTGAGGGTGGTCCCTGTCAGAACACAATACAGTATCTCACAAAAGTGAGTACACCCCTCACATTTTTGTAAATATTTTATTATATCTTTTCGTGTGACAGCACTGAAGAAATGACACTTTGCTACAATGTAAAGTAGTGAGTGTACAGCTTGTATAACAGTGTAAATTTGTTGACCCCTCAAAATAACTCAACACACAGCCAATAATGTCTAAACCGCTGACAACAAAATTGAGCACACCCCTAAGTGAAAAAGTCCAAATTGGGCCCAAAGCATCAATATTTTGTGTGGCCACCATTATTTTCCAGCACTGCCTTAACTCTCTTGGGCATGGAGTTCACTAGAGCTTCACAGGTTGTCACTGGAGTCCTCTTCCACTCCTCCATGACGACATCACGGAGCTGGTGGATGTTAGAGACCTTGCGCTCCTCCACCTTCCGTTTGAGGATGCCCCACAGATGCTCAGTAGGGATTAAGTCTGGAGACATGCTTGGCCAGTCCATAATCTTTACCCTCAGCTTCTTTAGCCAGGAGTGGTCATCTTGGAGGTGTTTTTGGGGTCATGTCATGTTGGAATACTGCCCAGTCTCCGAAGGGAGGGGATCATGTTCTGCTTCAGTATGCTACAGTACATGTTGGCATTCATGGTTACCTCAATGAACTGTAGCTCCCCACTGGCAGCAGCACTCATGCAGCCCCAGACCATGACACTCCCACCACCATGCTAATGGCAAGACACACTTGTCTTTGTACTCCTCACCTGGTTGCCACCACACACGCTTGACACCATCTGAACCAAATAAGTTTATCTTACTTTCATCAGGCCCCAGGACATGGTTCCAGTAATATATGTCCTTAATCTGCTTGTCTTCAGAAAACTGTTTGCGGGTTTCTCGTGCATTATCTTTAGAAGAGGCTTCCTTCTGGGATGACAGCCATGCAGACCAATTTTTGCAGTATGCAGCGTCTGGTCTGAGCACCGACAGGCTGACCCCCCCCCCACCACCACACCTTCAACCTCTGCAGCAATGCTGGCAGCACTCATACGTCCGTTTTGTAAAGACAAACTCTGGATAGGACGCTGAGCACATGCACTCAACTTCTTTAGTCGTCCATGGCGAGGCCTGTTCTGAGTGGAACCTGGCCTGTTAAACTGCTAAATGGTCTTGGCCATCGTGCTGCAGCTCAGTTTCAGGGTCTTGGCAATATTCCTAAAGCCTAGACCATCTTTATGTAGAGAAACAATTATTTTCTTTAGATCCTCAGAGTTCTTTGCCATGTTGAACTTCCAGTGACCAGTATGAGAGTGAGAGCGATAACACTAAATATAACACACCTGCTCCCAATTCACACCTGAGACCTCGTAACACTAACAAGCCACATGACACCAGGGAGGGAAAATGGCTAATTGGGCCCAATTAAGTCATTTTAGGGGTGTACTCACTTTTGTTGCCAGCAGTTTAGATATTCATGGGTGTGTGTTGAGTTATTTTGAGGGGACAGCAAATTTACACTGTTATACAAGCTGTACACTCACTGCTTTACATTGTAGCAAAGTGTCATTTCTTCAGTGTTGTCACATGAAAAGAGATAATAAAATATTTACAAAAATGTAAAGGGTGTACTCACTTTTGTGAGATATTGTATGTATACAGTGTATACATACAAAGCATTTGTGTTGTATCCTATTGTGAGGAGCAGCTAAGAACATCTTTCCGATGACTATTAAAGTTGATATATCTCAGGGTCAGTGTGAATGGAACGTTTCCATTTATCTATATGCACACCTGCAACAGATGATCAACCATACTGCAAAGTATAAGATGCAGTAACCCATAGCAATTAACCAGAAACAATCTGCCACTGACCCAATGCATTGCCATGACACTTTGTTCTGCAGTTCTGTTTTCCATTGCAGATAATAAAAGCCTAACCCAAAACAATTCCTAAAATGAGACCGTCCAGCCTGCTCATACCTCATTGTCAATTAAAGTGCGTGTCAGTTGATAACACAAGAACTGGGCAGTGTGCAAAAAGACAATGAGCAGAACTACAACCTCTGGAAGGCAAAAGACATAAAAGACAGGACTGCTTAATTACTTTGATGATGGCCAGCCCTGTATAGGAGGAGTGTTATATTTTTCAAATTCTATCTCTGTGTGGATAAAACACATTTAATGAAGGTTTTTACCAATTAATTCCAAAAACTCTGCCCTGCTTGGCTAGGACTGCCTTATTTATCAGTGTTATAGGAGGAACAGCAGCCAACCAGATTCCGATCTTCATTCACCCATACCGATTGGCTACTACCAGCAACACCAAGTTACTCATTTTGTTACAGACACTTCTCAGATATAACACACAATTTTCAGACAAAGTTTGGTTTATGTTTAGTCTGCTGATGTTGGTGTAAAATAACATAAATGAGGACTATTTTAATTTATGGGAAGTTCATATTGCTAAATGTATAGCATCATATGTATAACACATACACTATATTGCCAAAAGTATTGGGACACCTGCACATAAACTTTAATGGCATCCCAGGCTTAGTCTGTGAGGTTCAATATTGAGTTGGCCCACCCTTGGCAGCTATAACAGCTTCAACTCTTCTGGGAAGGCTGTCCACAAGGTTTAGGAGTGTGTCTATGGGAATGTCCATTCTTCCAGAAGCACATTTGTGAGATCAGGCACTGATGTTGGACGAGAAGGCCTGGCTTGCAGTCTCTGCTCTAATTTATCCCAAAGGTTTTCTATCAGTTAGAGGTCAGGACTCTGCAGGCCAGTAAAGTTCCTCCACCTCAAACTAGCTCATCCATGTCTTTATGGACCTTGCTTTGATCACTGGTGCGTAGTCATGTTAGAACAGGAAGGGGCCATCCCCAAACTGTTCCCACAAAGTTGGGAGCATGAAATTGTCCAAAATATCTTGGTATGCTGATGCCTTAAGAGTTCCCTTCACTGGAACTAAGGGGCCAAGCCCAACTCCTGAAAAACAACCCCACATAAAAATCCCCCCTCCACCAAATGATTTGGAACCGTGCACAAAGCTAGGTCCATAAAGACATGGATGAGCAAGTTAGAGTCCTCACCTCTACCTGATAGAACACCTTTGTGAGAGTTGTGAATTAGGCTGTGGGGAGGAAAACCTATCCTGGATCCTCAGAAACAGAGCCTAAAGGCATTAGGTTAGAAGTACACTCCCTTGGCCTCCTTGATTCTGCATTATCCTGGTTCTCCTCCTACCTATCTCAGCGCACTTTCAGTGTCACTTACAACTCCATCTCCTCTGCTCCCCTTCCTCTTTCTGTTGGGGTACCCCAAGGCTCCGTCCTTGGGCCTCTCCTTTTCTCACTCTATACCTCTTCCCTGGGCCAGTTGATAACCTCCCATGGCTTCCAATACCACCTCTATGCCGATGACACACAGATCTATCTCTCCACTCCTCAACTCACCCCCACTATCTGAATGACATATCTGTATGGATGTCACACCACTTCCTCAAACTTAATCTTTCTAAAACTGAGCTTGTTATATTTCCTCCTTCACGGTTCCCCTCCTGTGACTTCACCATTAATATCAACAACACAACCATTGGTCCTTCCACACATGCCAGGGTCCTGGGTGTAATCCTTGACTCTGGCCTCTCCTTCAGCCCCCATATCCAATCACTGGCTAAATCCTGCTGCCTTAACATCCGCAACATCTCCAGAATTCGACCCTTCCTGACTAATGACACAACAAAGCAACTTATTCACTCCTTGATTATTTCCCGCCTCAACTACTGCAACTCTCTCCTTAATGGCCTACCCTTAAGCAGGCTATCCCCCCTTCAGTCTATTATGAATGCTGCTGCTAGACTAATACACCTCACTAATCGATCCGTGACTGCTGCTCCTCTCTGCCAATCCCTTCACTGGCTACCCCACCGTGTAAAATTCAAAATGCTAACCATAACATACAAGGCCATTCACAACATCGCCCCCATCTACATCACCAACCTCATCTGCAGATATCGCCCAAATCACCCCTCTGCTCCTCCCAGGACCTCCTGCTCTCCTGCTCCCTTGTTACCTCCTCCCATGCTCGCCTTCAGAACTTCTTCAGAGCCTCTCCCATCCTCTGGAATGCCCTGCCCCAGTATGTCCGATCAGCCCCTACCCTCTCCACCTTTAGGAGATCCCTGAAAACTCATTTATTCAGGGAAGCCAATCCCACACCCACATAACTGTCCCTGAGCCACCCCCATCAATTCTTTGCAGCTATTACCTTTTGTACCACCACCCCCTCCCTTTAGAATGTAAGCTCGACGAGCAGGGCCCTCCTGTACCTTTTGTATTGAACTGTACTGTAATTGTGTTGTCCCCCTTATACATTGTAAAGCGCTGCGTAAACTGTTGGCGCTATATAAATTTCGTATAATAATAATAATTAGGTGCCTTGACCATCCCAAAATGACAATGCTGGATTCCATAGCCAAATAAGGAAAACTGTATTATCTCACATTTACAACTGGCTACAGGGTCAGCAGCACCATTTTGGGGTGGCTGAGGCAGTTTTATGTTTACACTTCACTACTTCAAGGCAGAGAACAATGGCAGAGATGGTAGTTTCCCCTGGGACAGACCCTGGGAAACGAGGACGAATGGTAATCTTAGCATTTATGCAACTGAGAAGAATATGTAAATGCACTAGTAAATTTCTTGAAAATGTTAATGTGTACGTATATATATGGGCAAAATCATAAAAGGAAACAAACAGAAACAGTACATTTCTGTACTACCAATGTTTTAAGAGCTGCAAGTACAGAAAAATACCTGTATGCTGCCTGCTGACTACAGAACTCCTTTTGCCACTCTTCCATGGCCCCCTCCACAAGCATACATTGATTTATTTCCTAGAAAATTATGCTGCTCTTCCTAGGGCCTGCCCATACACTGTGCGGAGGGAAGGGGGTCTTGGAAGATGTAGTTCTGGGTAATGGGAACTGAATGCCTCAGCAGCTGCCTGTAAGATTTTTAAAAGCATAGGAATTATGTCACATGGTGTAATAATAATGGTTTCTGTCTACATCAACAAGGTACAAACAAATAGTGCAAGGACATGGGCTAGAGGGTAGAAGGAAGGTTATGAATTAAGTGCCTTGATAAACTTTTTAAAGAGCAAAATGTTTCAAATTTAATTATACTCTGTATGCAGATAAAAAGAAAGGAGCAATGTTGTTATTTAGCATAATAAATGCACAGTAGTTAGTATAAACACCTACATTTGACTTGATTTCTACCTCTTGCAATCCCCTGTACAGCAGAAACAGACTAGGAGAGGGAAGGACTGCACTGGGAGTCAATCAGGTGTCCTGCAGGTTACGGACAAGGAACATGCTGACAGGGAGATAGATAGAGCAAAGCGATAAACTCATCAAGCTGTTGCTGCTCCTTTACTATGTGGTCACAGACTTTGGGCATGGAGATTACCTACCTGTAAAGGAAGAAATGCCAGGGACAGAAGCCACTACGACAGAGACATCTTGGATCAAGGATGTAACCAGATTATCTTGTCCAGAGACAGATAGAATTTATCTCATGCCATGAGGATGTTCAGTTGCAAAAATCTGGAGTGGAGGTGAATACCAACAATCCCAGCACTCGTTTGTGGCTCTGCAGGGAAGACTGACATCGGGATTGAAGTTGCCAAACAGTTGTGGGTTAGGAAGACCTTATTTGAAAGGTATTCAGGAAAAGACCCAAGTACTCCAAACAATGTGACAGAGATATGGATGAGTTCTTTTAGATCATCTTAACCACTTCAGCCCCAGAAGATTTGGCTGCTCAATGACCAGAGCACTTTTTACAATTTGGCAATGCGCTGTTTTAACTGGTAATTGCGCAGTCATGCAATGCTGTACCCAAACGAAATTTGCGACCTTTTTTTTCCCACAAATAGAGCTTTCTTTTGATGGTTTTTGATTGCCTCTGTGATTGTTTTTTTTTTGCGATATAAATGGAAAAACACCGTAATTTTTTTTGAAAAGAATGTTTTCCTACTCTTTGTAATAAAAAAAAAAATCCAATAAAATCAATTTTAGCCATACATTTAGGCCAAAATGTATTTGGCCACATGTCTTTGGCAAAAAAAATGTCAAACATGGCATGGGCATATGTGGAATTACACCCCAAAATACATTCCCGCTGCTTCTCCTGAGTATGGGGATACCATATGTGTGAGACTTTTTGGGAGCCTAGCCGCGTACAGGACCCCAAAAACCAAGCATGGCCTTCAGGCTTTCTAAAGGCGTAAAATTTTGATTTTACTCCTCACTACCTATGAGTTTCGGAGGCCATGAAATGTCCAGATAGCACAACCCCCCCCCCCCAAATGACCCCATTTTTTAAAGTAGACACCCCAAGCTGTTTGCTGAGAGGCATGTTGAGTACTTTGAAGATCGCTTTTTGTCACAAAGTTTTGCAAAATGTATTTTTTTTCTTCATTTTCAAAAACAAATGAGAGCTGCAAAATACTCACCATGACTCTTAGCAAATAACTTGGGGTGTCTACTTTCCAAAATGGGGTCATTTGGGGGGGGGGGGGTTGTGCTATCTGGACATTTCATGGCCTGAAGGCGGTGATTGGTTTTTGGGGTCCTGTACGCGGCTAGGCTCCCAAAAAGTCTCACACATATGGTATCCCTGTACTCAGGAGAAGCAGCAGAATGTATTTTGGGGTGTAATTACACATATAACCATGCCGTGTTTGAACAATATATCATTTAGTGACAACTGTGTGTAAAAAAAAAAAAAAATGCAATTTTTCCGAAACTTGTGGCAAAATATAAAATATTCCATGGACTCAACATGCCTATCAGCAAATAGCTTGGGGTGGGTACTTTCCAAAAAGGGGTCATTTGGGGGGGTTTGAACTATCTTGGCATTTTATGCACAACATTAGAAGCTTATGTCACACATCACCCACTCTTCTAACCACTTGAAGACAAAGCCCTGACACTTTTTGTTTACATGAAAAAATATTTTTTTTTGCTAGAAAATTACTTTGAACCCCCAAATGTTATATATTTTTTTTAAAGAAAAGGCCCTAAAGATTAAAATGGTGGGTGTTGCAATATTTTTTTTCACACAGTATTTGCGCAGCGATTTTTCAATTTTAAAAAAACAAAACAAAAAAACACTTTTTTTATTTTAATGCACTAAAACACACTATATTGCCCAAATGTTTGATGAAATAAAAAAGATGATCTTAGGTCGAGTACATGGATATCAAACACGACATGCTTTAAAATTGCGCACAAACGTGCAGCGGCGACAAACTACATACATTTTTAAAACAACTAAGGGGAGTAGCACAAAAAAACAGGTCCTACTAAAAACATAACCATGGTGTTGGGTAATCAATATATACCCTAATGCAATTTACCAAAGTATGGCAATGTTGCTATAGCCAAAGAACTAAGCATATAAAAGAGAAACAAATCCCAGTATCTCTACTGAGATGAAAAAGTGGCTACTTCGGCAGCAAATAATCTACACCAGAGAAAACCATGGAAGATGGTGGGGGACGTTTCCTCCCACTGCTTGTAAAAGCAGTCTAAAGGCTAATTAGCCGCTGGGTTTGCTTTTACATAAAAGCCTACCGCTGGCTGAAAAGATTGACACCAAGATGGTACCTAAACCTGCAGGCATCATTCTGGAATAAACACTCAAAGTCCAGCAACATACCAGTACGTTGCTGGTCCTTGTTGGGCATATATTGTAATGGTCTTTTTTTCATGCAGCCTGTAGGCTGCATGAAAAAACGAGATTGATCGGTGGGTATGCCCACCATTAGAATACCGCTCTTCATCCACCCACTTCTAATGATGGGCATACATGCACCATTTTTTTTTTTAACTGTGGTAGTGAAATCACCTCCTACAGTGTTGGGGTTGCGGTATCGTGAGAGCAAACGCTGTTGCTGTCAAGCTAAATAAATCAGTGCTGCAGCTGAATGGCGTACCTGAAAAGCAAACAATGGTAACAATAAAACATTAACTCAATAAAACAACTTGATTTTTTTAACGCAATTTGTGCCTAAAAATATATATGCCGAAGCATGAGGGCAATCCATCCCGTTGGGAGCAAATTGCTCCTCCACCCCTGCCCCCATGCTTTGCCATATATGCTCTTTTTTTAAACTGTGGTGGTGAAATCACCTCCTATAGCACTGGAGTCACGGCTTTACATATTGTGAGAGCAAACGCTGTTGCTGACAGAATAAGTAAACCCATGCTGCAGCTGAATGGCGTACCTGCTAAGCAAATGATGGTTAACAATAAAACAAAGTAACATCACAGTATAACAGTAAGAAATACCATACCTGCAAAGTAAATACAATAAAATATAGTAAAAATAATACATTACAGTTCTAAAATACAGTAACAATAGAGAGAGAATAGATATAGAACAATAGAGACCGAACACTAGAGCGGACAATAGAGAGCTACCATAAGAGAGAAAACTATTTTTGGCTTTTCTATTTTTTTTGCACTTTTATATAAACTGTAAACATTCCAGATTAGGGTCTCTTAAAATGTGATGGCCATCTAATCTTTCGAGCACCCTGTGCAAGTGTGCCCTAGGACTCTGCAATGCTGTACCCTACGCTAATACTCCACTAGTGTGTGGTAGCATTCAAAACATTCACCAATGCAAAGACCAGGTTGGTCAGGACAGGAGGGACAATAAAAGTGGGTGTCACCCCTATATCTGCGTTTTCTGCAGACACAACATCTTCTTTGGGATTTCTTTGGGTAATGGTTGCCAGGGAGGACATACGCAAAATGCCTCTCATGCAGCCGGCTCACTGAATTTGGATTGGGAAATTGGGCCACAGCACCGTCTGGAAACAGAAGTGCTGTGATGATCTTATCCTGGAATTTAAGGAAGGATCCAGTTCGTCCTGAAGCTTTGTATAGTGCATAAGCATTCAGCAGAGCCAATTGGAATAAATATACGGACACTTTTTTATACCAGCGTCTGGCCTTACGGGCAATTAGGTAGGGCGCCAACAACTGGTCGTTGAGGTCTACCCCTCCCATGTTAAAGTTGTATTTGTGGATACAGAAGGGTTTCTCCACTACACCAGTTGCCGTTTGAATTTGGACTGTCGTGTCTGTGTGAAGGGAGGACAGAACGAAAAATAGGATTTTTATAAAGCTTACCTGTAAAATCCTTTTCTTGGAGTACATCATGGGACACAAAGCCTAAGTAATAACTTAATGGGTATATAGGCACCTTCAGGTGAGGAACACTGGTATACCCAATACAGGAAATTCACTCCCCTATATAACCCCTCCTCCTTCCAGGAGTACCTCAGTTTTTGTAGCAAAGCAATATATCTGAACCCCAAAAAGAGCAGTGGAGTACATGGAGTACATCATGTATCCCATGATGTACTCCAAGAAAAGAATTTTACAGGTAAGCTGTTATAAAAATCCTATTTTCTTTATCGTACATCATGGGACACAGAGCCTAATAACTTAATGGGACGTCCCATAGCAGTGCTATTTGAGGGGAGGGAGAGACAACCCGTAGGGCACCCCCAGACTTGAGGACTTATACTGCTGCCTGCAGCATACTGCGCCTGAAGGCGATATCCTCATACCTCCTTACATCATCTGATAAAATTTTGTAAATGTATGTACTGAAGACCAAGTTGCGGCCTTGCAGATCTGAGCCATGGAGGCCTGGTGACGCACTTCCCAAGAAGCACTAACTGACCTGGTAGAGTGCGCTTTGACTTGAAAAGGAGGAATCTTTCCCCTTAAATCATAAGTCTGAATTATAACTTGCCGAATCCACTTGGCGACAGTGGATTTGGATGCTGCCTGTCCCTCTGGCAGAATAAATAAGACAACAGTCTTTCAAATCTGAGCAGTTGTCTTTTCACTGCTCTCACCACATCAAGACAATGTAGTGACTTTTCTTCCCTGGAACATGGTTTTGGAAAAAACAATGGCAGGACAATATCTTGGTTCAAGTGAAAATCTGAGACCACTTTTGGCAAAAAATCTGGGCAGGGGCGTAATACCACTCTGTCCTCATGAATAATCAAGTATGGCTCTTTACAAGAAAGAGCAGCCAATTCCGAAACCCTCCTTGCTGAGGATATAGCAACCAAGAACACTAGCTTCCTTGTCAGGACTAAGAAAATATACTGTATCGGTTCAAAAGGTTGTTTTTGTAACACTGACAAAACTAAGTTCAAGTCCCAAGGGTTCAAGGGAGGTTTGACTGGCGGATTAAGCCGCATCACCCCTAGATTAAAACCCCGGACTAAAGAATGTGAAGCAAGCGGTCTTTGAAATAGGACCGATAAAGCTAAGACTTGGCTTTTAATATTACTTAAGACCAATTTCATCTCTAACCCTAATTGCAGAAAGGCAAGAATTCTGCCTATGATATATCTCCGAGGGTACCAACCCTTGGATTCACACCAGAAAACATAAGCCCTTCAGACCCTATAATATATACAGTGGGTTGGAAAGTATTCAGAATCCCTTACATTTTTCACTCTTTGTTATATTGCAGCCACTTGCTAAAATCATTTAAGTTCATTTTTTTCCTCATTAATGTACACACAGCACCCCATAGTAACAGAAAAACACAGAATTGTTGACATTTTTACAGATTTATTAACTACTTAAGGACCAGCCTCGTTTTGGATTTTGATGTTTACAGGTTTTTTTTGCCAGAAAATTACTTAGAACCCCCAAACATTATATATGGTTTTTCTTCTAACACCCTAGAGAATAAAATGGAGGTCATTGCAATACTTTTTTTTGCACAGTTTTTGCGCAGCGGTCTTAAAAGCGCACTTTTTTTGGAAAAAATTCACTTTTTTGAATTAAAAAATAAGACAACAGTAAAGTTAGCCCAATTTTTTTTATATTGTGAAATATAATGTTACGCCAAGTAAATTGATACCCAACATGTCACGCTTGAAAATTGCGCCCGCTCGTGGAATGGCGTCAAACTTTTACCCTCAAAAATCTCCATAGACGACGTTTAAAAAATTCTACAGATTGCATATTTTGCGGTACAGAGGCGGTCTAGGGCTAGAAATATTGCTCTCGCTCTACCGGTCGCTGCGATACCTCACATGTGTGGTTTGACCACCGTTTTCATATGCGGGCGCTACTCGCGTATGCGTTCGCTTCTGCGCGCGAGCTCGTCGGGAGGGGTTTTAAATATTTTTTTTTTTATTTTTATTATTTATTTTACATTATTTTATTTATTTTTACACTGTTTAAAAAAAAAATTGTGTCACTTTTATTCCTATTACAAGGAATGTAAACATCCCTTGTAATAGAAAAAAGCATGGCAGGACCTCTTAAATATGAGATCTGGGGTCAAAAAGACCTCAGATCTCATATTTACACAAAAATACATAAAAAAAAAAAAAAAAAATTACATTTGAAAAAATGTGCCTTTAAGAGGCGTGGACGGAAGTGACGTTTTGACGTCGCTTCCGCCCAGCAGTGTCATGGAGACGAGTGGGCGCCATCTTAGCCTCACTCGTCTCCAGACACAAGATGGAGACGGATGCGATCGCCTCCGCCGCTAAGCGGCGGAGGGCACCGGATCGGGGCGGGAGGGGCGGGCCTCTCCCGCCACCGATAAAAGTGATCTTGCGGCGAATCCGCCGCAGGGACCACTTTTATCTGAAAGCCGGCCGCCGCACGAAAACGGGGATACCGGGGTTATGGCAACTAGCTGCTGCCATAACAACGATATCCGCCGCCAAAGTTTGGATGTACATCGTCGTGCGGCGGTTGGTAAGTGGTTAAAAAAGGAAAACTGAAATATCACATGGTACTAAGTATTCAGACCCTTTGCTGTGACACTCATATATTTAACTCAGGTGCTGTCCATTTCTTCTGATCATCCTTGAGATGGTTCTACACCTTCATTTGAGTCCAGCTGTGTTTGATTATACTGATTGGACTTGATTAGGAAAGCCACACACCTGTCTATATAAGACCTTACAGCGTACAGTGCATGTCAGAGCAAATGAGAATCATGAGGTCAAAGGAACTGCCTGAAGAGCTAAGAGACAGAATTGTGGCAAGGCACAGATCTGGCCAAGGTTACAAAAAAATTTCTGCTGCACTTAAGGTTCCTAAGAGCACAGTGGCCTCCATAATCCTTAAATGGAAGACATTTGGGACGACCAGAACCCTTCCTTGAGCTGGCCGTCCGGCCAAACTGAGCTATCGGGGAAGAAGAGCCTTGGTGAGAGAGGTAAAGAAGAACCCAAAGATCACTGTAGCTGAGCTCCAGAGATGCAGTCGGCAAATGGGAGAAAGTTGTAGAAAGTCAACCATCACTGCAGCTCTCCACCAGTCGGGGCCTTATGGCGGAGTGGCCCAACGGAAGCCTCTCCTCAGTGTAAGGCACATGAAAGCCCACATGGCGTTTGCTAAAAAACACCCGAAGGACTCCAAGACGGTGAGAAATAAGATTCTTTGGTCTGATGAGACCAAGATAGAACTTTTTGGCCTTAATTCTAAGCGGTATGTGTGGAGAAAACCAGGCACTGCTCATCACCTGTCCAATACAGTCCCAACAGTTAAGCATGGTGGTGGCAGCATCATGCTGTGGGGGTGTTTTTCAGCTGCAGGGACAGGACGACTGGTTGCAATCGAGGGAAAGATGAATGCGGCCAAGTACAGAGATATCCTGGACGAAAACCCCCTCCAGAGTGCTCAGGACCTCAGACTGGGCCGAAGGTTTACCTTCCAACAAGACAATGACCCTAAGCACACAGCTAAAATAACGAAGGAGTGGCTTCACAACAACTCCATGACTGTTCTTGAATGGCCTAACCAGAGCCCTGACTTAAACCCAATTGAGCATCTCTAGAGAGACCTAAAAATGGCTGTCCACCAACGTTTACCATCCAACCTGACAGGACTGGAGAGGATCTGCACGGAGGAATGGCAGAGGATCCCCAAATACAGGTGTGAAAAACTTGTTGCATCTTTCACAAAAAGACTCATGGCTGTATTAGATCAAAAGGGTGCTTCTACTAAATACTGAGCAAAGAGTCTGAATAATTAGGACCATGTGATATTTCAGTTTTTCTTTTTTAATAAATCTGCAATAATGTCAACAATTCTGTGTTTTTCTGTCAATATGGGGTGCTGTGTGTACATTAATGGGGAAAAAAATGAACTTAAATGATTTTAGCAAATGGCTGCAATATAAGAAAGAGTGGAAAATTTAAGGGGGTCTGAAAACTTTCTGTCCCCACTGTAGTTCTGGAAGCTGGCTTCCTTGCATTAAGGTGGAGAATGTGGGTTTCAATAGCCAAACTGTTAAATTTAGCATTCGTAAAGTAGGATGGAATATCGGCCCCTGTGAGAGCAGGTCTGGCCGTAGTGGAAGGGACCATGGATCCTCCACTGCCATCTTTACGATTTCTGCATACCATGACCTTCTGGGCCATGCTGGTGCTACCAGAATTACAGGCTTTCTTTCCAGCTTGATCCTGCAAAGAAGTCGGGGCAGCAACTGAACAGGAGGGAATGCATAGATCAGTGAAAACTGATCCCACGGGGTCACCAACACATTTGTTCCACATGCGAGTGGATCCCTTGTCCTGGACACAAAGTTGACTAACTTCATGTTGAATCTGGACGCTAGAAGATCTACGGCTGGAGTTCCCCATCTTTGGCAAACAGCCCGAAAAATGTCAGGGTGAAGAGACCATTTCCCCTGGAATAACTGCTGCCCACTCAAGTAGTCCGCCTGCTAATTCTCTACTCTCGGAATGAAGACTGCTGATAGGCACAGAACATTCCTTTCTGCTCAAGTTAGTATATGGTTCACGTCTGTCTGTGCTGTGATTGATATAGGCCACAGCTTGGCATTGTCGGATTGGATCCGGACAGGACAATCCCTTAACCTGAAAGTCCAGGCCTTCAGAGCCAGACGCACTGCCCAATTCTCTAGGATGTTGATGGGCAAGGCTCTTTCGGTTCTTGACCACTGTCCCTGGACAGTTGTCTTCTCTAGTACTGCTCCCCAGCCTGAAAGGCTGGCATCTGTCGTTACCACTTTCCAGATAACTGGTCTGAAGGATTTTCCTTTCAGCAGATTCTGGGTTAGTAACCAACTGAGGCTTTGGGACACCCTTGGGGACAGCCACATCTGCAAGTCCAAAGCTTGGATCGTTTTGTTCCAAGCAGACAGGATACTGTTTGCAAAAGTCAGACTTCTCTAGGTTGAGAATCCAAGCCAGACTTTCCAGGTAACTGGTTGTAATGCGTACACTTTGCTCCAAAGGAGCCACCGACTGGTCTACTAGCAATAGATTGTCTAGGTACGCCAAGACTGTTATGCCCTGTGCCCTTAACCTGGCTAGAGGTCGGGCCAGCACTTTTGTGAACACCCGGGGTGCTGTAGCTAGCCTGAAGGGCAATTCTACAAACAGAGTGCTGCTGTTCTACTTAGAATCGCAGAAACCTTTGGTGAGCGGGAAATATAGGGACATGTAGATATGCATTCCTGATGTCGATAGACGCCAGAAGTTCTCTTCCTTGTAGGATAGAAACTACTGACCTGATCGACCCATGCGAAAGGAGCGGATTTTCAGGAACTGATTGAGATTCTTTAGATCTAGAATGGGTCTGACATCTCCATTTGGTTTTGGTACCATAAAAAATGTTTGAATAAAACCCCAAACCTTGCTCTTCTGTGGGGATATGTACGATCACCCCCCTGAGCGAGTAATCGGTCTAATGCTCAGAACAAAGATTGCCTTTTCCCTGGATCTTTGGGAATGTTTGATCTCAGAAAACTAAACGGTGGAAACTCACAAAATTCTAGTTTGTATCCTAGAGACACCGTGGAGATGACCCATCTGTCCTGAATTTCCTCTTGCCAGACTTCTAAGTATTGCAGAAGTCTTCCCCCACTCTGGTGAGGGAGGGCGCCTCATCATAACGAGGTTTTAGTATTCTGCTTTGAAGATTTCCGGCCCCGGGCCTTCTTTTGCGCCTGGGCCTGACCCTGAGGTTTTCCTCTAGAGTCTGACGGCGCAGGAGAAAATGTCAGTTTAAATGAAGGACGTGTATACTTTCTTTTGACTGGCAAGAGAGTTGTTAGGTACCTGGTAGTAGAGCCTGACTTGTAGGAGAAGACCTCTCATACAACGCTGGTTCAGGAGCCACTGGAGTGGGAACAGTGGTCTCCTGAGCACAGTGGGGTAGGAGTGCCTGTAGAGCGGAGTCTCTGGAGCAGAGGTGATGAGAGATCCCTCAGGGATGGCTGGACTGCAGATCAGGTAGACACTGGAGGCAGCACACTGGAACACTTGTAGATGCAGAGATCGCTGGAGCTGGAGCTGAAGGTGCAACAGCAAGGACAACAGCAGGCACAAGCAGGGTCAGACGGTCCGGGTCAGCACGGGTATGAAAGAGGCAAAAACAGCAGGCAGAGGCAGAGTCGGTAGGCAGGCGGAGATTGGCAACGGTATCAGGCAGGTAGCAGAAGAGTAGTCAGGCAAGCCGGGTCGGGTAGGAGCAGGACGGATAGTCAAACAAGCCGGGTCAGATGGGTAACAGAAATCAGGTTCAAGGTTACACAAATCACAAGCTGAGACGAAGCAGCAATGTGCCAGAGTCACAGGGGGATTTTTATGTGCACTTTGGCGCCAAACCGGCGCTATCGCGAACGCGCGCATGCCCGTACGCGCGCACCCCGCGTACCCGCGCGCACCCTAGCGCCGCGCTGACGCCCGGGAACACCACGATTTTGCTGGGAAGTGTGCAATGGAGCGCGCCGGCGCATAGGCGCGCGCCGACGCCCATGTCTGGTGCCGATGATCCCCTGACATTGCCCCCCCCCAAGGGGCAACCTCCGGGTGCCCAAAAGCCTTTTTTCAGGATGGTTAGCAAAATAGGCTCGAACTAAACGCCTAGCATGCACATTGCTATCAGGTTCCCATGAATTATTTTCTGGGCCGTAGCCCTTCCATTTGATTAGGAACTGGATCTGCCCTTGTCTTTTCCTGCAATCGAGGATAGCTTCAACTTCAAATTCCTCGTTACCATCAATCACAATAGGTTCAGGAGGTCTAGTCCCTCTACCAGGAAAGAGATCAGGTACAGCAGGCTTGAGCAAAGACACATGAAACACGGGATGAATTTTAAGAGAGTCAGGCAAAGTCAGTTCATACGAGACTTCATTAATCTTCCTCCTAACCGGAAAAGGCCCCATAAACCTAGGTGCCAACTTTTTAGAAGGACAAGCCAGTTTGATATTATTTGTAGAAAGCCATACCTGATCGCCCAGCTGAAGCTTCAATTCCCCTCTTCTCCTTCGGTCAAAGATCCTCTTGCTGTCCGCCTGAGCCTTGGACACTGCTTCCTGCAACATCTGGTTGTTATGATTGATGAAGTCTACCGTACTCTGCACTGCTGGAACTGAGGACTCTGGAAGGAAATCGGGTAAAAAGGTTAGAAGGAACCCATAATTAGCGAAGAAGGGGGATTGACCGGTGGCTGAGTGCTTGGCGTTATTGTAGGCAAATTCTGCCAAGGGCAGCAAGGATACCCAATCATCTTGAGAAAAGGAAGTAAAACATCTAATATACTGTTCAAGAGTCTGATTGGTCCTCTCTGTCTGGCCGTTGGTCTGAGGGTGATCAAGGCCTCTAAGGTATTTGGAACACCTACACGAGCAAGTTCGTCTTTCAAGTTTTCAGACAGTCCAATGCGGAACTGGTGACGCAGGGCCGCGTCATTCCACTGTGTGTCCGCGCTCCAACGTCTGAATTCAGTAACATAGTCCTCCGCGGGTCTGCGGCCTTGTTGGAGCGCGAACAGGGCAGATTCAGCTGAAGCAGTCTGTTGAGGGTCCTCATATAAATGTGCCATGGCTTGGAAGAAGGCGGACAAGGATTGAGTTAGAGCAGAGTCCCCTTCAAGTAAACGATGGGCCCAGGTCTGAGGTTCCCCTTGCAGAAGGGAAATGACAAATCCAACCTTAGTGGCTTCCAGTGAAAAAGTTCTGGGCTGTAAGGCAAAAAAGAGCTGGCAAGCATTGCGGATGGTCCGAAACTTAGCCCGGTCCCCAGAGAATCTTTCTGGAATGGGGACCCGTGGTTCAGGCGGGAGCATCACAACTGCAGGCCCTGAAGCAGTCTGTGTTGGAGCAGCAGCTGAAGAAGAGGCAGGAGGGTTAGACCCCGCCAGGTTCTGAACTTGTCCTTCCAGTCTGTTATAATTATCCTGAAGGGCTTGTACTGCTTGGGTGAGGGCCGCCAGGTGTGTGCATATCTCCTTCATTGGAGAGGTATCTCCTGCAGGCTCAGACATGGCTGCTTTGTACTGTTAGGTACCTGGTAGTAGAGCCTGACTTGTAGGAGAAGACCTCTCATACAACGCTGGTTCAGGAGCCACTAGAGTGGGAACAGTGGTCTCCTGAGCACAGTGGGGTAGGAGTGCCTGTAGAGCGGAGTCTCTGGAGCAGAGGTGATGAGAGATCCCTCAGGGATGGCTGGACTGCAGATCAGGTAGACACTGGAGGCAGCACACTGGAACACTTGTAGATGCAGAGATCGCTGGAGCTGGAGCTGAAGGTGCAACAGCAAGGACAACAGCAGGCACAAGCAGGGTCAGACGGTCCGGGTCAGCACGGGTATGAAAGAGGCAAAAACAGCAGGCAGAGGCAGAGTCGGTAGGCAGGCGGAGATTGGCAACGGTATCAGGCAGGTAGCAGAAGAGTAGTCAGGCAAGCCGGGTCGGGTAGGAGCAGGACGGATAGTCAAACAAGCCGGGTCAGATGGGTAACAGAAATCAGGTTCAAGGTTACACAAATCACAAGCTGAGACGAAGCAGCAATGTGCCAGAGTCACAGGGGGATTTTTATGTGCACTTTGGCGCCAAACCGGCGCTATCGCGAATGCGCGCACGCCCGTGCACACGCGCGCGCGCCCTAGCGCCGCGCTGACGCCCGGGAACACCACGATTTTGCTGGGAAGTGTGCAATGGAGCGCGCCGGCGCATAGGCGCGCGCCGACGCCCATGTCTGGTGCCGGTAATCCCCTGACAAGAGTACTCTTCCCAGTAGAAATCGTTGGATGTATTTATTCAAATCATCCCCAAATAGTTGATCCCCATGAAAAGGGAAACTAGTCAGAATTCTTTTGAAAGGTGCTTCGGCTGACCAATTTTTTAGCCAAAGGATCCTACGCATGTGTACTAGCACAAGCGCAAGGCGGGACTGTCTGGTAAATAGAGTCTTTCATAGCATCTATGGCAAAACATAATGCCTTTGGTAGCTCGGCCAACTCACGGGCCTGTTGTGCAGGGACCTCCTTAAGGGCCTGTCTGAACTGGTCCTTTAGGGACTGACAGATGCCTATTGCAGCGACTGCAGGCTGAGTAATGGCCCCTGCCAAGGAAAAAGAGGATTTTAACAGGAATTCCAACTTTTTATCTGTTGGATCTTTAAGCATTTGCGCATTGTCTACTGGACAAGTTAAACTTTTATTCATACTGGAAATCGCAGCCTCAACTGCTGGTACATTCCATCTTTTGGTGAATTTCTCCTCCATGGGATAGAGAACTGAGAATTCCCATTTAGCACAAATAAGCTTTTCTAGTAATGCATGGACCGGAAATGCATGAAAAGGCTGTAAAGGTTTTAAAGAACACAAGGAAGAAACCAAACTTTCAGCCGAGTCCGTTAGGGGTAGCATGAAAGTGGAACAAACCATCTCCGTAAGAGATTGTACCAGCAATTTCTCAGATTGCGAGGCTGAAAAAGGTTCATCAACTGTTGTTTGCTCCGCATAGGAATAATTGGTTTGTTTTTCCTCGTGATCGCCTGAGAGTAAAACCTCATCCTGTACCCACTGTTCCCTTGGTAGAGGGTTTGAGGTGGGGAATCTAGCATGCTTCCTATCCATTTGGATGGAGGATGCAATTAAAGCCACTAATCTTCCTTCTAGGCCCTAGGAAAATGCATCTTCAGTCACGTATACAGCGGCTGATGTGTAAGAAGCAGTTGCACCACCAATTGGTTCCGATGACTCACCCTGGCTTGCCATATCTGGTATCTTTGGAGAGGATGACAGTGTGGAGGTATGACTGGAGTTCCCAGCACCTGGGGGTGGAATTTTTGGTACCTTTGGGTTAAATCTGGAAGCCATAGTGCTAAGCACAAAAGCAGAGGCACTTTAAGAAAATGTACTACTTGCTGAGCAATAGTCTAGCAAAACAATGCCACCATAAAGATCAGCTTTTGGTGCCGAGTAACAATGTATTTCCTGTACTGGAAATGCCCGTATACATCCCTTACGTGCCCCAGCGCTCCTGTGTCCTTGTGTGTCAGACTTCCTCTCTTCAGTTGCTCTGATAGAGATCTTCTGTAAATGAGAGCGTCTGTTTTTAAAAGCCTCAGGTGTGAGCCTGATTGGCATCCTCACGTGGGCACTATGTCCCGCACACCGCACCGCCTACCTTAAGCCACGCCCCCTCCAATAACCTGCCCCCCTCCTTGTTTCAACATAAACACTAGTACACGCGCTGATGGCATTCAGGTCTGCAAATGCAGACCTGATGAAGAGGCAGCTCTGCGATCGCCGTCTGGCACTCTTGCCATATATCTGCATGTACAATGGGCTGGGGCGCAACAAGGACTTATTTAAAAGGCAGGTACTGACATGGCTAATGTGAGTCAATATATGTAATACCCATAGGGAAGCCACCACCGCACCCCTCCGGGAAAGGGGGGGGGGGATTTTATTATCAGCAGTAGTGGTTTGGCTTCTGCTATTTGTTTTTAGCAGGAGCCATTTATACCTGACAATATGTTGTTACAAACTTGCTGCTGTACCCCAAGCCCCTTAGTTCCCCCAGGGGGAGAGGAACACGTCAATCTTGACACCATATCTGGAACGCTTGCAGGGAAGATACTGTTTGAATGACAAGCGGCCAGAAAACTTAATCAGGGACTCATCAACGCAGACAACTTGATCAGGAGTAAACACGGCTGCAAACTGCTGGTTGAAATAGTATTCAGGGTCACCCCGAAGACGACAGACTTCATTGTCATTGAAATGCATGAACTGCAAGATCTGCTCGTATCGTGTCCTGGTCATGGAGGCAGAGAACACGGGCATATAATGAATTGGGTTAGTGGACTAATATGACCACAACTCACTTTTTTTTTAGTTATGCCCATGAGGAGGGACAGGCCCAGGAAGGTCTTAAATTTGGCAAATGCAGTGGGAAGGGCACTATGGGCTCGACGGGCCTGTCTGTCTTCTTGGTGGCTGTGGGACACTAGTTGTGCTAGCCACCTCACCAGCTTGAACTGCACTTATGGGACTCGCCACGTCACCAAGTGTTTCTGAAGTGCTGGATGTACGACCAGGATGTACTAGGCTGCTTGCCAGCTCACCAGAAGGATGAGCGGCACTAGTACTGGCTCTCTGCTCCATATGAGAGTCCTGCGGTTCTTGCGTCTCAACAACAGCAGAAGAATGGGGTCAGGTACGCCTGACCTTGGCAGGGACCACTACTCCGTTGTCAGAGCTATCTGTCAGGGTGCCGCTGCTGTCTACAGGTTCGTATTCTGAGCCTGAATCTGACAGATGGAGGAGTTCCTCTTCACTCTCATCTGTCATGCTCAGAAAGTGTAGACATTGTAACTAGTGTACCTTCGATTGGACATTTTGGCCTCTAAATTTACTGGTACAACTAGTGAGACTCACAGGAAAAAAGAGCACCTGTCAGAGACTGCTTCAACGCTACAAAAAAAACTGTTAGCGATCGCAGGGATCATGCCTGACTCTACGAATGCTGCAGTTATGTGTTTAGTGTTTTGTAGGTGACAGTGATCGATTGATACTGCACTTGGGTGGGCTGGGCGGAGGGGCTAAACGCAGGTGCTAGCAGGTATCTGGGATGACCCCTAAACTCTAAACTATTGGGGAAAATAATATAGCTATGATCAGATCAACGATATCGATCCGTTCAGACACTATATGGTGCGTGCGTGGGTGTTAGTGCATTCTGGCATTAATCTGATGTTGCCTAGGGCAACAGAGACCCTAACTGACGCTAAAACCTAACTGATATCACCCACCGGGTGATCAGGGGGTTAAACCTTTTATTAGGTAATGTACGGCGGGTGCCCCGACGCTGTAAAAAATAACTAACCACAGTTACATAGTAGGTGAGGTTGAAAAAAGACAAGTCCATCAAGTCCAACCTATGTGTGTGATTATATGTCAGTATACCAGCGTCACCCGTGACACTAATACGGTGATCACTGTTGACAGGGGGTGATCAAGGGATTAAACCTTTATTAGGGGGGTCCCTAGACCTATCTGGCCCTATTACTAAGTACCCTAACACTGATTAGTGTAAGAAATGACACCAGTACAGTGATCAAAGAAAAATATGAACACTGCACTGGGTGACACAGTGACAGGGAGTGAGGGGTTAACTGGGGGGAGGGGGCGATCGGGGGTGAAATGTGTGCCTAAGTGTACTGTCAGCGTAGTGTTGGTGCAACTCACGTTTGGATGTCCTCTCTCTGGAACGGAAAATTCCCGAGAGGGAGATGACATCACTTCCCCTGCCTGGTAGGTGTAAACACCACTTACAGGCAGGGGAAGCATTTCATTCGTCAGAACCGATCAGCAGGTCCAGGCCAGAAATCATTGGCCTGGGCCTGGAGACTGATCGGTTCTGAAACTAAGCAGATTGTCGCGGCCACCGTAAGGTAACGTTGTTTCACCCACACGTGCCATTCTGCAGCAGTAAAAATGCGGCAGCTGGTCGGGAACCGGTTAAGTTCTTCATGATCAGCATGGTTACATAGTTGCATAGTAGGTGAGGTTGAAAAAAGACACAAGTCCATCAACTCCAACCTATGTGTGTGTGATTACATGTCAGTATTACATTGTATAGCCCTGTATGTTGCGGTCGTTCAGGTGCTTATCTAATAGTTTTTTGAAACTATCGATGCTCCCAGCTGAAACCATCGTCTGTGGAAGGGAATTCCACATCCTTTCCACTATTACAGTAAAGAACCCTCTACGCAGTTTAAGGTTAAACATCTTTTCTTCTAATTTTAATGAGTGGCCATGTGTCTTATTAAATTCCCTTCCGCTGAAAATTTTTATCCTTATTGTGGGATCACCAGTACGGTATTTGTAAATTGAAATCATATCCCCCTCTCAAGCGTCTCTTCTCCAGAGAGAATAAATTTAAGTGCTCGCAACCTTTCTTCATAACTAATGTCCTCCAGACCCTTTATTAGCTTTGTTGCCCTTCTCTGTACTAGCTCCATTTCCAGTACATCCCTCCTGAGGACTGGTGCCCAGAACTGGACAGCATACTCCAGGTGAGGCTGGACCAGAGTCTTTGTTGTAGAGTGGGAGAATTATCCCTTTATCTCTTGAGTTAATCCCCTTTAAAATGCATGCCAATATTCAGTTTGCTTTGTTTGCAGCAGCTTGGCATTGCATGCCATTGCTGAGCCTATCATCTACTAGGACCCCCAAGATCCTTTTCCATCCTTGATTCCCCCAGAGGTACTCCCCCCAGTGAGTAGATTGCATTCATATTTTTGCCACCCAAATGCATTATTTTAAATTTTTCCACATTAAACCTCATTTGCCATGTAATTTCCCCCCCTTTTAATTCCTTCAGATCTGCTTGCAAGGTTTCCACATCCTGCGGAGAAGTTATTGCCCTGCTTAGCCTAATATCGTCCGCAAATACAGAGACTGAACTGTTTACCCCATCCTCCAGGTAATTTATGAACAAATTAAATAGAACTGGTCCCAGCACAGAACCCGGGGGGACCCCACTTTCCACCCCTGACCATTCCGAGTACTTCCCATTTATCACCACCCTCTGAACTCGCCCTTGTAGCCAGTTTTCAATCCATGTACTCGCCTATGGTACATGCCAACGGACCTTACTTTGTACAGTAAACGTTTATGGGAAACTGTGTCAAATGCTTTTGCAAAATCCAGATACACCACATCTACGGGCCTTCCTTTATATAGATGGCAGCTCACCTCCACATAGAAGGTTAATAGATTGGTTTGGCAAGAAAAATTCTTCATGAATCCATGCCGATAACTGTAATGATACCATTTTCATTACTAAAATCTTGTATATAGTCCCTTTTCATCCCCTCCGAGAGCTTGCATACTATTGATGTTTGGCTAACATCTGTAGGTCTGTAATTCCCAGGGATGTATTTTGGCCCTTTTTAAAATATTGGTGCTACATTGGCTTTTCTCCAGTCAGCTGGTACCATTCCAGTCAGTAGACTGTCAGTAAAAATTAGGAACAATGGTCTGACAATTACTTGACTGAGTTCCCTAAGGACCCTCGGTTGCAAGCCATCAGGAGCCGATGACTTATTAACCAGTTCCTGACAGTCTCACGCAGATATACTGCGGCAGAATGGCTCCCCTGGGCGAAATCCCATATGGGTACGTCCATTCCTTTAGCGGGCACCAGAGGTGAACGAGCACCAGCACAGGGATTTGTGTGTGTAAACACACAAATCTCTGTGCTGTCAGGGAAGAGGAGCCATATCGTTTGTTCCTACTAAGTAGGAAAAACAATATGTCTCCTCTCCTAGTCAATCCTATCCCCCCCCTCCAGTTAGAACACACTGAGGAAACACACAATTAACCCCTTTATCGCCCCCTAGTGTTAACCCCTTCCCTGCCAGTGACATCTACAAAGTAATCAGTGCCTTTTTATAGCAGTGATCGCTGTTAAAATGGCAATGGTCCCAAAAAAGTGTCAAAAGTCTCAGATTGGTCCATCGCAATGTTGCAGCACCGCTAAAAATCACCGATTACCGCCATTACTAGTAAAAAAAAAATTTAAAAAATAACTAAAATGCCATGAATCTTTCCCATAGTTTGTAGACACTTTAACTTAACAATCAATATATGCTTATTGCGATTTTTTTAACAAAAATATTTAGAATATATATTGGCCTAAACTGATGAAGAAATTTGTTTTTCGGGATATTTATTACAGTGCCTTGCAAAAGTATTCACCCCCCTTGGCATTTTTCGTGTTTTGCTGCCTCACAACCTGGAATTAACATAGATTAAAAATATGTGTAACCTCGCGTCAAAAAAATTGTGTATGTGACTAAATAAATATTGTAAGCTGCTAACCCCCAAACTAGATAGGAATTCTAGTACAAGTGGAAGAATATATGTGATGGGCAGCGCTAAAACTATATAGACAGTGGGCTGCATAACATCTAGATAATTATGCTCAAACAAACTAAATGTGAACGCTACAGTGTACCATACAGAAGAAAATAAAAAATAAAAATATATGTATCAAACTTGCATATTACAAGAGGATGACAACCATCCAATCTCTGCATATATAGCAGAATAATATCTTTGTGAAAAACAATATGAAAATTCTAACGATGAAAAAAACGTGAATGCAAAATATACTAAAATATAGTCCACATGCAGTTGAAAATGGTGTAAATCAATATGTCTTAATCTTCCGCTGTAGCAAAAGATACAAAATGAATATAGGTGAATCTTCCTCTGTGTGAATAGACGACCTTCACCAGTTGTGTAATACACCCAAAGTGCTCTGTAAGAGGATGTCCGCTTACCAGAAGATTTTGACCTTTTTTGACCTTTTTAATTAAAAAGAGGTCAGTTATAGCCTATATTGCCTGACGTTCTACTGGGGGAGAGGAAGAGGTTACCCACTTTTTAATTAAAAAGGTCAACATCTTCTGGTAAGCGGACATCCACTTACAGAGCACTTTGGGTGTGTTACACAGCTGGTGAAGGTCGTCTATTCACACAGAGGAAGATTCACCTATATCCATTTTATTCATTTTGTATATTTTGCTACAGCGGAAGATTAAGACATTGATTTGCATCATTTTCAACTGCATGTGGACTTTATTTTAGTATATTTTCTATTCACATTTTTTCATCATTAGAATTTTCATACTGTTTTTCACAAAGACATTATTCTGCTATATATGCTATATACATATATATATATATATATATATATATATATATATATATATATATATATATATATAGTTTTAGCACTCCCCATCACATATATTCTTCCAATTAACATAGATTGTTTGAGGATTTCCATCATTTAATTTAGAGAACATGCCCACAACTTTGAAGATGTTTTTTATTTTATCGTGAAGCAAACAAGAAATAGGAAAAAATAACAGAAAAAGTCAATGTGCATAACTATTCACCCCCCTAAAGTCAATACTTTGTAGAACCACCTTTTGCAGCTATCACAGCTCCAAGTCGCTTTGAATAAGTCTCTATGAGCTTGCCACATCTTACCACTGGGATTTTTGCCCATCCCTCCTTGCAAAACTGCTCCAGCTCCTTCAAGTTGGATGGTTTGTGCTTGTGAACAGCAATATTTAAGTCTGACCACAGATTTTCTATTGGATTGAGGTCTGGGCTTTGACTAGGCCATTCCAACACATTTACATGTTTCCCCTTAAACCACTCAAGTGTTGCTTTAGCAGTGTGTTTGGGGTCATTGTCCTGCTGGAAGGTGAACCTCTGTCCTAGCCTCAAATCACACAGAGTGGTACAGGTTTTGCTCAAGAATATCCCTGTATTTAGCATCATCCATCTTTCCCTCAACTCTGACCAGGTTCCCAGTCCCGACTGCTAAAAAACATCCCCACAGCATGATGCTGCCACCACCATGTTTCACTGTAGGGATGGTGTTCTTTGGGTGATGTGTTCAGTTTGCGCCAGACATAGCATTTTCTTTGATGGCCAAAAAGTTCCATTTTAGTCTCATCAGACCAGAGCACCTTCCTCCATACATTTTGGGAGTCTCCCACATGCCTTTTCGCAAACTCAAAACGTACCATTTTGTTTTTTGCTGAAAGTAATGGCTTTCTTCTGGCCACTCTGCCATAAAGCCCAACTCTATGGAGCGTACAGCTTATTGTCGTCCTATGTACAGATACTCCAGTTTCTGCTGTGGAACTCTGCAGCTCCTCCAGGGTTACCTTAGGTCTCTGTGCTGCCTCTCTGATTAATGCCCTCCTTGCCCGGTCCATGAGTTTTGGTGTGCGGCCATTTCTTGGCAGGTTTGCTGTTGTGCCATATTCCTTTCATTTGGTTATGATAGATTGGATGGTGCTCCTAGGGATCATCAAAGATTTGGATATATTTTTATAACCTAAACGCGACGTGTACTTCTCAACATTGTCCTTTATGCCGCGTACACATGACCGGTTTTTCCGTCAGAACTCTGACAGCTTTTCTGACGGAGTTCCGCTGAAACGGACTTGCGTACACACGATCACACCAAAGTCCAGTCGTTTAGAACGCGGTGATGTACAACATGTACGATGGGACTAGAAAAAGGAAGTTAAATAGCCTGTAGCTGCCCTTGCATCGTTTTTGGTCCGTCGGAATAGCATACAGACGAACGGTTTTCCCGATAGGAATTGATTCAGTGATTGGTGCCTCTGGCTTAGGTGTTGCAGCCTCTGGGGCCTTTCAAAAAGGTGTGTATATGTAATGACAGATCATGTGACACTTAAATTGCACACAGGTGAACATCATTTCACTAATGATGTGACTTCTGAAGGTAATTGGTTGCACCAGAGCTTTTTATGGGCTTCACAACAAAGGGGGTGAATACATACGCACATGACAATTATTTTTTTATTTCTGAAAAATAGTTTTATGTATATATTTTTCTAATTTTATTTCACCAACTTAGACTATTGTGTTCTGATCCATCACATATAATTCAGATTAAAAAAAAACACTGAACTAAAGGCTGTAATGTAACAAAATAGGTAAAAAGCCAAGGGGGTGAATACTTTTGCAAGGCACTGTATAGCAAAAAGTAAAAAATATTGTTTTATTTTCAAAATTGTCACTCTTTTTGTTTAAAGCGCAAAAAATAAAAACCACAGTGGTGATCAAATACCACCAAAAGAATGCTCTAATTGTGGGAAAAAAAGGACGCAAATTTTGTTTGGATACAGCGTCGAACAACCGTGAAATTGTCAGTTAAAGCGACGCAGTGCCAAATTGTGAAAAGTGCTCTGGTCAGGAAGGGGGTAAGGTTAATGTTAAGTTTTCCAAGTCTATTTCTAATTCTGACCTCTGTTAGTGATGTGTCATGAAGATAAACACTGCAGTTTTGGTTACTGAAGCCCCCCCGATTCCCTCATGAAGACTGAGAAGAATAAATTCAATACCTTCTCCATCTCCACATCATTTGTAACCAGATTTCCTTCCTCATTCTTTATGGGACCAATATGGTCTGTTCTCCCTTTTTTACTGTTTATATACTTAAAGAATTTCTTGGGAGTTTTTTTGCTCTCGTCTGCTTTGTGTCTTTCGCGTTCTATCTTAGCTGCCCTTACTGCACCCTTACATTTCTTTTTGGATTCTTTGTAAAGTCTGAATGCTGATGATGATCCCTCAGAATTGTATTTTTTGAAGGCCTTTTATATGCATTTTTACATTGAATTTAAGCTATCCAGGACTTTTGGTTGCTCTTTTAAGTTTAGTTTCCAAAGGGAATAATATGCTCTAAAAGCAAACCCATCTCTCCTCCGTGTTCTTTGTTCCTAAGATTTTATCCCAATTATATCTTCTAGCAAGGTTCGTAGTTTAGGGAAGTTGGATCTTTTGAAATTCAGTGTCTTTGTATTCTCCTCATGTTTCCTATTTGTGTGATTTATACTGAAGCTCATTGACCTGTGATCACGGTTTCCTAAATTGCCACTTATTTCCAAATCTGTGATCGGGTCTGTATTGTTGGTAATTAGTAGGTCTAGTAACGCTTTGTTTCTAGTTGGTGCATCTACCATCAAACCCATGAAAAGACATTTAGGGACTGGCGAGCCTTAGACGAATGCACGGTTCCTTCCGCCCAGTCTATGTCTGGATAATTAAAATCCCCCATTATGATGACACTTTCCATCCTTGCTCCTAATCCAAATTGTGATAGGAGGTCCATCTCCCCCACCTCCCTCAGATTAGGGGGCCTATGGCTTACTCCCAGTATTGTTTTCCCCTTAGTTTCATCGCTTTGGAGCTCTACCCATAAGAATTCCACCTCCTTTCTAGCTCCCTTAGTGATGTCATCTATCACATTCACTTGTACATTATTCTTGATATACAGGCATACACCTCCCCCTTTTTTACCCTCTCTATTACTGCAGTAAAAGGAATACCCTTGAATGGTTGCCAGCCAATCATGACAGCTGTTGAACCAAGTCTCTGAAATTCCCACAAAAATGAAATCCTCCTCGTACAACAGTATCTCTAGTTCTCCCATCTTGTCCATCAGGCTCCTGGCATTGGTGAACATGCCACGTAGTTTAGACCGATCGCATACTGTCCTCTTATTGGATGTTCTGAGATTGCAAATAGGACTTGTTACTATACTTACCTCGGTGATGACATTTTGGAGTCCTAGGACTAAGAGGTCTGTTTGCACAGCTGTATATCATCCAAGTATCTGGATAGAATACTTCTAAGACAAAGAAGACCCAACATGGTGCAAAGACATTTGAGAACACTCATAGCAAAGGAATGGCTAATAATCTGGAAGGATGCCAAGAAATCTCAGCAATGAAAAGAGGCGATAACTAACCAATAGATTATATCTGAAGGTATTGAAAGCTTTAAAGTCTACAAGAGGACAAAGCCCCCTTCTGTTGGGGGAAAGGAAACAATTACCCCCAGGAAAGCAATTCCCAAATGGCTGAAAAGGTCAGTTTGAGTGAAGAAACAATGAGGACAAAGGTGACACTATTAAGTAGCTTTTGGGTACTAATCCCAGCAACTCAAGCTTCCTAAGTCTTCTCACAAGAAGGCATACCCCCACCTCAGAAAGAACTGGTGAGGGTGGACTTTAATGTGGTCACTGATTTTTCCACAAGCGTAGATCCCTTGGATTAACATGGATGCCTAGGACCCCCTGAGTTCATGGGGGTATAAGAACAGAGGGTGTAGGAACTGGAACCTGACTTGTTAATGCAGGATAGGAGAGTGTTGACTTGCATCACTGATCCTTAGCTTTGCATAGCAGTCACCCCTTATCACAACTATACAGATTTTGTCCAGTGAAAACCTGAAAAAATGGTCTGAACTGAAGGGTAGGTTTAACAAAAGCTTCTTATACTGTTGCTTCACTGACCAGTATTTAAATGTAAGTTCACTTTTTCAGAAAAAATGAAAGGGTGAATGCCCTACAAAGGGTGAACACCGTACACACTCCCCAGTCCATGCTGTACTTACCTCCATGGGTGATAAACGGTCAATGCCCACTTAAAATTGACACTCTTCTTTCCCTTTATTTCTGCGGGGGGCTCCAGGATGGACCAGAGTGATTATGATTGATCAGCACTGGCACAAAGAATAGCTCTGATCCATCCTGAAAGCCCTGCAGAAAGAAGGGGAGAAAAACAGGGATTCAAAACCCCAAACTGCAAAAAAAGCTGCATTGGCACGTACAGCTCATCATCCATGAAGGTTAAGAACAGTGAGGATTTGGGTAAGGAGAAAGGGGTGGGTGGGTGATTGGAGGGTGTAGGGCAGGGATATGCAATTAGCGGACCTCCAGCTGTTGCAAAACTACAAGTCCCATCTTGCCTCTGCCTCTGGGTGTCATGCTTGTGGCTGTCAGAGTGTTGCTATGCCTCATGGGACTTGTAGTTCTGCAACAGCTGGTCCGCCAATTGCATATCCCTCTAGTGTACGGCATTAGTATTAATTCAGAATTTCATTTTTTCTGAAAGGGTGAACTAACCCTTTAAACCAGAGTGCCCTGCGGGTCTCAACAGAAGACACAACTTGGCTAGCATCCAACACTAAAATGACCATAACATTCAATGTAACAATTATCTAGTCAACACAATCAATAAGCTGAGTGTCAACACAAGCCCTGCCAGGTTATGGCTTAGAGATCTGACCAATTGCCAAAGTTTTATAAATGAGTGCAGAAGCCAGCTTGCTAAGAAGGGCAGAGCCCACAAAGAGGAAAAGATGGATCAAGAAATTGCTTCCAACTTAGGAGGAGCTACCCCTATGGGAATGATCAAGGCTTTCTGAATGTGAGACACAAGTGTGTCTACTACAGAAAGTGTAGACCATGTTTTTCTTTGATAAAATCCTCTGCAAAAGGAGTGCCAAAAACTTCTTTATTGACAAGCATTTATCTGTCAAGGTAGTAATCTGGTAGCACGAGCAGCCTATGCAAGTATTTAATGAAACTTGCAGCACTGGATACCAGGCATTGCATCAAGAACCTGGTCAGTGTGGCACAGAATAGCAGGCAGTTAGTAGAAGCAGTCTACCTAAGGCCATTAGTGAAATTTGCAGGTGTGCAGACACTTCATCCAACACCATGTCCCGTACAGACCAGTAGGCAGATGGTCAGCAGAAGTGTGCTGCTTGCCATGAATAAATCTGCAATACAGGATTCCAGGCACTGCACCAAAAACTGTAGAATATGCACTGGTAGATGCCAGAGCAATGCATACATATTTTGGAGACAAACACTTTAGGAGGTAGTGCGGCTTCCCATATGTATTTCAACAATGCATTAGCCATTTCCCTGCAGTACAAGTGAGAAAAATGCCCTTTTTTGACTCTGGAAATCTACCTTTTATTTTATGTCACCATTCAGACACTAGCAAAGCAAATAATTTTAACATAAAACACAAATCCACCCTTTATTTTGAAATGCCCGTCTTTAAACAGGATTGCATGTATAAGTAAGAATAACAGTTGTGGATCTTCCGCCATTATAAATCTGCAGGTAAAAGTAGTTGGTCATATTTAGAAGTACAAAGCTGTTCATTTAGTCAAGGTACATAGAGCTAAAGGTGATGTGTGTTTCACCTAATCAGTAGTTTCTCCCTGACCCATTGTTTGGTCACCCCTGGAAATTTGCAGGAATCCATTCTTTGAAGGACTGTTGGCATTACTATACGTTTTTTAAAGGGGTTGTAAAGAGTATACGGTGCAATGGTATGGCACAGAACAGTCTGGAACCTTCTCTTCTGAGGTCCTCCACTGGCACTCTTGATTTCTTCTCTTCCCTATGAGCCACTGTAGAAAGCTGCTGTTAACTCCCTCCTGAGCTATGTGCGTCCATTGAGAGACACAGTGCAGCTTGATCCCACCCCCTGCTCCATTCTAACAGAATTTGATTGACAGCAGCAAGGGCCAAGAATATAGGGAGGCGAGGAGGGGGTAATACTACTCCTGGGACATTTTATACCTTAATGCAGGGAATTGATTAAGGTATAAAATGTCTAGCCTTTAAAACAACTTTAATTTCTAATTAGAGGCTTACACTATTTAGTGATGGCCAAAACTTCACAATCCCCCTGCCAGTAATGTTAGCAGTTGAAGTGGAGCTGAGGACTTGGGGAAAAAGTTCTTCCCATTTAAATTTTAAAGGCTGGTGTGTGAGTCAACTCCCTAGCATCCACCTAAAAAGCATATATATAGGTGTAATTAGGTTTTCAATACTTGGCTTGTATTTATTTATTGGAAAACTAATGGCAGACTATCATGCGATTCTTTTCAGTCATTTTAGTTTAAAGCAAACCTGTCAAAATATGGCAATTCAAACTTGAACAGGATGAAAAAAATAATTATAAGCAGCAGTTACATCAGTGAAAATCGTATGTCAGAATGATCAGCATACCTAGATATATAGGCAACTAACATTATAAGCTAATCTCCATCTTTCCTGTAAATGTTGCATTTTGCTCCTCCCCCTCCCAATTGATTACTAAATTCGTCAATCACATGAAAGGACCAATTGAGAAGCTTATAAGTTGGGAAGGGCAGAACCAGGTACAACTTCAAAATGTGCATATTACAGCTTCCTGTATGTTTGGTTGTACTGAATGGCTTGACATGTGGTTTCCACTGAAGGTATCTTCATGTGTTCACTTTGAACTGCCTAAGTGTGTGACAGGATAACTTTAAAAAGAAGTCTACCAAAGGCTACTCTAGTATGCTTAAAATAAATATGCCAACTGGATGACAGCTTAACAGGAAAGTCCCTGTTTTTAGCTCTATAATATTTTGGAATTTAAAGCCAGTCACCATATTTTCTTGAAACTTTTTATTACACTATGAATATACTGCAAGCCTATAATATACTTTCACTTATTTCTCTAAATTCACTTTTACACAACCCAAACTGTAACGTAGGTAGAATGGTTCTTTAAGGAATTACATTTGCTGTATTTATGCTGCAGGCTGGCTATTTGGAGGTCATTCTTCAGTTCTCATTTATCATTGTCCCCGAGTACTGAACTGCCTTGAAGCCAAATTGATTTTGTAAAGAGCTGTTGATCTAAGACGGAAGATGGCCAAGAAAAACACAGTTGGGTAAATAATTAGCTGCTGCTGTTTAGGAGATGTAAGACCAGCTCCTCATCTTCTGCCAGTGACAGTCCCGTGTTTAGTGGCTCGAATGGCTCCTCAGATCTTTGTGTGGCTTTCGCCTTTTTGGCCGCTACTGTTATTTCTTCCTTTTCTTTTGATGTGCTGCTGAAAGTTCTCTTTCTTTGTGGAACTTCTTCACCGTCACTTAGGAAAAGGAGAAGAAAGAAATTATTATTCATATAGCCTAGTTAGAACAAAACAATATTACTAGAATACTAGATTCAAAGGCTAACTTTGCACAAATTTTGGAATCCCAGTTTTGGGTAGGTTGACTCACTCGCTGGCATCTTATCTCTTCAACCAACTTTTTTTTCTGACCATTCTGAATAGTGAAGCCATCACACTGGAAGATTGATTCCAAAATGCTCTATATTACAGGAAATCCATGGAGAAAAGGGTTGGTGTGATGGCTGCTGCAGTTGGGGAGAATGAGGAATTCTAGTGACATGTCACCATTTGAGTCTCCAAGATATAAAGAAAGACAGTTATGTAGCTGTTAAACTCAAAGATCTGAAATAGGTGGGATAGTTCTCTAAGCTTATAGTAAACCTGTTCTAAGATGCAAACAAAGGCAGCATTACCTACTCATCAATATGCTTGCTGCTTGAATATTTCTGGCTTTTTTATACCTCATTCAATAACTTAAAACAATCATTCAACATGTAAAGTCAAAATTTTAGATCTGCTTTGTGACTACGCAATGAACTCACTAGATCATCATGACAGCCAGGTAACTAGTAAATTTAGATTAAAGATTGCAGTGGTAGCCAACCCCTCAGAACTGGTGACCAATGAGCACACTGAAGTTCAAATATAGGCCAAAACTTTTTAAAGACTTGTTCACCCTTGACAGAGAAAATACTTATTAAGACAAACATCATCTAATCAAAGTCACTGTAACCTAAAGATATAAACACAAGCTATTCAAACAAAATTTAGCATAATTAGAGCTTTTAGCTGATGTTAATTTTCAGTGTTTAGAATTACTGACACATTAAATATGAATTATGCCTGGATGGGTTATGATTAATGATGTGATGAAATAATGGTAACGTGCAAAAAGGGCTTATTATGATAAAATATGGTTCACAGGCTAAAGAATAAACATCAACATCAAGAACAAACTTTGTCTACAGAATTTCCTTTGATTGCTATTGGAAAAAAACAGGGCATTATGTCAATAGGAAAAATAATAAAGTTTCTGAAATGATGAGCTCCTGTTTTAGTTATTGCCTCTAAAATAAAAAAAAAACTCCAAAAATTTCACAGTGTTGCCATTTTCATATGTAAACCGGGCAATTACAGGCATTGGATGTGTATAAGAAATGTCAAAATAAAAAAAAAGAGGTGCCCGCAGCAGCCAATCCCATACTTCCTTTGAGCTGAAATAAAGTCCGATATCAGAGTTGTTGCTATGGGCAAAAGATGCTTTAAAATTAGGAAACGCAATGTTATTCAATA
The DNA here is from genome assembly GCA_037952925.1 of Lithobates clamitans. Classification (NCBI taxonomy): domain Eukaryota; kingdom Metazoa; phylum Chordata; class Amphibia; order Anura; family Ranidae; genus Lithobates; species Lithobates clamitans. The sequence continues at coordinate 5,778,460 of JBBGZY010000414.1, forward strand.
AAAGCAAACACTGCTACTTTTTGGGCACTAAAACTTTTCTTCTACAAGGCTCTGATATTAATAAAAAAGAAGCACTAAATTCCCATACTTTAATTGTAATTTCCTTTTAATTACAAGCAACAAAAAGAAAAAAATATTATTCTCAATTAGGTTACAAGCTACTACACATTAGGATACTTTGTAACTCCATGGGGATTATATGCCAAATTGGTCCAAATGTTGGCTGTGACTTATCTGTCAGGATGTATAGGCTTTTTTTCAATGATTTGAGAATCACTGATGATCATGTAGGCTGAAATCTGTGAAGACTATGCTGGCATTTTACATGCAACATTTTTAAAAGGGTTTATCATTTCTGCCAAAACAAGGGACACCCCATAATTTCTTGCTCTTTGAGGAAGAATAAGAGGATCACCACCCACATATCAGCTCCTGTATTTCACTGGTACCCAATTTTGACCCTCTTCTATCTTCTTGTAACACTGGGGTGCACATGTCATACATTAATCCTTTCCCCTGCCATGGACCTTGCTTGCAAGATTTTCAGTCTTCTGGTCTCTAATAAAAACCCAATTTCCATGATTGAGGGGAATCAATCAGAGGAGAGGGGAAGCTCAATACCCTGATGTTGAGCAGACTTCTGGGCCTAGAACAAATATGAAATTGCCTAAACAGCCACGGTGCTTAGTATTATGAACCTGATTATTTTCCATATGCTCTTATAGATTATAAATAAGAGGGAACAGCCAAGTTCACTACTGTATGGGGTAGAGGGGTACAATCCACTAGGCTCCTAGCTGGGAAGTAGTGGTGGAGAAATGAACCTTGCATCACTTATCACAAATTGGAGAAAGACATTTGTTGCCTAGATAAATTCCCCCAGATTCCCAAAACATTTCCTCCAGTACTAGTAAGGGCCATGTCACAGTGGCAATTCTGCCACTGGTGTCACTTTTCCATTGGCATAATCTCTTTAATAGACCTTCATTTTACTCAATGTACCTCACTCAGAGGGTCAAATCATTCACAAGGCAACAGGCAGGAGCCTAGAACCTGACTGATGTCCAAGGGCGCAAGCTACAAACTTCATGCTGTAAACCAGGGAGATAGCACAAAAGTTTAAAAATGGACACTGCTGTCAATCTACAAGGCAAGATGTAATTGAAGGCAAATAATGTTTGATGGGAGAGGTCATGCTACTAAAGGCAATGCAGATTGGGCAGCTCTGTGCCTATTGCAATACTTAGCCACGTTAATCAAAGAGGTAGAGGGGGTCAAGCTGCCACCTTCCCTGTGGCCTCATTCTTCTTTAAAAAATAAATAAGCCCAAGAAAAAAAATGTGATATTGCTGCTTACCAGTCCCTGGATGTGGTGGCTGCATTTGTTTTTCTTTTTGCAGGAAAATAATATCTTTTGCAAACACAAAATATTCTGTTGGGCCTGACAGACCCCCAAGTATCCTTGTAACCATCTATGCACCAAACTGAAATCTCAAGCCAACGTTATCTGTCTTCCCAGGGAAGATGTTTGTAGTCAAAATCAGTAGTGAGCCTAGGGTGGCAACACAGCTCCTCCATAACTACAGTACAGAGAGAGTGTTGTCACCTTATGTATTACTGGCAAAATCACCAAGAAAACGGATACAGCCAGCACATCTAAAAACAGCTATATATTACATTTTGTTTTTGGTTTAAATAAATTCAATTGCTCACAGCATTCCCCCTACCAGTTGAAATGCATCAGAATCTCAAACGCTAGCAAGGAATCACTGATGGAACAACATCCCAATGGTTGAATGAAGAAGCAACATCACTGGAGAAGGCAAGCTGCCATAGCGATTTTTACATTCTTGTTGTTGTTAAGTTGTCTCCAGCGACATAATCAATAGTATGACATAGCCCTAATAAAGCATGTTTTCTAAATTCGCTCACTGAAGCACAGATACATTATTTGTATCATTTGAGAAGAAATCCTAATTATTTTACCAGTGACTGAGTGAAGAGTACTGGAAAACATGACTTGAATAAGGACAACAGGTCTGCGAAACATACGGCTCATAGGATTCACTTAATTTGAAAAGAGAGCAGTTTATCGAACACACTTACTTTTCTGGATAATCAAATTTGAACAGCGTAAGGAACTTGCTGCAGTTGGCAAACGTCAGTTAATCTGAGCTGCCCTCCAACAAATAACGATCTATTTTATATTAAGTGGCTACATGCACGCTCATATATAAACAAGTGAGGAATCGGTGGAGGCCCAATTCCCAGAATGCTCATCATCATACAACAATCAGCACTAATACAGAAGCAGACAATTACTGTGACTTATTTGCACCGCTTTGTGCAGTTTTGCCGATAGAGGGGGAAGTGGAAATTATTTCACATTATCTTGTAACATGGTGGTCATTGGTAACAGATATAATGATCGGCAATCAGAGCTCAGACACTCGGGTGAACTGCTCGCTACAGATGTTATATATAGACCATGACTCACTCCTAATCTCCCCTCATGACACCGCTTATAGGGGAACCGTCATCTTGTTTTTTATTGAGGACATGAAAAAAGCTCCAGTGATAATGCCTCTGAGATACACAGCAATGTAAAATTCACAGGCATTCCAACACACTGAAAGTCTGTAATGGAAAGGGGTCCAAGCAAATATAGCATTATGGATGGCAGTAAAATTTTATATTGAGAACAGAGTGTGAAGAACTTATTAGAGGATATTTACACTGGATGGATGCTGGATCAGATAATAGCCTACTAAATATAGGCTAGGCTTATAAAAAGTGTAACTACAAAAACACTGTTCTAAAGAGAACCTGTCAGCTATGCCACATTTTCTAAAGTAAAAGGACCTTTCAAAAAGCATGCACCACAGGTTGTTTACGATTACCTCTATCAGCAGAAGAGACTTTTCTGTTATGACCCTCTGACCCTGGTTTCACTTTATTCCAAAAATCCTAAAGCCCTTATCTTTTGGACCAAACCACCCACTACCCACAGTTCCTTAGGTGACTAATAGGGGTGCTCTCACTAAACATGAGGATGGCTGGTTGGTGAAACATTTGGAAGACCAGGAGGTGCACAGATGAAAATTCCTAGCTAACATAGGTACCTGCTTTTATGTAGGATTTTTATTAAATGACAGGTTTGCTTTAAAGATTTACAACTGGGTTTATGCAAAAAACTAAATATTCAGTCTTAAAACACAATAACTGTGCAAGCTTTTTATGAAATATTTACATTGGTTTTTCTTATTACGTTTTTCAAATGCTGAGTCTAACTCTACAAAGAATCTTAGATAAACATAAAGTGAACCTGTGCTTTGCCAATGCCACTGCGGTTTGCTTTCAGACTCTCCCTGACAGAAGATCCAAATAGATGTACTGGTCTAAACAGAGGAGACAGGGAAGAAACTTTACAGAAAAATAGTGTCCTTGTCCTGCATTTACCAGGCTAGTAACATGGCTCCTCCTCTTGATTCAAAGCATTTAATGTAATGGTATTGTTCCACATACTTGCTATTGGATGATTCTTCTTTCCTACTGAATTTGATGGAGTGCAAATCATATGTGGAAAAAACAATTATACTGAATGTTGGAAACTTGAAATAGGATTTTTGTACTCTCCAAAAAAATTGTTTTTGTTACACACTAGGTATAGCGACACCTACAGGATTAGTGGCTAGACACAAAATAGAAAAAAAAAAAAAGAACGAAACCAAAAAAAAGCAGCCCAGTAGGGTGGTAGCCAATCTCCCCAAACACAAACACACACCCCGAAACAACGCAGTTAAATAGCAAAAAATTGCAAAATTTTTACAACATTTTTACTCACATGCAAGCCGGGGGGTGCCGTTTCCTCTAATGAAAGCAGAGAGAATGATTTTATGGAGAGTACGAAAAAAAAATCCTTTTCTCTCCCGTTCTTTGGAGTACAGCCATTTCTTTAAATCATCACTTACATGTCCCAAAGCAGTGCCAAAACAGAATTAATAAAAATAAGATGGAAAACTTGCCGTCTCGTGCCATACAATCCATCCCCAAAACTTATTGCTCCTAATCAGTTTACAGGCATGGGGGCACCTTAGGTTTCTAAATATTACAAAGCTGCTATTCTGGCACAAGCCAAATATTGGTTAACTTCTTCATCTGATGCCTTTTGGAAACAAATTGAACCTCATGTGTTGAGAACTGATTCTAAAATGCTGTTACTATGCCAACATAAATCAGTTTTGGACACTGACAGCCTCCTGTCGTGTCAGAAACTCTAATATACAAGCCTCAAAGGGTATACCAATCTGCTCAATGTGATACTTACTTCTCCTCTCACCGCAACTTACATCTCCAAACTTGGATCTCATCTCCTGGACCGCAGCAGGCATCCACTATGTCAGAGATCTCTTTATAGGCTCCCAATTGGGGACCTTCCACAACTTCTGTCATACTTATCACTTAAGCTACAAATAATTTTACGAATACCTCCGAATTAAACATGTGATACAATGGAAAGATGACGCTCCAATTCAGGATTCTCTCAAATCCTTCGACAACCCATCAGCCCTAAGCTACCTCATTTCAGTCTAATATGCAACCCAACAGAGGTCTCTACAACAAAGAAAACAGCCCACAATGGAATTCTGGGAACAAGAACGAATACCCATTTGCCAATGAAACTCCATAAACAGAAAACCTTTTACGGTCTCAAAATTTATATCCCACTGGGAAGCAGCCCAAAAACTACTCCATAAATGGTACTACATTCCTCACAGAGCAGCGATCTTTAAAAATCACTCTCTACTCTGCTGGAGACAATGTGGTCATAGAGGAAATCTACCGTATGCCTGGTGCTACTGCCCCAACTTTTGGAGTGAGGTCTTGACACTAATTGTCTCTGTCACCCATATTCCCTGAGCTCCAGACCCCAAAGCAGCCTTATTGGGAGTTGGGATTGAATACTGGCTAAAGCAATTTCACACTTTTGTAACGCACACCTTTATTGCGGCCAGACTCACACCAGCGAGATTATGAAAAAATACATTCATACAGTTTAAATACAGTTATTCAAATAATCAACACTAAAGCCTTCTATGAATATCTATTTGCCAAAGCCTATCTAGAATTGAGTACCTTCTGGCATCAGTGAGGCCCTTGGCTGCAGGATCACAGACGCATTGCATGCAGTATATATGGGAATACCTTTATATTTGTGTTAATTCTTTTTTTTTTAGCATACCGCCTTCTGTTCTTCTGTGATTTTTCTTCTCAGTTAGGAATTCTTTTCTTCCTTTCATTACATGCCATGCGGTAGAGGGGTATGAGATCTTTCTACTGGTTCTGCTTAATTTCTACCATAGAAACTTATACCACTACTATTTTATTGCTGTCTATGTCATGAAGCACAGATACTTTACTGTATGGTAGCTCTTCATGTGTCCACCGCAGGGAATCACTGGCTCTGCAGAGAGCCACGAATACCTGCTGCCATCTGCGTCCTGTTATTTTAGTGAACGGGGCCAGTGGCTGCACCAAACTGCTGGGAACTGCAGCAGGAACTGCCCCTACAACTTGCACTGGCCTAAAGCAATGGTGTTAATGTAGCCTTTCAGACAGCTAAAAGATCACTGGTGTCAGTGGTTAGTCATCTGAGAGGCAGAAGTTGCTCACAGCTCAAAGAACCCCTATAACCTCTGCTGCAAAAGGCTTATCTAGCTAGCTGAAGTCAGATGATGAATGAGGATGGTGCAGATGCAGTAGTACAGGCCTAGACACACATTTTTAATTAACGATTAAAAAAAATAAAAAATGCATGTTGGAGCTGGGCTTTAGGTCCCCTGCCCCTCCCCACCCCTGCCTTTTCTAATTAGAAAATGAACAGCTGAGCCACATGAATAGCACATCCAATATTTTGGTGCACCCTAATTCAGCAGGTTGTTAGGAGCATCAGGTTTTTCCAGTAATTATGTGTCATGCTGGAAAAGGCTGCTGTATTGTTAACCTGGTTTAGACTCTAAATTCAGCACGCTGGATTTTTAAATTATGAAGTGTTAAAAATCTTGGTTTATTTTCTTGCTCCAGATGTCTTCTTTGCCTATTCTGTGCTGTTTAATTTTCAACATTTGTAGCCAATGAAATTAAGTTCTGTTAACCTGATAGAGTGAAGTTACAAAGAATGGACTTACCGTATATACTCGAGTATAAGTCGTTCCGAGTATAAGTCGAGGCCCTAATTTACCACAAAAAAATGGGAAAAACGTATTGACCCGAGTATAAGACGAGGGTGAGAAATGCACAGCTACTGCAAGTGGAAAAGAGGGTCAACAATGCCCATTTGCAGCCTCACTGTGCCCATTTGCAGCCTTACTGTGCCCATTTGCAGCCATAGGTCCCCTGAACTTCAAACTCGGTAGTTAAGGGTTCCTAGATGCCCCCTAGCTGCAGCCAAAATTTGGGGTCTCTGAACCCAAAGGGTCCCGAAATGACATTGCAGCAGATGGACACAGTTGACCGAATTTGGGGCCCTGTATCTCAGGGCCACTTAGTGCTAAGAACCCCAAATTTGGTGTGCAAACCCAGTGGAACTAGCACCATAAAATTTCTAAAGCTGGGGTTTCTAGCACCAAATGGCCCCGAGATACAGGGCCCCAAAAATCAGTTCAGAAAATGTCAAGCACTTTTCTGCAGCAGAGAATGACATTTTCCGAACCGAATTTGGGGCCCCGTATCTCAGGGCCACTTAGTGCTAGGAACTTCAGCTTTGGATATGTTATGGTACCAGGTCCACTGGGTTTGCACACCAAATTTGGAGTTCCTAGCATCAAGTGGCCCTGAGATACGGGGCCCCAAAGTCAGTTCGGAAAATGAAATTTTTTGCTGCAGAAAAGTGCTTGACTCGAGTATAAGTCGAGGGGGGCACTTTCAGCACTAAAAAATGTGCTGAAAAATTCGACTTATACTCGAGTATATACGGTAAAAGGGATCCTGTCAGAACAGCAATATGGAGACTAACAATTCTGCGGCTATTTGTCATCCTTTATTCAATATTGTGTGTGTCACCAACATGAAACTATTCTATACCCTAACCCTCGGTTACCTTAAAGAAAAAAGTTTTGGTTAGAGATGCACCTTAAAATTCCAGTTTTGTGGCAGCCCAAAGAATCTGCTAAAAATAAATAAAAGGAACTCTGGCTGCTATACTTATCTTGGGGACAGTCCCTCACAGATTAACCCACTCAGCAATCCTGGAATGGTCTTCTTCAATACTGAATGACACCCAGCTCCCTCTGGACTCACAGCACAATGCTGCAGAGAGCAGCATCAATTCATTACATGACACATGACATGAAAGAGGTGAGTGAAGAGAACCTGTGATGTCACCAGACCGTAGGTGTCTGAAAAAACAAATATATGTATACAGAGGGGCATATGGTGGTGCTTTAATGGGCAGGAGGGGAACATGAAAACGGAGTTGGCCTTTAAAGTTGGTTATGAACCTCAGACACGAAACATCGAGAAAGCCTATCCATCTATAATGTGTATGCATCTCTATTTAGAGCACAAAGTGTCATTTATGTCTGCTGCCTCGTTTCTCTACCATCTGTACGAGTTGCTTCAGACAAGTTTTCCTGACACCAAGAGAAAAATGGTGACGGGAAAGGATCTTCAGCAGATTGACAGCCTCAGCTCTGTTCCAGTGAGCTGTGTGGAGGGGGTGTGAATCTTCCCTTCAATCAGCTCTCAGAGCTCTCCTCACTGAGCTCTGCAGTGCGGTAATTTCAGATCTCCACCCCCTTTTTTTCTGACAGCTCAGACAAGCTTTAATAATTCTAGACTTTGAATGGATATAGATACGAGAAGACTGAAGATAAACAGGTTTAGGTTATGTATGGGGATTTGTTTCACCTCTGTGTATCACCTGAGGTTAGTCACCTCACTGGGTATATACTGGGTGTTTACAACCACTTTAAGTTACATTTTAGACCATATAACATTTCATAAGCTGATGAGTAAAGCAGACCTGTAGTGCAAAGGTTGAGAATCACTTGAAGTTAATCTGTCATGATAAAAAGTATGGAAGATGCCATTGAATTCACCTTTTGAGAATGCCAGTTACCTGGCTGTCATATCCATACTTTGACTTAAAATCTTTCTGTGTAACTGACCCAGAACAAGTATATATAGAAGGAACACTGGCATTTTTCTGACATCTGTTTATAGCAGACTAGTGTGTCTGTGACTCAAAGTACTGAAGCCAGACATAGCCAGCACACTTGCATTACAAAAATTAAAGCGGGGTTCCACCCAAATTTTGAACAATATCTGTATGTATTCTCTTCCTTGCCTAGATGCTGACATGCCGTTTAAAAAAATTTAAATCGCCGTAATTACCTTTTATTTTTCTATTCTTCTTTGCACTTCCTACTTCTCCTCCCGTGGGAGTAGGCGTGTTTCTAGCCTCTCCCAGACTCCTGGGAGCTAGTCTCAGGCTTCCCAGGATGCCACTGAGCATGTGCGGGAACGAGCGGTGAATGCTGGGAGCACAGCATTCACCACATCCAGGAAATAAATGCTTGTGGGCTTCAAATGCCCACAATGAAGATGGAAACCACCTGCAGTGAATAATATAAGTTATTCTTTCCGACGAAATCTGACACAGGCGGACATATTACACACAATATGTCTGTATGTAATGCTGAGAAGAAGAGTTTGTGAATGAACTAAAAAAAAAAACGATAGATAGGTGGACCCCCGCTTTAAACTTACTCTCCCTAGAGAAGAGGTGTTTAGGAGGGGGTGACAATGATATACAAATTCTTGAATGGTGACTCTAGCATTGGGAGTAAACTTTTAAAACCTTCGATTACTAAAAAAACCAAACAAACATAAAAAAAAACACATAGCCACACACTGAAGCTGGAGGAAAAGCTATTCAATCCTAAACTGCGTTAAGGACTCTTTACTGTCAGGACATGGAACTCCCTTCCACAGCTGGTGTGGTGCAAGTGGGGAATATAGGCAAGTTCAAATTTTTTTTTTTTAGATATGTTAAAATGTACAGGGATAGGGAAAACAGAAGCCATGCATGCACACACATTCACACACTCTCAGGTTAAATTGGATAGACCAGTGTCTTTATTCAACCTCACCAACTATGTAACTTGCATATTCAGAACGAGTCCAGAAATGGGAGCCTCCCATACGCTTCTTATGAGAAAGGTTTATTTCTCATAGGGGTAAAAAATGTAATGTTTTTACATAACAAATTGAAAAGTATTGGAATTCTGCATAGGCACCAGATGCTGCTGCTGTTCTATGCAGAAATTCAGCTTTTTACAAGTACTCTTTAAACAGAGGTGCTTCAACAAAGGATAGATGTGCCGATAAGCGTGAAATGAGTGACCTGGGTGTTCCAATGTACCGGAATTTGTATATTTCTATTATTTTGTTTTTACATGTGGTAGCCTAGCATACAGTGTGACCAGTTTCCTTATCTGACCTCATAATCTTCCAAAACTACTTTGTTTTCTGTGTCTTTCTTTACTAGTCTTTCTTTATTATCAAAACATTCGCCTCTAGCTTCTTCCTAAGCTCACTTTTGATTCCTTAAGTTTTCCTGTGAACTGTAGACTTTTCAGTTATTATAACTCTGATGCTCCTGGGTAAAGGAAAAAAGAATCCAGTGAGCAATTCTTCATCCCAAAGCTTTTATATTCCTTTCAACACAAAACCTTGCAGGAGAGAATAAAAGTGATGGCAAGACAATTAGTGATGCCCATAATACTTCAGGAGCCATTAGCCCAAGAACATACATGTGCCACTGTAAAAGCATGATGGAACCTTTGTACAGCCAGGCTGAATGTACCCCCACAGTTGATCGATCAACTTGCTGGATTTTACATACGATTATCGCTAGCGGCTGTTAGGCCAGCCATAGACAGAGTGTTGACAGGGGAATCCTTCCGGCCCAGCCATTGTGTTCTCCCAGCGGGGGAAGATATCACCACTGGGAAAACACAGTCAATATTGCTAGCGGCTATAATATTGCACATAAAATCCAGCAGGCTGGCTGTACCCAAGTTGATTGATCAACTTGGATACATTCAGTCTGCCTATACATGGCTCGAATCTCCACAGGTTCTTGTTGCACTGGCCAAGATTTGAACAGTCTATGGCCGGCTTTATAGCTACTAGCAATAATTACTGTGTTCTTCCCAACCCCCTACTGGGAGAACACAATGGCTCAGTGGGAGGGATTCCCCTGTCAATTTGTGTTGCAGGAAAGAAATTTGCGCTGTCTATGGAAGGGCTAAGTGGACAGTATTTTCCCTTGGTGCTCTGCAGCCTGAAGACCAATTTGTTAGTGTGATAGAAGGAAACTGACCACAGTTGGAGACCCAGTAAAAAAGTTCAGCACACCATGGCAAACCATAGAACACAAGGGAGGCATTGTAGCGGCTTTTTTTGCTAAGTCAACACAACATGGAGATCAAACTCTGCGAGCTTGGTTGATCTATTAAAAGATGGTGACATTATTGTGCACATGCAGTGTGTCAACTTTGGTCTAATTCCAAATTGGCCATCACATACAGTAAGGGCTTTTGGGACAGCAGAGCTTTGACAGTCTATAAGAAAATAGTATATTACACATGGGTAGTAGCTCTAGTGGGAAATGGCACCACTCTCTAATAAACCAAAGTCCCAAAAGCATTATTACACATATGCATGTTGGTGCCATTTTGAGTTTGTCCAAAGTTGCTTCAGCGCATGCTCAATAATGCCAGCATATTTTACTAGACCAGCTGACTAAATGGCGTGTACGAAGGAATGGGAAAGGTGTCACTTATTTATGACTATGCAGCTCCAGTGCCATTTTTTGCTGCCGTTATTACCGAAACTCAGTACCATCTTCATGAAGTCTAACTTCAGCATTCTATCTTTACATTTCTTTTGCTAACCATACATACTGTGCCACAGTCTTGCGTTATTTTACTTTGTGGATACAGTTTTTTTGTTTTTTTTTTATGAAATGCTTTACCATCAAGTGAAAAATAGTTCTATTAACAACTGCATGTAGGTTAAAGAAGTTATTAGTGCTTTTAACAATGAGTTCCTTACTTTTTCTGTGGCTGGTGCAGAGGTGAGAAAGACACTCAGCATGATAATTCCCATTAAATTTTCTTGGAAAAAAAATGATCCTTGTGATTGCGATGTTCAGATAATCGAGGTGATTTCATAATAAGTGATCATACTGTTTGGTTTCAGATTCATTCTGTGGAAACCAACAGCTGATAGTTCTAATGCTGAGAAAGCACAACTGGAACACATGCCTAAAGGGGTTAAACAGACCTAAACAAGCTATAGGCAAACCATGACCAACAGGGCTTGCGAACATTAGGAGGTTAACACAGATTTGAGTACCATCTTCCAGGTTATTGGGAGTGAATAATTAGCTGCTTGTATAAAAACATCTGCCAAACAGATTTGAGAATCTAGAAGGAGTCCACTTCAAAATTTTGCCATTTTGATAATCAAACATACCGTGCCACAATCTTATTTTCAGATAATAAATTTTAATTTACAAGGCCAAGGCAACGATCCTAATGAAGATTAATTACTGCAGTGCCTTCCATAAAGCTCAGTGCAGCTTCTTCCTTACTTACTGTCAAAACACTAATGAAAATATATTGTGTTGTTAAAGTCTATTCTCTGGCCATTGTCTGGGTGCAAAAAATGGCCAAAACATTAAATACACAGAAAAAAGGTGAAAATCTGGGTCAAAAGACATACTTTTATGTCAAAAATTAGATTATCAAAATACAGTTTTGCAATAATATTATAAAACCTGACTACAAAATCATACCAAGGCAACTCTTTCAAACTGGTCCAAATACAAATTCTTAGGATAGCCCTGGGTGTGCCCCACATACTTTTAGCCCCAATAAAATATAACACATAATTCTCTCTTATTCATGAGAAATTGTAATACTTTAAATGTACACTTATCTAAATGACATCAGGAAGCAACCATTATAGAGATGAGACTGTACTAGGAGAAAGCAACCTGGGATCTGACTAGAAGTTTATGACAAGACCCAAGGGCTAAGTCTGGCCATACACTAGTAGAATCTCGAATGTTTGTAGGAAAATTCTCAGTACATTCGATGACCTGATGAATGCCGTTCAAAAAGACTTTTTGTTTTCTTTTAACATTTGATTTTGGAATGAATTTATTTTCCCAAATGAAAACCACATTCCATACACTGAAATCAATTTGTTCGAGAAAAAAAATTCCACCCTTCTTTGAATTTTCTCATCAAACTGGTCACAAACGGAATTTGGACCCCACTAACAATTAGAAAACTGAACAAAGGCTCTTTAAACAAACATTTTTGAACAAAATTCTACCAGTGTGTGTGGTCAGCTTAAAGCAGAGCTTAAGGTTGGCTTCACACTGCTCCAATGTCGTCCTGTTGTACTTTCGGCAAAGTGCATATAACTTAAAACAAGTGTAGTGCTATCCCAACTCAAGTATAAATCACAAATGAATAAATAATTGTGCATTACCACTTGACGCCCCGCCCACAGTATTTATACTGCAGGTGGGTGGCACAATTGTGTACCTGTAAGCTGCTGGCTGATGGGTGCACTGCTCCCAGGACCACTGTGTCCACTGGACACAGTTTGAGGCTCCTGGTACCAGAAACATTTTTGCCCTAAATTTATGACGAAATCTGATTTTATTGGGTATGTTTTATAACAGAAAGTAGAAAATATGGGGGGGGGGGGTGTAAATGTTCAGTCTTTTTTTGTTTATATAGCAAAAAATGAAAGGATCCCGTGGTGATCAAATGCCACCAAAAGAAAGCTCTATTTGTGTGAAAAAAAAGGATACGTATAATTTTGCATGACCAAGCAATTTCCAGGCAAAATAGCACAGTGTTGAATAGCAAAAAACGGCCTGGTCATAAAGAGGGTAAAGCCTTCCTTGTGTATTTGTTTTTTTACCACACACGTGAATACGAGCTCTTATAGGACATCCAGTTGATTTTTTCCACCTTTCTGTGAATAACCAACACCAGGTGTACGCTCAACTTGGCCCCCAAAAAATGAAAGGTCATAAAGCACTTGTGTCCCCTTTAAATGGGATCCTTTTTCCTCCAGCACCTTATGCACAGGTATAGTCTAGAGGTCGACCGATATATCGGCGGATATTTGGTGTTTTTTTCTTAATCGGCATCGGCCGATTGTGCTGATAAAAAAGGCCGATATAACTCAGCGCGACTTGCAAATGACTTCTGAAGTCAATACAAGTTGCCTGTAGTCTTCTGTGAAGCACTTCTCTCCCCTCTCTGGGCAGCCTGCCAAATCTGATAAAAAGAACCTGAATTGAGACAATGTTTACACTTCTAAATGAGCTGAACTCCCTGTGTAGAAGCTCTCAGTTTAACCATTTAAAGACTAAATCTTTTCTGACACTTGTTGCTTACAAGTAAAAATCCTGTATTTTCTGCTAGAAAATCACTTAGAACCCCCAAACATTATATATATTTTTTTTAGCAGAGACCCTAGGGAATAAAATAGCGGTTGTTGCAATATTTTATGTCACACGGTATTTGTGCAGCGGTCTTTCAAACGCAATTTAAAAAAAAAAAATACACTAATAAATTTTAAAAAAAACTAAGCAGTAAAGATATGTTTTTTTTTTTTATATATTTTTTTTAATCTAAATTATACATACAAGTGAACTGATTGGAGGTTTGTTTTGTTTAATAAATGTTTAAATGTAAAAAATTTTCTGTATCGACTTAGGTTGCTTTCACACTGCAGCGGGCATGCGTTGATGGTAAAACGCTGCTAGTTTTAGCGGCGCTTTACCGTCATTTTAGCGGCGCTATTCGGCTGCTAGCGGGGAGCTTATAACCCAGCTAGCAGCTGAGGAAGGTGTTAAATGCGCTCCTGAAGCGCCACTGCCGAAACGCTTTGCAGGCGCTTTGGCAGCGGTGCGCATTCATTTCAATGGGCAGGAGTGGTGGTATACACCGCTCCAAAGATGCTGCTTGCAGGACTTTTTTTTAACATCCTGCCAGAGCATCGCCTCAGTGTGAAAGCACTCGGGCTTTCACACTGAGACTGCAGGGGAGCCGTTTTACAGGCACTTTACAGGCGCTATTTTTAGCCCAAAAGCGCCTAAAAAAAGCACCAGTGTGAAAGGGGTATAACTGTTAAATTTGATGAGATGAAGGAAAAAAAAAAAAAAAAAAAAAAAAAAATCGGCCTAATATATTGGCCCCAAAAAATCGGCATCACATATCGGCCACCAAGATTTCTAAATATCGGCATCGGCCAGAGAAAAACCCATATCGGTCGACCTCTAGTATAGTCTATTTAATCGATATCATCAGCAAGAAATATCACCCTCAATCCTATCCTCCAGCATATAGTGTTAAAGAAGAAACAAATACTCCATAGAGCTTTACCTTACAAACATGCTAAAATTGCACTCGCATTATATGGTGCTCTCAAAGGCACCCCCAATTAGAGCATATGCAAAACTGCTAGTATTCCGGCTTGCAATTTTAGTACTGCACTTCTTGTATGGGCGTGTCTACCTACTAACATGATCCAAGGCTCCACTCCTGCACGTTTTATCACCAGGAGACACGAATTCCCTCAGGGATTTCTGAAAACATTAGGTACACCTGTTCAATTGCTTGGTACCACAAATTGCTAATCAGCCTATCACGCGGAAGCAATGCATTTAGGCATCTAAGCGTGATGAAAACTACTTTGCTTAAGTTACTTAAACAGAGCATCAGAATGGGGAAGAAAGGGGATTTAAGTGACTTTGAACATGGCATGGTTGTTGGTGTCAGACGGGCTGGTCTGAGTATTTCAAAAACTGCTGATCTACTGGGATTTTCACACAGACAGCCATCTCTAGGGTATACAGAGAATGGTCCGAAAAAGAGAAAATATCCAGTAAACAGCAGCTGTGTGGAGAAAAATGCCTTGTTGATGTCAGAGGAGAATGGGCAGACTGGCTTGAGATGATAGAAGGGCAAAAGTAACTCAAATAACCACTCGATACAACCAAGTAGAGCTGCACAATTCTGTATAAAATGATAATCACAATTGTTTTGCTTAGAATAAAGATCACGATTCTCTCACCATTCTCGCGGCGTAACATCATCTCTCACATTAAAAAAAAAAATTGGGCTAACTTTACAGTTTCGTTTTTTTCCCCCAAAAAAATTACGTTTGAAAGACTGCTGCGCAAATACAGCATGACATAAAATATTGCAACAAATGCTATTTCATTCTCTAGGGTCTCTGCTACAAAACATATATAATGTTTTAGGGTTCTAAGTAATTTTCTAGCAAAAAATTAGTCTTACAGGCCGAAGTTCACCCCTTTGATCTAAAACAGTGGTTCTCAACTCCGGTCCTCAGGACCCACTAACAGGCCAGAATTTAAGTATTACCTTGGGGAGATGCAGACTAGAATACTGCAATCGCTGAGCAGCAAATTATATCACCTGTGATGTATTTCAGTTATCTTGCAAACCTGGCATGTTAGTGGGTCCCGAGGACCGGAGTTGAGAACCACTGATCTAAAAGAACCAAAAGATACATTGTATCTCTTCTCTATCTCTCAGCGCTGAGGAATGTTGATAAACATTTGCCTGCTTTTTTTTTTTTTTGACAGCTCGGCCCTGCACGGTTTACATAGAATCGCGGAAATAGCCGATTAGGATCGTGAGTGGGGTTGAATCGAGATTGTAATTTTTTAACTATTAATCGTGCAGCTCTACAACCAATGTATGCAAAATACCATATCTGAATGCACAACACATCGAACTTTGAAGCAGATGGGCTACAGCAGCAGAAGACCACGACGGGTGCCCCTCCTTTCAGCTAAGAACAGGAAACGGAGGCTACAATTTGCACAGGCTCACCAAATTGGAAAATAGAAGATTGGAAAAATGTTGCCTGGTCTGATGAGTCTCTATTTCAGTTGCGACATTCAGATGGCAGCGTAAGAATTTGGCGTAAACAACATGAAAGCATGGATTTATCCTGCCTCTTATCAACAGTTCAGGCAGGTGGTGGTTTTGGAATGGTGTGGGGATATTTTCTTGGCCCACTTTGGGCCCCTTAGTACCAACTGAGCATTGTCTAAATGCCACAGCCTACCTGAGTAATGTTGACCATGCCCATCCCTTTATGACTACAGTGTACCCATCTTCTGATGGCTACTTCCAGCAGGATAATGCACCATGTCACAAAGCTCAAATCACAATGAGGTCACTGTACTCCAATGGCCTCCACAGTCACCAGATCTCAATCCAATGGAGCACCTTTGGGATGTGGTGGAACAGGAAATTTGCATCACGGATGTGAGCCGACAAATCTGCAGTAACTGCATGATGCTATCATGTCAATATAGAGCGAAGCCTCTGAGGAATGTTTTCAACACCTTGTTGAATCCATGCCATGAAGGATTAAGGCAGTTGTGAAGGCAAAAGGGGGTCCAACCAGGTACTAGCAAGGTGTACCTAATAATGTGGACAGGGAGTGTATATATTATTTACTGAGGGTATCAACCTAAGGATTAAAAATAGTTCATGTTGATTGAGAGAGTCAGGTTCTGCTTTAAGGCCTAAGAAACTAGTGACCAGGCCTGAGGCAAAACGCTAAAAATGCAGCAAGTTTACAGGTCCAATGAAATACTACCACCCCCATCAAATCATTCTTTGCAGCTATTACCTTTTGTACCACCACCCCCTCCCTTTAGAATGTAAGCTCTACGAGCAGGGCCCTCCTGTACCCTTTGTATTGAACTGTACTGTAATTGTGTTGTCCCCCTTATACATTGTAAAGCGCTGAGTAAACTGTTGGCGCTATATAAATCTCGTATAATAATAATAATAATAAATACTATTTCTGGTTTTAAATAAAAATATTGAAGAGTCTGCCTTCATTTTTGCCATCTCATCAGCCTCAATGTCCTTAGTAAAGTGGTTCTAATGGCTCAAGTTGTTTTTTACCTTAATGCATTCTATGCACGAAGATAAAAAAAACTCTGTGTGCAGCTACCCCTAGGCTCTTCTTATACTTATCTGAGCCCCATCTCGATCCAGCGATGAGCATTGGAGCAGCGGCTCTCCCTCCTCATTGGCTCACACAGCTGTGGGTGGCATTCACAGCCAGTGAGCCAATGAGAAGAGAGAGGGGGGAAGGGTGAGCAGTCTTCTGTGTGTGGATTGACACACAGAGCGCAGCTCTGGGGGCACTCAACAGGGGGAAGGAGCCAGGACCGCTGGCGGGGGACGAAAAAAAAAAAGAAGAGGATTGGGGCTGCTCTGTGCAAAACCATTGCACAGAGCAGATAAGTATAACATGTTAGCTATTTTTTTTTATTCTTTACTTTAGATTTACTTTAAGAAGCACCTTCTGTATCCTTATGGCCATGAAAAAGTCTTACAAAACATCTTACCAAATACGAAAGACTTAAGAAAAAGTGTTAAGATTGCGGATTATTTCACACTTCTACTAGTTTTCTGTTGAAATTCCTATGCCAACAGCTAACCATGTTGCCAAGCAATAAACTGGTATTTTTAGTCCCAAAGTTGTTTGATGATACAGTATTAAATCCTTAAGACATTCAGATGCTGCTAAGTAAACAAAGTGATCATGCATGTTGAGTCATTTAGTTCAATGCCCTCAGTTTGCCCCATGTGCCAGGGAGCACACACTGGTCATAATGCACATGCAAGTGAACCATTCTGGTGAAAGAAGTAGAGTGGCAAAGTAAGCTACAGAGGACAGATTACCAACTAGAGGAAAAAGCTGGCAAGAACAAGAAAACTATAGATTCTGACTATCCATATGATAGCAATTGTTTTCTGAAGCACTGCATAAATACTGCTCATGCACAGGTTTTGTTTCTTAGAAATTCTGAACAACATCCCTTAATATCAATATAGTCTCTCTTTTAAACAGTACAGTATTGATTCTGCTGCTGCACTGCAAAATTTACAGTTGACATTGGACATTTCAGAAATGAAAGAATCTGGACAAATCCTAGGTTTCCCAATGTTTTAAAGTAAACATCTAAAAAAGGAGAGAGACCAGAATATGTTCTATTGTGAAAGACGTGTCATTCTCACTCACTACAAAGTGGCTGGAGCAGATAATGCAACAAGGCAGAGCAGCAATGGAGCTTTTTGTGCTGAATAAATGTTCCAGTAGTGGCATGAAAGATGCTTCCATTGTGTAACAGAAATTCTGTAACCGAGGTCAACATGTCTGAATGCAAGGTCAATAATAGCTGAAACTTTGGACATATGATCTATGGCACGTATGATAACACAGTGCCATCTAGTAGGTTGAGTTGGGAAATGTTCGCCAATACAAACTAAGTAGAAAGAAAAGATACGCCCATGTGGGATTGTCTACCAAAACTTTCCAAATAAAAGATTAGCAGCATAGCTGACAGGACTCCATAATGACATAATAATAACGAAGGTGTGTGCCAGAAGAAAGCACACCTGAGGATGATACGATCGCTCGATTTCATGCATTGCTAGTAGAGTACAGCCTGGTGTCCTGGTTGCCTATGGAGATTGTGAAGCTGCTATGGCCTAAACCAAGTACCCTTTTAGCGTATTGTTATTGTACAAAGACCATTATTCCTGCTCATTCTTTTGGAAGGATAGATAGTATGTGTGCATGTGTTGAAAGTCTTGAATTGTTTTTCTTAAAATTGTATGTACAGAATTTTGTATCATTGTGGTAAAGCATATTAATACATTACAGAGGTTTATATGCTTCTGTGCTTTTACTGCAAAGAACTTTAAAAGATGCAAAGCAAAACTGTCGGAGAGAGGAGTAAACTATCTGTTTTTTTGCAGGGAAATTACCATTTGAAAACAGATGGTATACCTGTATTTGATGTAATGGATTGGTGCAATGCTCTGTGTCTCCTGTTGTCAGCATCAGTTTTCTTGAAGTGAACCTGCTCTTTGCTTATGTAGGGCCTGGGAAGTTCACTTTAAGACCTTACCAGCAGGAAATATTTCCCTTCCTTTCACTCCTTAACACTATGCTCACTTGCTGGGAGCAAAGAAAAGACCTGTGGAAGCTAGTCATTGCTGGCATAGAGCTAGGGTCTCCCAATGTGACAGAGCTGATCCATAGTGAATTACATGAAATTCCACACCTGGACAGGACCGGTATTTTCTTCATCTCCTGGCACTGAATAGAGAACTTTGGGAGCGAAAGCAAAGCAAGTATCTGCTAGCAGTATATGGGACATGAAAACAAACATGATACTGTGTCCTGAATGGGCAACGCCTGTTTACAACAAGGTGCAGTTCTCCAAGAAGGATCCTCAAAAAGATGTTTGATTTGTGTTGTGCGGCACTCCCAGGTCATACTTCTGGAGTTTGCCCAACTAATAAGACCTGGAAAAGAACAGGCAACAAGCATCCAATTTATGAATAAGGGTATAAACAAGCAGAGGTTTTGAAAGGTTGCGTTCAACCTGGGAGTTGGGAGTTGTTACCCATGTGGAAGGTCATTCTTATTGGAAGGAGGCTACATGTATACACACCCAACCTGGCAGATATGCCACTGGGGAGTCAGAGGAGAATGTTCAGTCCAAGTAGGCACATGGGAACCAGTTACATAGTTAGTCTGGTTGAAAAAAAAGACACAAGTCCATCTAGTTCAACCAATGACGTTGTCACATTGGGCTTTTTTGACAAGTTATTCTTTCAGAATTTTTTTCATCAGATATCAAAATCATTTTATATTATATAAACATGTACATTGCTAGCCCATAAAGACATTTTTACTTAATTATGTGAAACTGTATACTACCAGATATTACTAATGTATAAGTAGTTGCTACAGGCTACAGTGGCATGTCACATTATTAACCAAGCATTACATAAACCTCTTTTGAATTTTAATAATTTATTTGCCAGGTTTCATTTCAAGATGCATTATTTGGACACAGCAGAAACACAATTTTTCATTAAAGCATAGGGAGCTGTCTATTCCCGCTCTCCTCTCTTATATTACAAGCAGAGTGCGCTGATGTTAAAGCTTCTGGCCAAGAACAATAAATCTGATTTTAAGCGGGGGGAAAAAATAAAACACTGGAGATAAAGTGCTCCCTCTCCCCACACTTTGTCACTAATATGCTTTCCACAAGAGCTTATAAATGACCTTTGGTTTTATAGTGCTTGGAAGATACTCTGCAAAGCGCATTTATAACTGCTGCTGGGCTGCAGGAATCGCACTGGCGATAATCACAACTGGAACAGAGAGATATACAGGAGGAAAACCAGAAAAAAAATGAAATAAAGATTTTAAGCACAGTCTAGTTACATAATTCCCAGGAAAGCAGTCAATTTGTAAGTGCTTGTATATGCCAAGTATTTCAAAGCGTCACCACGTAGGGAAGCTGAAACAAAGATGACAGTTCTAGAGCTTATATTTTTTAAAACATTAGACAATGGACACGTTCATATTTTTGTTCAACTGCAGCTCCCTTATTGCCATCAGCAGCAGGACAAACCACCAGCCATGGTTTCATAAGTAGTTACATAGTTAGTATGGATGAAAAAACACACAAGTCCATCCAGCTCAACCCACAGAGAAAAAAAATACACAATCCTATACCCAGAGCTGATCCAGAGAGAGGCAAAAAAAAAAATGCATGATCCAATTTGCTCCAGTGGTGAAAGAATTCCATCCTGATCTCCAAAGAGGCAACTTTACCTAAAAATATTAGTATCCAGTTAAAGTTTGTGCATTTAGAAAAGAATCCAGGCCCTTTTTAACACAATCTACCGAGCTGGCCAAAAACAGATCTTGAGGAAGTCTATTTAACATTTTCACTGTTCTTACTGTGAAGAAGCCTTTCTGTACTTGGAGGGTAAACCTCTTTTCCTCCAGACACAAAGAGTACAGCATTTGTTCGAAAAATGTCCACTCATTGCCCCCTTTAAGCTCGGCTCAGATAGATGCGAATCGGATGCATTTTTAACCACATCTGATTCACATAACATGTGACTCAGACCAGATTTCAATTGAGCCGGTTTGCATATATCCAGGACGGCCATGGTCGGTTTCTCAAAAAGGGTCCTGTGCGATTTTTTGTCCGGTTTAGGTGCGAATTCAAGTAAGAATTTGCACCTGAACCAGTGAACAAAACTGCACCGGACTCTGGATTGCAAACCGCAGCAGCCGGACATGTGTGAACCTAGCCTAAAGCCTCCTACACACAATCCGATTGTTGGCCAATAGAGCGTCAGACTTTTGTCAAAACAGTGTGTGCTTGGATCTCATCTTGCATACTAACGACACACAATTGTCGGCCAACAAACATGAACGTAGTGACGTACTATGTGGAATTTCAGCTCTTGTGCGCCACCCTTTGGGCACCTTCTGCTAATGTAGTGTTTGGTGAGCATTGATTCCGAGCATGCATGTTTGTACTTTGGACTTTTGTGTGACGGACTTGTGTACAGACGATACAAAAATATGACAACAGACCATTGTCTGCCGAAAATTTACTAGCCTGCCATCCAACATTTGTTGGCCGAAAGTTGGACAACAATTGTCTGAAGGAGCGTACTAACGGTCGGATTTTAGGCCAACAGTCATCACACAATCCCCTGCCAACAATTGAATCGTGTGTACGAGGCTTTACTCTTATAAACTAAGCCTTACAGGAACTTACATTTAATTTATACAATATTAATTCATTTTAATAGATTTTTTTTCTTTTACTATTATATATACACCATATATTATTTAATATTTCTGTTAATATTGAGCTCAACTTAATTTGTCAGGTCGCAGGCTGAGGCAGGTCCAAGATCAGGTTTGTTTTATTCAACTTTACTGAGTTATGTCTATTGAAACAGAGTATCTGTTAAACAGTTCTTTATTGTTTAAATGTATAGGGCTTAAGTTTTGTCAATTTAGTTAAATATCTTAGTATTCGTAGTTTGTATTTCATTTTCCTCCAAGATCACATTCTGTGAGATGAGCCAAAATACACATATTCAACAGTGTGTTGCCCTTTAGAATTATCTTAACATGTTGGCAGCAATAGTGCAGAGACAGAACTGTATAACAAATAAAAAGCAGCCAAGGATGTAAAATACCGGATTTGTACTTAATCTGTGAATCCTCTGGCAGCATATCATTAAGGCCGACTTGTCCTACGATTTGGGACTGCAAAGTCGCATGTCAAGTCGTTCCCCATGATTTCCAATGACTACCATTCATATTAGTATGACTTCAAGTTGTGTCGACTTCAAAGTAGTCCCTGCACTACTTTGGTCCGACTTTGATGAGAGTTACACAGGCATTCCCTGAAATCGCGGCAAAAATCGTGGCAAAATCGCCACGATTTTTTTAAGTCGCGGTAGTGTGAAAGGGGCTTAAGGAGGGTATTTCTAGCAGTGTTAATTTAGTCGACTAAAACATTTTAGTCGACTAAATGAATACTATTTTAGTTGACTAAAATACAACTAAAACTAAAATCCATTTAAGTCAAAAGACTAAAATGAGACTAAAACTAAAATGCCATTTTTGTCAAAAGACTATGACTAAAACTAAATTGCAATTGCTGAAATGCACTGGAGATTTTAGTTGACTAAAACGTAGGACATTTTAGTCGACTAAAATGTACTGGAGATTTAGTCGATTAAATACGACTAAAACTAAAACAATTGCAGAAGACTAAAATGCCATTTTAGTCCTAAGACTAAAATCAACACTGATTTCTAGGTTGAACTTTTCTCTGAGCTGAGTTTTAAACACCGTTGAGTTAATATTTTAAACCAAGAAAAAAAAAAAAAGACCCCCCGTTTTTCAAGCAGCTCAGATTTAAATAGAAACTAACCAATCGATGTATCGACTTGAAGTGCACCACAAATCAAGACTGTCAAAATCTGATGCTGCTGATCATCAGTGAAAGTTGTTTTGTGTAGTTTCATGGAGTATCCGATTGAAGCTTTGCATAGTAAAGATGCAACTGGAGTACGCCATGAATGCAAGTAAATTGCTAATCACAAAATAGGTCCTTCCATATTCTATTTTGCAACAAGACAACACTCTCCCATGTCACACATTAATAACACACATTTACATTTGTTGGCAAAATAGTCAATCACAGAAGAGCTTTAAGTGTGCAGTATTGGGATCCTGGTTTAAATCCTCCCATCGGGGTTTGAATGAGGCGATCTACATGGGGTTGTATGTTTTTCTTATGCCCCCATGGGCTTCTTTCTGGTGTTTTGGCCCACAAACCAAAAACCACAGTCAGCTGTGAATGAAAAGGTGTTTGTTTATCACGTGTTGCAGTCTGTTTTATGTACACATTTTCCCTTTCCACAAGGAGGGTATTTTGCGTATGGCTCCAGTCATTGCATTGCAATTAAAGTGTCACTAAACCCACATCATAAAAAACTATCAATAACTACCCTTACCCTCCTTTCCCCTCTCCCTTCCCCATCCTTCCTCCCCTCCCTCCTCTTTCCCTCCCCCCAGTCCCCTTTTTTCCTTCTCCCTCCAGCTCTTTCCCCCTCCTGCTTTTCTCCCCCTTAATATGTGTATGGCCAAATCCATCGTATCCTTTTATCAGCTATCTTTGTGGCCCCTTACTCGTGTTATGCTTTTTATTTAGAGGGCTCTACATTATCCCCCTTGTCCGCCGCGGGGGAGAGTTTTTTGGGCGGCCCGGTGGCGCACACGATCACCCAATTATAGGGTAAGCCGAACTAGTAATTATGTTTTATTTCTTCCCTTTTCTACATGCTGTTTTTATGATCACTACTCATAGTGTACTGTATTCTTTTTGCTTGTATTGCATTATATTATTTGTCTTATAGATTGGTCCTCCTGAGGAAGCGATAATATCGCGAAACTAGTCGAGAACCAGACCAGTCGATACTTTGTAATTTACAGATATTCTTTGGGGAACCTTGAATTTCTGTTTATGCATTTTAATAAGTATTTATGTATTTTCTTTTTGTAATAAATTCCTTTTATAAAAATTGTCTATCACTGTTTATCTGTACCGGTATAGTCCAGCCATTCTAGGGTGCGAACATTATGGGGCCAACATCAGCCACTGTCCCCTGTGTCCCACTCTCCTTTCCTTGTACATATTAATTTGGATGATGGTACGGTTTAAGTCCTATTACTCTTGACTACATGAGGCTACACTCACAATTTGTGCCTATCAATAAATGCTGTATTACATGCTGTTCATACTCGGTCACTATGAGATTTGTTTTCTGTATTCTGCAAAAAACTTGGTTGATCCTGCTGTTCTCTAATTCCACCTTCTGTTCAGTTCTTGTCCCCAATTCAGTTAGGGATTTTGCAGCTGTTGTGGCAACTCTGCATATGCTCCTTAGTTTTCAGTGAGTTTCTATGCGAGCAGCCCATGTGACTATAGAGTCACACATGTAGGCGTAGACACAGTGGTAAATGACAGCCCACTCCCACTCTCCTTCATGCCCACTAACCAGCTAAACACAATGGAGGTAGTCTGTAGATTAATGGAGGCTTCACCTCCCTCCTATTCTAAGACACAGACTGGAGGGGCGTGACACAGCCTGTGGGTGGCAGAAATCAAATAAATATTTGATTTCAAGTATATATTTAAAACAGTAAATTGATATTAACCCCTTCCCGACCAGCCGCCGCAGTTATACTGTGGCAGGTTGGCACTGCTGCATGAGCTGTGGTAGCTGTACGTCGGCTCTTTAAGATGCTGCAGCAGTGAACGCAGCGTGTCCCCAGAGCCGATGTGCGTGCCTGGCGGGTGCGATGACAGCCGAGCAATCGCTTGTGACAAAGCAAGAACCGGGATCTGTATGTGTAAATGCACAAATCCCGGTTCTGTCAGGGGAGAGGAGAGAAATAGTGTGTTCCTACCAAGTAGGAACAACGATCTCTCTCCTCCTCTAGTCAGCCACATTCCCCCCACAGTTAGAACACACATAGGGAACATCGTTAACCCCTTGATCACCCCCTAGTGTTAACTCCTTCACTTCCAGTGACATTTATACAGAAATCAGTGGCTATTTATAGCAATGATCGCTGTATAAATGCCAATGGTCCCAAAAAAAGTGTCAAAAGCGTACGATTTGTCCGCCGCAATGTCTCAGTCCCGAAAAAAAACGTTGATCGTCGCCATTACTAGTAAAAGAACAATAATAATAATAATAGAAATGCCATAAATCTATCCCCTACTTTGTAGACTCTATAACTTTTGCGCAAACCACTCAATATAGACTTATTGCGATTTTTTTTACAAAAAATATGTAGAAGAATACATATCGGCCTGAACTGAGGAGGAAATTTGTTTTTTTTTAAAAAACATTTTTTGGATATTTATTATAGCAAAAAGTACAAAATATTGTGTTTTTTTTTTTCAAAATTATCGCTTTTTTTGTTTATAGTGCCAAAAATAAAAACCACAAAGGTGATCAAATACCACCAAAAGAAAGTTCTATTTGTGGGGAAAAAAGGACATACATTTTGATTGGGTACAACGTCGCATGACCGTGTAATTGTCACTTAAAGCAATTTAGTGCCGCATCGCAAAAAATGGCCTGGTCATTTATTTTTGATAAATTCAATTTATATTAGAATATAGAAAACTCCTCCTACTTATGCATCCCTGCAGACAGAAAGATCTGGGTCATGCGACAGCTGTATATCGATTAGGAAAAAGGTTTTCTATTAAAATACTTACGTGCCATTATCCATATACAGAAATAGAAGGGACAACCTAAATGAAAGTGTGTGTTAAGTATCACTTTAAGGTGATTTTTTTTTATATCCAATATCATGCATCCCTGTGAAAGATATGCCGAAAAATGCATACAAAATGCAGCAAGTGGGACTTTGAAAAATTTAGCATACTTAAAGCCCAACTCCGGGCAAAAACAAAAAAAAGCAAGAAAAAAAGTGTTTGTTTTGTTCAGGGGAGAGGAGAAAGTCTAAAGGCCCATACACACGATAGGACTTTGTACAAACTTTCCCGTGGATTTTTGTACAAAGGGCGTCGGCCGTAAACTAATTAAGCATACACACAGCAGGACTTTTTCAGCCAACTTTCACCAAATCACGTGGTTTTTCAGCTCTTTACCGCCACCCTTTGGTCAACTTCTGTACTGTTGTCTGATCTTTTGCATTGGTTCTGAGCATGCGTGTATGTACTTTGGAATAAAGTCCTATGGACTTGTGTACACACGATAGGATTTTGCACCATAGGACTTTTGTTGCCGGAAAGTTTGTCTGTTTGCACAGCCAGCATTTGTCCGATGAAAACCGAAAAATGTGTCCGATGGAGCGTACACATGGTAGGATGTTGCCTTAAAACAGCTAATTTGAATGTTTGTTGTCAAAAAGTCCTATCGTGTGTATGGGCCTTTATACTTACCTGATCCTCCGCTCCATCTGCAAACAGCACAGCTCCACGATCCAGCGGTGGACAGTTTCTGACATGCCCAAGTTCACAGCAGGTCTGTGGAGCCAGCTCTGGGCTTGATGAGGTGTGGAACAGTCAACCGCTCAAGTCCACTAGAGTGCAGGAGCTGCATGGACTGGTCTTGTGCAGGGAGGATTGGAGGATCGGGTATGTATATCTCTCTTCAGAAAATGATGGTGTAGGACCGTCCATGCACCTTGAGTCTAGTTTAAAGCACCTAAAAAGGCAAAAAAGCCCCCTTGAATGAATCTGACCTAGCCTAAAACATTTCTAAAGGTAACAATGCTGAAGAGAAGGCATCTTATGAATCCTGCATGTTTTTGGTTTGGTCTCCAAATCCATCCTTGTAGAGCTCATTTGATCATGGTCACAGGACGATCATAGTGATTACATTTCTGCTTAAGTGGAGAATTAGGTGTATGACCAGCAAACATTTTTTTTAATTTCTAATGGAGTAGGGAAGGGCTAGATGCTCTGTCAGATGTCCACTCTGACAATAGCTCTTACCAGAAAGTCTCTGACAGCAACACGGGCAGATATAAAATTACAAATTTCAGTAATATAAGGGAAGCCTTGCTTTCTGTATGCTAGTTATAGATTTTACCTTGCTTCCTGTCTTGTGAGACCATTGTCATTGTGACAGTAATAGAGATGGAACCTCTTTAATGGAGCCCCTTTTTCCCCATTTTATGTTACAGCCTTATTCCAAAATGAATTAAATTAATTATTCTCCTCAAAATTCTACAAACAATACCCTATAATGACAAGGTGAATTAAGTTTGTTTGAAATATTTGCAAATTTATTAAAAATAATAAAAAAAAAAAAATCACATGTACATAAGTATTCACATCCTTTGCCATGGCACTCAAAATTGAGCTCAGGTGCATCCTGTTTCTACTGATCATTCTTGAGATGTTTCTACAACTTGGAGTCCACCTGTGGTAAATTCAGTTAATTGGACATGATTTGGAAAGGTACACACCTGTCTATATAAGGTCCCACAGTTAAAAGTGCATGTCAGAGCAGAAACCAAGCCACGAAGTCCAAGGAATGATCTGTAGACCTCCAAGACTGGATTGCATCAAGGCACAGATCTTGGGAAGGGTACAGAAAAATGTCTGCAGCATTGAAGGTCCCAATGAGCACAGAAGCCTCCATCATTCGTAAATGGAAGAAGTTTGGTACCACCAGGACTCTTCCTAGAGCGGGCCTCCTGGCCAAACTGAGCAATCAGGGAGAAGAGCTTTAGTCAGGGAGGCAACCAAAAACCCGATGGTCACGCTGACATAGCTCCAACGTTATTCTGTGGAGCTCTGGACCTCAGACTGGGGCAAAGGTTCATATTCCAACAAGACAAGGACCCTAAGCACACAGCCAAGATAACAAAGGAGTGGCTACGGGACAACTCTGTGAATGTCCTTGAGTGGCCGAGCCAGAGCCCAGACTTGAACCCAACTGAACATCTCTGGAGAGACCTGAAAATGGCTGTGCACTGACGCTTCCCATCCAACCTGATGGAGCTTGAGGGGTCCTGCAAAGAAGAATGGGAGAAACTGCCCAAAAATAGGTGCGCAAGCTAGTAGAATCATATTTAAAAAGACTTGAAGCTGAAATTGGTGCCAAAGGTGCTTTAACAAAGTATTCAGCAAAGGCTGTGACTACTTATGTACATGTGATTTATTTCATTTTTTTATTTTTAATACATTTGCAAAGATTTCAAACACACTTCTTTCACGTTGTCATTATGGGGCATTGTTTGTAGAATTTTGAGGAAAATAATGCATTTAATCTATTTTGGAATAAGGCTGTAATATAATACAATGTGGAAAAAGTGAAGGGCTGTGAATACTTTCCAGATGCACTGTACACTTTGGTCATCAAACCCTGGTCTTTCAACGGTCAAATGCTAGCGCCCCTATTCTGTATTTTCCTTGCACTTGAGAGCTAAATGACAGAGGTGGAGCTTAGTGCCAAGAGGGGGGTAGGACTTAATCATAACATTGACAGAAGTCAATGCCCCAAATACAGCCTGGGCCAATGATACCAAGGGATCAAACAGGGACATAGGGATTGAGCTAAAGACTAATACAGGTACCAGCAGCCACTGCACATCACATGCACTTAAAGTTTTAGGCAACGTCAGGTTCAAAAAATATAAAATAAAAAATAAATAAAATAAAAAGCATTGAACCAGAAGTCCTTTTTGCTGCTGGATAGGCTAATTTCACATATTTTTCTAGACAGTATAGCTATATATTTTTCCTTCTTCTACATAGCACTTCTGTACAGTTCTAATAGAGAAAAATCTTCTATAAAACTTTATGTAACTTTTATCTAAACACAAAAGAACATAACTTTCCATATGCTGCACATCACAGGTGAATTAAACTTCATGCGCTTCACTGCAATAAGGTATTTTCTGAAGCTTTTCTTTTAGCCGGTATAATGAGTATAGGCAAATTCATTTGATTTCTCGCAGATAGAGGAGACTGTAGTATGTGCACAAATCACAAGTCAATTACACAATGTCAGCCTCTGGGATAAAGGAAATGATTTATTGTCCGTCCACACATACTGGATACTCTCTTTATGCCAAACATGTATTTTAGGGAGAAAAAGTTCTAATACTCTACATTAAAAATGCAGCTGTGATTTACTTGATCCACATGGGAAAAACGCCAGTGTGAAGCCTTCCAGAAGTAAAAGGCTCTTCCCCGCATGAAAGCTGGAGAGGCCACTGATAAAAGGGTAATCATAGAGAAGAGCATTGCAGCTATCTATCACATTAAAGTGGTTGTAAACCCTGTTATACAACTTGTACTTATAGGTAAGCCTATAAGGAGGCTTACCTGTAGGTACTGTAAATATCTCCTAAACCTGCACGGTTTAAGAGATATTTACCATATACATCATCAGTGCATGCGCACTGAAGAAACACGGCAAACGTGCCATTTCTAATGGGCCTGCGCCGTGATCGACGGCTCCCGTGCGAATACGGCGGGGGAGTGACATCTTTGCGGCTCCGGCCAATCACAGCACCGGAGCCGGCGAACCCGGAATTAAAAAAAAAACTCTGGGAGACATGTCACTGGTCACAGCGGTGTACGGGGACTGCTGCACTAGATTCTATCTGAGGTAAGTATTTTATAATGAGCTAGTATGCGATGCATACTAGCTCATTATGCCTTTGTCTTGCAGGTTGTTTTTTTTTCCCCGGAGTTTACAACCACTTTAAAAGCAGTTGTCTATCCCAACCTCCTAAAGATGTAAGTTGCCTGCCTCTCAAGCTAATCCTACAACTTGACTACTTAGTGAGTAAATAAGGAATATGAATATTATACTCAAAAGGGGTCATCAGAGTACCCGAGTACCTATCTGCAGCCCATCGGAGTACCAGAGTACCTATCTGCAGCCCATCGGAGTACCAGAGTACCTATCTGCAGCCCATCGGAGTACCAGAGTACATATCTGCAGCCCATCAGATCACCTGAATACCGATCTGCAGCCCATCAGAGTACCCGAGTACCGATCTGTAGCCCATCAGAGTACCCCGAGTACCGATCTGCATCCCATCAGAGTACCTATCTGCATCCCATCAGAGTACCTGAGTACCTATCTGCATCCCATCAGAGTACCCGAGTACCTGAGTACCTATCTGCATCCCATCAGAGTACCCGAGTACCTGAGTACCTATCTGCATCCCATCAAAGTATCCAAGTACCTATCTGCATTCCATCAGAGTACCCAAAAACCTATCTGCATCCCATCAGAGTACCCAAGTACCTATCTGCATCCCATTAGAGTACCCAAGTACCTATCTGCATCCCATCAGAGTACCTATCTGCATCCCATCAGAGTACCCGAGTATCTATCTGCATCCTATCAGAGTACCCAAGTACCTATCTGCATCCCATCAGAGTACCCAAGTACCTATCTGCATTCCATCAGAGTACCCAAAAACCTATCTGCATCCCATCAGAGTACCCAAGTACCTATCTGCATCCCATTAGAGTACCCAAGTACCTATCTGCATCCCATCAGAGTACCTATCTGCATCCCATCAGAGTACCCGGGTACCTATCTGCATCCTATCAGAGTACCCGAGTACCTATCTGCATCCCATCAGAGTACCCGAGTACCTATCTGCATCCCATCAGAGTACCCAAGTACCTATCTGCATCCCATCAGAGTACCCGAGTACCTATCTGCATCCCATCAGAGTACCCGAGTACCTATCTGCATCCCATCAGAGTACCTATCTGCATCCCATCAGAGTACCCGAGTATCTATCTGCATCCTATCAGAGTACCCAAGTACCTATCTGCATCCCATCAGAGTACCCAAGTACATATCTGCATCCCATCAGAGTACCCGAGTACCTATCTGCATCCCATCAGAGTTCCCGAGCACCTATCTGCATCCCATCATAGTACCCGAGTACCTATTTGCATCCCATCAAAGTACCCGAGTACCTATCTGCATCCCATCAGAGTACCCGAGTACCTATCTGCATCCCATCAGAGTACCCGAGTACCTATCTCCATCCCATCAGAGTACCCGAGTACCTATCTCCATCCCATCAGAGTACCCAAGTACCTATCTGCATCCCATCAGAGTACCCGAGTACCTATCTGCATCCCATCATAGTACCCGAGTACCTATCTGCATTCCATCAGAGTACCCGAGTACCTGTCTTGAGGGGTCATTTTGTGAGCATTTTACATTGTCCTGGTGCTCCAGGGCCTTCACAGATGTGATAGTCAGGAAATCATATGTGTAATTTATGCTGCTAGAACGCCTGAAGGTGCTACTTGGATGTTGAGCCTGTATGTGGCCAGGTTTGGTAAAAAGTCTCACACATGAGGTATCGCCATACTCAGGAGTAGCAGCAGAATGTATTTTGGGGGGTAATTTTTGCTATGCACATGCTATGTGTTTGAGAATATCTTATACATTGACAACCTTGTGTAAACACGTTTTAATTTTCTTTACAGCTTTTCCAAAAACTTGTGTAAAAAAATGACATGCTTAAAAGACTCATTATGCCTCATAGAATATATGCTGGGGTGTTTGCTTTCCAAAATGGGGTCATTTTGTGGGCGTTTTCATTGTCCTGGTGCTCCGGGGCCTTCAAAGGTATGATAGGTCGTCAGGAAACTATATGTGTAATTTATGCTCATAGAACGCCTGTTGGTGCTCCCTGCATGTTGGATCTCTGTATGCGGTCAGGCTGTGTAAAAGTCTCATACATGTGGTATCGCCATACTCAGGATGAGTAGAAGAATGTATTTTGGGGTGTCCTTACAAGTATACCTATGCCGTGTGTGAGAAAAAAGTTAATATGACAATTTTATATAAAAAAAAAATAAAAATTTCTTCATTTTGCCAAGAAATGTGGGACAAAATTACAACTTCAAAAAACTCACCATGCCTCTTACTAAATACATTGGACTGTCTACTTTCCAAAAAGGGGTCATTTAGAGGGCATTTGTACTATTCTGACATTACAGGGCCTCAAGAAATGAGCGGTCGTCAGGACATCAGGTGTGATCAAATTTCAATGATTGGTACCATAGCTTGTAGACCAAATAATATACACTCATTTGGGTTATTTTTTTTACAAAAGATATGTGGCAGTATAAATTTTGGCCCAAATTTTTGAATAAATTACACGCATTACCCTGGTACCATTTTTTAGAGCCAACAATCAGCTTTCTTGTAATGACAGCCGATGTGGCTAAACAGCCGCGCAGCTGTTATTACAAGCAACAGGAGGGGACCACACCCCCTCCCCACCCGTGGCTCGCCTGGGCTCTGCCATCCCACCGGGATGAGCTGGCACGTTTGCCGGCTGGCCAGAGATTTGGGGTTTTATAGACCCCAGTTCCCTCCATAAAGAGTACCTGCAACTGCCTATTACTGTCACAAGTGATGTTTACAATCTTTGTGACAGCAATAAAAGTGATCAAAAGTAAAAAATTTAAAGGGACCGTGTAAAAATAAAATAAAAAATAAAAATTAAAGGGCTTGTCCCTCCGTGTTCGCACATAGAAACAAACTCATACTTAAGATGTGCCCACAAATTTAAACAGTGTTCAAACCACATATGTGAGGTATCGCCGCAATCGTTACAGCGAGCGCAATAATTTTAGCAAAAGACCTCTGCTACTCTAAACAGATAACCTGTAGAAATTTCTAAAGCGTCGCCTATAGTGATTTTTAAGCACTGTAGTTTGTCGCCATCCCAAGAGCGTGCGCAATGTTAAAAGCATGACATGATGTTATATCGAGTAAAAGGATAACCAACATCTTTCACATTATACAAAAAAACTGGGCCAACTTTACGGTTTTGTTTTTTATTCATGAACGTGTATTTCTTCCAAAAATATTGCAATTGAAAGGCAGCTGTGAAAATACACTGTGACATAAAATATTGCAACAATCGCCACTGTATTCTCTAGGGTCTCTGCTAAAAAAAAATATATCTAATGTTTGGGGGTTCTGAGTAATTTTCTAGCAAAAAAATACTGATTTTAACTTGTAAGCAAGACGTGCTAGATAAAAGCTTAGGCATGAAGGGGTTAAGCTACGGCCCTACACACACACACAATATGCACCAGGCAGATCCAATCACAGAAAAGATCTGCATAAAGATCTTTTGGCAGTTGAATGGCATCTGCTTTCTCAACTGCCTTGTGATCCCTTTGGCCTGCTTTTTACAGAATATTTTATAAGGAACAAAATGTTTTGAAGGGTGTGGCACACAGGTCCACTTTAACTAGACATTTCATGACAGGTCAGTGCTTGGATGACAGATTCCTTTTATTATTAAATTAACATTTGTCATCCTCTCCACACAGCTCCCTTTGCCTATTTGCTCTTGAAATGTTAATGTCACGGTGCTCTCTAAGAGAAAAATACATTTCATGAATTATTAGACAGAGATGGAATTTCCGCTTCATTTCATCAGCAGTAACAGCTTTTTACCACAACAGTTCTATTAATATCTATAACAATTCTAAAAATGACATGGGATGAGAGGTGCTGACTCCACGTGTGCTCTAGAGAGACACACCAAGGCTTTAATGGTTATGATAAGCTACCAAAAATGATAATTCTGTCTGAAAATGAACAGTTGTTGGAAGCCAAAACTTTTACCTCTGTTCCTAGAAATGGGAGAGCAGTATGTTGGTTCTCTAGTATCCACCATTCAGACTACATGCCAGCCAAACTTTGTGTTTTGGCCACCTCCCTCTAATACCAATGTGCTAACTGGCTGCACAAAGTAAAATAGAATACTTTTACCCCCTTCCTGCCCTGGGAAATTTTCAGCTTTCAGCGCTGTCACACTGTGTGACAATTACGCGGTCATGCAACACTGTAAACCATATGAAATTCTATTCATACAAATAGAGCTTTCTTTTGGTGGTATTTAAACCAGAGTTCCACCCACTTTTGAGAGGTGGTCCCAAACAAAAGACCACCCCTCGTTTTTGGATATTAAAATGTATTTTTATTTCCTTCCCACCTTTTATGAAGTACGCCGTGATCCATCCGGGTCGTGGCGCAGGATGTCATATCCTTTTGTGCGGCAAGCCCCCCCCCCCCCCGTCTTCTGGGACCTGTGTGTGTGTCCCAGAAGACAAGCTGGCCATTCACAAAGCGCCGCGCGACTTGCGCATGCGCAGTAGGAAACGGGCAGTGAAGCCGCAAGGCTCCACTGCCAGTTTACCTTAGGTAGAATGGTGGTGCCTGCACCCGATCCGATGGACGGATTGGCCTCGTGGGGCTAACATTGCGGGCTCCCTGGACAGGTAAGTGTCCTTATTAAAAGTCAGCAGCTACAGTGTTTGTAGTTGCTGACTTGGAAAAAACGTTTTGTTTTTTTTTTGCGGCTGGAATACCGCTTTAATCACTACTGGGGTTTTTTATTTTCAGCTAAATAAACTAAAAAAAAATGCCAAGAACTATGAGAATAGGGCTCCCGCTCAGGCATCATTTTACAAAGGCCTGGGCAGGAAGCAGTTAACATTATGTTAGTCAGGTGCTACCTGTGATTCTGCTGCATGATCTATGCCATTTCCATATGTGATTGATAGCGATTCACAAAAAACTTCTAGTTCTAGTGAATGAACAGCGCTTCCTTATATTGTGCAACAAGAAGTCCTTAACCACTTTAGGACCGAGCCTCTTTTGAGATGTGTTGTTTACAAGTTACAAAACAGTTTTTTTTCCCTAGAAAATTACTTAGAACCCCCAAACATTATACATTTTTTTCTAACACCCTAGAGAATAAAATGGCGGTCATTGCAATACTTTCTGTTACACCGTATTTGCGCAGCGGTCTTACAAGCGCACTTTTTTTGGAAAAAATACACTTTTTTGAATAAAAAAATAAGACAACAGTAAAGTTAGCCCAATTTTTTTTTCTATATTGTGAAAGATAATGTTACGCTGAGTAAATTGACACCCAACATGTCACGCTTCAAAATTGCGCCCCCTCGTGGAATGGCCACAAACTTTTACCCTTAAAAATCTCCATAGGGGACGTTTAAAAAATTCTACAGGTTGCATGTTTTAAGTTACAGAGGAGGTCTAGGGCTAGAATTATTGCTCTCATTCTACCGATCGTGGCGATACCTCACATGTGTGGTTTGAACACTGTTTTCATATGCGGGCGCTACTTATTGAAAATGATTTATTTTTTCTTATTTATTTTACCTTTTATTTTTTATTTTTACACTTTAAAAAAAAAAAAAGTGTCACTTTTATTCCTATTACAAAGAATGTAAACATCCCTTGTAATAGTAAAAAAGCATGACAGGACCTCTTAAATATGAGATCTGGGGTCAAAAAGACCTCAGATCTCATATTTACACTTAAATGCAATAAAAAAAAATAAAAAATATAAATAAAAAGGCCCTTTAAGAGCTATGGGCGTTAGTGACGTTGCTTCCGCCCTGCATGGTTATGGAGACGGGTGGGGGCCATCTTCCCCTCACTCATCTCAATGCCCAGCAAGGGTGAAGATCTGATCACCTCTGCCACTGCCGATGGCTCCGGTAAGCACCGGAGCACGGCGAGGGGGGGGGGGGCCCTCTCCCGATAAAAGTGATCTTGAGTTGAATCCGCTGCAGAGACCACTCTTATCAGAAAGCGAACCGCCGACCGAACAAGAGGATACTGGGTTTATGGCAGCTAGCTGCTGCCATAACAATGATATCCCCCTTTAAAGTAAGGACATATATCGGCATGCGGCGGTCCGGAAGTGGTTAAATAAATATTCTGAAACCACAAAAACATGTAAAATAGTCTTCAAAAGTCCAATGATAATAAATATGAAGAAATTTTTTTCTTTCTTTTCCAGTGTAGGCTCCCGCCATGTAAATCCCACAGTGAGTGACTTGTTGTTCAATGTGCTCCCAAACACTTTGAGGAAGTTAAGTGAAGATCCCCCATCACCGACTGTAGTTGACTCTCAAGTGTCATATAACAAGGGGAGTCAAATAGGCTTAAGCGGTCTCTGTGACCATGAATTCCACGACCGCCTCCAATCGATCCCTCCTTACCGCATTCCGTAACTCCAAAGCTGAGTCCCGCTGCAGTCAGAAACAACAGAAAACGGGCTCCACATAGCGTAAAAACATCTTGATTATTAAAAACTTTCAGGCAGGTTCAGCATCCAGAAATGGACTTTGCAAAAACCCCTCCTGTGCAGGCAACCGCACCAGCACATAAAATCCATAAAACCGCTCAGGTGTGTTGGCGTGCGTTCCACCTAGAGCTCTACATGCACCGTGTGTCCTAGCTTGACGCGTTTTCTCATCAGAAGCTTTGAGTTTTTGGGTTTTCACAATATTTAAGGAATTCTTGTTGCACAATATTAGCAAGCACTGTTTGTTCACGGGAATAAGGTTTTTGTGAATTGCTATCAATTGCCAATCATCAGACTTGAAACAGCCGCTGCAACTTCACAACATTAGCTATTCAAATTTCTGACGTGAGTGTTTATCACATTTCCATATGTGACCTGGCATCCCACAACTTCAAAGACCCATTAACACATCTGCAATGCGGTGATGCACATTGCCTGCGTTAACAAGTTATAGCTAAGATTTTTCAATGGAACGCAAATGCACATCCACTGTGTATTGTGGTGTGTTGCAAACATGAGTCTTTTTTGCTTGTTTTGGTGCATTGGCAGGCCATTCGTTTGAATAGGCTTGCCTTAATGTAACGCAATGCATCATATATAAGTACCTTATTATTATTATTATTATTATTATTTAATAATAATAATAAAGGCAAAGTGTGAATGGGTGTTTTTTTAATCTCAGTTCTGTTGCAATTGTTTGTATTGTGTGACAGTGTATTGTGCTTGAGTGTATATGGGTACAATTAATGAGTCATGGAGTGGATCGCCATCATGACATTTGCCATGAAACAAGAGAAGTGTACTTGTAGTGTGTTT
Organism: Lithobates clamitans; assembly: GCA_037952925.1. NCBI lineage: Eukaryota > Metazoa > Chordata > Amphibia > Anura > Ranidae > Lithobates > Lithobates clamitans. Next base: position 5,815,468 of record JBBGZY010000414.1, read on the forward strand.
TCTGAGCCTCTTCCCCCTCCTTGAGCACTCTCCCCAAAATATCCAAAGGCACCCAGCAACAAACACTTCTAGTCTTTAAAGTGTCATTAAAGCGGAGTTCCACACAAAAATGCTTTTCGGAACCCTCCCCCCCTCCGGTGTCACATTTGGCACCTTTCAGGGGGGAGGGGGGTGCAGATACCTGTCTAAGACAGGTATTTGCACCCACTTCCGGCATAGACTCCCATGGGAGTCTATGCCTCTTCCTGTCCCCACCGCGCTGTCTCCTGGGAAACACACAGCTCCCAGGAGATAGCGGGGACCACTCACGATGCGCAGCGCGACTCACACATGCGCAGTAGGGAACAGGGAAGTGAAGCCGCAACGCTTCACTTCCTGATTCCCTCACCTAGGATGGCGGCGGCAGCTGCCGAGAACCGAGCGGGTTCTCGGCGTCGCCTGCCGACATCGCTGGACCCTGGGACAGGTAAGTGGCCATGTATTAAAAGTCAGCAGCTGCAGTATTTGTAGCTGCTGGCTTTTAATATTTTTTTTTTTTTGGCGGTTTAGGTGGACCCCTGCTTTAAACCCACATAATTAAAAAAAACTATCAGTAAATGCTGTATTACATGCTGTTCATACTCATTCAGTCACTATGGTGACTATATAAACTAGAATTCATTTTTTATATTCTTCAAAAAACTGATTGATCTTGCTGCTCACTGTCTCCCCCTTTTGTCTATGTCCCCACTGCAGATGGCGTTTTTGCAGAGCAGTGTTGGCAGCTCTGCACATGCTCAGTTTTCTGTGTATTTCTACCCTAAACATTTCCTCCCTTCCACACCTGTGCAGCCCATGTGACTATAGAGTCATACATGTGAACAAATACACAGTGGTAAATAACAGCCACTCCCTCCCTCCCCCTCCTCCATGCCCACCAACCAGCTAAACACAATGGGTATGGGATATTACATCGCACACATAGCTAACATATAGGCTGGAGGGGCGTGACACAGCCTGAGAGTGGCAGAAATCCCAAAAATATTAAATATTTGATTTCAAATATATATTTTGCATGATAATTTAAAACAGTTTAATGATTTATTTTTATTCTGTATCCTAAAAGCTGTTTTTTCATTTTGAACATGTGACCACCAGCAGAGGGCTAGAAGCTCCTTTTGCCACTGTTTCCCTGCAGACAGGCTGGGAAAGAGCTGGGTCATGTGACAGATGTATATTGATTAAGAAAAAGGGTACTTACATTTTTTTTTCTTATTTATATATTAAAATAATTACAAGGCCGTCATCCACATACAATATGTTTAGTATCACTTTAGGGCAAATTTTTGTGTTCTGCTTCAGCCGGTCTCCTCGTACCCAGCCTGGAAAGCTGTAGAATGACTTGTGTGAGGGGGAGGGGAAGGCTGAGCTGCTCAGAGAATAACATTTGCTGTGAGCTTTGAGGATGAATTGCTCCATCGACCCTACTACAGAGGTTAGTGTGGGCTTGATTTAAACCCTGATTCACTGCTTGTCACAATTACTGTATATTAAATGATTATTGACTAATTAGGCCTGACCACAGGTTCAGTTTGAAGAAGTGATTTTGAATCTTTCTAGCTGAGGCATTAGCAGCATTTTGTTCAGTATGGTGCACGTCGCACAGATGGTTTACGTCTGTGCATTGTGGTACACCAAAATGTACATACATTTTTATGTGTTGGGTAAGTGCATTAGTATTGCCATTAAAAAAAATGAATGACGCCAAAACGCAAACCTAGTTGTATGAATTATGATAATGCACAGTGAAATGCAGGTTTTACAACACTTTACCTTAACACAACAAATCTGAACAGAGACGTTTACTGCTTGTTTGCTTGCAAATAATATTTCAATGATTATAGCCTGGGCACAAATTCATTTGCAATGTCAGGATCTTACACTACAAAAGCATATAACAAGTTGCTGATATCAGGGTCAATTACAAAATGTGATGGAACAAGTCTAAACTATGTACTTTTCTTTTTTGGTAAGAGGACATTTGTAATTCAAGATGTGTGAGGATTCAGATCAAAGTGGAAACAAAAGGAAATTGGTAGTAAATTACTTTCACAGATTAGACAAGAAAGACAGTTAATAAAACCCCTGCTATAATCCAATGGCAAGGGAGGGCCGCTACCTGCTAGACAGTCTGCAGCAAAGTATTAAACAGGTGGCCTAGACAACAAATTGAACATTTAACCTGATTGCTGACAGGCTGAGAAGTGCTCTGTGGTGTTACAGTAATGGGCAAAACACCATCAGTGCCTCTTGGGAGTAGAATCACCCCATCCGCTTTCTGTTTAATGTATGGTAATGTTACCAGCAATCTCTGATGAGAAGCAGAAACACTTTATTTTTAGATCTATAGTTTTTGGTGCTGTAGAATTCAAACATTTTACAGAGGTGTACTGATTTTGCAGTATTCCTATAAATAACTGCTTTTGCTTAAAGAGCTCATTAAGTACTATCCTATCTACTGTATACGGCCAAGTTACAGCAGAACCCCAGGCTGAAATAAAACAATTTTAATGCAGTTATGTATTCATTAAAAAATCATGAAATGCATTTGTAAATATAGCTAGTGTAAGTATTCAGATTTACCTTGGCATCAAGCTTCTTTAATCACCTTTAAAGCAGCATTCAGACTGGGAGAGGGTAGGGCAGCAATAGAAGCCAATCAACATGTGCTAACAGGAATCGTTGGTATCTGTTTGGGGGGGGGTCAAGATGATGACCAGGCTGTATTGTACTTGAAGACATGTTTAACCTCCTTTCTCTCCAGGCCATTTTTTCGTTTTCGGAACTATCATACTTTTAGTGACAATTACTGAGTCATGCAACATTGTAAAAGTGTGGTGTACATTTGTATTCAGCCTCCGAGTCAATACTTTGTAGAACCACCTTTTGCTGCAAATACAGCTGCAAGTCTCTTGCTGGGTGTCCAGTGAGCTATTGTATGTTCTGTTTTTGTCTTTCATTGTTTGCCCTTCCATGTGCTCCTTACTGTGAAGGCCAGTTATAGGTGGAGGCAGGGGCCTTTTGGTTTGTTACTGGTGTAAAATTTGGTCCGGGGACACACTGTACACCTTTGCTGCCATTGTGCTCTTGCTGGGTGTCCAGTGTGCTCCTGCTCCTTTAAGGGGGATTGGGCTTCCTCCAGGCCCACCTGCCCCCCGCCTATCCATTTAATGCATGTGCTTCCATTGTGGAGACACTTATAAATTCATTAGTGTTAGGACCGCAAACATACACAGGGTGCTGTGAAGAGGCCTTGCAGCTTATGCATGCGTTTGCAAAGGCATGCTAACTAAACCCCTGTTTTTTAACGCAGACTGTTGGACAGGTTAATTTGGTCAGTTGCCAGACTGGTTGGTAAGTTGAGCTATGGTATGTTCTGTTTTTGTCTTTCTTTTTGGGGGTGTCTCTACCAGCTTTGCACATCTAGAGAGTGACATTTTTGCCGATTTTATCTTCGCAAAATAGCTCAAGCTCTCTCAGATTGGATGGAGAGCATCTGAACAGCAATTTTCATGTCTTGCCACAGATTCTCATTTGGATTTAGGTCTGGACTTTGACTGGGCCATTCTAACACATGAAAATGCTTTTCTATAAACCATTCCATTGTAGCTCTGGGTGTATGTTTAGGGATGCTGTCCTGCTGGAAGGTGAACCTCCGCCCCAGTCCTAAAGTGGAGGGCCACCGTGGAAAAAAAAAATTCCACCAAAAATCCTAAAAAAAAATAATAAAAAAAAAAAAAAAACATTTGGGAAAAAAAAATGTATACTTACCTAAACCCTTGTTGCTAGGCAGTCTTCCTAATCTGCCTCTTCCTATTCCATGGTGTGTTCTTCTCCTCGGTGAGCGGTCCCGTTGTCTTCTGGGAACTGTGTGTGTTCCCAGAACACCACGGGGCCATTCACAGATCGCCGCGCCACTCGCACGTGCGCAGTAGGAAACTGGCAGTGAAGCCGCAAGGCTCCACTGCCTGTTTCCCTTACCTAGGATGGCGGTGCCGGGACCTGAGAGCCGAGGGACGGGTCCGCTTCGGGCGGCCGACATCGTGGGCACCCAGGACAGGTAAGTCTACTTATTTAAAGTCAGCAGCTACAGTGTTTGTAGCTGATGACTTTAATTTTTTTTTTTAGCTGGCTGGAATCCCGCTTTAAGTCTTTTGCAGACTAACAGTTTTTCGTCTAAGATTGCCCTGTATTTAGCTCCATCCATCTTCCCATCAACTCTGACCAGCTTCCCATCACGGTGGGGATGGTGTGTTCAGGGTGATGTGCAGTGTTAGTTTTCCGCCACACATAGCATTTTGCTTTTAGGCCAAAAAGTTACATTTTGGTGTCATCTGACCAGAGCACCTTCTTCCACATGTTTGCTGTGTTCTCCAAATGGCTTCTTGCAAACAGGACTTCTTATGGCTTTCTTTCAACAATGGCTTTCTTCTTGCCACTCTTCCATAAAGGCCAGGTTTGTGGAGTGCACAACTAATAGTTGTCCTGTGGACAGATTCTCCAACCTAAGCTATGGATCTTTGCAGCTCCTCCAGAGTTACCATGGGCCTCTAGGATGCTTCTCTGAATAATGCTCTCCTTGCCCTGCCTGTCAGTTTAGGTGGACGGCCATGTCTTGGTAGGTTTGCATTTGTGCCATGCTCTTTCCATTTGCGAATGATGGATTGAACAGTGCTCCACGAGTTGTTCAAAGCTTGGGCTATTTTTTTTATAACCTAAACCTGCTTTAAACTTCTCCAGAACCTTATCCCTGACCTGTCTAGTGTGTTCCTTGGCCTTCGTGATGCTGTTTGTTCACTAAGGTTCTCTAACAAACCCCTGAGGGCTTCACAGAACAGCTGTATTTTTACTGAGGTTAAATCACACACAGGGAGACTTTATTTACTAAATAGGCGACTTCTGAAGGCAATTGATTCCACTAGATTTTAGTTAGGGGTATCAGAGTAAAAGGGGCAGAATACAAATGCACACCACACTTTTTAGATATTTATTTGTAAAAAATGTAGAAAACCATTTACCATTTCCCTTCTACTTCACAATTATGTGCCACTTTGTGTGGGTCTATCACATAAAATCCAATTACATTTTTGATTGTAACGTGACAAAATGCAGAAAATTTCAAGGGGTATGAATAATTTTTCCCACTGTATATATTTACAGTGCCTTGAAGAAATGAAGGATCTATAATTATTATCATAGGTGTATTTTAAATGAGAGAGACAGAATATCAACCAAAAATCCAGAAAAAACACATGATACAAATGTTATAAATTGAGTTGCAGTTCAGTGAGTAAAATAAGTATTTGATCCTGAAGCAAAACATGACTTAGTACTTGGAGGAGAAACCCGTGTGGGCAAACACAGAGGTAAGACGTTACTTGTAGTTGGTTACCAGGTTTGCACATATCTCAGGAGGGATTTTGGTCCACTCTTTTTTACATAACTTCTGTAAATCCTTAAGGTTTCTTGGCTGTCTCTTGGCAACTCAAAGTTTCAGCTCTCTCCCTACATTTTCTATAGGGTTCAGGTTTGGAGACTGGCTATGCCACTCCATGATCTTAATGTGCTTCTTCTTGAGCCACTCCTTTGTTGCCGTGGCAGTATGTTTTGGTCATTGTCATGCTGAAAGACCCATCTTCAGTGTTCTGCCTGAGGGAAGAAGGTTCTCATCCAAGATTTTACATTACCTGGCCCTATCCATTGGCCCCTCAATGTGGCAAAGTCGGCCTGTACTTTTAGCAGAGCAACCGCCCTAAAGCATGTTTCCACCTCCATGCTTGACCGCAGGAATGGTGTTCTCAGGGTCATAGTCAGCATTTTTCTTCTTCAAAACATGGCGAGTCCCCCTCCTCAAGAAGGCACATGTACAGTCATGCCAATAAACATCTAAATGATTCAGAGAAGGATTGGGAGTAAGTGCTGTGGTCAGATGAGACCAAAATTAAGCTTTTATCTTGACTCGCCGTGTTTGGAGGAAGAAAAATGCTGACTATGACCCTAAGAACACCATCCCTACAGTCAAGCACATTGATGGAAACATGATGTTTTGGGGCTGTTTCTCTGCTAAAGATACAGGCCGACTTTGCCGCATCGAGGGGCCAATGGATGGGGCCATGTATTGTAAAATTTTGGATGAGAACCTTTTTCCCTCAGCCAGCACACTGAAGATGAGTCGTGGATGGGTCTTCCAGCATGACTATGACCTAAAACATACCGCCAAGGCCACAAAGAAGTGGCTCAAGAAGAAGGACATTAAGGTCATGCATTGGCCTAGCCAGTCTCCAGACCTTAGTCCTCTAGAAAATTGTGCATTGTTCACATGACTGGACATTGGGGATAAAAAAAAGTAACTGGTTTAAAATACAAACAACTTCTTTTGACAAAAACTATATTAACATAACATGTGAGTGTTAGAGCAAGGATAGCATCAAAATGTCTGATTTGAGAGGTGGATCTTGTTGGATGAACATGTGAGATGCAGTGTGGCTCAGGCCATGTGGCAAGAAACGAGCAGGCAAGGCAAAAATTAACTTGATACAAATTTTAAAGTATCACTCTTTTCTGTATGTAAGATACAGTTGAAGACCATATTTTCTCCCCCTTTAAACCACTGAAAGCCTATGGTGAGAGCTAAGGAGTATCAGAATGCCCGTTGATGACAAAAAAACATAATATGGTCTAATAACCCCTGGTTCCAACTGTTCCACTAAAATGATATACTTGAAGTGGTGCCTTTGGAATTGACTAATATTTAGATAAGGGAGCATCTACCGATGGACATTATGTAGATATAGCCATAAAACAATGTGCTGCTCTTCATGGATATTTGTTGCTAAGGTAGATATCACTTAAGCATGCTTGGAGCTGTGTTATTTTATCAACGTACCACTTGTGCGGTTTATTTTTCTATTTATTGGTTATGTAGATATAGAATATACTGGTGTCCATGTGATTGACTTTCAAATATTACAAACTCACTGTTACGATATTTAGCAACAGTTGTCAAGAGTAAAGGTGATGCAACTACTGTTCACTGAGAGTACGCGATACCAAGAAAAAATTGTAAAAAAACCAAAAAAAAAAAAAAACCCAAAGTTAAGTTTGATACATTATAAACAAACGTTTTCAATGCATGGGCAGATTTGTAAGATGCAGTTTTTTTAAGTGTTGTTTTTCTCCAAAAAAAGCTAACGCAATTACACAGTTGAGTTGAAAACACACCTGCATGGAATAAAAAAAAATTTAGATCTAAACATATAATAACCAGAGGGAAGAAAAAACCCAATCCAAGTCAGATTTGCTCTGACAGGAAAAAAAATCCTCTTTGATCCCGAAAGACAACCGGATAACTTTCTGGATCAAGGCTGTACACGCTGCTTATCCTGGAAGTATCAGTGGTTGTTTCTATTTTGTGAACTGAAAATTTGCTTTCTTGCCTTTTGTGAAGCAATCTACTATTTAGCGAAGACCAGCTCCTATAAAAGACTATTTTGGATTTTCACAAATCTTACAAAAAAAATCACTATATATTATAAAAAATATTTCCCTCCTTTCTAAGAAAAATAAGAAACGGATAAATACTAATACAATATTAATCACATTATCAATGTGGTTCCAGGAAGGAAGTACTGCAATGCAATCTTCCATGTTCTGAAATAGCATGTTGCGCTACTAAATAAAATAAAACATGCCAAAGACGTACCTGCTACTTTCTTCCGTGGGTTGCTCATCTTCCTCTATATCGCGGTACTTGTCAGGGTCAGGAAGTGCACTCAGATCTACTTCATTGTCGCTGTCATGGTCAAGATAAGCAACTGTTTCATCCTCCTCTTCCTGAAACACATAATGCCACTTATTACTACAGCTCTGCTTGGTGTATAGATGTTCATAAGAAATATACTTCTATGCTTGGTTAAAGAGGGCCTTGCACTGCCATCCTTTTGCACGCTGACTGCATTAAAAAGAAAGTACTGTATATTTTCACTATGCACATTTTACATTATGATTTCGGCATTTATCCTAAAATAATTTTTTATAGGACTTTTATATTTTTTCTATTACATTAAGTGCAAACGTTAGTATAGCAGCCATTAAAAGGAAGCTCTCCATTATATATCACTCTTTCTATATAACTACTGAGATACCAGCCACACAAGGAGTGTTTTTCGTTTTCGACTGACTCAGACATAAGCATTGTGAAAAGGAGAAGTAATGCATAAGCATGGTGTATCACTGCAAGGTGCGAAGCAGACCCTGCATATGTTATGAGAAAATCACATACACATATATGATTGACAGAGCAGCGTAAACCGTTATATAAACCCTGTATAATAATAATTACAAATTATACATAGAGACAAGGTATTTACCCCAGGCACATTCAAACATATATAGTGGGCATGCCCAAAGTTAAAGCATTTCTAGGACCGAGTGTACCAGGCCATTTGCATAGTCCTAGCTCACACCCTTCAAAAGAACCCATACACAGCTTCATCAGGCTAGAAGAGTTGATTTAAATAACTTACCCATAACAAAACTGCGGCAAAATGGACTATCCCCAAAACCCTGAAGACTCCATCTATACACTTTTCAGAAGTGAAACACAGTCTCTTAAACTTTCCTTTTTTGCCAAATCTACTGGTATACGGTACACAACCGAATATACGTCACTAGTGTAATGTAGTCCTGTTGTGCCACTGAAATATCTCAGACACAAACTTTTAAAGTTTTACTCTTTCTTTCCTTTCGCCTTCTGTTCTTTACTCTTTTCCTCCACGCTATTTTCCCATTCCTACCCATCCAAGCCCATTCCTGTAGATCTCTGGTGCCCAACCTGAGGCCATTTGGTACTTGCTGTGCAGCCCCCCTTAGGCCCCACCAGGCAGCAATTAGTATTTTCCTTGCCTAGGAAAAAAACAAAATATTTAACCTGGTTTTTGCTAGCTAAATGATGTGGTTTATTTTCTCACATCTTGCTTTTTCTCTGATGTCCTTTATTTTATTCTGTGTTATGTATTTTTTCTTCCGGCATTTTATAATGGATCTCACTGAGAAGATGATCAAAGATGAAGCCAGTAAATTTTTTAATGAGACTGTAGGGAGCACTGACTTTAATATCATTGATCTCTAGCAGTTGATTTGAACATGTTTCCAGTTTTGACTGTCTCCTACAGAATTCCCCTAGCCTCCAACCACGTCTCAATGAATGCAAAGTGTTCTCTGATTGACCATGACATCACCTCGCCTCTCTCTCCACCTCATCCAATTAGTGAACGCCTTGCATTCACTGAGAAGAATGCAAGGCGTTCTGTGAATGGCAACCAAGACGAGTGAGCAACACCCTTTGTGCACTATGCAGCAGGGCAGCCCATCAGCATGGGACCTAGAAGCTAGCACCAATCACTGTTCCAGTAGTGCCTACTAGGGTTTCACCAATACCATTTTTTTTATTGGTGAGTACAAGTATCGATACTTGTGCTCAAGTTACTATGACAAGCCTGGGTTCACACAGGAGCGGTGGGTGAAACTGCATGCGATTCGTGCAGGAATAGCACCACATTCCTGTTCAAATCACAAGCGATTCATTGCAGTGCAATTTGACCCTATTCATTTCGTATGTACTCAAATCGCACAACACAAAGGTATTGGTTTGAGGTATACATGTACTGGTGCAAATGCTTAGTATTGGCACCGATACGGATATCTGTATCAGTGCCTACTACAGTGATTTCCAGATTTCACAAGCATTGTCTAGGCATGGTACATAAATATTTACATTGGTCCAAGCTGGACCAAAATAACTATGCAAAAAAAAAATGCCGTACAAGAAATTCAGCTTTAAAAGTATAACTAAATGCATATTCCTGTCTGTGTCGCGTTGGGGAGATTCACCCTCTCTATATCTCCTGTTTACCTTTATCATTGAAAGTAAAAGAAAATCACAAATTTTGGGTTGTCCCCAGAGAAGTAATAGAGGGGAAATCTTCCAATGGGGAAGCTAGTTTTCGTGATCTAGGGGTCCCAAAGGAATTCCCTCAATTTGATATAAATTTCCTCTCACTTGCTGTTTGGCTATGGGACAGGAAGTGAAGGGAAATCTCTGCAATGGGGCACAGATGGCAAAAAAAAAAAAAATGACAGGAATTATAACCCTCGCTTATTATTTCCAAAATAAGGTAAAACGTTTTGCCTATAGTTCTACTTTAAATACAAAAGTGTTTGAATGTGACTTGATATCAGAAATCCCTGTAGAGTAGAGCTAAGCACAAGCACAAAGAGCATCACAAGTAGCCAGTCATCTGTGCTGCAGTGCTAATTTTCTAAAAAGTAATATACGGACATGAGTGGAGAGCAGAGTGACGAAGAAGTGCGCTCATCAGTCTGCTGCTTCTCCTTTCACTGTGCAGTCACAGGCTTCTAGAGGCATCCCACAGGTATGGTACTGTATATGCATAGTTACATTGGTCTTAGCTGATGTAATGATGTAGAAATATCCATACCACCATCCTTCACCCATCTTTGCAGTCAGCATCTCTCACATGAGGTTGCAGCAAACTGCACAATGCATGAACAGTAGTTACAGTTATCCCCGGTTTACACTGGGACTAGTCGCCTGACAAATAGCGTCCCGTTCTGTGCAATGGAACCGCTCTAATCGGAGCGACGCAAGTCGCTCCGACTTAGAAAAAGGTTCCTGTACGACTTTCGGGGCGACTTGCATTGACTTCTATACAGAAGTCGTTTTGCAAGTCGCGCTGTAAGTCGTGCTGCCTCAGTGTGAACCGACCCTCAGGTTGAGTTGAATGTAGCCATTTTTTTCTGCATTTAACCAGATAACCCGTTAACAAGTAAAATTGGAAGAAAAAACAAACCGACCAGAAGGGCACACAGAGAAGAACCATGGAAAAAAAGAGAGCTAATTAAATATAACTAAAGGAATGAACAAATTTGTTGCAGGTAAAAATGTTCTAAAGGTTAATTATGCTCTCTTGGACAATATGCAAATAGTCTTCACAGTGTCTTTTTGATTCACCTCTTGCTGTGTAACAAGCGTTTGATCACCCGTCTAAATTTAGTGCTGTGTCATAACATAAAACATTTATTATCGGTATTTTACGGAATTCACAGGGCTTGTAAGAGAACCATCGAACCATAGTGCGTCCAGTGACCCTGAAACACACCATGTTATGTCAGGTTCTGCAGGCACTAGGAAAGGTTCATGTGATGGCAGAAATCGCTGGTCTGATCTAGTGACAGTACAGCCCCATTCAGCCTTACAACCTGCCCTTCCTGTACATTTGTATTCTTTTTACCAATTTGTATCTCTTAGTCATTCAGAAGTCAGAAGAAAACAATACATCCATACTGAATAAGGTTTAATAAACATGTAGGATCAGGTCCGAGAATAGCTGAGAGTGCGATTGTCAATATTCCGCCTGGCCCGCTTTGTGCATTATATATACTGTGTGTTTGGTAATGAAGAGTGTGTATACACCAGGGTCAAATATAGAGGTCTTCACACATCCTTGACACACTGCTGTGACTCACTCAATGATTTAAAATCCTAAAGTAGCAGTCTTCTCTGTTACATAATTGAAGTATCAGCATGTCTAATAACATAATAGGTACATACTATGGGTGCATTTATTTAAAAAAAAAATTGGGGTATTCATCATTCTGCAAAACTGTGTGAATGACTTATGCGACCCCACCCCCAGCTCCAGGGGGCCCGTGGCTCTGCTCTTTGCTGTCATATTACATATCCCCCACAAAATCCCGGAGCTGGGGTTCAGCTTCAATCCACCTTGTGTATCCAAGGGCCCCAGCCAAGCTCTATAATCCAATAGTCAACTTCCAGCTGTTTTCCTTCTCCCAAGTCTACACCGCTCCTATTATTAACTGGGGAGAAGGCATGTGTGCTCACATTTCCTGAGCGTGGAGGACCAAGACCAGCCTGGAGAAGCATGGCAGTGGGCTGACAACAGCAGAGGGACTGTTTGTCATGAGGCAGGAGAGCACCACTCAGGACCGAGAGCAGCCTGAGAAGTATGGCAGTGTGCTGAGGCAGTTGGAGCACGCCACCTAAGAGCTGGGACCTCTGTAACCAAGCTGAGGTTAAAAACTGCTCTGCTCACTCACCTAACGAGGAGTCTCTGTATCTCTCCGCCCTAGCATGATCATATTGGGGTGAGGAGGGGGCAAGGTCATGTCATTACTAGAATGGGGAGGGGGCAAAGTCATGTCATTACTAGGATAGAGAGGGGGTGGGGTTATGTCATTACTAGGATGGAGGAGGGGAGTGGGCAAAGTCACATCATTACTAGGATGGAGGGGGGTAGGGGGCTAGGTCTAGTCATTACTAGGATAGAGGGGGCGAGGTCATGTCATTAATAGGATTGGGAGGAGGAGGGGGTCGAGGTTATGTCGTTACTAGGATGGGGGCAAAGTCATGCCATTACTAGGATGATGGTGAGCTCATGTCATTATTAGGATGGGGGCGAGATCATGTCATTACAAAGAAGGAGGAGGGGAGGGGGGGAGGTGGCAAGGTCACGTCATTACTAGGATGGAGGGGGGCAGGGGGCTAGGTCTAGTCATTACTAGGATAGAGGGGGCAAGGTCATGTCATTACTAGGATTGGGAGGAAGAGGGGTCGAGGTTATGTCATTACCAGGATGGGGGGGTGAGGTCAGGTCATTACTAGGATGGGGGGGCGACGCCATGTCATTACTAGGATGATGGTGAGATAATGTCATTATTAGGATGGGGGCGAGATCGTGTCATTACAAAGAAGGAGGGGAGGGGAGGGGGGGAGGTAGCAAGGTCACGTCATTACTAGGATGGAGGGGGGCAGGGGGCTAGGTCTAGTCATTACTAGGATGGGGGGGGGGCAGGGGGCTAGGTCTAGTCATTACTAGGATAGAGGGGGCAAGGTCATGTCATTACATGTTCTGAGTCAGTGATGGAACTAAAACATGGAAAGTTCTATCAGTTCCTTCTTTCTTACAAATGCCATACTGTTGAAAGAAACCATTCATAAGAATCATGAGGGCTGCCATTGCTTACCTGAAAATAAGCAATTCTGGCTTTACTTGCTACACAGTTAATTATATTTTCAGGAGGAGGACAGGCCTCTGAATTTCTTCCACAACAGGTTACCTTTAACCTTTTTTAAAGGGTTTCATGAAGCAAATTTTGCTACTTTGGAAGAATTACAGAGCTTGGATTCCATATGCCTTCTTTTCGCTGTACAAGTTTCAAGTTTTCCCATCTGCAATGGTGGCCGAATTTGGCAGACATTGGAGATCTAGGCAACTGCAGACCTCCCCTATATAAGGTTTGCACACTTGTGCTGACGCAATGCATCTTTCATATTGGCTGTTTTGGCATCCAAATGGATATCTTCTGCCCAATAAAGAATGTCAGAAGCCCCAGAAGCTTCCTGAGGAACCACAGCCAGCTCTCCACTAGCACAGTACTTTGTGGATGGTTCTGCAGCCTTTTGGGATATATGACATGTTCAGGAGGCTGATGGATGGGAAGGGGATGGGGCATGGTGTGAGGGATGTCATACACACCTAAGCAAGGACAGAAGTGGGAGTCACTCCCTCAACCCCCCCCCCCCCCCCAAAAAAAAGCAAACTCAGTTACAGGCTGGGGGGGGGGGGGTCAAACAAGCAGGACTTCACTTTTTGAGTAAAGTTCCACTTTAATTATATTTTTTCATTCTCCTCCTAAGATGAGTGATGTTTCCCTTTGGAAGGAACATGCATCCAACATATTAATATTAACATATTAAAATCTCATAATTATCCTCAGTAAGTGATTCATGCTAGCCTGCATGTTCCATTGATTGCCAATGGCAATCTGTCCATAGCACGATCTTATTGTCTCACCTAAGCTGACAATCTGCCTAATACCACCACTAATAAGGATGGGTATGACAGTAGTACATGGAAGCACTGAACTATGACAAATATTAATACAGCTGGGTTCTGAAAGAGCTGGTCTGTCGAGACAACTATAACAAAGTCAGACAGAACTGTCAGGCTTTACTGTGGTATAAGTTTTGTACTCTTCCTCTCGGATTGCGCTGATAAGTGATAGATGTGCCTTAAGGTGATTTTTTTTTTCTTCTTTTCGCAGCCAGAAATGAATACAGAAGCAATGACAAGCCAGACCCTTCATATTCAGTCTGTCTTTCCCTAGCTAGGGTCACAGCTGTCAGCTCGTAGCTTAGAAAGTGATATCAATGCAAGCTCTGGTGTCTGAGCGCTTCACTGCGCTGATCTCCGTACAGCTTGCCGAGAATCCCCAGGGAGACTAAACCTGCACTGGGATTTTCTGTTCCTGTTCTGTTTCGTCTATAAACTATCCTGGCAAGTTTCCTTGGTTGTATTTTTTTTTAAATTGCAATGCCATCCACTTACAGATAAAAATAGGAAAATAATTGCTAGCAAGTGCAGTGTTCAAAATACAACAAAGTCCTCACAAATGTTTACCTAACATCGTTCCCAAAGACCCAGGATTTTCGAGGACAGTTCCTGGTGTTCACTACAAACTACCTGCACAACCACAGTAAATTAAAGTAGCTAAAATATTATCTGTGCTTTTAGGCAACTCTGATTATGAAAGAAATGCTCAAGATTAAAAGGGGCTGTAAACCCTCGTGTTTTTTTTCACCTTAATGCATCCTCTGCATTATGGTGAAAAAACCTATGTCACTCAGCAGCCCCCCTGTTTCACTCACCTGATCTTGTTTGTTCCCCCTTCAGAGACACGCTCTACCTCTCTGGCTGGGGGTTCTTGGCTCTTGATTGGACAGATTGATAGCAGCGCAGCTGTTGGCTCCAGCTGCTGTCAATCAAATCAAATGACTTGGGCGCCGGGGGGTGGGGCCGAGTCTGGCATTCTGAGTCTATGGACGCAAATGATGGACTCGGGAGCGCGCCCGCGCGGTAATCCCCTGGGAGAGCCGTGAGCGCCGCCGGGGGACCCCAGAAGACGAGGTTCGGGGCAAACTGCACAGTGGAGGTAAGGATATGTTTGTTATTAAAAAAAAAAAAAAAAAAAAAATATATATATATATATATATATATATATATCTCAATTCATTAAACGGTAACTCCACTTTTGTAAAAAAACAAAAAAAAAAACCCAAAGCATGAAAAAAAAAAAAACCCCAAAAAAACCATAGTATATACGGTAGTATTGTTACACAAGCCATGTTGTAATTTATTGTTAATCAAAATTACCTTTCCTTTTCAATATGCAGCTGCTGTAATTTTATGTAAAATGCAATGCAAAATGGCAACCTAGAGGCGTTCTGGTGTACAGAGTGCCTCCAGAATTGGCATTTCTTGCTTGTGTGATTGGCTCACTGAATTTCCCAGAAGTCTGCACTACAAGTCAGATTTTAGGCATCCTCTGCAAAATGTCTTGGTGGGGTACTCCCTAAGGGGTGCATACCTCTTAAGTGATGCAGAACCCTGCAGCTTTTCTCATTTAACTTCCATTTAGATTCAGTATGCAAGGGACAAGGTGAAATAAACAGCTATTTCTTCAGGGCAACAATTTCTTCTTCTATTTCTTCTTCTGCTACAAAAACCTTGCTAAAATCATTGCAACGTACACTGAACATCTGAAGGGGATTATTTTTCTCTCAACAAAAGTGGAGTTACTCTTTAGGCATATTCATTGAGTGTATTTTTATTTTTAAATAAACTAGCGAAAATACAGGGATCTTTCCTGGTATTGACCACTTGTATATCCCATGTACAACTGAGCTCAGACTGGAAAAAGCAGCAGAAGGAGCCAGTAAATTGTGCTGCAGTGCTTATAATAGGGGAAGACAAGGTGGAAAGGAGATGAGCTCAATATGCTGCTTCTTTTTTACTGTCCAATCACAGCTGGGAGCAGTGACCAGACCAAGCCGTATTACTAAGGGCCCTTTTACAATGATCAGTTTTTCATGCGCTTTTGCGGTTTAAAACAGTGAAGAAAAATGCATGAAAAATGTATCCCTTTAAATCCTGTAGAACTCCTCACACAAGTGTGTTGCTGGTACGATGGGTTTTTTAAAAAGTCCTGCATGCTAAACAACTGGTGCATATTTAAAAAGCGCACCAAGAAAGTCAATAGGCACTTTTTTTTAAATTTTTTTTTTAATTCGTACTAACATCCAAATTACAGTGTCTTGAAAAAGTATTCATACCCCCTGAAATTTTCCACATGTTGTCATGTGACAACCAAAAACGTAAATGTATTTTATTGGGATTTTATGTGATATACCAGGGGTCTCCAAATTTTCTAAACAAAGTGCCAGTTTTCTGTTCCCATCGTTGGCGTCAGTGGGAGGAATAGTGTTTCATCATTGGTGTCAGTGGGAGGAATAGTGTCCCATCATTGGTGTCAGTGGGAGGACTAGTGTCCCATCATTGGTGTCAGTGGGAGGAATAGTGTCTCATCATTAGTGTCAGTGGGGGAGGTATAGTGCCCCATCATTTGAATCAGTGGGATGAATAGTGTCCCATCATTAGTATCATGGGGGGGGTAGTGCCCCATCATTGGTGTCAGTGGGGGGCATAGTGGCCCATCATTGGTGTCAGTGGGGGGCATAGTGGCCCCATCATTGGTATCAGTGGGAGGATGCCATCAGACGTGTGCTAGAGGCCTCACCCCATACCCACACGGGGGTGACACAGGCCACCAACAAGAGTGCCAAGGACCGATATGCTGCGAGTGCGAGGATCCCTGCGGTTGGTACAGGACCTCATAGCCGTGTTTCACACATGAGGGGCCACATCACCTTTACAACAAAGAGAAAAGTGTAAAGTCATCAATATGTCTCCTTTGCTCCAAGCAGCATGTTGCAAGACCCCTGTACTGGTGGATCTTGATGGTTATGTGGATTTAGAATCTGAGTGGCTGTTGTTTATTCCACCATAACGCTGGCTTATATTGAGATTCTGGTGAGTTTGACCCCCTGGGGGAGTGTGCTGTACAAGGTGGATTTTGTTCACGTTTTCTGGTGAAAGGTGCACGCTTTGCACGCTTTGACCACTTGCATTCTCCAATCAAAACTTTTTTTGAACTGTCTGCTTTACCATCTACTGCCTATAGAATTTTATGTGCGGGGAACATGCTGTGAAATTGTGTTGTTATCACGTTTAATTTTAGCACTGTTTTAGTATTTTAATAATCTAGTGTTTGAACTGCTTATTTTTATACTATTGCTCTGTATATTTTTTTATACAGCTGCTTAGTACCTTGTAAATATTGGGATAGTTATATTTCAAGGATTATACTCATTTCTGCTAACAGATTTGTGGGATTGATCAGGCGCTGAGTAGGTGCTGTGTATAGGCCTTTTTTTATGCACCTCTTCCTTTTATACCTTTAGTAATGTGGTGTCTCATATTCAATGCAAAATATTCAAAGGACCTGATGTTGGCGAAACATGACAGAAATTGAAAACAAGGATGAATTTACAACACACACTATTAAGGAACATGAGGAGGATGATTTCTGCACATATATGGGACATCATTTCTCACAACCAGATCACACTGTGGAAGATTAATGTTTTAATTCTAAAAAGAGAACTTCAAAACTACTCAGGAAAGGAAAACTTTTGAACCAAGAATGATAATCCTATTTGACTCAAAAGATAAAGAAGTAAATGTAGACCTTGGTTTTCTAAATTGTTATCCAACAGTTTTAAGACCCACCCTGACTTCTGTGACTCTTCCCCCCCTCCTATTCCATACATCTCTTCCTGCCTTATCTCACGAACAACCCAAATGTAATTACCATTGCTGTGTATGTTTGTGCTTTTTTTTTTTATCCTCGGGGGATTGTCTTAGGCCTGGTACACACTAAGTTGAAGGAAAAAAAAAAAAACTGTCAGTATGGGTTGGAGCTGCTGTACTAACTATGCGAAGTTCCCCATCAAGGCCTCCTAAAGATGCTTTTTCTTCTTTCAAAGTAACTGCAACAGAACAATCACACACATATCAAGAAAGTCAGAGAAAAGTCATAAATCCTTATATCCATAATTGTTTTGGGTAAAGGACTTGACCCAATGTTTTTAAGCAAGTGGGTCAACTTTTGCAGAATGAGAAGTCATACGGCTTTACCACACCGCACAGCCAAAAAGGGCACCTTATTGCTGCCTAGATTACTCTCCCACTAGGTGAACAACAAAGATAATGATTGGCTAATAGGAAGACTGAAGGTGGAGGGGGGATACAGTCAGCTACATTGCTGAACCAGGAAACAGAGTAGTCACAGTGTAAAGGCAGGTGACACACCTATGTAGATCAGAAGATTGGCTGAGCAGATAAACAAAAGGTAAAAAAAAAATTGCTGTACAAGGATTATTACAACCATGTATTTAGCGTTTTCTGCAGTTCCACTTCAAATCCACACCAAGTATATTGCAAATTTGAAAAATGTAATGAAACATGTTCTGCACTTTTACCCAGCCAGGAGGGTGACATGCTGTACTAAGAAACACCAACTGGCCAGGAAAGTGCATATGAAACTGCACTGAGGTGTGGGCAGCTATACACAAAGAAAACATAGCCCCAGGAATAGCCACATTTTACATAAAGCTATTGAGAAAGCTTAGGTTATAATGGGAAGGCAACTGAAGCAGTGTTTCTCAAGTCCAGCCTTCAAGGCGCCCCAACAGGTCATGTTTTCAGGCTCTCCATTATTTTGCACAGGTGATTTGATCAGTTCCACTGCCTTAGTAATTACTACAGCTGTTTCATCTGAGGAAAATCCTGAAAACATGACCTGTAAAGCCTCGTACACACGCTTAGATTTTCGGACGACCGAACGTCCAATTCTTGTGGCATGCTAGTCTCATGTTGAAAGTGAAGAGGTTACTCGCCATATGAAAATTTTCGTACGACAGAATACAGCGTCAGAAGCGACGTAATGTGTTGACTAGTTTTGTATGTATTCTTTCATTTCTGAGCATGTGTAGTCTTCTTGCTCTTATGTTTTTTTTTTATTGTATGAAAACCGAACTAATGAAACGAAAATCGGACTTTGAGTCCACATCTGCCAAAAATTTTATAGTCTGCACATCCAGCTTTTGTCTGACGAAAAAGTGAAATCGGCTGTTGAAAGCACCGTACTAACATTCCCAAAGTCAGCAGCAGCTTGTTGTACGAATTTTCCCATCTGATTTTTGTATCGTGTGTACGGGTCTTTAGGAGTGCCTTGAGGACTGGAGTTAAGAAACACTGGACTAAAGGAATCAACAAGCCCACCAACTGAATGAGTGCGTAGCACAGTAAAGCCTTCTTGGAACATGTCTAATTTCATCACATATCCCACAAATAAGAGGATCATTCCTCATTTTATGACAATGGACAATATAATGCATTCCTTTATGTACCAACAGCTAAATGCACATCCAGCACCAATGCGGTATGGTGAAAATATAGCTGATATTATAAAGCCATTTATTTAAAACAATGTACAACTGCTTCAGGCTTTCAACAAGCTTCAAGAAGTGCTGAAGCCTGCTAGCAGCTTGTTTAACTACTTCAGCCCTGGAAGATTTTCCCCCTTAATGACCAGGCCATTTCGCGATACGGCACTGTGTCGGTTTAACTGACAATTGCGCGGTCATGCCATATTGTACCCAAACTAAATTGACGTTTTTTTTTCCCCACAAAAAAATTTTTTGGTGGTATTTTATCACCTCTGCGGTTCTAATTTTTTGCACTATAAACAAAAAATAAAAGCCGACAATTAAAAAAAAAAAATTTTTTTTTACTTTTTGCTATAATAAATATCCCCCAAAAAATGAGAAAAAAATGTATCATCAGTTTAGGCCAATATGTACTCTTCTACATATTTTTGTTAAAAAAAAAAAAAAAAAAATCACAATAAGCATATATTGATTGGTTTGCGCAAAGTTATAGTGTCTACAAAATAGGGGATAGATTAATGGCACTTTTATTATTTATGTTTTACTAGTAATGGCGGTGATCTGCGATTTTTAGCAGGACTGCGACATTGCAGCGGACAGATCGGACACTTTTGTGGGACCAATGACATTTATACAGCGATCAGAGCTATAAAAATGCACTGATTGCTGTCTAAAAGTCACTGGCAGGGAAGGGGTTAGTGATTATTAAAGGGTTAAATGTGTTTTCTTGTGAGTGTTTAACTGTGGGGGGATGGGACTGACTGGGGGAGGAGACATATCGCTGTTCGTAATTACTACGAACAGCAAATCTGTCTCTTCTCTCCTGTCAGAACGAGGATTTGTATGTTTACATACACAAATCCCCGTTCTGGCTCTCATGCCCACGATCGTGGGTGGCCAGCGATGTGCATTGGGTCCCTTGCCATGCAGCTCGTGCCTGCTATGGTTCTTAAAGAAGCCGACGTATGGGTACGGCGATTCGCGGGAACTAACCACTTTGCCAACGTATATGTGTGCGAGCCGGTCAGCAAGTGGTTAACCCTTTCCGCTCTGGAAGGTTTTAACCCCTTCATGACCAGGCCATTTTTTGCTATTCTGCACTGTGCAACTGACAACTGCGCGGTCATGCAACACTGTACCCAAAAAAAAAATTAAAATTTAAAATCTTTTTTTTTCTGACAAATAGAGCTTTCTTTTGGTGGTATTTGATCACCTCTGTTTTTTTTAATTCTTGTATTCTATAAATGAAAAAAGATTAACAATTTTGAAAAAAAAAACAATATTTTTTACTTTCTCCTATAAAACATCTCTCTTAAAGTGATACTAAAGTCTAGTTTTTTCTTTAAAATTAACAAACATGTTATACTTACCTGCTCTGTGTAATGGTTTTGCACAGAGCAGCTTGGATTCCTCTTCTCGAGTCCCTCTTCAGTGCTCCAGGCCCCTCCCTCCTGTCAAGTGCCCACCCCCCACAGCAAGCAGCTTGCTATAGGGGCACCCGATCACGAATCCCCGTGTGTCCATTCGGACACGGAACTGCGGTTTGGTCCTGCCCCCACTCTCTCTCTTCATTGGCTAACTGACTGATTGGCGGGAGCCAATGGCGTCACTGCTGTGTCTCAGCCAATCAGGAGGGAGATCCCCGGGCGGCAGAGGCACTCGCACACATTTCTGGATCGAGATGGGGCTCAGGTAAGTATTAGGGGGGCTGCCCTCACACAGAAAGTTTTTTATCTTAATGCATTAAGACAAAAACCTTCTGCCTTTGCAACCCCTTTAATACATTTTGGCCAACATTTACTCTACTACACGTCTTTTGTAAAAAAATCCTAATAAGTGTATATTGATTGGTTTGTGTGAAAGTAATAGCGTCTACAAACTATCGGATATATACTGGAATTTTTGTTTTTATTATAGTAATGTTGGCATACAGCTATAACGGGACTGCGATAGTGCCACAGGAAATCTGACACGAACGCTGGGGGGGAACTAACTGCCATTGACATCGCCAGTGTAATGATCTATAGTGAGTGCAAGAAAGGCGTTGTTAGGTGTCCATGTGCAAGAGGCCTTCATGCCTTAGGGGTTATGTAGAGGTGCCTGCACCGTACTGCTCCATTCTGTTTGGTATCTTTATGGCACTGACGGGTTCGCTTTAGTGCTTTCTAGCCTGCTGCTTATACCCCAGTGCTATAATCTGACACTTCACCAAATGTACTTTCCTGAGAACTAAGGAAGACAGAGACAATTATCTGTCTGCGCGCCGTGATTCTATCCTACAGCAAAGCACACGAGGCACAGCCAGGGGCAGATATTTTTATCTATTTTATACACCTGAAAAACACAACAGATGAGGATGGCAGAGACATCCTGTGGATGTCGCCTTCCTGTGTTCATGCAAACTTGACGGATTAGGCAGATGCTGGATTCGAAAAAAAGGATTATTTAAATAGCCAGGAATAAAATAAAAAGATACAATTCACAGACCTGAACTGTGTAAAAGTTGTCACCCAGAGGCAGTGATGTGCTATTCATAGGGGATGAGGTCTGGACACAGATACAGCCTAACAGTAAGCATCCTGCCTTAGTGAATTAGGATGCAAAGCACAGAAAACTATACTTGTTTTCTTCTGCAAATGTAAGTATGTTTCCAGGGCTTCTATTTGGTGATAAACCCCAGCAACTGCACATTGCCAGATAAATGACTAAAAAAAAAAACTACTCCTGTCCCTGGGCATAAGAAATTTTCATTTACATAAACTTCTCAATAACCACAAAGAATATAAATCCACTTTTGGGCATCAAATGGCTTTGCAAACCTGGATATTACCTTGTAAAAGCAGCAGTGACATCATCACTAGGCTACATTGTCTGTATAGAGAGCAGCTCCACCCACTACAGTATACAATTAGAAAACTACAGGGGGCAGATACAAGACCTGGCACCCTGTACAAGGGGAGAGTTGAAGTGACTGGTCTTCATTACAGGAAACTCCTGAAAAAAGACAAAGGTTTTGGAAAAGAAACGCAAAGTACACCAAGGTTCAGAATACACAGGCATTCTATTTGTTAGACCAAAGGCTTTATTCACAAAGCAGTATCTACCCCTTTAAAATCCGCAGTAAAATACCTCTTCGCTTTTTTCAAACATTTTCTGCAATTCTGAAAAAACGTTACTAAAATACGAGTTATTTTATGAAGTGATGTGGAATTTTAGTAGTAAAAGCTAGCGTTATTTTAACTAAGGTGCTTGCCGGTGTCCTTTACAACCAGTTAATAGCTGTCTGTTACAAAGCAGGCAGCAGCCGCATCCTTAACAACTAGTAAATAGCTGGCTGTTAAGGAGTGGACGACTGCCACGCTCTTTACAACCATGACTTATGTGCTCCCCATTGACAGCAGAAAGTAAACAAAATAAGTGGCGGCATTAAACAAAACGCGTGGGGGGCCCCCCAATCCATTCCAGCCTAGAAGGGTCTGTATGGATTTTGAGGGGAACCCCACTTCAAAATAAAAAAAAATAAAAAAAAGTGAGTGCCCCAAATCCATACTATACCCTAATCTGAGCATGCAGTCTGGCAGACCTGGAAGGAGGGGGGGGGGGGGGGGGGGAGATGAGCGAGTGGTCCCTCCCTTCCTGAACCATAAAAGGCCACATGCCCTCAACAACAAATGGGCTGAAACTGCATTGCACAGAACTAAATGTGAATCGCACAGAAATCACACAGCATTTACTTACATGCAGTTTCTAGTGCGAATGGGCCTTTAATTAAAACAAAAATGCATTTGATTATGTATTAATAAAAAATTTGCTGCATTAATTTGTCTTTTATATCTGCTTGGAGTTCAGCTAACCATTCATATTCACACCTTTAGGGGGAGACAAACTGAGGACAGCAATGGAACTAGCTTATCAGGACAAGCCTCAGCCAATGGTATCGGTTTATGTCCCATAGACATTAATTTGTCGCCCCAATTACCCCAAAACAGAAGACTCCTATATAATATCCATAGGGACTTCTGCTCTGCTTTCATTTTTTGAGGGCCACACATACACCAATCAGCTACTGACATGTTAAGTGAATAACACTGATTATCTCATTTCAATGGCATCTTGAAGTTTGTGGAATTTATCAATCAGCAAGTAAACATGCTGTCCCTGAAGTTAATGTGTTGAAAGCAGAAAAAATGGGCATGGCAGTTTGTTGTTTATGGGGCTGTGTAGTTGCAGATCGGTCAGGGTACCCATGTTCACCAGTGTCCACAGCCAAAAGCACATATAATGGACACGTGAGCATCAGAACTGGACCACGGAGGAATGGAAGAAGGTGGCCTGGTCTGATGAATCACTTTTTTTACATCTTGTGGATGGTGGGTGCATGTGCAACACATAACTGGGAAAGAGATGGCACTAGGACGCACTATGGGAAGAAGGCAATGCCGGTGAAGGCAGTGTGATGCTTTGGGCAATGTTCTGGGAAAACTTGGATCCTGCCATTCATGTGAATGTTATTTTGACACATACCACCTACCTAAACATTGTGGGTGACCACATTGCAGTAATATTCCCTGATTGCAGTGGACTCTTTCGGCAGGATAATGCACCCTGCCACACTTCAAAAATGGTTCAAGAAGGGTTTGAGGAACCCGAGTTTTAGACGTCAGCTTGATGCCAGATACCACAGCATACCTTCTGTGGTCTAGTGGCATCCATGTCTAGACAGGTCAGGGCTGTTTTGGCAGCATAAGTGGACCTACTTAATATTAGGTGGGTGGTTATGGCTGATCTGTGTATAAGTGCAGAGCTCATCAGTCAGGACAGCTCATCTGACTAGCACTAGCTTTAAAAATTGATGCATAATAAGCAAAGAGGGCCTGCAGTTTGGCAATAAGCATTCTTACTGAAACTTGGTAATCGTGGAATAGGAAATGTGTCCTAAAATGTACCCTGTTTCCTCGAAAATAAGACCTAGCGTGATTGTTGGTGATGGCTGCAATATAAGCCCTACCCCCCAAAAAAGCCCTACCCTGTTTCCCCAAAAATAAGCCCTACCCTGAAAAGAAGACCTACAAGGACTTTAACTAGGGCTTATTTGTAGGGTAGGGCTTATATTGCAGCCATCACCGACAATCACGCTAGGTCTTATTTTCGGGGAAACAGGGTAACAGGTTATATTTGGGTATCACAATTTATTCACATATAAAACATGCGCTTCTTGCCTTTATAGTGACAACCAACTCTGAACTAGAAACGTTCAAAAGTCAGATAAAAGCAAAAATGGAGCACAGAACATCGAAAACATTTTCCTGATTACATGAGACATCAGTTATTTCGGAAAGCCACTTAAACAGTAAAAGAGCACCGGGTACATATCAAAACGACCACTATTTCTGAAAATCAAATCAGCGCATCTACAGTCCCAGTTAAAAGTACATTAAATAGCACAGTGCGTTCTCTGGCAGCTGAAGCCACCACCTCATCACTAAAGGGCATGTCACCGCAGCTTAAAAAAACCACGAAGATTGAATTGAATTCCCAATTCTTTGCTGTACCCAAAGCAGTTCTAAGAAAATTAGAGACCAGAAATAGTTTCTTGATGTATGACTATCTTCTTAAGCTGAAAGCAATCAAGCCTCACCAAGTCGTAGCTGGAACATTTTTGGGGGATCTTTATATTTAGAAAAGAAAAACAAATATTTCCAATTGAGCACACATTGGTTAAATCATAGCTACTGAGCAGGCGAGTAAACTAAATAATAGCTTATCAGGCTGGAACTGCTGTAGGCTTAAATTGTGCACACAGGCCGGGAAGTGATAATGGGCAGTTATTCCTTCAGCTCAGTGTTGTGTAATGTGGCTTGTATTAGGAGGCCTCTTATAAATACATTCTCATCAACCTATCAGGATCATAATAAACACCAAGTATAAATAAAAGTTTTGTTTGTGCAGACGATTTTTAATGACCGTCTCTCTTGTAATTAATCTGGGTTACTGAAGAGATTTAAAAAGCCAATGATGATCTATAGATATTATTATATATTATAATACACAAATTAGAGGCTTAAAAAGGTTGACACAGCTTCAGCCATTAAAGCGGTGTTCCGCCCAAAAAACAAAAAAAAAAAATTAAAAGCCAGCAGCTACACATACTGCAGCTGCTGGCTTTTAACAATAGGACACTTACATGTCCTGGAGTCCCGCGATGTCGGCACCGCAGCTGATGTTTCCATCAGCTGTCAGGTGCTGCCACCACCATTGCAGGTAAGGGTAACCGCCAGTGTAGCCTTACGGCTTCTCGCCGGGAACCCTACTGCGCATGCACGAGGCCCCGCCCCTCTCTCCTACTGGCCCAGCGACAGGGAGAGGAGGAGGGAGCCCCCGCGGTGATGTCACAGGCCGCAGCCCGGACTCCGAAGTCCCCCCCCCCCGGTAGGTGCCAATTGTGGCAACCGGAGGGGGAGAGAGGAGACATATGAGCGGAAGATCCACTTTTGAGTGGAACTCCGCTTTAACCACTTGCTAACTAGGCACTTAAAGTGTTTGTGAACCCATATAGAGACATCACTGGCAGCCCCTCTATTAGAGCTAGGCATAGCACACTGTACAGGTCTTTTATAAAAACGAGGCTTGTAAATACCTTTTTAGGGTGATCTTCAGGCCGGTCACGTGACTCGTGGCCACTTTACCTGTCCGATACATGGCTTCTGCAGGAGGGGGCCGAGATCTCCCACTGAAGTCAGCTGGGGAGGTCACATGGACGCTCGCCCCCTCCTGCAGTAGCCATGTATCGGAGATGTAAAGCGAGTCACGTGACCGGCCTGAAGATAACTCTACAACGGTATTAAGATGCTGCGGGGACAGAGACACAGAACGGGGGAGAGAGGAGAGCTGCGGATGACCGAGGGACGTACACTTACCATGGTGGTCAAGACTCAGCAGCCCTGATTATTGTGGTCAGCGCAGAGAGGGGGACACAGGAAGTGGCAGGATCAGCTAGGTTTTTACAATTTAGAGAGGGGCAGATTACACAGCACAAGCACTGTGCAGTTTATTCTGCCTTAAGAGAACAGGATCTCTATTCTTTGGGGGGAGTTAACAAACACTCAAATCTCCCTTCCTGCTCAGGCCAATTTTCAGCTTTCAGTCGTACCTTGAATAATAATTGCGCGGTCATGCTACACTATACCCATATGAAATTTTTATAATTTTTTTCACACAAACAGAGCTTTCTTTTGGTGGTATTTACAGTTTTCATAGTTTGTTAGAAAATATTTGTTATATTTGTTAGGAAAAAGGAAAGGCCACATAGTGTAAATCCATAAAATTATGTAGCAAATTTATTAAAAAAAACAGGAAATACACTCACATGTAAATCTTTAAAATCAGCGCTGTAAATGTACAAATGGTGGCAGTGGGGTCCTACCCAACGCCTTACGTCCTCTTATAGTAAAAATCACTATTTCAATATATCGATGTATCATAGAGAATAGGACAAAACAGGAAACTAAGCACAGAGACGGAAATCATGAATCTCTGATTACAATTTGATCAAGAGCCCTCTAATCACTGCATCAACTACTCTGTGGGGTTGATCTACTAAAACTGGAGAGTGCAGAATGTATCTGGCGCAGCCATGCATGGTAACCAATCAGCTTTTAACTTCAGCTTGTTTTATAAAGCTTTGACAAAAAAAAAATTCTGGAAGCGGACTGGTTTCTGTGAAACCAGATTTTGCACCCTCTAGTTTTAGCAAATCAACCACTGTGCATAAAATATTGCAAATGATGCCCCTGGGATCCTATATGACATATGCACATCTCTGATAATTTATAAGACTAATGCCTTGTACACGCAATGAGATTATCGGACGCATGACCGTCTTTTTTTTTTCTTTGCATGTTAGTCTCCATATAGAAAATTAAGAAGTTATTAAAGTTACAAAAATTCTCGTAGGACAGAATAAAAATTCAGAAGTGATGTCATGTATTGCATTGTATTTTGTATTGTATTTTTGGACGAAGACTACACTGATTAACCACTTAAAGAACCAAGCCCATTTTTCAGACTCTGTGTTTACAAGTTAAAATCAGTTGTTTTTTGCTAGAAGGTTACTTAGAACCCCCAAACATTATAATAATATATATATATATATATATATATATATATATATATATATATATATATATATATATATATATTTTTTTTTCCCTAATGCCCTAGAGAATAAAATGACGGTCGTTTCAATACTTTCTGTCACACCATATTTCTGCAGCAGTCTTACAAGCGCACTTTTGTTGGAAAAAATACACTTTTTTAAAGTAAAAAATAAGAAAACAGTAAAGTTAGCCCAATATTTTTTATATTGTGAAAGATAATGTTATGCCGAGTAAATTGATACCAAACATGTCACGCTTCAGAATTGCGATTGCTTGTGGAATGGCGACAAACTTTTACCCTTAAAAATCTCCATATGCGAAGTTTAAAAATTTCTACAGGTTACCAGTTTTGAGTTACAGAGGAGGTCTCAAGCTAGAATTATTGCTTTTGCTCTTACAATCGTGGCGATACCTCACATGTGTGGCTCGAACACAGTTTCCATATGCGGGCACTACTCACGTATGTGTTCGCTTCTGCGCACAAGCTCGTCGGGCACTTTCAATTTTTTTTTTGCTTATTTATTTTAATTTTAATTTTTAATTTTGACACTGTCCTTTTAAAAAAAAAAAATTGGGTCACTTTAATTCCTATTACAAGGAATGTATACATCCCTTGTAATAGCAAAAAAAAGCATGACAGGACCTCTTAAATATGAGATCTGGGGTCAAAAAGACCTCAGATCTCATATTTACACTAAAATGCGAATTTGAAAATTGAGCCGGGCGGGGGCCATCTTTCCCTCACTCGGCATCCAGGCAGTGGTGACATGACACGATCGTCTCAGAGAGACGACTGGAGCGCGGTGGGAGGGGGGTGGGCACCTCTCCTGCCACCGATAAAAGTGATGTCGCAGCGAATCTGCCACAGAGACCACTTTTATCGTAATCAGAAACGCAGAGTGTTCCCGAAAAAAAACAGGGTTATGGGCAGCTGCTGCCATAACCCCAGTGTTTAGCGTCAAAGTACCAACATACGGATATGCCGTTTTGCATGAAGTGGTTAAACGAAAACCATACAATCTGGTATCATACGTGAAAGTACTTTTCATCTGATTATCTGATCGTGGGCCTTAAGGGTCTGTGTTGACAGGTTTTGGGTTTATGTGGATGGCATCAGTTTGATGTCAGTTGGGGCACTTCTGAGATCATTTAGAATTTGTTAAAAAATCCATTTGACTTGTTTCAAGTGGGTTTTGCAATCCTATAGGATTGTATAAGAATAAAAAACCTGCTAAACGTGAACAAAGCCCATCAATATAGGACAAAGTTGCAGCAGATGAAAATTTTTTTTTTTTATTATTTGACTGTATAAATTAAATTGTACCAAAAAGCATGCTAGGGATAGATTACAGATGGGCACTGATGTATGTGACAAGTAAACACCCATGGGGTCAAGTCCTGTTACTGCACAGGTAAGCTTTAGGTCAACATACTTGCTGTCCACCCCATAGTAGTTTTACTGCTACTGGGCAGCAGCTGTGCGCCGGATCACGTATATATAACAATACCTGATTGGGCACTTCCGTGTAGGGGGCGCGCATGTGCGCCGGCACCTTGCTCCTGCTATAATTATACACAGTGGGAGCCGATCAGCAGGTACCGTGGACTTGATGTCCGCTGGCACCTGCCGATCATTCATTACACAGGCAGAATGGTCTGTCTATGTAAACAAGGCCGATTTCCGTTCTGTCAGTAGGGAAGGCATGGATTCTGTGTTCCTGCAAAGCAGGGACATTGATCCATGCTTTCCCCTAGTAAAAGCACCTCCCACAGTACACACAAACATTAGCTAGGCACACAGTTAACCCCTTGATCACCCTGATGTTAACCCCTTCCCAGCCAGTGTCACTAGTACAGTGACAGTGCAGATTTTTTAGCACTGATCACTGTATTGGTGTCACTGGTCCCCAAAAAGTGTCAGAATGTCTGTTGCAGTCCCCCTATAAGTCGTTGTTTGCCGTCATTGCTAGTAAAAAATAAATGAAAATATCCCATAGTTTGTAGATGCTTTAACTTTTGCACAAACTAATCAATATATGCTTATTGGTATTTTTTTACCAAAAAAATGTAGCAGAATACATATTAACGTAAATTGATAAAGACATTGGATTTTTTAATTTATTTTTACTGGATATGTTTGATAGCAGAAAGTAAAACAAGTTTTTTTGATTTTGTCGGCCTTTTTTTGTTTATAGTACAAAAAATTTGTTTGGGTACAGCATCGCATGACCGCGAAATTGTCAGTTAAATTAACGCTGTGCCGTATCTCGGGGGGGGGGGGGGGGGGGGTTGGTGACTTTGCATTCCATTTCAACCACTTGATGCCCAGGGCAATTTTGACATTTTTTCACATACATATTAACAAGTTCAGCATCCGACTGGGGTAAGGGAGGGGGACCCCACCACCCCGCGGTGTAAAAGTGACAGCTACCTTCCCGGGTGTGATTGGAACCCAAGTTCAGACCAACCCTGAGCTAATCCCCAATACCGAACTTCCTTCTAAGGGCTAATCTACTAATGTCTATATTTAACTCCATAACAAAAATATACAGACGTGCTACGTACATTTTTAAATATTTAAAAATGTGAACGTTGCATCAAAAATGACTTTAGGTAAACACTGCAATAATAACACCATCTGTGCGCTCATTAACAATGCATTATACTTTAAGCTATTCCTTTTGCGAACATCAGTTCTGATTAATGAATTGCTCTGAATTGTGGCCAAATAAGCTGATGAACTTGAAGCTATAACTCCAACTTTAGTTTGGAACTTCTGTGTTGCTAAGACACTTTGTTAATTTGATTTAGCTCAGTCAAAGTGAACTTAATGAAGTCTGTTCTTTAATGGGCTGATCTTGTTTGTTTCATCATTTTAACTGAACAATCTGACTTTTTTGTTTCTGGTAATTATCACTGATTATTAGTGATGGATGTATAAATGAATCAGTGGACATAGCACTTCTACATTTATCACTGGACTGGAGTAAATGCAGTTAGCACTTGCTTAGGATCTTTCCCAATTGCCCTAGTGAGAAAAGAGATATAAATAAAATGCCGGATGATACCAATCAAGCCGTTAATAAGCTTAAACAATCAGATTACCTTCAAAAAGAACTGAAGAGATTAAAACCAACTATCTTTAAAATAATAGAGTTCATCTGAGGTGGAACACCACATTTCTCAACTGGAAGGCCAAGTGCATATCAAGCCATTGTAATTGCTAGAGCAGATAAAGGATAATAAACAAATGTCAAATGAGCCAAGAGTTTTGCTGTAACAATTTAGAATTGATTGGCCACTATGGGGCAGTGAAAAGCAATACATTTAATGCCTAACTCCAAACAATTTTTGAGTTTGGGATAGGGTGGAGAAGAGTTAAAGCTAAACTCTGGGAAACGTGAAAATCAACCCTTTGTAGTTGGGCTGTGCCCCCCCTGCAACGGTTAATTGCTCCTTGATCAACTGATCGTAGGGGGAGGGTTTGAGTGAAGAAAAGGTAAGTGTACTGCAGGGCATTACGTTAAACAGGAATGGTATTCATTCATTTTTAGATGTTAACATGAAGACAACACAATGCTGAGCTTAACAGAAGTTGTTCTATGTACCATCTAGGTCTAGGATTCAAGGGTGCTCCACAGAGATCACTTTGAAGCTTAAAAGTGTTATACAAGGTGTCTGCACTGGAACATTGTTGTAATCTTAGTCCAGTGATTCTCCATCAGGTTTCCGTGGGACCTCAAGTTTCTTCATGAGCTTGTTAGAGATTCCTGGAGCAATAACCAACTTCTGACCTTCAGATAAGTAACCACTAACACCAATGATCTTTTTAGCTATCTATACGAGGGGCATTCTTCCTAATAGCCACAAATGTAAGGAGCATTCTTCTAAGTGTCCATCACACTAATGTACTGTGAGCTGTAATTATAGTAGGGGTTGCCTGAGACCGGAAAGTTATTTCAAGGGTTCACCCATGTTAAAAAGGTTGAGAAAGGCTGCCTTAGTCAGGTACATTCATAATTATTACAGTTATAGCCCAGCTCCATCTTTTTGGTAACAGTAAAACATAAATGGCGCAGAATGCTTTAAAAAAATTGCAGCTTTCACTGCAATACTCACCTTCACCCTTCAGTGCTGCCCCCCACCTCACAGACCCCACAGATGCTGTGCCAGTCCTCCTCTGGGTTCAATGAGCATCATTTACACCACTTCCTGTAATCTTGGGCTGTCATGGACCCCGGGGGGCACATCATAACTCCAACCTGCACAGAACACTGGAACTGGGCTTTAAGCAATGGGAAAGAAGAGGGAATCGTGAGGGTCCATTAAACCCTTCAATTTACTTTATCAACAATATGACATTTTGTTATTTTCAGGCTTTGTGACTATATCAATAAATGCACAAATCCTAGGATTTGGGGGATTGGGTCTGGCTTCTCACCTCATGGGGTTGCTCCACTGACAGGGGAAAATCTAGTAAATCACCAGCAGCAAGATTTTATAGATTGAGAAGAGATGCATTTAATGATAATGTTTCTAGCTTGTATCATGATAAATGCTCGTCTTATTTTCCATCTCTGCAGGATATTAAAGAAATTCTTTTGGAGAGTTATTTAGATGTTTAAAGGTTAATAGATAGTCTGGACTCAAGAGAATTATATTAGAAAATAATTAACTGTGTATACAGGCGAATGATTACAGGAATACCTGTAACAGTGGGGTGCTGAATATTTTGAATTTAAATACAGCTGAAAAAAAGAATCCCATAAGTCAACAACAGCACTAAAGCTAAGGCACTTATGAGGGCATGTTCACACCAGCAGCATGCACTTCAGCATGGGCACACTGTAACCTTTTTTTTGTTAGCGATTTATGGAAATATCAAAGTGTAATTTCATTTAGTCCTATTGGCTGCAGTGTGATGCACTGGATTGTGTCACACCACATTGAAACAAAAGTACTGAATGGTGGAATTTTCTTTTGAAGACGACTTGCTGAAGTTCAAACCAAACATATGAATAGGGAAGAAAGGCGACTTGAATGTGGCATGGTTGTTGGTGCTGGTCTGAGTATTTCAAAAACTGCTAATCTACTGGCATTTTTTTTTGATTGGTCCGAAAAAGAGAAAATATTCAGTGAGTGTCAGTTGTGTGGAAGAAAATGCCTTGTTCATGTCAGAGTAGAATAGGCAGGCTGGTTTGAGATGATAGAATGGCAATAGTAACGCAAATAACCACTCGTTACAACCAAGGTATGCACAACACATCGAACCTTTAAGCAGATGGGCTACAGTAGTACAAGACCACACCGAACGCCACTCATGTAAGCTAAGAACAGGAAACTGAGGCTACAATTCACACAGGCTCACCAAAATTGAACAACAGAAGATGGGAAAAACATTGCCTGGTCGGACGAGTCTCGATTTCAACTGCGACATTCAGATGGTAGGGTCAGAATTTGGCCTAAGCATGAAAGCATGGATCCATCCTGCCTTGTATCAATAGTTCAGGCTGGTGGTGGTGGTGGTGTAATGGTGGGGGGGGGATATTTTGTTGGTACACTTTGGGGCCCTTAGTACCAACTGAGCATTGTTTAAACACCACGGCCTACCCGAGTATTGTTGCTGACCATGTCCATCCCTTTATGACTACAGTGTACCCATCTTCTGATGGCTACTTCCAGTACACAAAGCTCAAATCATCTCACCACTGGTTTTTTGAACATGACAATGTTCAAGACATGACAAACTCTTCTAAAAGTACAAAGATAAAACAGCTACTGCAGGGGATAGTTGTAATTGGACTTCAAAATGTGGGTATATTTATGAGAAAAACGGTGAGCCAATTAAAGAAGAAATGGGTATGCAAGCTTTGTACATAGAGTACTGCTGCCATGCTTGCAATGAACAGAAATTCAAAGCATAACTGGCTGCAGACTAAAATAGAAAGGGGTGCATTAATAACATTAAATTATAGATTGTGTATCAGTTACGTTCAAAACATGTTTTTATCACATTCTTTTTCTTTAAAGAAATTCCAAATCCACTATCGCTAACTACACTACAATAAGCTTCAAGTCTACTCAAGAAAAAAAAAATAAAAAATGGAAGCGTGGAAAAAGAATGAATATACAAAACATTGCTTATTGTCATGCCAAAGTTGCACTCACAAAAATATAAAAAACAAATTAGCAGACCTCTACACAGACGCCTTTGTGTATACCTATAGTGTGCGATGAAAACACAGCATACAAATGAGATATACCGCTGTCTTCAGCCACCTCTGTACTCTAAAATACAATGACATTATAAATAACAAGCTCTTGCTCCTATTCATGTCGTGTGTCTGGAAGAAAAGATGTGCTTTATATAGGAAGAATAAGAAAAACCCTCCATCTTTAACCGTGTGCAGCCACCTGTGAATGAGCACAGCAAGAGGGTAGAAAGATTAATGTACACTAGAAATTCTTAAATGGTCTCAAAAGTCTCACATACTAGTCAAAAATGACATCCAGGAGTCGTCATAACAATTAGTACTACTGTGTGAGGTGCATTGGGGGCTGAACTTCAGACACTCAGATAACTTAGTGTTTCTCAAACTGCGTGGCGTGGCGGGGGGGGGGGGGGGAATCGGGGGATTGCAGGTGTGCCATGGGATCATTTATATTGTTAGCTGGCCCCTAGGGTGGCTGCACCGACGCCATACTGCGAGACTTCACGGCTATGCCAGCATAGTGCTCACTGTCTGTCACTCACTGAGCAAGTGTGCAGGCCTCACACGGACACGGTCATCTGTGCTGCCTGGCCTGTGCGCGAATTGGATTGGTTGATGTTTGCCCCCACCAGACCCCACCGTTCCGGATCGCGAATATGCTTAGGGTATGATTAGGGTGCGGCCTGGCTGCCAGCAGTGTGCCAGGTGCTTCCAGCCAATGAAGTGCTGAGCATGGCGCACCGCAACGTGACGCCATTCCCTCCTCCGGTCCCACCCACAAGAGAGCAGAGGAGCCCGTAGTCCCTGGCTGTCCCAATGGTGTGGAGCGGAGAAGGTAAGACGAGATAGGAGATAGGGACGGACGGACCAGTGTGTGATTATATCAGCAGAAAATATAAGCAACAGTCTTGTGTGATCCTCATTCCTCAATATTATATCAGCACGAAAATATATTATATACAAAAGCAGCAGTCTTCTGTGATCCCCAATATTCTATATCAGTGATATATAATATTGGGGTTCACAGAAGGCTGCTGCTTTTGTATATATTTACTGCTGACCACAAAAATTGTTAAATCTTTACAGGTGTGCGGCGAAAATGTTTAGATCTTTTTGGTGCGCTACAAGACAAAAAAGTTTGAGAAACACTGAGATAACTACATATTTGTGAAATAATTAACCAAAGGCTTTGTAATTACGTTCAGCTAGCCTTGTGATCTGGGCACCCCTGCCAGACAACACAATCAGGCTGGTGACCTTACTTTTTCCGATGCAGTTTAACAGAAAAATAGTTACCTGTCCACAGCCTGCACGTCGGAGCATCAGCAGGGTGCCCAGGATGGAAGCCAACTATGCATGGAGGCACTGGATAGTGTATGTTCTAAAACATGGCCGGCAGTTTAAAGCCCAACTCCAGCCAAAAAACATTTGAATTTGTATCCAGTAAAGCTTCTCTCTAGATATTATTGCAAAATCGGCCTGGTGTTTAGCTGCCCCCTTCCACATCTTGAGCACTTGTTCTGTGCTTACCCTAGAGATTAGGAGGTTGGAAGAATGCCAAGTAATAATGATGCAGTGCCAATGATAAAACACACATACAAAAAAAAACCCAAATAAGTAAACAATGGGGGTTATTTACTAAAGGCGCCCCCTTGTGATCTGCTGGGAGGGGGAGCTGAGAAAAAAAAGAATCAAAAGATCTTTGGTAACCCTAAAAAGGTGCTCAGTGGACGCGTTACTGACAGACGTCTGTGTGTAACGCCTCCACTGAGCACCTTTTTTGGATTGTTGTTCATCATGTTCGCTTGATTTTATGGACTTTCAATAAATTCTTGTGGATTTTACCTCCAGATGTGCCGCCATTCTTCTTTGTTTCCATTAAATTTCCCTGGCTGCGGACCATGCAGGTAGGTGCATCTCTTAAGCAACTCATCAGTTCCTCACAGGTGGCTTTGAGCAGGGTGTTCCCAGCTCCTTCTATCACTAATCATTCGGGAAACACCCGACAGGCTGGTAGTACACAAGTCGATTGACAGATTGATTTGTATACAAGCAGGGTGCCCATACATGGGTCAAAATTTTATTCATGTATAGTCGGAAATGTATAGCGGATAACATTTTGGTCCATGGCTTAAGGAACATTTACTAATGTTTATTGAGCATAAGCGGTACCCTGAAAAAGGTACATTTTGTCTGGAATATAACCACAGAATAACAGTACATTTCCTAGTACGTGCTCACAGCCTCATTGCTGTATATCTGCAGTGAGAGATCTAAGGCACTGCTGTCTATGACTGTTAGTCTTTACAGGTTTGGACTGAGATTTGGTGATGTCACTATTGTGCTGATCACTGTTCCTGATGGATGACATGAAGAAGGAAAGCCCAGCCTACAGGATGGCTGCCTCCATACAAAAACAGTGCAGAACAAGGCATGGTAATGGGATAAAGATCAGTTGCGGGGAGACTACAGGTAATACTATCACGTAGTCCTTGACCCTTTGCCTGCATTTTTTGGTCACAGCTCTCAGAGTTCTGCTAGTCTTTAACAAAAGGCATGAAATAAAGACTTGAAGGGAAAAAAAAAAAAAACAGAAAAGTATTGGAATGATTTCTCAGATTATACTAGTATGGAAAACAGGCCTCATGGTGAAAGAGTCAGCAAGAACTACTGGTGGCCACCGGAAGTGGCTAATACTGCACCATGAAGTGTTGATTTCTGTTCTTTGTGAGAAAGTGACATTTGGGTGAAACACAAATTGCTGTTGTTGGATTTTAAACTGGTAGAATTAACTATCAGCTCAGAATGGATAATGACCGATTACAATATTGCCTTTGTTAAGCAGGAAGAACAAAGCAGAAATGTGTGCTTTCAAGACCAGCAACAAAAGTCCAACAAAATGTAATGATGGGTGAGAGGCACCCTTCCCTCAGTGAGCAGAGGGGATTTTACACACTTGGTGGTGTTGGTCCTTCAGTTGTTTTCTTGTTGCACATAACATCTTCCTCCTGCAGGTGGCAATATAAACCCAGTGGTTCCTGAATGCAGCTGTGTCCATCAAAGAATGATGGAGACATTGCCTTTGCCAAGTATTAGAAAAATAAAACAGGATTGTGTTTGCCAGGGATGTGAAAACCAACACTAGGGGTTCATTCAGAACAAAGCATTATAGTGCACCTTGCTAATATATCATTTGGATGTGTTTGCTTGAATTACATTTTTTAAAAGAAAACAGAATGGCAAAATATAGTTCAATGCACGCAAAAAGCAAGACTCCCCCCACCCCAACACTGAAATCAGCAGTTCTTGAATATTGGGAGTTTGAGCCTTTAAATACAAAGCTGTCAGCTTGCATATTTCTATGCTGACAGGTTCTCTTTAAATTTACTATGGGGTGACACTGGCCCTGCCATAAAAAATTCTTACGCAGATAATGGCTTATGAAACAAAAGCAGCAGGACACAAACAGGTTTTATCTGAAGGCAGCTCTTCATACCTGAATATAGAGAATGGACAGTACGGAATGGAATCTGCCGCTAACACGGACTGCATTGAACACTTCCAGGTACTGCTATTCAGATCTACAGCCACTTTCACAACTCTGATTAAAGAGCGTCCCTGGAAGCCAGAACTAGAAGGACAACATTATTTTTTCCTAGAACACGCAGAACACATCTGAAGGGGGTTTAATTAAACTCTATTTTATACATCTACAACCCTAATCTGGTTTTATGAAGAAAGAATCCAATATGGAAAAGATGTACTGTGATGCAGAAACACAAACAGAAGATAATAACTGTGCTGAAAATTAATATCGATTTTTTTTTTAATAGAACAATACAAAACATGAAAATCACAGGGAAAATTCCTAAAATAGTCTCATCTCTTAAAATGGACCTGCCATTACAATGCACACCTTACGTAGATCAGTGCAGCACATGTCAGGATTACAAAATCACATTATTTTATATAATTTTTGGAAGAAAAAGTACTGTACTACTTCCTAGCTAAACAATAAACCAGACGTGCCCAGCCCAAGATTTAGCTACCATGAGCATTGTGGGTGATTCAGGTCATTGGAGACAGCAAAGCACACCTATCATGTCCGCCTTTAAATTGAGTTGATTTAAATCAAGCATTTTTACTAGTTATTGATCCACTCTGAGCAGCCCTCAGGTAATTTGAGTTTGAGACCCCTGACCTAGAGACTAGGCGTTTGTAACATTAGAACCTATTAATATTATTTAAAACAGAATCAGCTTTTGCTGTAATAATCAGTTTCCATCCAGAGATTTTCTTTTCAGTATTTTTAATTGTCTTGAGTCTGATGGTCAGAATCATTTAACCCACTTTCTCTGAGCCCAGGTCATCCTGGACTCATCCCAGGCCTGTGACTGGACAGTGAAATGAGGAACAGAACACTGGTTAGCTGATCTCTCTGCTCTCTTCTCATATCAGTAAGTTTGTAGTCAACACATCAACTTTGTCTGGATACAGATATTATTCCTCCTTTTATGATTGTCCAAAAGTTTTCTTTAGAAGAAAAATAATTCAAACTGATCCAAAGTGAGAAAAAACTCCCTCTTAGCAATCACTAAAACCGGCGTCCCCACTGAAAGATTTCTCCCGTTCAAATGAAAACTAAGATTTTGTCAAGGCCATGGTATAGCTAGTAGTAGTTAGTGACATTCAAGTCCAGTTGTAATGTAGTTAAATACTACTAGGTGTAAAATGTTTGCTATCCTATCACTGCTTAAAATGGATTGCGCTGGATGATTGGGTTGGTGGACTCTTTCTACAATGGGTAAGTATGTACAGTATACTATCACATTATGGCACGCTTACCCACCAGTGTGTCGCCTCCAGTGATGCAACATTTATACTCTCCCTAGTTGCTCCATCACTGACATCTTCTATTGGTCTTCTCCTAGGTCTGGTGTCTTCTGAGTTCACTACTGGACAGCCACTGATGATGTAAACCCTGCTCATGCCTGGCTCCATTCCCGGCTGAGCAGGGGGTGTACACTGCCCTGTGTATCTACACAATAAAAAATTGCAAGGAGCAAGAGGACAGAAGAGAACTTCTAAGTGTTTTCTACCAAAATATTCAACCATCTATTAGTTTATTATTGGACCATAGTTCCACTTTATCTGAATGACAAATGAACGCTGGATTCAGAATACGTTCATCATACACGTTCCAGCATTATCACCACCACAACCTGACACTACGCAGACTGCACAAAGTACCGACTTTCTTTTGGATGCAAACCTGCAGGTTGCAGCACAGCAAGATAAAGCCAGGTTCCTGTGGATTTTAATTTCTGACTCATACCAGCACAATGTTTAGGAGTGAGCTGTCATTTTCTATACCTGTCACAATATGTGCTTCCTCCAGCACCACATAGAAACGACAAAGGCTGGTAATGACATAAAAACGACAGACACTTAAGCGTTCAGAGACAAAATTTAGCCTAATTAAAAAGCCGGATGTTGATTCAAAAAGAGGAAATGCTGAACAAACCAATCTCAAACAATAATACTGCCAGTAATTTCCTTGCCGTGGGGGGGGAATACCAGATTAGAACCTAAACCCACCACAAACTATCTAGTACATTCAATCATTTAGTGGAATGTGCAAGAAAGAAATGAAAAGTGTGAAAAAAGTAGACAACAAATCGGTGGCATTTTTTTTGCTGATCTCACTAAAGTAAACTGATATCTGATTGGCAGTAAGACATTTTTAAAGAAGGTGGCAAACCTGAAAACCTGCAAGAAAAAGGAAAACCATTGCAGCTAGGCTGTGCATCCCTATACATTTTAGGGCTTTATTAGTTTTGCTGTTAGGGCTCTTTCACAGGGGAGGCAGTAAAAACAGCTGTCCAAGCCCCCCTCATACTAAATTCTAAAGCAGGCCAAAAATCATATGATTTTCCGTGGTTGCAGAAAAGACAAATTGCTGGATTCCCCCATAAACACAGTCAATGTTGATGGGGGAATCCCTCACACGGGTGAGGGGCACAGGGAGTCATCCCTGCCAGGAGAACACAGTGATTGCTCCTATCTGCTATAGCAGCTGGCAATAATTGCATGCTAAAAATCCCACAAGCTGGTTATAGCCAAGTTGATCGAAGGATCAACTTGAGTACAACGAGCCTGCCCATACAAGGATTGAATCTCGGTCGGTCCCTGCTGAACCAGCCTGAGATTCGATCCATCTATGAACAGCTTTACATTACAGCAGGACAGGGTTGTACACATGCTGCGGCAATTTTAAATCAGCCTGCAGAGTGTGACAGGTGGAACTGCCTGTCAAACTGGCCCAATGAGGTCACTAAAACGTAGCCCACTCCTTTCGTGCACTTTGCAGTTCTCCCCATTTGGAAGTGCCAAATTAGG
This sequence comes from Lithobates clamitans, assembly GCA_037952925.1. NCBI lineage: Eukaryota > Metazoa > Chordata > Amphibia > Anura > Ranidae > Lithobates > Lithobates clamitans. Next base: position 5,855,724 of record JBBGZY010000414.1, read on the forward strand.
CTGCCCATAGATGGATCAAATCTCTGCTGATTCAGCAGGGACCAGCTAAGATTTGATCCATCCATGGGCAGGCTGATTGCACCCAAGTTGATCCATTGATTGACTTGGGTACACCCAGCATGTCAGAACTTCAGCATGTGATTATTCCCAATGGCTACAGCCGCTAACAGTAATCATTGTGTTCTCCCTGCAGGGATGGCTGGAAACCCCCACCGGGAGAACACAGGGAGGGATTGCTCAATCAACACTGACTGTCATTTCCTTTACTGCAACTGGAAAATCACAATCTATGGCCTGTCTTAATGTCTGTACTGGCTCAGCTCCTTCACCCCTCATGCCTCTACATAACCTTTTATGAAGCAACTGGAAGAGGATCAAAAGCAGAAAACAACACTTGAGTGACAGCTCTGTGTCTGAAGAGGCTGCTGTCATCACGTCCAAGATGGTGGCACCCAACAGGCTTCGGAAGGCTTTTACAGGAAAATAATATGCATAAAATACAAGAAATGCTAATATGTTATGGGAAGATTGTTGTTGAAATAAATGGACAGGGTCTCTTTAAAGCAAGAATTCAGGACACATCCCTGGCAGGCAGGTGATAAATGTTTATCAGCAGAGATGTAAAGTGTGTAATTTGAATACTTTAATTATAGACTCTTGCACTGTGGATGAGTCCGTTCTCTACACAACTAAAAACTAATTGCTTTTAATGCTAACTTCCCACTGTATCGGAGACCTCTGAATCATAGGACAGGGAAAAGCTCCTAATGTTCCTGTCTAATTATAACTTTGTACCTTCTTGTGAATAAGAGAGGTACCGAGGATGCTAATTATGTGCTGGCAGTAGAAGACAGGGCTTGGGCTCAAAAACTCAATTAGCTATGAAAGCAATTACTTTCCTCATATGCAGCCACCGAAAAAAGGAACACATTTTACAGCTCTGGCATTAGCAGAAGCATGTTTTGTGTGTACACAGACAAGAACAAAGAACACATCGCTGTTAATGGTCCTGACTGCCAAGGATCTAGCTCTGGTTTTGAAGATTTGCCTCTGAAGTTTTGTGACTGGTTCCCCACCAGCAGCAGTAGAGAAATCTAGTGTGCAAGCAGTGGTATCTCTGCAGTTGTGGCAAATTTCTTCAGCACGAACAATGAACAGCACAGTACACATCTCAGCATGCAATAACTCACGTATTATAGGGTAAGTTTACCTTTCAAATAAAAATCACTATGCAGTCAAGGGGCCCCATTAGGTTCAAAAACAATGTGCAGCGAAAAAAAAAAAATAAGTTGCTTAGCTTAAATGCCATAACTATAAGCCATGATCGGCACTTCACAGCCTGGTTGAAAAACTTGCATTTCACATGAGCCCGCATCCTGTCTAGAAGTGAGGATGCACATACGATGAGCGTCTGTCTCTAGCATCACAGGAACATGCGGCTGTACAGTGCACTTTCCCTCCCATGTAGCAAAAGAGGCTCACAATAGTAGTTTTTCAACCAGGCAGTGGGGATGCCACATATAGCCTACAGGTATGGCATTTAAACTAAGAATCAATTTCACCCCCATCAAATCATTCTCTGCAGCCATTACCTTTTGTACCACCACCCCCTCCCTTTAGAATGTAAGCTCTACGAGCAGGGCCCTCCTGTACCTTTTGTATTGAACTGTACTGTAATTGTGTTATCTCCCCTATACATTGTAAAGCGCTGTGTAAACTGTTGGCGATATATAAATCGCGTATAATAATAATAATAATGATAATAATTTAATAATCTGCATGGTGTGGGGGCCCTTGACTGCATAGTGAATTTCATTCAAAAGATAAACTTCCTGTTTAACTTCAGGGTGTATGCGTGGTAGTTACATCATCCCAAGCTAGCCAATCAAAATGGCTGAAGACTCTGAAGAAGATTGGAAGTAGATGGAAGCCCTGTGAGAAGAGACGTTACATTGATGGAGAGGGAAGTGCTCTAAGTAGGAAGATCGACTGAATTAATATCTATGCATATGCATTAGTAAAAGAATGGTGTGTTCATAGAGGTATTCGCAATTAAAATTTTATCTGAGCTTGGTTCTAAAGGCTTTTTTTCTTCAGTGAGTAAATATTAGCAACATGAAATTAGCAGTCCATAGTTGATGCCAAACAGATGAATACGGGATCAGATTCAGTCCCTCCGGCGGTGAATAATCAAATTAAGTTAACTATGAACAAAAGATAAAAATACCATAAAACTGAAAAAGCAGCTAATAAATGTGTGTTCTGTGAGGTTCCCCTGGCACTGGCAGCATTAAAAACATAAGCATTTAACAAGCTTTGCTCGGCAATCAAACACAAAGGAAAATAAAGCAGATCTCAGAGCTGCCTTCCGAGGCGCACCAAGCTCTTGGATTGGGAGCTAACAGTCAAAGACAATTAGAGGATAAATCTCTGGAGAGTGATAACTACAACAGCCAGCGGAAAATACAGGGGAGGTTTTTTTGATGCTCACAGAGCTGTCAGAGTACCTGTACTTTTATGATAAACATAAATCTGTGATCTGTACTTGCTTGTACCAATGATGAAAGGGACAGCTTATCCGATTTTTATGTTCCCATAGACTGCTTCCCTATTACCATAGCAGACTCTTCCAAATAAAAGAAAACAAAAAAAAAAAAAACATAGATTTGTGGGCACAGGGGAAAAAAAAACATATTAGCCACACTCCTTCATTCGTATTAGCCTGGCCCATTACAGGCAGTCCCCGGTTTACAAACAAGATATGTTCCGTAGGTTTGTTCCTAAGTTGAACTTGTAAGTTAGAACAGGTACATTTTTAAGTGCAACTCCAGCCAAAAAATATATTTTCAAGTTTTGCATAGCATAGGGAAGTCTTAACACCCCTAGAATGTTTGTTTTGCGGTCTATGCCCCTGTTCAGAAGGTTTTACCTTTCTTTCTGTCCATGTGATAATTGGATTTCAAAAATGTTGTGCTGTTGTGGAAACAAGAATTGGTGATAAAGCTTCAGTGGAGACACCTTTTCTCTATGATAACTCTTACAGGAGTGAATTTCCCTTCCTAGGGGTAGATTTCCTCTCACTTCCTGTTGTCTCCCTCCGTTTGTAAGTATAAAGCGTATGCAAGTCAAATTCAGGGACTGCCTGTAGACGGTTATGCTGGCGTCTACTATGCTACTCTATAGGTTTACTCACCTGCCTTGGAAAAGTATTGTCTTGGTAGGTTTGCAGGCTATGTCTTGGTAGGTTTGCAGTTGTGCCATACTCTTTCCATCTTCAGATGATGGATTAAATAGCGCTCCGTGAGAAGTTCAAAGCTTGGGATTTTTTTTTATAATCTAACCCTGCTTTAAACTTCTTCACAACTTTATCCCTGACCTGTCTGGTGTGTTCCTTGGCCTTCATGATACTGTTTGTTTACAAAAGTCCTCCAATAAACATCTGAGGGCTTCACAGAACAGCTGTATTTATACCGAGAGATTACACACAGGTGGACTCGATTTACTAATTAGGTGACTTCTGAAGGCAATTGTTTCCACTAGATTTTAGTTAGAGTATAAAAGTAAAGGGGGCTGAATACAAATGCACTTTTCAGACATGTATTTGTGAAAAATTTTAAACCATTTATTTTTCTTCCACTTCACAATTATGTGCAACTTTGTGTTGGTTGATCACATAAAATCCACTTACATTTTTGGTTGTAACATGGCAAAAAGGTGGAAAAATGTCAAGGGGTATAAATACTTTTTCAAGGCACTGTATGTATTGCTCATACCCGTATTCCAAACATATTTACTTGAGGGAACATGGCAGAGCAAGATATGGGTGGAAGCATGTAGCTTTAGCATGCTTTCTTTGTTAATTACATTTAAAGCTGAACTACGGGTTAAGCAAATATTGTCTAAATACATTTGTCATGAATTCTTGTGTAATGTGTATTTATTCCAGATCTGTGTGGTAATGCGGTGTGAAATTTTGCCTCTGTGCAGGAGCATCCTGTAATAAAGAGCAGTCACTGCTGCTCTCTTTCCTTATGCATTTGACTGGTCTTGTTACCACCCCTTGTAGTTTTCGGGCAGCCTGCAGTGGGTGGAGCCTTCTGGGCCACCCCCACAGCTCTGCTTTCTGCACAGGCTATATACAGCACAGCAGTGATGTCACTGCTACATTTACAAGGTAATATCCTTTTGTGGATATTGAGGAAAATATTTATGTACCCTTCTGCCCGGAGTACATCTTTAACATCGAATATCAAAGTATATGTATAGAAAACATTTTTTTATTTTTTTTTGTTTTTGGATAGAGTAGGAAATGGTTATGACCCATATGAGTCATTTGTTTCTGGAGATTTCCCTTCACTTCTTGTCCCCAAGACACAAGAGGATGTAGGAGGAAATCTATCTTGTTGCATAGCTGTCACTGGAGCGGGTATCCCCATTGGAAGATTTACCCTCACCTCCTATTCCTATGACAATTCTAAAATGTTGGAGTACCCTATACTTTCAGCACAGAAGACTTTGGTCACCAGAGCAAATACAGAAAGGGATTCCATCCAATGTAACAGAGACATCAATAAAAACCTGAAAATTTCTAGTCGTTCAATGTGCTTTCCAAAATGTTGTATTACACTGCCCAAAATTGAAATTTTCCTGGGAGATAAAAGTTCTCGTTTTTTACATATATCTCGTTCCCAGGTCTGTACACCTGCTGTAGATATTTAGAGAGACCCACTCTCTCTGCTAGTCCTTTATTTTAATTTAGAGAAAGTGAGCACACCCATATCTTGAGGCTGGGAGGAAAAAGGGCCAGGAACAGTAACAGGGAGCTTAAAGCGGGGTTCCACCCAAATTTTGAACATTATCTCTATGCATTCTCTTCCTTGCCTAGATGCTGACATGCTGTGTAAAAAAATTGAAATCGCCGTAATTACCTTTTTTTTTCTAATCTTCTTAGCACTTCCTGGTTTTCCTCCCATGGGAGTAGGCGTGTTTCTAGCCTCTCCCAGACCTCCCACAGTCCCCTGGGAGCTAGTCTCAGGCTTCCCAGGATGCATTGTGCAACAGCGTCATCACAACATCTCGGTGAATGCTGGGAGCACAGCATTCACCGCATCCAGGAAATACATGCTTGTGGGCTTCAAATGCCCACAATGAAGATGGAAACCGCCTTCAGTAAATTTTATAAGTTTTTCTTTACAACGAAATCGGACACAGGCGGACTTATTACACAGAACATGTGAGTAGATAATCATGAGAAGAAAAGTTTGTGAATGAACTCCAAAAAAAAAAAAACGATAGATAGGTGGACCCCCGCTTTAAGAGGCATGAAAAGGTAGCAGGTGTTAGTCCACCAGACTCTACCTGTAACTGAAATGATAATTTGTGTATGGACTAACCCTTTAACAGTTTGCAATATGTGTCAGCAGGATTAGTTATTATGGGGAATGCTTCATCCTTTTTAGCCTCTACTCATGGAAGCTAGCGGGTTGACTTGAAAAACCAGCTTGTCTACATTTAATTTTTTTGATACAGTTGGCAATACATATGGGTCAAACCACCTGCAGATAGAACTGGATACAGTTCATATATCTGCTCCAATATGAAACGTAAGTGGCAGGTGTGCAGTGGCATATTTCAGAGAAATTACAAAGACACGTGACTGAGATCTATTCTGTACGGGAGATCGATGTAGCAAGGCACCTGTGAACTACTTCCAGGATATGCATTTCGGCAAATCAATTATTTAAACATTTTAGATAGGCACCCCATCTGTTCCTTCAAATCTAACTGCCAAATACGAAATAAGACATCACAGAAAAAAGGAATGTCTTATTAAAGTGACTGAAGACAAACAAATCTAAAAAGGAACTTGATGAACTCAAAAACCGATTTGGCGCAGTTGGTTTTAGAATGAAAATAACACTTCTAAATACACGGTTATAAGAAGACATATCCAATCGGAATGACAAAGAGCTTTACAGGAACTGTACGGTCTGTACAAAGCTTATTATAGTTGTAGTAATGGAAAAAATAAGACATTTGCCCATAGCAATGATCTATAAAAATATATTCTTTAACTTTATGTTCTCTAGACTGTGGTCAGCCACTGCTATCATCTAAACAGGATGTTTTCCTCCCTTAAAGCAGGCATGTCCAAAGTCTGGCCCGTGTTCCGTTGTAATATGGTCCCCACTGGTTATTTGGATATATATATCTTTTTGGCCCCCAACAAATCCCCGAGCGCTGCTCAGGACTAAGGATGAGCTTGGGCATGTTCACAATTCCACATGCCCGAGGATAACAGTCAGCAGCACAGTAGCAACATCTCCAAATCTTACTCTGATCCTGGTTAAACCAGCAGTCAGAAGCAGCAGTGCCTTTTCTCATACAAGAGATGCACAGCTATGGGTGTAGACACAAGAGAGCCTAGGCATAATCACATACCAGAAAGTGCACTGCTAATTTTCAGGAGGAATTCCACACAAATGGGTAAAAGGTAAAATTTTCAGGGTACTGCATATGCACAATTAACATTTCTAGATGTTCCCTATAGGATAGCAAATCCTATTTTTTTGAGCTCGGGTCCATTTTTTTTTTTCATCCAGAAAAAAGATGTATTGAGAAAAGCATAAAATACCAAAGCCAAACAGTTCACTTTACTTTTTGTACATATAACAATCACTGCCAGCGGAGACATTTTTTACATGGTATGCATCATTTAAATCAACAACAAAACACTCCCATTTCGTCATAAGCGGAACCACCCAACATTAAGCCTCTGTAGCCTGTTCATGATCAGGTCCGCCGGGGCCAGCCCAGGGGCTTCTAACCATGGAGCCCATAGATTTTCAAACTTATGCGGGCAACCTCTGTGTTGATATATAGATATATGTATCTATCTATGAAAAACCTTCATGCTGGGGGGGGCTTTAACGGCAATAGGTCATTTCTAAATGGATAGAAAGTATCTCAACATAATTAATAAGTTAACAGATTTTTTAATAAATACAAACTATGTAAAAATGTTATAATACACGTTAAAATTGGTAAATGGAGTTTACAAATACAATGTACTCAAATTGGGATCACCACAACTGGAAATGAGGATGATCAACACAAGGGCATCCTCTGTGTTGATATATAACTTTTTCCATCGGTAATGCATTACAAACATTTATCCATTCACCATCTGTAGGAGGGTCATCTGACCTCCAATGTACCATTATTAACTTACAAGCTAGGAATAGAACTCTGACTATGACCTCTCTAGTGTTTTTTTCCCATTAAAATGTGTCCAACAGACTGAGCAAGCACTGTTTTGGGTCAACAGGAAGAGATACTTGGAATACCCTGTTCAAGGTATCAACCACTCCACGCCAATACATGTTTACATCTAGAGCATTTAGGTGTTGGTCTCAGATCGATGACATGCACCCTCTGAGGGGTATAATGTACCCGCAACAGAATATGTAGCTGAGTTAGTCTCGGTGTCACATTTAACAAGCAGGACATCACAGACTGGAGAGCTTCCCCCCACTGTTCTCCTGCGAGTTGACCCACATCTCCCTCCAATTTTGCCAACACCCTTGGGGGGTATTTAGTAAGGAAAGACTCAACGCAACATAGCATAGCATTGTGATGTGAATCCTTTGGAGGACTCCGCATCCTTAATTAGATTAAACGAGGGAGTTTGGGATTGCGTCCACCAGAGGATCAACCCTGAGTCACAATTGCATGTCTGAGCTGTACATGGTAAAAATACACAGATGAAGGCAAGTTAAATTTCTCCTGCAAAGCATTAAAAGATAGCAGTACTCCATTAGGGAAAATTTGGCTGAGAAATTGTACACCATACGCTTTCCACTTTGCACCATGTTGCAATTTGGCCAGTTCAACATATGTCTCATTAAGCCAAATGGGACTGAGCTCTGTATACCCAGTTATCTTTTGTGGATAATTGGTTTTATTCCAGCTCGGGTCCATTTTAATGTATCAGTGCACTTACTTCATGTGCCTAGGCACTTGTGCATTAAGCCTTATAGATGTATAGCTGCAGTGTGAGAGCATCTAAGGCACCGCTGCTTCTGATGGCTAGCCTTTTTTTCCCAGGAAAAAACATGAAGCAAATGGAAATCTGTACTGGGGACACAAAGCAATAAACAATATTTTTTACTTTTTAGTAAAGTGGGAAATCTGGTTCCCATAACTCAATTATCTACACAGGTATCATCAGTAGGATGAAACAATTAGATTCTCTTCTAAGATTTGGTTGGGTAAGATTATTTGTGGGAGAGAACATCATGACATAATCATCATTAAAATGCACACCCTGGCAAGATGCCACAACATATGAAACAATATAACCTTCCTGTAATTTGTAACATAATGGAACATCCATGAAAATCAGAGTGCATTTCAAGGACAAATAACAAAACATCAGTAGTCAAAAATATGAGCAAAAGGTACAACCTAATCAAGCCATTTACCACAGTTTAAACCACCACCATCCTCTTTCTGCCTTATTACTCTATTTGGTGCAGACTTGCTTGCTCAACCACAAAACTAGACAGTCCATGGAAAAAATAGGATTTCTGTACTTACTGCAAAACATTTTTTTCTAAGTTCATTTGAGAAAACAGGAGTCTAGTCCTTAAAGCAGAACTTCACCTGAAAAAGGAATTCCCAGAAGATTTATATATATTTTTTGCTGGTAGATACCTGATCCCACTCAGATCACCTAGACTGTCCGGATGGAAGCTTAGCATACTTGCCCCTCCCACCTCTTCATTTTTTGTGCACAAATTGCTCAGACACGTCACTGGTCCCAGAAGGCTGTGGACCAATCACAGGGGTGAGCTGGCTTCCCACATCCAAGTTGGTGGTGCCAGGGACCCGAAAACCAGTAAAGAGCAGGCTGGGTTAAAGTCAGTGCTGGATCACTGGATAGGCGATTGTCTGTTTATTAAAATCAGCTACAGTATCTGTAGCTGTTGACTTATATTTATTTTGACTGAAGATCCTCCTTAACATGTGAATATACTGCTAAAGAAAGTCTGGACACTAAGCAAAACAAACAAAAAAAAGGAGTCATAACCAAGCCCTGTAAAGGAGCTGAAAAACAGCAACTCTTTCTGACTTGGATACCCCCTTTTATCTTGATAGATGCGTAATAAACATATGGAATTTTTTGCAACACCGAGTTGCCGGCCTTTTTCTATCTATACATTAAAGACAACACATTGTTCTGGATTTTAAAAGGTATCTTCTATGAGAGGAATGCATTTTTATTCCTGTTTTGCTCCTGGAGATTTTCATTCACTTTCAGGTTACCAGTTCTGCAAGGAGGGGAAACGATCCATTGGTGACCCAGATGGTGGTAAAAACCTGATGGGGTTATGTCCTTCTCTTTGCTATCCAAAACTTTAAAAATAAAAAAATAAAGTTTTGGCTGGACATACACTTTAACTATGTTAACGGGCCAATAAAAAAAAACTCACAAATTTGTGGCAATCCACAAACACTGTGTCTATTGCACGTAGGTGGCAACATACCTTCATATTGATGATTAGAGACCAGAATCGTCGAATGACCAATGGAGTAAAATGGCCAATCAGTGTCTCATTAGATGTAAATATGATTCATACATGAACATATAACTTAGAAGGGAATGGTCATAGACAGCACTCTACACTGGGATGCCAAACCACTGAAGCATCGCATACCATAAACAGACCATTAATACCGATCTGATGATTCCAGTTTCACTAAATTCTAGAGCAACTGGGCCATTTTTGACTTATTAGGGGGCAACAGTGATGTTGGAGATGTTCATCGATGCATGAGGTTTCCTAACTGCATGGAAAACACCTTCATGAGCAGGGTAAGATCCTTCATAGTTTTATGAAGGAGGACAAAAGAACTAGAAAATCACCAAGTGAAAAGATTGTGGCAGGACTCACAAATGATTGAACAATGAGCAAACATTTTCCGCCCTGAGAAGACATCCGCAAATCATTTGGAAGCCTAAAACGATATTATTGTAGGCAGGCTAATGTTATCAAGTCGATGTGTCTTAAAAATTGAGCTTTTGATAATATTCTAGGCAGCAGTCAAATAAAAAAGTTGACAAAACTGTTTTAGCTTATAACAAACAAAATTTCACCCTCAGATTTCCATATGTACACTGTTGAGGTGCTTAAGCTACCATAGCTACAGACAACCTGTAAACAGCTATTTGCCATATGGGATGCTCACCTAGCCTAATTAAAGCCAGATTCAAGCCATATTGTATCAGTTTTTACTCAAAGCAGGGAAAAGCCAAAACCTCTGTGACGTTTCAAATTCAATTGCACTCTGTTGTGTCTGTTGAAGAGATTTCAGTTCAATGCTTGTCCTGATGGCTACACAAGGAGTAAGATTCCACCCAGTTAGGACACAAAAAAAACTAAAGAAACCTGACAGAGGTTCTGACTGCCCAGTACCGTACTGCTGTGGAGTAACTCAAGAGGCCTGCACAAAGCCTTGACCTCAACCAACACAAATGCTGAATGGCTAAATGGTCACGTTCCTACACACACTTCAAAATCATGTGAAAATCTTTACCAGAATTGTGGAAGTTTGACATATGTATATATTACACACATTTCATAATTGATTGTCGGCACCATTATTCAAAGGTAAGGATAAGGAAGTTGGCTAACGATTGGGCCTATGTTGTAGAGGTAGTCACTCCCACTGGGGTCACAAGCAAAAGAAAAAAAAAAACTTTGCATGTATCAAGTGCAGCCAAAAGGAATTTGGCCAGCATTCCACTTTAATAAGGCAATGAATCCCATCATCCATTAAACCTGAACAGGAAATTTACAGTTCTCATTCAAAAATTGCACTGTGCATTACTTATGTGGCTAATGTATTTACCATAATTGTAATGTTTACAAAACTGAACCAATCCACTCTGATCTCCTTGACAGTAGGATGCCCGCATATGTAAAGAGGTTTGTCACTAGCACATACGTAGAATGGAGCCTGTTATGTAACAGGAGCTTAAACAACTGCAGTCTCAGTAATTGTAATTAAGCCAGAACGTAACACTGCATGCTCAACCCAAATGAATTTCAAGATGTGGCTAAACATATTTCAGTACTGTAGTATATGTACTAATGTTAGTCTGTTGAAAATGAAGACCGTAACACGATAATAGTTACTAACGAGACACCAGGCAATCTGCTATCAGCAGAGATGAAAAGAAAGGCCAGTCTTTTGTAGAGCTGGCTCCTAATTACAAGCTGTGACATGGGAGGCTGTTACGTAAGCCTCAAGACAGCATATAATCGCTGGTGCCGAAGCTCCACAAGTACCCGACTCATAAATGTCAAGTATGTGCAGCATTTCATAGAACTGGCAGAGAGAACCATCGATTGCTAATGCATGCTATGAAATAGTTCCAGGAGCAAACAGTGTCAGCATCTCTCTTGGAAAGAATGAGCCATAGAAGGATAAACAAGTGAAAATGACAGTCTACAGGCCAGTGGTTGTGAACTTCCAGGTTATAATGGCCCTCAACTGTGGTCCCTGACATCACCAAAGGGCTGCACCTAATGTTCAGTATACAGTTGTGCTCATAAGTTTACATACCCTGGCAGAATTTATGATTTCTTGGCCATTTTTCAGAGAATATGAATAACACGAAAACTTTTCTTTCACTCACGGTTAGTGTTTGGCTGAAGCCATTTATTATCAACTGACTTTACTCTTCTTAAATCATAATGACACCAGAAACTACCCAAATGACCCTGGTCAAAAGTTTACGTACCACAGTTCTTAATACCGTGTATTGCCCCCTTTAACATCAATGACAGATTGAAGTATTTTGTGGTATTTGTAGATGAGGCTCTTTATCTTCTCAGATGGTAAAGCTGCCCATTCCCCTTAGCAAAAAGCCTCCAGTTCCTGTAAATTCTTGGGCTGACTTGCATGAACTGCACGTTTGAGATCTCCCCAGAGTGGCTGAATGATATTGAGGTCAGGTGACTGAGACGACCACTACAGAACCTTCACTTTATTCTGCTGTAGCCAATGACAGGTCGACTTGGCCTTGTGTTTTGGATCATTATCATGTTGCAATGTCCAAGTACTTCCCATGCGCAGCTTCCTGGCTGATGAATGCAAAAATTATTTTTTGATAACATACTGCATTCATCTTGCCATCAACTTTGACCAAATTTCCTGTGCCTTTGTAGCTCACACATGCCCAAAATATCAGCGATCCACCTCCATGTTTCACAGTAGGAATGGTGTACCTTTCATCATAGGCCTTGATGACTCCTCTCTAAATTAAGCGTTCTTGGTTGTGGCCAAAAAACTCAATTTTGATCTAATCACTTTAAATGACTTTGTGCCAGAAGGTTTGAGGCTTGTCTCTGTGGTGTTTGGCATATTGTAAGCGGGATACTTTGTGGAATTTGCGTAGCAATGGCTTTCTTCTGGCGACTCAACCATGCAGCCCATCTTCCAGTGCCTCCTTATTGTGCATATTGAAACAGCCACACCACATGTTTTCTGAGAGTCATGTATTTCACCTGAAGTTATTTGTGGGTCTTTCTTTGCACCCCGAACAATTTTCCTGGCAGTTATGGCTGAAATTTTAGTTGGTCTACCTGACCGTGGTTTGGTTTCAACAGAACCCCTAATTTTCCACTTCTTGATTAGTGTTTGAACACTGCTGACTGGCATTCTCTATTCCTTGGATATCTTTGCATATCCCTTGCCTGTTTTATACTACCTTTTCCAGCAGATCATTTGACAATTCTTTTGCTTTCCCCATGACTCAGAATCCAGAAACGTCAGTGCAGCACTGGATGAAAGATGCAAGGGTCTGTCAGGAGTCCAGAAACTCTGTTACCTTTTATACACACACACACTAATTACAAACAGATCACAGGTGAGGATGGTTACCTCTGATAGCCATTTAAACCCCTTTGTGTCAAATTGTATGCATGTTATCAGTCCAAAATCACCAGTGTATGTAAACTTTGAGGGTCATTTGGGTAGTTTCTGTTGTCATTATGATTTAAAAATAGTAAACACAGTTGATTGATAATAAATGGCTTCAGCCAAACACTAACCATGAGTGAAAGAAAAGTTTGTGTTATCATTCACATTCTCTGAAAAATGGCCAAGAAATAATAAATTCTGCCAGGGTAGGTAAACTTATGAGCACAACTGTATATAATGCTGGGGAGGACTATAAAGCTGCCGACATCCCAGAACAGATGGTCAGACTGAGGATATACTATAGGTTTGAACGGAGATTGGGGACCTGCAGTAGAAGACAGTGAGGGGCTGAGAACATATTACGTGAAGCTAGTAGAGATCCTGCTTTATCCCTTACAAATCAATGCTCCCACCTCCACTATTGACTGCTCGGTTCTGAGGGTCAGAAAACAAATATCAGGTTCACACCAGGGTCACAGACCAATAACACTCTTTTTTTAATACGCCTTCAAAAATGTACTATTCTTGGGAAATCAAGGCACAGCCTGTCATGAGCACCCCAGGGTGAGAGGGGTCTCCCAGCAAGTCTCCCAGGCAACAAAGAAGGCTGAAGTTGGAGTGAACCTTTTCCTCCTTCTTTCAAAACAGAGAAATCAATGTTGTGTTCCCGACAAAGGCATGCATGTCCACATGAAAAGGGGTTGAACCGTCTTTAGTACATTGTAGATCTTTTATTTGGATTACATTATTGTGGATACAGATCAAGATTTCTTTCCACTTTCTAGAAGCACCGTGTCAGGGCTTATTCAGCGATAGTCATATGGGCTCAAAACAGAGTTTTTTTTTGCCATGGTGTAACAGTACAGCCCAAACTACCATATCAGGTATGTCTCCATTCACTCTGGACTCCCAGAAATCAGCTACGCCTAGAGGAGCACGTATACCCTTCTATATCTATATATCACATTAAATCACTTTTTTTGGATATCTGATGAAGCTATTCCTTTTAATGTTGATACATATTGCATTCTCTGTTCTACTTATGTCTACACAGACTCAAAGAATCTGTGAGAACTTTACCCACGGTCACAGTTTGCTGATGAGGACAATTGTTCCTTCAAAATCAGGGTTTTAACAATGGAATGATCACATTAAAGCATTTGTTACCCCAACACTTCATATTCCTGATCTGTGCCTGCTGGTACCATGTACTTGTATGAGAAAGTATCCTGCTCTCTTTGTATTGCTTCCTTTATGTGAAATCTCTGGTAGTCCCCTTGCTTTCCTAATAAAAACTGACCACACTAAGCAGGAGTGCACAGTGTGGTCAGTTTTATAGCTATGCTGGGAACTTCGTATGCTCTCCTTCAATTATCAGAATTGTCCTGACACGCCCCCCTGCTGCACAGCCAGTCACTGGGAAAAAACAGCAGCACACTGTTTCTCCCCCCCCCCCCCCCCCAGCTCTAATACAGATGAGGACAGAGGGAATGTGATCACTTATAAAGAAGGGAAAAAGGGTATTTATGTTTTTTTATACCAATACAAACGTGTTTTGCCTTTCATTTCTATTTTAAGCTGAATGGGTTGTTTTACAAGGTGATTGAAGTGTGGGTGGGACAAAGCACCCTAGGCGTGTGATAACTAGAGGTGCCTGCAAATAAATGCTGGTGTCTGTTTACTACCTTCACCAAGTATACTTTGAAACCCAGCTCTATTTTTCTTGCTGCTTCTTATGGCTTGATACAATAGAAAGGTATTAAGAAGAGAGACAAGTAAGATGCGATCTCTCAATATGCGCACACTTAAAAGATTTGACAGTTATACTTTCGGTATGACAGCCACATGAACAGCGGTGGTCAATATGCACGCTCGCTATGTGACAGCTAGAAGAGCCCTGCGGGAATTCATCCATCAGCTAGAAAATCGACTGTCATAGCCAAAGATACGGCAGGAATCTTATTTATTGAATGGATCATACCGGAAAAGTAATTGCCACCCGTAATTCACTGGAATGAAAGATGATACACTGCCAGCTGACCAAACTGCTAAATTTTAAGCATGGTTAGATGTGCTCACAGGAGGGAGGCATGTAACATTAACAACATTCTCTATCTCAGAGAGAGAGAGAGAGAGAGAGAGAAGAAAGGAGTGTGACCTGTAGGTCCTAACAACCGATGTGTAAAACAGCTGCCTACGGCTTATTTACATGGTCTATTATGATTAGATGCAGCTAATATACAGCTTGGACAAATATTAACCAGGAACACCAGTAAAAATGATTTCATAAGTAAAAATATAAAAGCCTCAGAGGCCACTCAAACCTACTGCTCACAATACAAAGTCAGACTGGCTGTCAAAATCCCTGACACTTGGACATATTTTCCGGTATCCCAAGCTTCTGGTTACATGGCAATTGTCATACTTGGTTCAGAATGCCCGCAGCTGAAATAACAGTGGAATTGGCGGTTGATGATATTTTGTTTTATCAGAGCCAAATGTACCTCCAAACTGTCCATAAATTAATTCTGGAGAACATATTCAGCAACCAGGCAAAAATCCATGTGTGGTCTCATTCCATCCAGAATTCGCAAAATGATCACTGTTAGAAGATAGGAGAGCAAAATAAACCTTCCATATGAACAATGGCGGTGAAAGAAATATGCCTGTGTGGAGTGCCAATGAGCCTAAATTAAAACTTGGTTTATATTCAACAGCAATTAATAATTTTCACTAATTATGTAAAACCTTCAGCACGATTTCAGACAAGCATTATATTCAGATTGAATTGGACTTTGCAAGGGCAGCTGTGTCCAAGGAGGGAGGGCATCTGCACTGCGTGACGGCACTACAGAGCCTACTATACATTACCTGTCATCTATTACTCCATTCACTGGTTATTCTTACACACTGCACCAATTTGGGCTCAAATTATGTTGCTGTAGGTAAACGCCAGGATTTTTTTTGTTTTTGGAAGGAAGGGTTTTGCTTCATCAAACTAGAGTTTCCAGATAGGTAAAGCAATGAGCAGTAGAGTAGTGACATTACCAAATATCACTTCAAATCACCTGGGATTAGCAGGCAGAGTAAGCAGTGTCTGGGATTGCACACTGCAGATATGCAGCTAGGAGGCTGTAGGCACAGGAGTGCCTAGGCAAACTCACATACCAGGAAGAGCACTGTTGTTCCACTTGAGATGTTCAATGCAAAAAAGTTCATTTTTCAGCATACTACCAATTCATAATTAGTAACATTTCTAAATTTTCCCTATAACTTTTTCAGTTCCTTTCCACTTTGAGGCAGCACATTCATTTAGAAGGCCTATCAATGGATGAAAAACATCACTGCAGCATTTTGTTGCCACAATGCACAGCATGTGTGTTGCGTTGCACTGCAGAGGTGGTGCATTGCCATTTACTGTAGCTGTACCACCTTAGACTAAGGCCGGCCATACAAGGAGCAAATTTCGTTCCTACAACCACAGGTGGAGAAGACCATGATTGTTGCTAGCGGCTATAGCAGACGCTAGCAATAATCGTAGGTAAAACCCAGCATGCTGGTTGTACCCAAGTTGATCGATCATTTTGGTACATTCAGCCTGCCCATATGTGGTTCGAATCTTGAACCGTGTATGAGCAGGCTGAATGTACCAAAGTTGATCTATCAACTTGGGTACAACCAGCATGCTGGGTTTTACCTGCGATTACTGCTAGCGGCTGCGATAGCTGCTAGCAAAAATCACTGTCTTCTCCTGCCCTAAGAAGACGATGACTTGGCAGGAGGGATTCCCGCATCAACACTATCTGTGTTGATGGGGGAATCGAGAAAATTGCTTTCCTGCAACCCGTGGTTGCAGGAAAGAAATCTGTTCCGTGTATGCCCGGCCTAAGCTGCCTCAGAGCAGGAGCTGGGTGGGTCAGGTCTCAAGTGCAAGGCCAGCTGAATTCATCAGTTGTTGATTTACGTCTAAGTGTCTTAATAACATAGTGATAAGTACACTGGTAAACTAAAGGCCAGATAAGGACATACTATTAACCACATAAAACAAAAGACAGAAATGAGAGGAACATAATGAAGCACTAATGCTTGACATTTTGAAACCATGTAAGTTTCAGCAGTCAGCAGTTAATTTGACCCTCTTAAAAGTCCCCTGACTAATGACAGTGATGCAGGAAAGCACACACTTCTGCACCAGCTCCCCAGACGATGCTGGTCCACTCGTTCAATCACCAGAGGGGAGTGCAATAAAAGTGAGCTTAGGAGGCATACTTCATAGGGCTCTTTTCGTAATGAGGAATTAGTCACCACTTTTAAGGCACAGACACAAAAATGGGGACAATTATAATCCTGCCGAGTCCAATTTGAGCTTTTTAAAAGTGGCATTTGGAAGTTACCTTGGTTACTATTGAAAATGTTCGACATCCCCGTAGGTGGGGGGACGTCATTGGTGTCCACATCTGTTCCTTGCACTCGTGAGCATAGTAAGATTGTTGCCATAGAGCCTGCAGCTGAAAGGGGACCATTTTTTCATTTTTTTTTTTTTTTGGATGTTGCTTTTAGGAAGGAGATTGATTTTGGCTGCATGATTCAATTTCAACATTTTTATTAAGGTTTTGCTAAATACAACAGGGAGTTAAAGCTTGTTTTGTTCATCACACAAGGTACAAAGAGTTCTGTAACATAACAAGACTAAAGTACATTCAAAAGAATAACAAATGATGGAGTAGGGTGGGGTGGTAATGGAGGTTGCACACCGGCAACATATTTTAAAGAAAGGGGGAGGGCTCATTCCAAAGGGAACGTGTTACGAGGACAAAATTATATTGTGCAGGTAGAATAGAACAATTCCATCCCCATGGTGGGTGGCCCATGGAAAGGAAAAAAAAAGGGGGGGGGGATGAAAAGGATCACAATGCTTGTACACAGATCTATAGCTGCATGATTCATGTTATTTTCCTAGCTAAAAGTTCTAAGCATATCTGTCTTGTTGCTGTGTGGAGCGTACAAGACAAATGCTGACAGGATTTGATGCTAAAGCACTAGTAAAATGTACCAGCATCTATTAGCACTAATAGTCAGCATAATGGACATTGGCAGGACATTTTAGCTCTGGATGAACTTAAAGAAAACCTGTACTGTGGAAGCTATGTCCAAAAAGGTATGCAGAGAGCAAAGGACTTGTCGGCAATATTACCTGTAGGCCCAGACAGGTTATCTTTTCCCACCAAGTACTGACACCATGTCTTGTCCTACATTGGGCCTTCTGTATAGTGCTTACTCTTGATAGAGGCAAGGCTTTGCTTCTTGTCATGTGTCAAAGCTGCCCCTCTGATCACCAGTGATCTGGATGACTGGTGGGGTAATGGTCAAGAAGCAAGAAAGGTCCATCAAGAAGCAAAAGCGGAAAGGTCCTTGAACTGCATGTCCTCAGGTAAAGCTTTTTTCCCAAAAAAGCAGCAAAGTAGTGACATTACCAAATCTCACTTCAAACCGCATAAGATTAGCAATCAACAGGTAGCCATACATAGATGCAGTTATACAGCTAGGAGGCTAAAGAACAGTAGTGCCTAGGCACAGTGAGATGACAGAAAATTAACCGCTACATTAAAGTAGTATTCAAGACAAAGATAATTTTTTCTGGGTACTGCTCAGGCAGAGTTACTATTTCTAGATGTTCCCTATAGAATAGCAAGTCTTCACTTTTCGAGTGCAGAGCCACTTTAAAGGGGAATATGGTCAGGAAACAAAGTGATGCGAGAAGCATCCAGGTGGAAGTTACCATTCTATGACTACTTAGGGGGCAGTTAACCTGTTTAGCTTCACTATCTGGTAATGATTACATGACCTGAAAGCCAGAGAACTACAGTGCCTGGCTGGGGTTCTCACACAGCTATTTGGATTAGAGACAAATTACCTTTGAAGAAAACTCCAGTGAAATGGAAAATAGAGATATTTTAAAATGAGGAGAAATTTCAACTAATGGAATTAATTATTACTCTCTTGGTACTGGGGGAGAAAGGGGTGAATATGCAGGACAAAGTTGAGGACGCTAAAAGAGGTGTCTGTGCCCACCCCGCCACTACATACAACATGCAGTGCATTCATAAACTATTCAGACCCCCTTTATTTTTTTCAATTTTGCTATGTTACAGCCTGATACTACAGTTGCTTAAATCTAATTTTTTCTCATTAATCTACACTCCGTTCCCCTATGATAATGCAAAGTGCAAGACGGAAGCCTCTCAGTGCAAAACACATGAAAGCCTGTTTGAAGTTTGCAAAAAGAAGGACTCTCAGACTGTGAGGAACAAGATTCTCTGTTCTGATGAAACGCAGATTGGGCTGTTTGGCCCCAATTCAAACTTTATGTCTCGAGGAAACCAGGCACCGCTTGTCACCTGCCCAATACCATCCAAACAGTGAAGCATGGTGTTTTTTTTTTTTTAGCAGCAGGAACTGGGAGACTGGTCAGGGTTGTTACACAGCGCTCAGGACCTCAGACTGGGCTGAAGGTTCACCTTCCAATATGACAACGATCCTAAGCCCTGAGTGAGAGAGTTCCACTGCTCTTGGGCCCATAGCTGGATTGAGATTGGGCTCAAATAAGTATAAGGGGGAGTCTGGGGGTAGGGGGGACTGGGCAGTAGCACACTGAAGGTTTTTACCTTAAAGGGGAAATTAAGGTTTCAAAATGAAAAATGGGAGGACAGGCAGGAATTTTAATGCAGAAGAGGCATGCTTTACATGCTTACCTGCTTGTTCACTCCTGTACAATAAGCTACAGCTTACTGCACAAATTCAGCAATGCGTGGGAGTAACATCTTGGTCTGGCCAATGACAGCGGCCAGCGATCGAGACCCAGAAGCTGGCAAAAATAAAGCTATCCATACCGAGCCAATTTCAGTTCTGCTTTGTTCAACAAAAGTCGATTATGCGACCAGCTTCTGTCAAAAGGAACCTGCTGGAAAATTTTCAGCCAAACAGCAAATGCATCTAATCAGATCCAGCCTCAGTTTGGGTAGCCTGACCGCTGCCACTGGTAGCTGTCAGAATGTGATAACCCAGCAGGGAGATTTGTCCATGCACAATTTAAGCATCAATGGAGAAATATATTAGATTTATTTAGTTTAGCCCACAGGCTGAACAAAAGAAATCTGTATGACCAGCTTTAGACTGGACACACAGTAAGATTTTATTTCAGGTAAGGTCTTTCAGGCCAACAAAATTTATTGACAACTGTACAAAGCAAGCAAACTTCTTCACAATGATTTTAATGGATTAGGTAGTTCCTCATGCTGTATAAAAAGCAAATTATGCTGCTCTTACAGATCAAATCTAATACGAAATCTAATTTAGTGCAGCCCTATAAAGGCTTTTAAAAAAATAGCTCGATATAAGTAAGGCAAGGTTCCCAGTTTTAAGCATCCCTTGTAAACACTGACTCCTGCCCCTTCTCTATAACAAGGATCTTTCAATAGCATTCTGCATGAATAAATGCGTATATATGCCTAAAATGATATATCACAATATTCAGCAATTGTTTCATTTTTCAAAAAAGAGCTGTACACCCCATCATTAAAAAGCAGTCTATGAGCTTCAGACAGTGACTTTGCCTGTGAAGGGCAGAGAAGTATTGCGCATGCAAGGCAGTCACCACTAGGTGCTCCATCATCCTCAAGAGATATGTGCATGTTAATGGCCAGCCTAAGAGCTTGTCCATATCTATGTTTTTTACCTGCACTGTGTACCACTTTAGCAAGTACACTTAAAGGGTATGTCCAGACATTATAAAATTGTAACCCAAAACCCAACTACCCCTTTAAAAAGCTTTTTTTCTTCACCCTGTTAAAGCAGTAAGAAAGGGCTTATTGCTCCCTAGATCATCACCAGGCTTGTAAAATTTGTGCAGGGACTGCTACTAGGAGCTTAATTCCTAACATAAGGTATGCCGCCTATAATTTATTCTCCCAAGCACCCTTTGCCTACCCACTGTGTGTGTGTGCAGGATTCTTGGCAGTCAAGGCAGCAGCACTGTGCTGGGAAACTAATGGCTGCAGCTTGAGAACACATAAGGGTGAGATATGGGTGGAGCTTTAAAGTTCAGCAGGCAGGATAGAGATTTTAAAAGGATTATAATGTAGAGTAAATTTGCATTTTGCCATGACATTCTAATTTTGCCAAAATATAGGAAAAGCTAGCACAACAAAAATAGGAATTTTGACAGAGCAGTAAAATCATTTTTTGGAGTACAGTATAGGACACAGCATTCATTATCCCTGAGTTATATGCTGCCACCTTCAGGTGATTGGACAATGGCAAAAAAAGGAAAGCTGCCGGGACATTCCCCTTAAAACCCCTTCCACTCTCAGCTAACCTCAATTTTGAAGAAAGCAATAGGTAGAACATAAATAACAGAGGGGGAGACCTGAGTCTTGTGCTGTACTTCAAGTCAAAAATTCTATTTTCATACACTTGTACATTACAGGACATCATAATAATTTACCCTGGAGCATCCAAAAGCAATCCAACCGAGGGGTGGGCAACATGGCAAATGCCAAAAGGCCCAGATGACATTGGGATAATAAGATCACAACAGGCACAGAGAGCAAAACTAAAACGGATATCAAGAGTTATGCCCCGTACACACGGTCGGACTTTGTTCGAACATTCCGACAACAAAATCCTAGGATTTTTTCCGATGGATGTTGGCTCAAACTTGTCTTGCATACACACGGTCACACAAAGTTGTCGGAAAATCCGATCATTCTGAACGCGGTGACGTAAAACACCTACGTCGGGACTATAAACGGGGCAGTGGCCAATAGCTTTCATCTCTTTATTTATTCTGAGCATGCGTGGCACTTTGTCCGTCGGATTTGTGTACACACGATCGGAATTTCCGACAACGGATTTTGTTGTCGGAAAATTTTATATCCTGCTCTCAAACTTTGTGTGTTGGAAAATCCGATGGAAAATGTCCGATGGAGCCCACACACAGTCGGAATTTCCGACAACACACTCTGATCGGACATTTTCCATCGGAAAATCTGACCGTGTGTACGGGGCATTAGACTGACAAGAAGAAATGGCAGCTAAGAGTGAAAAATGAAGAGCACGTCCAGCCAACTGGGGAAATCTCCAGAGGCGGTAGGGAGCAGGACAGAGAAAAAGTACAGTAGAGAAAAGTCCTGGTTAAGGTGAAAGAAACACCACCTTAAGAAGAAAAGAGGCAATGGCCTCAAAACAACTTTGTCCATAATGAAGGATAATAAAAATGTTCCTGATCAGTGAAGACTAACCAACTAGGGAAATACAGGGAAAAATTACTGATAGCTGTCAAGGGGCAGCCCAAAGGAACCAACAGAAACCCCAGAATGAGATCCCAAGGAGTCACTAGGAAATAGCAGAAAGAGAAAGTAAGCAACATCCTATATGAAGGCCCCCACAAAAGGTGACAGAGCAAGCTGTTAATGCCGCAATTAGACCCAAGATGGTCCTTAAGGCCAACTGATTCAGACCAAGATAACAGCCTGGAAAGTATTCCTTGTTTACAAGTTGGTTCTGTAGCCTGGAGCTGGAGAAATTTCAGTCAAGTTTGTGGCCGAATACGGAGGCTAGTAGGTCCAGTTCTGGCATCCTGAACCCAGTCCCAACACCTCAGAATAATTAGCATTTTTGAGAACAAAGAAACAGAGAAAAGGCACCTGTCAATCCACCATGTCAAGGCCATGCATGGTGGGATGGGCAGGACAAAAGCAACTCTACTGCACTGTAAAGTACCAGACATAAGAATTCACACCCCCAATGGTCGATATAAGCCACTCCCCTGGCATTGATTCCGTATATGGTAAATACCACCTTAGCCATGATCCAAGAGGAGAGACACTGCATCAGAGCAGTGAGAAGAGATCTCACTGTCTGAAGACCCTGAAGGTTATAGAATGAGGCCATAGAAGTCAAGGGCAAATGTCCTTAGGCAAAATCTCCGCCCGCCTCCCCTGCACACTACTGCATTGGCTGAACACAAGCAGGCTACAAGGAACAAAGAAGAGGGAGCGACAGATTAATCACAGCTCACGTTATGGGAATTAGTTATAGGAAGCAAAAAAGGAGATAGTCTACAGCAATTATATATAGTGAGACTGCACCAACAGAGTGGGATCATGACCAATCTGTGGAGCAGGAGGGAAAAAATGAGTCCTTATTCAAGGGCACCACAGGCCATTGTACAACGGCCTGCAATGGACAGCAACAGTGAAGGATGTCTCACAGACATCAAAAATGGCAGAGCAAAAGGGTAGATGATCCAGTGCAGCCAAGTCGTTAACCCCTGTAGAGCGGGAAAGGTAAACTGCAGTGTTTGACTAGGTCAACCAGACTGCTACTCAAAAAATAAGGGAGACAGATTCTGCAAGCGTATTGTACAAACTAATCACAGAGCAGGCAGATTGAAAGGCTGTAAGTGGCTGGAACACCCTATACCGATATGTAAAACCGCACGCAAGAGAAACTGTTCCCACAAGGGGCCCTCACGGACCCACTGCAAGGAAGGGTTAATGTCCACTGTGACAAAGACACCATACGTCACCAACAGTGTGCAAGTGAGACATTACCAGATAGGACGGCGCACTGAACAGCTGCGAAGTACAGTAGAAGTTCAGTAGTTGGTACAGGGGTTTGGTAAATGGACAAATGAAACACAAAGGACTCCAGTGTTTGGTCACATGACATTTGTTAAATAGCAAAAGGCTTAGGGACAGGGTGCTGCTGAACACACATGCCTACATTTTTCCAAGCTCACATTCAAAGCTACTAAAAAGACAATAATATGGCAAAAGAATTGTCTTGCAGCACAGCAATATGCAGAAGATGAATATAAAGTATAAAAACACAGCCAATTAGCAGGCAGGCTGTGTACACTAAGTCAGTGTAATACAAGATGTTTACGTTTGACTGATGTGTACCTTTAAATGGTATTACTGGAATTGGTATTCATCAGCAAAGCTGCTCACCCAAATCACAAAAAAAGATGTGACTGGCATCTCAAAGAAAGTCACGTAGTGGTATCTGGCCGGGAACCTCAGATCCTATGGCAGGTTGCGTGTACCTGATCAGACACAGGTCTGACATCTGTGCAGAAACAATTATTGCAGGCTTTGAAGGATATTTTAATGCAGTGTAACATCTGTTCTGCTATGAAATCTCTGATCCATCTGTAAGAGAGGTAATAACTGATAACACTAATTGCTAGCAAGGAGTCCATTATAATGAATCATGCTCACTGTAAATATAAACTGATTTAGAGTATTCACATTTTGTCTTGCTTATTACTACAGTGTCTGGCTGAGCTTCACCTTCTCCTCAATCATTTCTATTCTATTTCTGCAACCATGGCATTTAAAGAAAAATAGCACTTTTAAAGCAGTCAATGCAGCCATGCTAATCAAGCAAGTTTACAACTTCTATTTTGTTCCTGACATCCTCAGAGAGCTTTACCAGTACAGTATTACCTCGGATTGCGAGTAACGTGGTTAACGAGCGTTTCGCAATATGAGCTATTATTTTTTAAAAATCCTGACTCAGTTTGCGAGTGTTGTCTCACAAAACGAGAAGAATTCAAGCCTCTGCGGTGTGCAGTACTGTATTTGGCCAGAGGTGGGGGGGCGCTGGTGACACTCGGAGCCGCTCGGAAATACTTGGAAACACTCGGTTCCCGAGCGGTTCCAAACGGTCTCCGAGTATTCCAGAGTCTCTCTGGCACCCCCCCCACCTCTGGCCACATGCGGTACTGCATACAATAGAAGTCAATGTGGAACAAACTATCTTAGTTTCCATTGACTTCTTTGGGGAAATTCACTTTGATATGCGAGTGCTTTGGATTACAAGCATTCTCCTGGAACGGATTATGCTCGTAATCCAAAGTTCCACTGTATTATTAACAGTTCTGCCAGTACACATTTCCCAATAAAGGAACCTGAAGACAAGGGGGTCTCTGCATAAAGAATTATGAAAAATAAATAAGCCCCCAGCACTCTTTTGCATGTGCATGCTTTTGGGCTAGCTGACAACTGGTCTGCAGGGATAAAAATGTGCACATTTACAGAGACGAAGGAGGATGCTTTCCATTACATACTGTGGCATCAGACACTGCTGTAACCTTTTAATAGACCTACCCCCAACATATTTTCTTTTGCACATGCGTCCACTCAGCACATAATGCATGTGCTGCATAGAAATGGTGATTTTAGGCCTGCTGATGGTATGAGAAGCAAACAACGTATTTTTTCCAAAGGTGTATTTATTCTATAACTACTTAAGTACCAGCCTGTAATACCCCTTCATTACCAGCCCATTTTTCAGTTTTCAGCACTGTGACAGTTTAACCTACAATTACTGTCAGGCAACACTGTAACCGAATGAGTTTTAGAATATTATTTTTTTGAGACAGATAGATAGATTTCTTTTGGGGGCATTTAATAACCACTGGGTTTTTCTCTTACTATAAAAAGGAAAAATGACCAAACATCTTGAAACCGCCCCCCAAAAAAAAACACTGTTTCCCTTACACTTTTAAAATAAAAATGCCAGAATAGTAGGAAAGCCCTCAAAAAGATCCTTTTTTTGTAAAGCAGACACCCCAAGGTGATCATCATTTTTGTCACAATTTTCTGGAAATGAAGAAGATGCTGGTAATGAGGGAGGTTAAACACAGAGCTTAAGAATGGTGCACACTACATACATTTATGTATAGGTCATACGAAGAGGGAGGAGGAAGTGAATAGGTTAATGTACTGGTCATGTATAATGGCAGGATGGAGGTGAAGGGGTTTAGGATCAGATGGGCAAGATAAAAAGAAAAGGTCTGGGTAAATAAAAGACCATTTGTACTGGTGACAACTGTCATTGACAAAGAAAGTGGGGGGAAATTCAGAATGTTGGAGGTATCTCCAGAACAAGAGAAGCATTTGTTACTCCAACACATCATATTCCGAATATGTACCTGCTGTACCATGTACTTGTGTGAGAAAGTGTCCTGTTACCTTTGTATTTCTTCCTTTGTGTGAAATCCCTGGTGTTCCTGCCAGTCCTCTTGCTTTCCTATTAAAAACTGACCACACTAAGGCAGGAGCACACCGTGGTCAGTTCTCCAGCTCCGCCTTTCTCAACCAGGGTGCCCAGGCACCCTGTGGTGTCTTGGCAAAATACCTAGAAATTGCCCATAAACTGCATACAAGTCAGTGAGTGGATCAAGCCTGTCTAGTAGTTACGCAAAGCCACAGGTTAGGTGTCCTAACAGCTAATGAGGTCATCGGTTGATGAGCATGATGTCAGGCACCTGCGCAGCAAATATATTTGCCCCTCCCCTGCACCTCTCCTTCCTCACCAGGGTCACATTTGCTGAGCGAGGGAGAGAAACTGAGGAAGAAGAGAAACATTGGAAAACTAATCAGTACCAGTGAGCAAAGGTGTATTTGCTTTGGAATAATAAATCACAGATAATGTCAGGTGTCCTACGCATGTGGATGTTGACGCATTATGCAAAATTATTAGTTTCATTTTTTTAAATTTAGAAAGAGGTGCCCCAAGATTGTGTGGAATTTTAAAAATGGTGCCTTGACTGAAAAAAGGTTGAAAAACACTGCTTTAGCTATGCTGGGAACTCAGTGTGCTCTCCTCCAATGATCAGACTTGTCCTGACATGTCCATGTTGCACAGCCATTCACTGGGAAGCTCAACGCTGCTTCTCCTCCCCCTTGCTCTTATGCAGCTGAGAACAGAGGGAATGTGATCACTTAAAGGTGACTAAAATTGATTTACAATCACGTTAAGGGGAAATCTTCCACTGGGGACATCTGTTCTGGGAAAAAATGTCCCCAGGTATTTCCTCTAACTTCATGTTGCGTCGGACGTGAAAGGACGTTTTACAGTCCCCAGTAGCGAGGGAAGGAAGACCGGTCCAAGCCTATCTACTCAGAATACTGGCTCCCCAGCTCTAGATACCTTCCCCTCAGCTATGTGCTGTTATACAGTTTTTATACCAGGTAGCCTCTGTGGCGATATAGTTTAGTAGGTAGATAACAAATTTGCTGTTATTAGTATGATATGAGTAATTTCCAGCAGAAACCCTATTCTTCCAGAGAGATGCATTTATTGAAACATCAGATAGAACAAAGTCCATAAAATATTTGCAACAGATGACAAAATCCAACAGAGAAAATATGACAATGAACAGTAGCCTTCAGAGAACCCAGTTCCTTCTGTCACCATCATGGAGAATGAAAAAAGAACGATTGCCAGCTTATATACCTTATACACCGAAGGGCTGAGCAGTTCGATTGGCCGTTTCCATTAGGCCTTTGATCTGCTTCTGTCTTTCAGATTGACAGATAATGATCCCTAGCCGTAAACAGCTGCAGTCATAAACTGCCCTAATTTGCACTCTTGCATATTAACATCGACGTAGAACAGAATCATTATCTGTCCCCTTTGATATGTGGAGTAAATATTGTTTGGTCAGTATCCCCTTTTAAATGTGTAAGTAGTTTAACAGGCCATGCCTCACATACCTAGGTACTGTAGTGTATGTGTACACATATATACTAATATAATATCCTACATAAATCGGCCAACATATTACAACAGCCTCATTGTACGTTTTTTATTTAAATGATGAGATTCTTCTATGCCTTTCTGCAACCTAAAGAGAACTTGTCATAAGAGAAATTTCTACCCTGCAAACGCTGACCTACTTTAAAAGACCTGCTGAGCTTTTAGCTTCACTACGTGAAGAACCGCTGGCTGTGTACACAGTCTGGCAGCAGCAACTATATTAGCTGACAAAATTACCAGGATCTGTGTCAAAGTCATGAAGCCAAAGGATAAACATACAAAATGATATATTAATATCCACACTGCATCTCAATTATTTCTAGCCTACTCCTATTGAGCTGAACAATCTCCCTCTTAGGTTGTAAGCTCTAAAGAGCAGAGCCCTATGAAGACTCTTGTGTTGAATTGTATTGTACCTGTAAGGTCTACCTTTATTTTGTAAAGCGCTGCACAAACTGTCGGCGCTATTAAAATGCTGAATAAGAATAATAATCCTAAAGTTTGTAAACTTACATAAGATCCCCAAACATTTACTTCTTTGAATTCTAGAACATGTATTCTCTATGTCCTGTGACTATGCACTGCTGTGTCCTACATTTCACAGAGCCTGTCTTCTGAACTACAGAGGTACTGAGAGGAGGAGTTTCACAAGGCGGAGTCACTACAGGAATCACAGCTTGCAGACAGCAAAGTACTATGGGATATGTAGTCCTTAGAAATTTAAAGTAAAGAGCAAAGAAGTTGCAAAGCATGCAAGAAAACCAGGAAGTTGTGGAAAGATGGCCAGCAGACAGGCAACATTCACAACATGAATGGAGGTTTTCCAAGTAAGCTAATAATGGATTGTAAAAGATATCTAATGAGCAGGGCCCTCTGATTCCTCCTGTATTGAATTGTATT
The DNA here is from genome assembly GCA_037952925.1 of Lithobates clamitans. Lineage (NCBI taxonomy): Eukaryota > Metazoa > Chordata > Amphibia > Anura > Ranidae > Lithobates > Lithobates clamitans. The sequence goes on from JBBGZY010000414.1 coordinate 5,884,224, forward strand.
GTAATAGTACTGACTGCCCTAACACTGTAAAGCGCTGAGCAAACTACTGGCACTATATAAATCCTGTATAATAATAATAACTTGTTTGTATTGTTACGACAATGTGGATGTTATAAAATGAAAATGTATGCTGTGATCATGGACAATGCCTGACAGTTGATTTCATTTTATTTCATTGACACTCACCAACAGAAAAAGACGCTTTCAAATTAAAGTGAAAACTGATGTCTGCAAATTCGTTTTAGCTTATCTAAAGCCCAAACTTTTTTTTTTGCTACGAAAACAGCAGAAAAGGGTTAAAGTGGTTCTAAAGGCAGAAGTTATTTTTTATCTTAACCACTTCAATGCCAGGCACTTTCCACCCTTCCTGTCCAAGCAAATTTTCAGCTTTCAGCGCTGTCACTTTTTAAATGACAATTGCACAGTCATGCTACACTGTACACAAACAACATTTTTATCATTTTGTTCCCACAAAAGGAGCTTTCTTTTGGTGGTATTTGATCACCTCTGCGTTTTTGTTTTTTTTTGCTAAATAAAAAAAAAAATACCGAAAATGTAAAAAAAGTATGTTTTTTCTGTTTCTGTTATAAAATTTTGTAAATAAGAAGGTCTTCTCCTTCACTAATGGGCACTGATGAGGTTGCACTGATGGGCCCTGATAAGGCAGCACTGATGGGCACTGATAGACAGCACTGATGGGTATTGATAGGCTGCACTGAAGGGTACTTATGGGTGGCATTGATGGACACCGATAGCGATATGACCAGCTTCCCTCCATGTTACTTCGCCAATTTTGTCTTGTCAAATTTTCTAACCCTATATACCTATTTTACATAGTGTTTTCCCCTCCCCCCTCCTTTAGTTAGGCTTCCGCAGGGTACTTTAGTTTCTCAGTTTGAGTACTCTTGGAACCTTATTGATAGTTGATCTGGAGAGTTATCATTTTTTGTCTGTGTGACATTTTTATGCTTGTTTGTTACGCCTGCTCTCTTGGCCCCCCTCCCCCCCCCATGAATCTACTTTAAGTTTTATAATGCTACTACACATGTTTTATCACATGTTTCTTATCTTATGTAAGTGACTTATTTCAATTTTGTTGACTACGATTCTCAAAGCCTGCTTTTTGTTTTTCTTTTCCTGTAATTCTTTAAATAAACCTTAGAATATATACAATTAAATAAAAGTGTTACTAAACCCACAATAGTAAAATCAGTCTGTATATGCAGTAAAACATGTTTGTTATACTCACTGTAAAACCTAAGGGGTTAATCCTCTGCATTGTGTAAAAAAGGCTGTTTGATCCTGTCTTCTCTGATCGTCCCCTTCTTTTACTGTCCCCAATCCATCTCCTGACAGTACAGAGCCTTTGGAGTCACTCTGCACATTCTCAGTTTGGTGTGTATTGCTAGTTTTTTTTCCTCTTAGGAGGATGCATGTGATCAGCACAGAGCCAATCAGCACTGTCCAGAGTGTCAGGGGTCCTGCAGCCTCAAAGGACAGTCAGAGGAGAATGAAAACTCCTCCTACAAGCTTTAACCAGACACTGATAGAAGTCAGAAGACTGCTATATACTGCTGATGAGAAAAGGTATTTAGCAGTTTATATTTAGAAAAAAAAATTGCATTTCCATGTTCTGTGTACTGTGGGAGATCAGATATAGTGAATGCAGGGTCCTGGGTTTAGTAAGACTTTAAACATATATCACTGAGACGAGTGTCCCCATCAGGAAATTTCCCCTCTGCTTCTGTTCCAGTGGCAACTCAATATTTTGGGATTTCCCATAACTTTCTGATAATGTCCACCAAAACAAATAGACAGGTGCTCTCCTAAGCTGTGACACAGACAGGGGTTCTAAAATCCACCACTCTACGCATAGCCCAAAAAAAATTATAGGGTTTAAGGAACAGCTTATATTTGAATACTTTTTATATGAACTGTATTTGGTTATTGGTCAACCCACTTGTTTATTTCAATGGTTCTGCTCTCTTTTTTATTTCACTTGTTTTCTTTATTCATTCCTCTAATTATGCTCACATTTGCCTGAAGGTCTCCATTTCAATAACAAAAAACCTTTATGTTGCATGCTTTTATATGCATTTCATTTACTTTATATGCAACTCGTTTTATGTATTCTGCTAATGCATACAAATGCATAAAATCAATAAAAATGTTAGGATAAAATTTCCTGCACCAGCCGCTTTGTCAGTGCTTGGGGGGGGGGGGGGGGGGGGGGGGACGAGAAGACCTGCTCCAAAGCGGATGCGGGTGGATTGTCCAGTTTGATGTCTGTGTACAGGGCAAAAGGTACATACAACTGTTCATATCATCAGATCCTGTTAACATTGACAGCTAAGCAAGGAAACCATCTAAGCTTTAAACATATCTTTAGAGATGAACTTCAAACAAAAATGATACAGCTGAAATAGAAAATAGAAGACTAAATTAAATTACTCTCCGGCAGAAAATAGCTGGTAGGCCCACTTTAATAATATAAATAGCCATGAAACTATTCCTCACATCTCATTTGCTGAAGTCATGCAGTATTCAGCAAAGTCCTTAACATCAAATAGTGGTCTCTGCAGGTAGCGGGCATTTCGCACTGAAATAGAGACTTTTACAGCTCCTATCATGGTGACAGAGCAGAATTCACAGTAACAGGGAGGACAATCGCCCAGCCAGGGAGGAAAGACCTGTTGCTGCATCTCCAGAAAGATAGGGGAGTGTTAGATGAACTAGCAGATTTAAATACACCAACAAATTAAAGCTGAACTCCAAGTAATACGTTATAATCAGTTACAGCAAACAAGGAAAGGAAACTATTTTTCCTTACGGTATACAATTTTCACATAAATAAATAAAAGCATGTTAAGCACCCCTGTCAGTGTAAAATGATCCGTCTGATCCCTGTAACTGCAAGAGAGCTTTCGTTTTGAAAAACAACAGACTTACTGGCCTGATCACCAGATGAATATAGAAGGAAGAAAACCTAGAAAAGGAAACTAAGGCCAGCCATACACAGTTTGAATCTCAGCCGGTTCAGTGTAGATTTGAACTGTTAATGGGCAGGCTGAATGTACCAAACTGATCGATCAACTTGGGTACAACCAGCCTTCTGGAGCGACAATCACCGGCATCCCCCGCCTGCCCCCAGCCCTTGTCCTGGGAGAAGAAAATTTAACAGGCGCTACATGACTGTTTGGTGGTGGAATCCCTGTCTAGTCGGCTTTTGGATTTTTACTTATCTACCACAAGGATTCATTTTCTGTACATTTTATGAATTGTTTATTTCATCACTTAAAAGTATTAGGAAATTTTTTATGCACAAAGTCTATCATGTCACATTAAGGATTGAGTTTACAATATTTTTTTTGAGACTAGCACAAATTTCTTTTGTTTAAATCGGAGAAGACAATTGCAGATTCCCCTGTCAGCACTGTCTGTGTTGATGGGGGAATCTTGCAAAGAAATTTGCACCGTGTATGGCTGGCCTAATACAGTCATCACATCTAAGAATTGGTAAGCTTTAATATAAAGCATGTTTGCTTTTGAGTTTGATACTGATTTAATCTGCAATTCTTTACTGGACTGCCATCATACTCTAAAGGAGTGATCCTACCTGGACACACGGTATGTATGGTAACCAGTGGCGGCTGGTGCTCAAAATTTTTGGGGGGGGCGCAAACAAACTGAAAAATTCGGAAAAAGACCCATCAATTGCAGCCTCACTGTGCCATCAAATGCTGCCACTATCAAACGCAGCCACTGTGCCCATCAATTGCCGCCACTGTGCCCATCAATTGCTACCACTGTGCCCATCAATTGCCGCCACTGTTCCCATCAAATGCAAGCCACTGTGCCCATCAAATGCAGCCACTGTGCCCATCAAATGCAGCCACTGTGCCCATCAAATGCAGCCACTGTGCCCACCAAATGCAGCCACTGTGCCCATCAAATGCAGCCACTGTACCCATCAAATGCTCCCACTGTGCCATATCAAATGCTCCCACTGTGTCATATCAAATGCTCCCACTGTGCCATTAATTGCTGCCAGTGTGCCCCCCACCCGCCCGGCACTTACACTGTCTCGGTCGGGCAGCAGGTGACGGAGGCGAGCGGTGTCCTCCATGCTCCTCAATGTCCTCCATGCTCCTCGATGTCTTCTCCCGTCCTAGCTTCTCGTCCTCTGCTATGATTGGACGCCTGATAGGCGTCCAATCACAGCGCCTGTCGTTTCAGCCAATTAGGTGACGGGTAACAGACTCGAGCACCTGATTGGCGGAGAGGCGGTTCAGTGTTAGGAAAGTAAATATTCATAAGCTTTCCTAACACAGCTGAGTGAACTGCGAGCACCAAGCATGACGCTCGCTGTTTACCTTTTTTGACGCCTATTAGAGCCTATGGCTCTAATCAGGTGCTTAAAGAAAAACAAAAACCCGCCGCTGTAATTCAGGCCCCCAGCGCCTGAATAGGCGATGGCAGCAGTGGCCATAGATAGATTCATGCAATACATGAATCAATCTATTGGTGATAGAGGGGGTTGCAGGAGAGAGGGGCACTTATGGACGCACCGCCGCCGATGGTAACACTCTACTACATTCAACCCAGGTGTCATGCTGTTATCACTACAAACATGCTGCATTTGGATGAGACCGAAGTCTCTGTAAGGAATAAGAGCTGTCAATATCATTACAAGTATGCCTTGTATTAACTATAGGTTTAGTTGCCACTAGCCCCAGATCTTCCAGAACTGCCATATCATAAATGGGCACACATATTCACACCTTGATGCACAATGTTGTAAAGTGTCTTAACAGGAACCTGTAGTGACAAAGTAGTCCCTGTGGATGGGACCAAAACAAAAATGGGAATGCTCAAATGCAGAAGGGTCTTCAAATAGCGGTATCTCTTCAAAGCCATAAATATAGTGGCAGTGGGACAGGAAAAAATGTCTTTTCTTTTTTTTTTACAGGCATTAAATTTTATCTTCCTTAAAGTGGAACTTAAATAGTATGTTACCCCAAGATTTCATATTTCCTGATACATGTATGTTGTACCATGTACTTGTGTAAAAAAGTATCCTGTTTTTTTTTTGTATTGCTTCCATTGTATGAATACCTGGTGATCCTGCCAACCCACCTGCTTTACTATTTCAAACTGACCACAGAAGCATCACTCTTGGAAATGACCATGTCTGCTACTCTGCTACCGATAGGAGTGATCATTGAGGGGCTGGGCAGGGTGGAGCAAGACAGGGGCAGAGCATGGCAGGATGTGGAAGGGGCGAGTGGGGTTGTGCTGCTAACACACTGACAACAGTTTCAGGAAGCGCCTGTGAGCACACCGTTGTCGGTAAAGCGCAGGAGAATTGCTAAATGCTTGGATTAGACTGTTGTTTCTAATCAGGCATTTAGCAATTCCAATAATGCACAATATGAATGTTTCTAATATTATCCATAGAAATAAAGGGTATTTTTTATTTTCACTTTAATGTTGATTTAGAGAGTTTTGTTCCATATATTGAAGCTTTATTTTCTTATATTCTGCCTTCTCTGGTTCTTCCCCTTCACCATCAATATGCTAATAAAACCGGTTGTCATTGCATACCTTATTTTAGACGCAGTGACATTACTGAGTCTCTATGCAATGTAGGGAGGTCTTGTGTGGTGGGAGGGTGTTGTACATAGCTTCTTGAAAACATTACTACACACTGCCTCAGTACTGCTCCCAACATTCCTCAGCCCAAAGGCAAGCCATGGGCTGGCTCTTGCGAAGAGCTAAAACCTCTGCCACAGTCTCAAGTCTTTTGCAGACTCTAATGCCGCGTACACACGACCGGTTTTGACGTCGGAATAAACTCCGAAGGTTTCTCCGACGGAATTCCATTCAAGCAGTCTTGCCTACACACGGTCAACCCAAAGTCCGACCGTCAAGAGCGCGGTGACGTACAGCACGTACGACGGGACTAGAAAATGGAAGTTCAATAGCCAGTAGCCAATAGCTTCCATCTCGTACTTGCTTCAGAGCATGCATTGTTTTTGGTCTGTTGGAACAGCATACAGACGAGCGGTTTTCGCGATAGGAATTGGTTCCGTCGGAAATATTTAGAACATGTTCTATTTCTAGGTCCATCAGAATTTTCGAAAAAAAAAGTCAGATGAGGCACCCACACTATCAGAATAGACGATGAAAAGCTTCCGTCGGACTTTTTGTGTCGGACATTCCGCTCGTGTGTAAGTGGCTTTACAGGTTTTCTTCTAAGATTGCCCCGTATTTGGCTCCATTCACCTTCCCATCAACTCCGATAGCTTCTCTGTCCCTGCTGAAGAAAAGTATCCCCACAACATGATGCTGCCTCCACAATGTTTCACGGTGGGGATGGTGTGTTCACGGTGGGGATGGTGTGTTCAGGGTGATGTGCAGTGTTAGTTTTCTACCACATATAGCATTTTGCATTTAGGCCAAAAAGATACATTTTGGTCTCATCTGACCAGAGCACCAGCTTCCACATGTTTGCTGTGTCCCCCACATAGCTTCTGCAAACGGGACTTCTTATGGCTTTCTTTCAACAATGGCTTTCTTCTTGCCACTCTTCCATAAAGGGCAGATTTGTGGAGTACACGACTAATAGTTGTCCTGTACACAGATTCTCCCACCTGAGCTGTGGAACTCTGCAGCTCCTCCAGAGTTACCATGGGCCCCTTGGCTGCTTCTCTGATTAATGCTCTCCTTGCTCAGCTTGTCGGTTTAGGTAGATGGCCATGTTTAGGTAGGTTTGCAGTTGTGCCATACTCTTTCCATTTTTGGATGATGGATTGAACAGTGCTACGTGAGATGTTCAAAGCTTGGGATATTTTTTTTATAACCTAACCATGCTTTAAATCTCTCCACAACTTTATCCCTGACCGGTCTGGTGTGTTCATGGCCTTCATGATGTGGTTTGTTTACTAAGATTCTCTAAAAAAACCTCTGAGGGCTTCACAGAACAGCTGTATTTATACTGAGATTAAATTACACACAGGTGAACTCTATTTACTAATTAGGTGACTTCTGAATGCAACTAGTTCCACTAGATTTTAGTTAGGGGTATCAGAGTAAAGGGTGCTGAATACAAATGCATGCCACACTTCTCAGATATTTATTTGTAAAAAAAAATTGAAAACTATTTATCATTTTCCTTCCACTTCACAATTATGTGCCACTTTGTGTTGGTCTATCACATAGAATCCCAATAAAATACCGTACATTTACGCTTTTGGTTTTAACATGACAAAATGTGGAAAATGTCAAGGGGTATGAATACTTTTTCAAGGCACTGTAATACTGGATGTCCTCAGGCAGGAAAATGAGACAGACTCCAAGTGACTTGCTGCAGCTTGTAATGCACATTGTGAGGAGTAAACAATTGCAGTAGAGGAGCCTGCACAGCTGTACAAGAATGAAGGTTAGGCTAGGGTAAGCTTTAAAGTGGCAACATGTTTGCTTTAAGCTGCCTATTCATTTTAAACTGGCTCTTAATGAATCTTAATGCACAAAAATAAATTGCACCTGCAGTATGTTTGACAATGCAGAAAACTGCAATGCACAGCATTCATATCTGTGTAGAAAAGTGCTTGTGCATCTGATTTTACTGTTTTGTATGTATGTTGGGGTAGCATTAATGACTGGCAATTTACTGTAAAGCAAATATACATATGCCTTGCATGTGCTATGGTGTGAACTAGCTCTAACTGAAATAAACTTTTACATTTAAGCCTTAAGGGTAGCACAAGTGTCCATCCTTATCTATAGACATGCTCACCCTGTAGCAGCATGGCTTTTCTCTAGCATGGCTGCTCTCTGGTTATAGTGATGAGGCTCATTAAGTAGAACTATAGGCAAAACTTTTTTTTTTAAATTTTGGATAGAGTAAGGGATGGTTATAACTAGTGTCAGATTTTTTTTTTTCACCATCTGTATCCCATTGTAGAGATTTCCCTTCACTTCCTGTCCTATAGCTAAAACAGGAAGTGAGAGGGAATCCCTCCAAATTAAAAGAATGCCTTGGGGACCCCCAAGTCACCAGACCTAGCGTCCCTAATGGAAGATTTCCCCTCTATTACTTTTCTGGGGATAACCCAACATCTTGGATTTTCTTTTAATTTACCTTTCAACGATAATGGTAAAAGAACAAATAGAGAAGGGGTAAATCTTCTTAACAGGGGCACAGACAGCAATAAAAACTGATAAGTGTTCTAATCCTTCTCCCCTCTATCCAAAACTAAAAGAAAAGTTTTGCCTTTAGCTATACTTTAATATCAAATCTTCATACCTTTATGGGTAGTCCTTCATAGAAGACTACGTGCAATGTCCCCGTACTAAAGCCTGGTAACCATTGCTTTGACAATTAGTGGCTCACTTCACCTAGACAAGGTAATAGTCAATTTTCTTGTTATATGACAAGCTTTCTTTTAATACACTTCTTAATTCTTAATGTTTTTTTATCTGTTGCTGTCAACACGGAGCGTTAACGAGTCTCATGACTGGATAGCATAAATAACTGTCTTCAACATCACTTGGATATTTTTATTTAATCAAACAGCATGAATAAAATGTGTTGATTTAACTGGCAATACTGTCAGTTCAACTAAATAACTGGAGGTCTTGCTGAATCTATTTTCCATCTTATCAGGGATTGGCTGTGTTCTACAATTACTCTGAAGAAAATCAGGAGCAATGAAATCATTAGACCCCTTTCGAACTGGGGCATTTTTCAGGAGCTTTAGCGTTAAAAAAGCGCCTGTAAAGTGTCTGAAAGAAGCCTCATCTGCAATCCCAATGCGAAAGCCCGAGCCCTTTCACACTGCCAGCGCCCGAAAAACGCTGGTAAAGTGACGCTCGAGACCCCTTTCACACTGGGGTGTTTTTCAGGTGTTTTTTGGGCGCTGGCAGTGTGAAAGGGCTCGGGCCATCGGCGCACCCAGCCTGGAAGCAAAAACACAAAAGTGCTACAAAGAAGCTGCTTGCAGGACTTTTTTTGACGCCCTGCCAGCGCAGCGCCCCAGTGTGAAAGCACTCGGGTTTTCACATTGGGATTGCAGATGAGGCTTCTTTCAGGTGCTTTTTTTTAACTCTAAAGCACCTGAAAAACGCCCCAGTGTGAAAGGGGTCTTAGTGCGCAGTCATACTGAAACGTCTGTGTTATGTGTTCCAGGTCTCCTACCACTAATTGCCCGTCTATTGCTCACTTGGAACAGATGTAATCCATCACTTGGCAAACATTTCCTTAGTGAACTTGATGGAAGATCTCTTTTCAGTATAAGGCTAAATTCACACGGGTGTTTTGCCACAATGCAAATGGCAGCGGCGGGAATCTATCGATTCCTGTTGCTGGTGTTTCACAGAGGTGAGCAGCTAGCTATGGCCACCTTGTCTGAACACTTCAATGACAGTAGGGTTGCCACAGCAAGCAGCTTGCTATTGGCGGACTCAAGCCGAGTCGCTGCCCTGTGTGACCAGACAGTCCTGGCTCGGCCCGCCCCCAATTGGCTCCTGCTGCTGTCAAAGTCAGTGTCCCAATGAGGTGAGAGGGGGGGCAGGGCCGAGCCATGACTCCATGTCTGAATGGCCACACAGAGCAAGCTGTGCGCCCATAGCAAGCTGCTTGCTGTGGGGGCAGGAGGGAGGGGCCAGGTGCGCCAGAGAGGGACCCGAGAAGAGGAGGATCTGGGCTGCTGTGTGCAAAACCCCTGCATAGAGCAGGTAAGTATAACATAGTTACATAGTAGGTGAGGTTGAAAAAAAAGACACAAGTCCATCAAGTCAAACCTATGTGTGGGATTATATGTCAGTATTACATTGTATATCCCTGTATGTTGTGATTGTTCAGGTGCTTATCTAATAGTTTATCGATGCTCTCCACTGAGACCACCGCCTGTGGAAGGGAATTCCACATCCTTGCCGCTCTTACAGTAAAGAGCCCTCTACGTAGTTTAAGGTTAAACCTCTTTTCTAATCTTAATGAGTGGCCACGTGTCTTATTAAATTCCCTTCCGTAAAAAAAGTTTTATCCCGAATTGTGGGGTCACCAGTACGGTATTTATGAATTTAAAAAATATCCACTCTCAAGCGTCTCTTCTGCAGAGAGAATAAGTTCAGTGCTCGCAACCTTTCCTCATAACTAACATCCGCCAGACCCTTTATCAGCTTAGCTGCCCTTCCTTGTACTCGCTCCATTTCCAGTACATCCTTCCTGAGGACTGGTGCCCAGAACTGGACAACATACTCTAGGTGCGGCCGGATCAGAGTCTTGTGGGAGTGGGAGAATTATTGTATTATCTCTGGAGTTGATCCCCTTTTTAATGCATGCCAATATTCTGTTTGCTTTGTTAGCAGCAGCTTGTTATTGCATGCCATTGCTGAGTCTATTCTCTACTAGGACCCCCAGGTCATTTTCCATCCTAGATTCCCCCAGAGGTTCTCCCCCCGTGTATAAAGATTGCATTCATATTTTTGCCATCCAAATGCATTATTTTACTTTTTTCTACATTAAGCCTCATTTGCAATGTAGTTGCCCACTCCATTAATTTGTTCAGATATTCTTGAAAGGTTTCCACATCCTGCGGAGAAGTTATTGCCCTGCTTAGCTTAGTATCATCCGCAAATACAGTGATTGAACTGTTTACCCCATTCTCCAGGTTGTTTATGAACAAAATAAATTGGATTGGTCCCAGCACAGAATCCTGGGGGACCCCACTACCCACCTCCGACCATTCCGAGTACTCCCCATTTATCACCACCCTCTGAACTCGCCCTTGTAGCCAGTTTTCAATCCATGTACTCACCCTATGGTCCATGCCAACTGACCTTATTTTGTACAGTAAACGTTTATGGGGAACTGTGTCAAATGCTTTTGCAAAATCCAGATACACCAAGTCTACGTGCCTTCTGTTATCTGGATGGCAACTCACCTCCTCATACAAGGTTAGAAGGATGGATTGGTTTGGCAAGAATGATTCTTCATGAATCATTACTGCTAATGATACCGTTCTCGTTACTAAAATCTTGTATATAGCCCCTTATCATCCCCTCCAAGAGCTTACATACTATTGATGTTAGGCTAACTGGTCTGTAATTCCCAGGGATGTATTTTGGGCCCTTTTTAAATACTGGTGCTACACTGGCTTTTCTCCAATCACCTGGTACCATTCCAGTCAGTAGACTGTCGGTAAAAATTAGGAACAATGGTCTGGCAATTACCCTCAGATGCAAGCCATCTGGTCCCGGTGATTTATGAATGTTAAGTTTCCCAAATCTAATTTTAATTCTGTCCTCTGTTAACCATGGAGGTGCTTCCTGTGATGTGTCATAAGGATTTTTTTTGCTTGCCTCCGCTATGTGTCTTTCGTATTCTATCTTAGCCGCCCTAATTGCACCCTTACATTTCTTGTTGCATTCTTTATAAAGACTGAATGTTCATGATGATCCCTCAACCTTGCATTTTTACATTGGAGTTAAGCCATCCAGGACTTTTGTTCGTTATTTTTGTTTGTTATTTTTAAAACGAATCAAAAAATAAGACTTTGGTATCACTTTAATGCAGATAAGGCATTAAGTAGGTTTAATTACCACCTTAATCAGCCACAGAACCTGTGTAATTAATATGTGTTTGGTTTTAAAAGGATGAGGTAGCAGCCCTAGTCAGATGCCAAAGTTATTCGTTCACACAGCTGGTGATTACCTGTGGTGACTACTGCTGGATGCACACATATAACAAATGAGTGTTTTACCTGCTAAGGATATGCATTTCCTGGCTCTGCATCATTCCATCACTGCGGGTCAACTCCGCTCCCTTGACCTCCAATAGGACCTTCCTAAATAGTTAGTATAAATGGCAGGCTGTACCTGGTGACCGTGTTCTTTTTTTGTCCTCGCTCCTGACGTTCCGGATAATTCTCTGTTCCCTCCGAGGGTCCCGTGGTGGAAGGTCCTCTTGTTGGGGGTAAAGAGCAGCTGCATAAAATGCAAGGAGCCTTAAGTGAAGTTAGGGCCACCATCCTGGGCGCTCTCTCTCTTCCCTCGATGCTTCTTTCCTCATGCAGCCAGCGTGCGTTACAAGCTGATCAGCAGGCCAGTGAAGCCATTGGCTTCTATGGGTGGAACAGGCTGTTGGCCAGCGCTCGGGGCTCCTCTCCCCACTTCACTCCTTGGCTTTCCTGCACTCCACGGGCGCGGTGCAGACTGATGACCTCAGAGCGCTGTCTCAGATTGGTTGCGAGCCTGATTGGATAAAGAATGCTGGTTGCTCATAGGTCAAGCTGGTGGTGGGGGTGCCTTTTAAAGCACCGGCACAGCGTTTATTCTGCTGCTGCTCCACCCCTGGCTGAAACGTTTTGTGAGCTGAGTAAGAATGTCAGCCATACCTATGCCGGAGTATTGGATTGCATGGCCTCTGCTAGGCTCTGCTATCTTTCTACAGTCAGCACCTGTCTTTTTACTGCTGGAGAAGGGATTACTAGATTTACTGCCTGCCTGTGCCCTGCTACCTGTATTTCTGGTGAGCGTGCAGGTTGGTTTTCCTTATTTCTTGCTGTTTAGCAGGGATACATTTTAATCTTCTACTCCTCCTTTTTCCTTCTAAGCCCAGGGAGACTTCGCCAGCTCCTGTGGATGAGGCACTGAAGACTACGGAAAGGTAGGGGCCGCTTATGGATTCCTGGGTAGTCCTTTTTTGTCCTCATTGTATGTTGAGTGGTCCATCCTTATTGCAGGGGGAGAGGCTCTTCATACAAGAATCACAAAAGGCTGATATCCTCATCCAGCAATCATCATTCATCATCTCCACATCCTTCTCATTCGAAAGCAAAGTTCAAGTGACACCATATTCATCAGGAATCCTCTTCTATTTCACCCGGCCCATCTTCTAGACATTGCCATATGGCCTCGTCTATGGATAGAAGAGTGGTGGATCCTACGGGTCCAGTGGCCAGTGTCTGCTGGACGTGTGATGGCGTGTCTAAGCCATCCAAACGGTTGTGTGAATCTATGCATCAGACAGTGCAGGAAGACGATACACTAGAACCAGGGCTAGTGTCCAGCGGGTCTGATGCGGACTCTCAAGGGGCACAAGGTGGAATGGATTAGTTTTCGTTTGATTTTTCCTTAATTCCTGCTTTCATTACGACAGTTAAGCAGGCTATCGAATGCTCAGGACCAAAAGAAGTATTATCCTAACTTAAAGAAGGATCTTCCTAAGTTTCCTCTTATGGAGAAGATAAAGGAGCTAAAAGAACATGAATAGGCTAACCCTGATAGGAAGCCAGTGTTTTAGAATAGAGTAAATAAACTTTACCCATTCCGGCCATCAGATCTAGAACCCTGGGATACGCCTCCGAAAGTGGACGCATCTTTGTAACACTTTCCAAGGCATATTACTCTGCCTCTGGAGGAAACAGTATCGCTCAAGGACTCCATGGATAGGAGGGCTGATTTAGACCTAAAGAGGGTGTTCTCTACAGCAGGGGCAGCCTGCAGGCCAGCTGTTGCCCTAAGGGCCGTTAGAGTAGGGTCTTCAAACGTGGAATTGGCTCTTGGATCTCAGAGCGAAGAGGAGGCAGTTTCTGCTAGCCTCCAGGGCCACAGGTTGGCTGTGGAATTCATGGCGGAAGCGGCTATAGATCTAGTGAGGTTCGTTTCACGAATTATGGCACATTCTGTCACGGCCAGACGGGCCTTATGGTTGAAGCACTGGTCTGCAGACTCTGCCTCTAAACAAGGCCTATGTTTTATCCCATTTTTATAAGGAAGACACTTTGGGAAAACTCTAGAGGATGCGATATGTCGGGTGACTGGGGGGAAATCTGGCCTCCTCTCCCAGGACCAAAGGCGTCGTACGCAGTCCTTTCGCACAAACAGGAGATCTCAGGAGCAGTTCAGAGACGCAAGATCGTACCACCCGGGTAAAGAATTTAACCGTTCCTCATGGCACCCACGCAACTCATTTACGGATCGATCAAAGTCCAAGGCCTCTCAGTCTCCCAAGATGACTACCAAGTCTTTCTGACCGGTTGCCGCCCAGATGTTGCCAGTGGGGTCAAGGCTGGCCCACTTTGGCAACATCTAGGCGGAAAGGATATCAGATGCATGGGTCCTGCAAGTGGTTCACGAGGGGGTTTCGCCTTAACTTTGAAAGTCCGCCTCCAGGAAGTTTTTTTTTCTTGGCGAAGATTCCGGCATAATCAGAGAAGCGAATGTCACTAGAATTCTACGTTTCAGAGTTGTTGAGTCTGAGGGCCATAGTTCCGGTTCCGAGATCAGAAGAAGGTAGGGGCGTCTATTCCCCTTTATTTCTAGTACGGAAGTCTTCCGGCAAGTGGCACCCCATCCTGGGCCTCAAATACCTAAATGCCTTTCTCAAACAAGAAACTTTCCGCATGGAGTCCATATCTGCGGTAGTACAAAGAAACAATAGGCGTTTGAGATCTATCGAGACACTCCCCTTTTCACATCCAAGTGGCCACGGCTCACCAGCGGTATCTCAGGTTTCACTTCAGTGGCAGCCATTTTCAGTTCAGATACCTACCTTTTGGCCTCAGTTCCCCGAGAACCTTTACAAAAGTAAAAGTCTTGGTGATGGTGATTGCCTTTCCTCGCGAAAGGGGTGTTCGCGTATTCCACTATTTGAACGATGTCCTGGTGTTGGCACAGTCCAGAGATCTTGTCGTAAAGCACCGGGATCAAGTCTTGCAAGCCTTGATGGAATTCGGTTAGATGATCTCCCCAAAAAGCCACCTCATGCCAACTCAAAACATCACATACCTGGGTATGATCTTGGGTATGATCTTCGATACAGTACAATACAAGATTTTCCTGCTGGAAGACAAGGTCAATCGCGTGTGTACGGAGGAGACGATGGTGATATCTTCACCTGTAATCATTGCACGTCAGGCCATGAGCTTTTTGGGCCTCTTAACGGAATGTATTCCAGCGGTGGCTTGGGCACAGTGGCATACGAAGAGGTTTCAGTTCTGTCTCCTAAACCAGTGGCATCACGGTTCTCTGAACCAGAAGTTCCAAGTTCCTCGCTTCATTTCCAACAGCCTTCTGTGGTGGACCAGGGAAAGCAACCTCTCTTTGGGAAGGCCCATCAATCCTGGAGACTGGATCATGATTACTTCGGACGCCAGTCATCGGGGTTGGGGGGCGCACTGTCGAGGCCTGAGGGCCCAGGGGAAGTGGAACCATCGCTCACCGTGCTCCACGAATCTCCTGGAGCTGAAGGCAGCCAGGGAGTCGCTCATAACATTTTTGCATATAGTTAAAGGCAAAAGGGTCAAGATGTTGATGGACAACACAATGGCAGTTTCGTATATTGTGAAACAAGGGGGCACATGGAGTCTACAGCTTCTCCCTGTGGCAGCGGAGATTTTCTCATTTGCCGAAGCCCATTTACTGAACCTGTCTGCATCGTATCTACTGGGTCCTCAGAACACCCTAGCAGATCAGCTGAGCCGGAAGTTCTCGAGCCACACGGAGTGGATGCTGAACCCAAGATACCTAGCGGAGATCTTCACCTAGTGAGGGGGTTCCAGACATAGATTTGATGGCGACACTGTTCAAACGTCAGGTGCCTCAACTGTTTTCCAGCTTCTTCTATCCACATCCAGGATGCGCTCTCTCAGGGATTGCACTTCAAACAAGTTTACCTGTCCCGCCTATTGCCCTGCTGCTTAAGTCATTACTAAGGATCATGGAGGAAGGTGTACCAGCTATCGTGATTGCTCCATTCTGGCCAAGGAGGCCATGGTTTCTCCTTCTATGTCACCTGGCTGCGTGTCCACCAATCAGACTGCCCCAAGTCCGAGACCTGCTCCTTTACAACGGCCACACTCACCCCAACCCGGCTTGTCTGGCCTTGACTGCCTGGAAATTGAGAGGGGTAAACTGCGAGACTTGAACCAGTGAGTTTTTTATCTGTCTAGAGATCAGCTTTAAGATCACAAGAAGGCCCAATTACGTGCAAGAAGTCATGAGTATTCTTAGTTGCTATGCTCATTCTTAGCTGTCAAATGTACTCTTGTTGTATGATAGTTAGGAGCAATCAAATCCTGTTCTCTTCTCTAAACGCTATGAGACAAACCCTCTGCATTGCAAATCTCCAATAAAACTTCACATTCAAAATCATCGTAACAAGACAAAGTACTCTTTAATAGTTAGATGAACAAGTCTCTCTATTTCTCATGATAGGCTAATTATTTTCCATTTCTACAGAACTGTATAGACAATTATGCCCCTATTGTTCATAGCACTTTGGGCAGTGAGAATGGGCTGACAGAGAGGACTGTGTAATCGCTAGATTAAATAATAGAAAGATGTGCAGAAACAAGACCATGTAAATGAGCATTGCTGCTAATATCCCAATCCTAAAATCGCTCACTGGAAAGATTTGCACATAGCATTTAGAAACCACTTGAAGTGAAAAACTTAATCTGTTAAGGCAGAGGAAAATATAATCACATTTAAGTCGGCTTTATACATTTGCAAGAATGTTAGCATTATATTGCAGATCCTATTCTTTTTATGTTCAAAATACACGGAAACAGACTATTCCAGTGTGCTAATCAATATGGCTGAAATGAGGGTAAAGGTTTTTCTTTTGCTACAAACACATCAGCCCCTAGTACTGTATTAAGAAATATTGTAACCCTAGTATACTCATCAACAGCTCCATTACTGTAATAAGTAGAGATGCACCGAAATTTCGGTAGCGAAAATGGTGTTTTCGGCATTTTACAGATACAGAAAAGGGTGCCAATAATGGCGCCGAAAACGCATACGATTTTACTGTGCGGATGATACAGAAAAGGGTGCTGATAATGGCGCTGAAAACACATACGATTTTACTGTGAAGATGGTGTGTTTTTCATAGGTCTTATGACTCAAAAACCGCATCAAAAACTTAACACGGGTGCGCTATTGATGCGTTCTTGCTGTGTATTCAATGAATTTCAACGTGGGAGGTGAGTTTTTTTTTTTTTAAACTGACCAAAAATGCAGGAAGTAGGATTTTTACCACCACAATGGAAGAGCAACGGACCAGTGTGAAGACATACATAGCATTTAAAGAATGCATTTTTCTTCTGCTAAAAGGTGCCAATAATGTCCGACAAATTTATATGCATTTACATTCATGATATCAAATTAAAAAAAATGTATATAATACAATTATATATAAATATATTTATATTTTTTAAAAACTCTCATTTCAGGTGTCGGCCAGCCAAAATTTTCATTCGGTGCACCTCTAGTAATAGGAAATATTGTAGTATCAAGTAGCATCAGCTACATTACTGCAATAAGAAAAAATATCAGTATCATCAGCCCTAATAGTGTAATAAGAAATACTGCACCCCCAGTAGTATCATCAAAAGCCCCAGTATTGTAATAAGAAATACTGCGCCCCCATTATTCTCATCACCAGCCCCAGCATTGCAATAAGAAATACTGCACCCCCAGTATTATCATCACCAGCCCCAGTACTGTAATAAGAAATACAGCACCTCCAGTATTCTCATCACCAGCCCCCGTATTGTAATAAGAAATACTGCACCCCTAGTATTATTATCCCCAGCCCCAGTATTGCAAAAATAGGATTTTGTCGTCATACTTAGCTGTAAAATCATTTTCTTTGAGTACATCATGGGCTAATATTCATTACCTGCCGGGTTATACTTCATCTCCAGATGAATGGACATCTGTAGACCAAAAGTCTTTAGACAGGAAGTGATCCCCTATAAAAGCCCTCCCATACAGGAAGTACTTCAGTTCTGTAGCAAGCACTGAATCTTAAAAAAAGAGGGGAGGGACACCTCTGTGTCCCATGATGTAAGAAAAGGATTTTACAGGTAAGTATGACGAAAAAATCCTATTTTCTTTTTCATACATCATGGGACACAGGCTAATATTCATTAACTACTGGGACGTCCCAGATTAATAGCCTTGAGGGGAGGGAGACACCCTGCCAAACAATAGCCATCAGACTTTATACGGCAGCCCGCAGGTACACTGCCACCGAAAGCCGAATTCTCAGCTGCCCGAACAGCCACCTGATAAAATTTTGTGAACGTATGCACTAAAGACCAGGTGGCAGCCTTACAAATCTGAGCCACAGATACCTGATGGCAAAAAGCCCAGGAGGTTCCTACACCCCTGGTAGAATGAGCTCTCACCTTAAAAGGGAGGAGCTTTATGTTTCAGACCATTGGCCTGAATGACCAATTGACGGACCCAATTGGCAATGGAAGCTGCCTGCCCCTTCTTGGGTCCTTTTGATAAAACAAAAGGAGTCTGGTCCTCGGATCTCCGCACATATAGACAAATAAACCTTGACTGCCCGGACAACATCCAAAGAATGCAGTCGTCTCTCTTCCGCCGAACGAGGCTGAGAGAAAAAAGGCGTCAAAATAATGGCCTGATTTAAAAGAAAGGCTGACACCACTTTTGGCAAAAAGGATGGAACAGGTCGTAATACGACCCTGTCGTGGTGAAGGATCAAGTATTGTTCCCTGCACGAAAGGGCCGCCAACTCTGAGACCCTTCTAGCTGAGGTGATGGCCATCAGGAAGGCTAGCTTGCGTGACAGCAAGTCTAATGGAATTTCCTTGATAGGTTCAAATGGTTGTTTCTGTAACACAGACAGCGCCAACTTCAAGTCCCAAGGACACATAGGTGACCTAATGGGGGGAAGCAACGAGTTGTCCCCTGCATAAAAGTTCAAACCAGCGAATGGGAGGCTAAAGGCCTTTGGAAGAATACTGACAGGGCTGAAATCTGACCTCTGATTGTACACAAAGCCAATCTGATTTCCACAGCTGACTGTAGAAAAAAGAGAATTCCCCCAATCACGTATTTCCAAGGATGCCATTTTTTGGCTTCACACCAAGCAATACAAGTCTTCTAGACCTTATGATAGATCCTTCCTAGTGACAACTTTTCTAGCATTCACTAGGGTAGACTCCACTGGTCTCGAGATGCCACAGTCCTTTAACACCCTGGCTTCAATAGCCATGCCGTCAAATTTAGAGACTGTAAATTGGGGTGGAATATAGGACCTTAAGACAGTAGATGGGGGCGATGTGGAAGCGTCCATGGCCCTTCTATTTTCAGTCTCACAATCAACCGGAACCAGATGCCAATAGATCGACCTCTGGCCATCCCCAACGCTGGCAAATTTCCTGGAACACCCCTGGGTGTTCCATTCCTCCTGGGCAGATCTGCTGGCGGCTGAGATAATCTGCCTTCCATTTATCTACTCCTGGGATACGGACTGCCGATAGAATCAGCACGTTCCTCTGCCCAGGCTAGTATGTGGTTCACCTCCTTCAGAGCTGAACGACTCCTTGTATCCACCTTGGTATTTTATACAGGCCACTGCAGTGGCACTGTCGGACTGAACCCTGAAAGGACAGTCCTGAAGCTCCACCGTCCAGGACCGTAGGGCAAGATGTATTGCCCCTAATTCCAGGACGTTGATGGGCAGGATCTGTTTTGTTCTTGACCATTTCCCCTGAGCTGTGAGCCCATCTAGGGTCGCTCCCCAGCCTGAGAGACTGGCATCTGAAGTCAGTGCTTTTCAAGTTACCAGGAGGAAGGATTGTCCCTTTCGCAGGTTCTGATCCTGCAACCACCAGTTTAGGCTTAAGCATGCCCGAGGAGATAAGAACATTGGATAATCCAGGGCTTGTCCTCTTCTGTTCCAAGCCAACAAGATGTCTTGTTGTAAAGGCCTGAAATGGAACTGGGCATAGGGCACTGCCTCGAAGGAGGACACCATCCTCGCTAGAAGACTCATACAGAGCTGAATGAAAGGTTGTCTGGTTCCCCCTTATCTGAAGCACCTGATCCTTCAGGGCACAGATCCTTACGGGTAGCAAAAATACCCTTGCTTGGACCGTATCTAGGATCAGACCTAAATACTTTAGACTTTGAGCTGGTCTCAAGGTTGACTTTTTGGTATTTATGATCCAGCCTAAGCTTTCCAAATACCGCACTGTGCATGGTATGCTCTGTTCTAGAGCCTGTAGTGAGTGATCTCTGAGCAGGAGGTCGTCCAGATACCCGAGCACCAAGATCCCTTTGGCCCTTAAAAGACCCAGTACTGGTGCTAGGACCTTTGTGAACACCCAGGGAGCTGTAGCAAGCCCGAAGGATAGAGCCACAAACTGAAAATGACTTTCCTCTACTGCAAATCACAGGAACCTCTAATGAGGCTGAAAGATAGGTACGTGTAAATATACGTCTTTTATATTGATGGAACCTAGAAAGTTTGCCATCTAAAGTGAGGCTACTACTGAGCGGACAGGCTCCTTCCGAAAGAACTGGATCAGTAGATACTGGTTCAGGGATCTTAGGTTCAAAATGGGCCTTGTGTACCCGATTGGTTTTTGAACCATAAACAGGTTCGAGTAAAACCCTGTGCCCCTTTCAGATACAGGAACCTCTACAATCACTCCTTGATGCACTAAATGATGCAGTGCCTGAAGCAATAAGTCTCTTTTTGGAGGATCAGAGGGAACATTGGATCTTAGAAACCTCTGAGGTGGGACCCCACGCAACTCCAGCTTGTAACCGCGGGATATAGTTGAGGTGACCCACTCGTCCTGAACTATTGTTCTCCAAATGTCCACAAAGTGCAGCATCCTTCCACCCACCCATAAGAGTGGGAGCGTCCCCTCAAAAGGAGGGCTTGGTGCTGGGTTTAGAAGAGTTTTGGACCCAGGGCTTTTTCTGGCCCTGGCCTTGCAGCTTGCCCCTGGCTCTAGTGCCCTGTTGGCGGCGGAAATGCCTTGGCGCTGAGACACTTGAGGAAGCAGTTCCTGAGGTTTTAAACGAGGGAGACCTGGTGCTTTTCTTCACCTTTGGTCTACCAGTGTCCATTCACCTGGAGATGAAGTATAACCCAGTAGGTAATGAATATTAGCCTAACTCTGTGTCTATAGATTTATGAAAAAGAAAAGAAATACTGTATCCCCAGAAGAACTATCAGAAGAAATTTACAGTTCGGTCCAATCCAAGTGTATCACAGAAGAGACATACAACTTGCGATCTCTAACCTCACCTTAAAGCAGAACTAAGCCCATTGATTTAAATGTTAAAAGTGAAGTAAAACTAATTTTAACTACAGGGAACTGGTGTAAGACTCCAAACTAGATGTGCGCAGTGTGTGTAAGGAAGGGTCCCGGAGGAGTGTTATCACAGGCTAGAGAAAGGGGATGGCAATGATCTATGCAGCAGTACCATATTAATTGTGAGTAATTAAACTCTGCGTCTGCTGGGAGTGCCAATTATATGATTTAGAGGGTTCTTAGAAATTACATGCACAAACCAAGTTCTGTTGCCATGGTTGCAAGGAGAGAAATAGGGGGATTTTGTCAGTTATATTAAAAATGCCTGGCTGCACAATGTAAAGACAATGTTTAAAGTAGAACTATATCCCCTTCTCTGGCTGAATGGGCATGTGAATTAGACAAAATTGACCACATAGAACACTTTTGATAGAGACAACGACGAGCTGGAATCATATAGGCTCATGTGGACAGTATGGTCCCAATTCAGTTATTCATTTGCCTTTGACTCCTTTGTAGCCTGAATATAAGCTGGGCTGGCCTATAGTGATATTATCAAATCCCATAAGAGCGCATAGTTGCACACCCCTCTCTCTCTTTTCTTTAACCCCCACATTTTTTTCTTCTTTCTTTTCCTCATTAATAGTATGAACGTTGTAATAGGTCACGGTCTGGTTTCATTGTTTACACTAGAAATCAATCAGACCTTTTGATTCTTAAGGCACGATTTATGGTATTAGATATCTTTAATTGGAGATAACTATGGTTTGCTTTTTGAAGGCTGATTAAAGTTAACCCATTCTCAACCAGCCCCAATTTTGGGCCTCAATAACCACATTTTGGGCTTATCTGGACAGTTCCACCATAAAATATAAGTGGTCTCTCCAAATGAAGGTCATCTGTGGACCTGTGGTGGGATATCCCCACAGTCCCCAGTAGGGGGGACTTGTGGGGCCGACTTTTGGTATTATGCAGCAGCAAAGCTTACTTTGCAATTTTAAATGATGCGCCTCTTCATGCAATGAACTATACCCACAAGGGTTGGTATTTAATGTGTATTGTGATTACTGTGTGTCATATGTATTAATCTGACATCCAACTATATCTCTCTGTTGTAGATATGTATATTTAATAACCACTTACACCTGAAGAAGAAAACCAAAATATATTTTGAAATACATTGGATACTTCGGTCTTCAAACTGCTATTGTTAACAGAATTCTGTGGTTTTCCTGTAATTGTGTACCAATGTCATGTAGCTGCATGAGTTTATTTTTTATCTTTATACAATTTTAATATGTATAATGAAGCTTGTTATGAATTTTACATGTGTATAACTTCAAGCCTGCAATAGTCCCATTTAGAGGGTTTTTTGCTTATATACATTTATGCATGCACAGCATCGCCCCCAGCTACATCACCAACCCCATCTGCAGATATCGCCCAAATCGTCCCCTCAGCTCCTCCCAGGACCTCCTGCTCTCTAGCTCCTTTGTTACCTCCTCCCATGCTCGCCTTCAGGACTTCTCCCGAGCCTCTCCCATCCTCTGGAACTCCTTTCCCCGGTATGTCCAATCAGCCCCTAACCTGTCCACCTTTAGGAGATCCCTGAAAACTAATTTATTCAAGGAAGCCTATCTCACACCCACGTAAGAACTGTACCCGAGCCACCCCCAATCAAATCATCCCCATGCAGCTATTACCTTTTGTACCACCACCCCCTCCCTTTAGAATGTAAGCTCTATGAACAGGGCCCTCCTGTCCCTTCTGTATTAAACTGTACTGTATTTGTGCTGTCCCCCCTCTACATTGTAAAGCGCTGTGTAAACTGTTGGCACTACAAAAATCGTGTATAATAATAATAAATAATAATGATAGTGATGAGGGCATAATTTCACAAAAACAACATATTCTGCTTCATGTCCTCCTTTCCATTACCACATGGAATTTATACCTGCAGTTGTTCTGCCTTCTGATATTTGTTCATTTTTGTGAGCCTCATATTGTGCTTGGTACTTGTGTATCCAAATTCTTATATTAGGCCCCTTTCACATGACAGGTCCGTCTCCGCTCAGATGAACCTGTCAGAGCCCCGCTGTTCTCTATGGAGAGATCGGATGAAAACTGACAGCCTGTCTGTTTTCATGCGATCCCATGTGATCCGCTGGACTGGTGGCGAATGTATCGCCAAACATCTGTTTTGAGCGGATCTTGTTGAATCGGATGGAAGGCGAGTGTCAGCGGACACAAATCCGCTGACATCCGCCTGCCTATAGAAGTCAATGGGTGGCCCGCTCGGATCTCCCTGAAAAATGGACAGGCGAATCCGAGCGGGCCGATCATGTGAAAGGGGCCTTAAACTCGCAGGGTTTTATACTTTTTTGTTATATGCTTTTTAATACTCTAATAAAAGATTGAACAAAGTTGAAGTGGGGGGGGGGGGGGGACCTGCAGACAACATTATTCAAAACTAGAAAAAAAATTGCCTAAAGTTACACTTTAGATTGCAGTTAAAACTTCTAATGTTATCCAACAAACACTGCAATTGTACTAAATGGAGAAAGTTCACTCTATTGAGCTCAGTTATCAGTAATCCAGTTGAGAATCCAGATAATACCTTAACCATACTAGGTTCTAATCATGGCCGGTTCAGCAGGAACCGACAGATTCAAACCGTTAATGGGCAGGCTGAATGAACCAAGTTGATCGATCAGCTTAGGTTCAACCAGTCTACAGGATTCTCTTGAGATTATCACTAGCAGCTGCTATAGTCACTAGCGATAATCAGTCTTCTTCCAGCGGGGATGGCTTCCCCTGCCGGGAGAAGACAATGGCCCGGCAGGAGGGATTCACACATCGACAAGCTCTGTGTTAATGGGTAAATCAAGTGAATTTCTTTCCTGCAACCCGTGGTTGCAGGAAAGAAATATGCTCCGTGTATGGCCGGCCTAACCAGGAATGTATAACCTGGAGCCTGAGCTGTGCAACTTCCCCACCAATCCAAGGCAAATGTCCAAAGCAGGAATGAACGTGCCTAGTGACTTGAATGCCCTACAGCACTGACACCAAGGAGTCTGCTGGGCAAGAGGAACACCCTTTGCCCTTACATGAAAGGAGGCATGTGAGGATAATAATGGACAATGTCTCCAAAGGTGAATTCCACCCACAAGCGACTCAGTCATGTATCATTTTGTGTCCCTTCATTTTATTATACAGGATCTGATCATCACACACAGTGACTTTATGTAATTGACAAAGCTCCAGCAGCACAAATTATTTCCCAAGTGACTAAGCTCCTCTGTCCATAATACAATGGTAAGCAACCCTACCTCTTTATCTTTCCTGCTTGACGCTCTTCGGGCAGCCTTTTCCTTCAGTCGTCTTTCCTGGAAAAAATAATATATTATAGCTATAGTTAGTGCCAGTTTATTGAGGTTAGGACAAGAAAAAATAAAGTAATTGCCACACATAATTCACATCAGGCTAAGGATGTTTATTAAAAGAAAAAAAAAAAAAAAGACAGGCGAGCCCTATAAGATTTGAAAATTACAGCTACATGGCTGAAATATAGATCCTCATTCCGCAGTTAAAGCTTTGTAAATTGAGCCTCTTGAGTGGTATAAAGAGAAATTTGTTTTACTGTTGAAGGATTTTACCACCAAGAGTAAATGCAACAGGAAAGTACAGGAACCACATCTAAGGTGTGACCCAAAACTATCTTCTTTCACCCATGATTGTTTTTATTTTTTTTCTTTCCCAGTTAAATGTTTTCTGATTGCTTGCACCCTACAGCACTGATCCTCCAGATCCTTCTTCAGTCAGCTTCTCTGCTCTGTTCTAGCTGTTCTGATCTGCACTGCTATGGAACCCATTAACTGCAGCCCCTCTGTGTCAAAGCCAAACAGCAAATTGCAATGATCTTGTTTATTACAGGTATTTATATAGTGCTGACAATTTAAAGCAGGGCTATACATAATATACCTTCACATCAGTCTCTGCCCTCAAGGAATTTACAACCTAAGGTCCCTACCTAACAGGCATACATAGACATATATGAGGGTCAATTTTAGACCGGATCTAATTGACAAATCCCATATCTTTGGAGTGTGGGAGGAAACCAGAGTAGCCGGAATAAGCACAAGGCTTTTATCATTCATTTTTAGACTGAATAAACGAAAACCACATACAGAACACCTTTAGAAATGAGCTCTTTCGAGAAACATTTTTCCATTCTGCTTCTTCAAATTTTCCTTTTCACTGTGGGCGAAAAGGAATGTCAATTTGACCCCACTAATGTTTAGAAAATCGAACGAAGAAAATTGAAATTTGCAAATGAAATTCTACTAGTCTATGGCCAGCCTAAGTTATATAAATGTTGCTCCCTCCCATGTAGCAAGACGAATTAGACTGCAACATATCACCCAAGCTGTTTGCAGATGATAGGAAAAAACAAATATTTTGCTAGAAGAAAAAAAAAAAAAACTATCTTTCAGCTCCTGTCACTTTAATTATACATAATTAAACATACTTTAAAGTCAACAATGATTAAGTACAACACAACTGCTATCTCTGTGCATTTGTGAAGGTCACAGCCCTTCCTTATAAGTTATAAAACTATTAGAGTACAAAGGCAGAGCAGATGTGAGAGTGGAAGAGAAGTGTTGTGCGAGCTCCCTCTCACCCTCTCCTGTTCTCCAGCCATGTGCGCTTGGGATGATAAGGAAGTATCGTTTGGTGGAGCAGCAACAAAAGGCAATTTAAATTCTGCCGCAGTATGCAAGGAGAAATATAATGAGATATCCAATGATTTATTTCTTCAATTTGCAGTAAGTATGAGAAGGGAAACTGTCGCTACATTTTTTGTAGCAATTCCTGAGCTTCACAAATTCAAATCTATTCGGTATTGGTGTGCTCACATAATTGTATAGTGTGTGATGAGAGCCTGCAACACTTTACTGTAAGCTGCGGAAACCTATATACTCCCTCACTGGGGCTGTCCCCCTGGTAAACCATATTTGTATTATAGTGATGCTACAGGGGGCTATGCTTGATGCATGGTAGGCACAGCATTCTGAATCATGAATAAAGAGCGACTCCAACTACGGGATCATTTTCATCTTGACAAGCTGTGACAAGCTATAAGACATGGGAGTCCACATACACTATATTACCAAAAGTACACGCACATGAACTTTAATGGCATCCCAGTCTTAGTCCGTAGGGTTCAGTATTAAGTTGGCCCACCCTTTGCAGCTATAATAGCAGCTATAATCCACTCTTCTAGGAGGAAGGCTGTCCACAAGGTTTAGAAGTGTAACTATGGGAATGTTTAACCATCCTTCCAGAAATGGACAAGAAGGCCTGGCTCACAGGCTCCGCTCTAATTTATCGCAAAGGTGCTCTATCGGGTTGAGGTCAGGAATCTGCAGGCCAGTCAAGTTCCTCCATCCCAAACTCGCTCATCCATGTCTTTATGGACCTTGCTTGTGCACTGGTGCGCAGTCATATTGGAACAGGAAGGGGCCATCCCTTGTCCGAAATGTCTTGGTATGCTAACTCCCCTCCACCAAATGATTTGGACCAATGCACAAAGCAAGGTCCATAAACACATGGATGAGCGAGTTTGGGGTGGAGGAACTTGACTGGCCTACAGAATCCTGACCTCAACCCGATAGAACACCTATTTGGATGAATTAGAGCGAAGATGGCGAGCCAGGTCTTCTCGTCCACATCAGTGCCTGACCTCACAAATGCGCTTCTGGAAGATTGGTCAAACATTCCCATAGACATAATCCTAAACCTTGTGGACAGCTTTCCCAGAAGAGCTGAAGCTGCAAAGGGTGGGCCAACTCAATAATCAACCATACGGACCAAGACTAAAGTTCATGTGCGTGTAAAGGCAGGTGTCTCAATACTTTTGGTAACATAGAGTACATTCCGTTAGAGAAAACAGAAGGTATCCTGTTAGGGTCATGTAAGGCTACACAATCTTCCCATTACCCTGATAACCTGCCCTGGGCACAGTATCTTTATCTAACCTGATTCCAAACTCTTGGAATCCCATGCAGAATAGCAATCAGACTGGGGATAAGTAAGGGAAGGACAAGTGGGGATAAGTAAGGGAAGGACTAGGGGCCAGTTGGTATGCTGCTTGCAGATATGCTGAAAAAACATGCTGATAAGATAGGAGGGATGGCTTCATCAGTCTAGGGACCGAATCCCACTATAGCACTACGTTACATGGTTTACAGAAATGCATTAAGCGAATTATGAATGGCACCCCAATGCACCTCGTCAACACCCTTGTACAGCATCACAACACAACACATGGCAACCTACAAACCTTCGTTGCTGAAAATGCTGCATGCACCGGTTTTGGTGCTTTAGGCAGCACATTCCAGTTGTTCATTGCTTAAAACATATTCAAGCCCAAGAACAAAAATGTTAATATATTTTAGCTTACTATTTCTTAGATGTGATGTCTCCATTAGCTTTACTATTTTTAGGCGTTTTTCCTGTATATTCAACTGGTGATCCTGCCAGTAACACACTTCCCGCGAGAACACTCTCGCACTGTACTGTATCGAGAAGCAGCATCATCACTCTAAGGCAGAAATACAGAACATCTCCCTTTCTTTAAAACATTGGGGGGGGGGGGGTTGTTTTGTAGTCCACATAGATAGCTGGGAACAATGCTAACTAGTGGCAGAAAGTACACATAGTTACCAGTTCACAAGGTTTATGGAAAAATTAAGAGGTATTTTTTGCTCTTAGACCCTAACAAGTTCATTGTTAGGGGTTCACATAGTCTTCATTCTTCATCGTTTTTCTAGCTGATTTTTACTGGTCAGCGCACAAGGCTAGAAAAAAATTTGAAATGTAGGAAAGGATTTAATTCCCTTCTCATTGACTACAAGGTACAATAGTGGAAACCAAAAAGGACAGAACTTTAAACATCAACATTTTTAAAAAGAGGTAGTAAAATGTAATGCAAACAGAAAGGTTATGTTCACAGACAAAACTTTATGCTAAAGTAGAAGTTCAGCCTAAAACTAACTCTAAATCTACTGGCAACCACATTCTAACCCCGTAAAGCAAAAATCGCTATACATACCTTTTCTGTAGCTGATCCGGTCCCACGCAGAAGAGGCAGGCGACAACAGAAGCCACATAGTAACTCTATGGGTAACTTCACTTCCCAGCTGTTGTCGGCTGTCTCTTCCACGCATCATCCGCCGCTGGAGACTGGACCAGCTCTGCTTCAGAAAAGGTATCGATAGTGATTTTTGCTTTACAGGGTTTGATAGATTAGTCTTAGAATGTGGCTGCCATGTAAACTTAGAGTTTGTTAGTTTTAGGCGGAACGTCTACTTTAAATTTTCTTCCTCCTTCAAGGCTGGTTCATGCCAGATGCAGCCCAGTGAGTTTTTATGCTACATCAAAAACTCACGGACAGTGTTGAACATGGATTCCAATGACTCTAGTTCACATCAGTGCAGTCAACAAAAGTAGAACATTCTGCATGTATGCTGTATGAAATGCAGCAAAATGCAGCAAAAACGCACAGGAACACACATATCCTTAATTAAAAGGAAAAAAAAAAGAGTTGAAAAAAAACGCATCAAAACACGCATGTGGAAATGCATCTGGAACACAGAAATTGTACTGTAAAACAGCCCTGAAGAAGAAAACTAGAAAGAACTAAAAAAACGAAATAGAAAAAGATAATGGACATATATCCCTATTTTTTACAATCCTTTAGGGCCCTTTCACACTAGGGCGGTTTGCAGGCACTATTGCGCTAACAATAGCGCCTGCAAACCGACCCGAAAGTGCAGCTGCTTTGTCTCCAGTGTGAAAGCCCCGAGGGCTTGCACACTGGAGCGGTGCGCTGGCAGGACGGGAAAAAAGTCCTGCCAGCAGCATCTTTGGAGCGGGGAAGGAGCGGTGTATTCACCGCTCCTTCCCCGCTCCTGCCCATTGAAATCAATGGGACAGCGCGGCTATACCGCCGGCGGTGGTTTTTAACCCTTTCTCGCCTGCTAGCGCGGGGGGTAAAACCCCCTCGCTATTGGCCAAATACTGACGGTAAAGCGCCGCTAACAATAGTGGCGCTTTACCGCCAACGCCGCCCCTGCCCCAGTGCGAAAGGGGCCTTAAGGGTTTAAAAAAGAAAAAAAGAAAGAAAAAAGAAAGAAAAAAAAAAGCTATAAGTAATCCAATTAAAATGGGTTAAAACCAGAATGAAAACCATAGCACAGATTAAATTACAAATTATTTTACAAATAAACGTGTAACACTTGCATCCTGGTTGGCAACTTCTACATAAGTGATTAAACTGATTACATTTTATACTTACTTGAATAAATATATTAAAGATTTTTAACAGTGATCATCATAAAGAAAACATAATGAAACTGTAGATTTTTACTTTATCCCTGGGACAGTACAGAACCCTTGTCAAGTCAAAGACTCAGTAATGCGGCTGTAAGAGGCAAAATTGGTCAGCACCCAAAATGCAGGAAGGCTTCCTCCTATCAGCTGTGCGCAATCTGTTCTTTCTGTGCACGTGCTGTCATAAAAGGTGTGGCCACATGCATTTTTTTGGGCTGCATATCTATTGTTCTGACTAGGAAATAAACACCTCTTCATTTTAAAACACTGTCCTACTTTTCCATTAGATCAGGGTTCATCTTTAAACATAAAGGGGAAAAGTGATTGAATGTACGGCCAGGCAGTGTTTAATTTTCAGTAAATGTAATCTTTCCTAGAGAAACCAATAAAGTGATGTGCTTCAATGAACACAGATCAGATTAGCTTTTCATGTTATGCACTAACAAGTAAATATGCGTACATTCTGTTTAATATCCACAACTGGAAAGTAACGATGAGAACTGTAAACCTAGCAGGCTGACAATTTTGGAAACCGTAATTTTTATACTACGCCGTTTTTTTTGTTTATGACGCTTCCCAAAAAGTGTAAAGATGGTATTTTTCCTTCCAATTTTCCTGATTTTGCAATGGTAGATTACAAAAAAGCAACAATCTCAAATGCTGGCAGAACGCACAGAATACTGAAGTGCTGGTGTCACTGAAACAGACACTGTCTGAAATCAAAATCTTCTAAAAAGTCAGAAACTACTGTGCAGGCTATGAAGCAACATCAGCAAAGAAACTACAGGCTTTCCACTTTCAAGCAAACCACTCAAAACCTGACCCTGTGCTTGGCAGATTTTTCTACTAAACCCATCCCTGTAACTGAAAGGACTGGAGGGTGCTGCTAAACACCCACAGTGGTGACTGAAAAAATAGGATTTTTGACTTTCCGTTTCTCTGAGTTCATTGACCGACACAGCGCTTCCTTATTCAAAACCATAGGGTTATATCGCCCCCTTCAGGAGTAGGACACTAGGCAGAAAAAGGACTTGGCTACGCCCATGGGCAGTCCTAGGTGATATACACCCCTCTCTACTACTGCTATAGGCCTTCACTTTTGTCACAAGCAGCGTCAGAAGCATTAAAAACTACATAGAGGGGTGGGTGCTGTGTCTGTCAATGAACTCAGAAAAACGGATTTCACGGTAAATCAAAAATCCTATTTTCTCATTCGTTCATTGACAGACACATTGCTTCCTTATTCAGAACCATAGGGATGTCCCAAAGCAGTGCCAACATGAGGGGTGGGGCAGCCGACAAAAAAGCAGGCCAACCAGACAACCTGGAGTTTAACAAGAACAACTGGAGCACAATCTGAAGAGCAAGAAAACCCCTTCATGAGGGAAAAACCCTCTAGACCGCAGCCTGCAGAACCTTGCGGCCAAAAGAGGCATCCGCAGATGCCAGCACATCCACTTTGTAAAATTTTGTGAAAGTGTGCACAGACGACCAGGTGGTCGCCTTGCACACTTGCGTCACTGATGCCCGATGACAGAAGGCCCAGGAGGAACTCAGGGTAGAGTGCACCTTCACCAGGAAGGGAGGAACCCGACCCCTGACAGAATAGGCCTGAGTCCCAGTCTGTCTGATCCATCTAGAAATGGTCACCGAGGAAGCAGACAGCTCCTTCTTTGGCCCGTCCACGATCACAAACAGGGGGTCTGACTACCGAAAGGACTCAGTGGCAGCCAAATAGACCCTGGTCGCCCGAACCACATCCAAGGTGTGTAAGGCAAAGTCCCTCGAATGTTGCGGCCTTGGACACAGGGAAGGCAACACAATGTCTTCATTAAAATGGAAATCAGAAACAACTTTTGGAAGGAACAAAGGACAAGGACGAAGAACCACCTTGTCCTTATGAATCACCAGGTAGGGCGTGCGACAGGAGAGCGCCGCCAATTCCGACACCCTCAAGCAGAAATGATAGCCACCAAGAAGGCCACCTTCTGTGACAGAGTGAGCAGGAGAATTTCTCAAATATTTTCAAACAAACAGAGGCTTCTGTAGAACCGAAAGCACCAGATTCAAGTCCCACGGTGGCAAGGGAGATCGCACCAGTGGGGGGGGGGGGGGGGGGGGCGTTGAAAGAAAACTGGCAAAGCCGACACCTGGCCCTTGATAGTACTCAAGGCCAAATTCTTTTCAATGCCCCTCTGAAGAAAAGTCTAAATCCGAGCCACCGAAAAGGAACGTGGATGAAAACCCTCTGACGCTTTCCATGTCTGATGATATACCTTCCTGAAAGTAGACTTCCTAGCTTTGAGTAGTGTAGGAATCACCGACGCAGGTAAGCCTCTATCCTTCAACACCTGGCTTTCAAGAGCTAGGCCATTAAAGCCAGCAACGGTAAAGCAGGGTGGAAGATTGGCCCTTGGGATAGCAGATCCTCCCTGAGAGGCAGCCATCAGACGCACCAGGTCGGCGTACCAGGACCGACGAGCCCAGTCCGGGGCCACTAGAATGACCAGAATTCCTTCGGCCTCAATCCTGGTAGAAGCTTGAGAGGAGGAAAGGCGTAGATCAGACAATACTGGCCCCACGGAGCCACCAGAGCGTCTGAGGCATCCGGCAGAGGGTCCCGAGACCTGGCCACAAACCTCTGCACCTTCCTGTTGACCCAGGATGCCATTAGATCTACCTCTGGAGAACCCCAACGCAGATATATCTGTTGAAATATCTCCTAATGAAGGGACCACTCCTCTTGGTCCAGCACTTGTCGACTGAGGTCATCCGCCTGCCAGTTGTCCACCCCGGAGTGTGGACGACGGAGATGGCCGGGACAAAAAGCTCTGCCCAACGGAGAATGCTGGCTACTTCCAGGCCCGCTAATACACTCCTCGTTCCTCCCTGGTGGTTGATATAGGCCACCTCCGTGGCATTGTCTGACTGGATCCGTATCGGGGGGGCCCCTGAAGTCGATCCGTCCAATGATCCAGAGTCTGATCGCCTGGAGTTCCAAGATGTTGATAGGTAGCCTGAATTCCTCCAGTGTCCAGCGACCCTGAGCAGAGCTCAGGTCCAGGACTTCTCCCCACCCAGGCAGACTGGCATCGGTGGTGACCACAATCCAGTACAGAGGGAGTAAGGATTTCCCCTGCCAAAGAGCCGGGGAACAATCTGACTGTCAAGAAACCCTGGACATTTGACCCATTTTAACAAGATCTCCTTGTGCAGGGGTCTCGTATGGAACTGAACAAACGGGACCGCCGTGAATGTAGACACCAACAGCTCTAGCACCCACATGCTAGTCCGCAGGGAGACCCACCTGCTGGACAGCAGTTAGCTGGTTGCCGCCTGTAACTTCTGGAGTTGTCCTGAGGAAGGGACACTCTGGCCAGAGCAGAATCCAGAGTCAGACCCAGATAAACCAATTTCTGAATAGCGATCTCCACGTTGCCCCTCAGGGTCGCTGTGGACTCTGCTCGCAGCAGGTCGTCCAGGTAGCCCAGAACAGCAATTCCCCACTGGCACAGCAGCGCCAGAACCGGGGCCAACACCTTGGTAAAGACCCGAGGAGTGGAGGAGAGGACAAAGGGTAAAGCCGCAAACTGATAATGCTCCTCTTCCACAGCAAAGCAGAGGAACCGCTGGTGTTGTGCACATATCGGAATGTGCAGGTAGGCATCCTTGATGTCGATGGAGGCAAGAAAAGTCCCCCTGATGAAGAGATGCCAACATGGAGCGAATGGACTCCATTTTGAACTTCTGCACTCGCACAAAGCAGTTTAGGGCCTTGAGGTCCAGAATTGGACGTACCGTACCCTCTTTTGGGGATCATAAACAGGTTTGAATAAAAACCCTGGAAAGGTTCCGACACCGGAACCAGGACAATCACCCCTTGAAACAACAGCCCTTGCACCTCGCCCCTGAGCACTAACAAACGGTCCGGAGACAGAAAAAAATCTGCTTGGGGACAAGACTAGAACTCGATCTCATAACCAGACAGAATCACTTTGTGGACCCACATGTTGTTTATCAGAGAGGTCCACGGGCCCAGAAACCAGCGAACACTTCCCCCCCACCCGGACTGCGGGTGAGGGCGCCCCTTCATGCCGAAGGAGCCTTATCTGGGGGTCTGGAGAACCCCTCTCTCGGTTTGCCCGACCAGGGTTGCTTGGAACCTCGCGAGGGGGGCTTGAAAGACTTTGAGCCTTTATCAGTGGACCCTGAGGGACGAAAAAACTTTGTGTGCCGAGAAGGAAGAACCATGCTTACGACGTGGCTCCTTCCCCTTTTTTGACTGTCGAAGAAAAGTACTCTTCCCCCGTGACACTATTAATGATATCATCCAGAGTGGCCCCAAACAAGCGATCGCCTTGAAAAGGCATATCAGCTAGGGCTTTTTTTTTTTTTTTTTTTTAGAGGCCTGGTCCGCAGTCCAACACTTCAGCCACAATACCCGCAGAAGAACTACAGCTGAAACAGACAGCTTAAAAAGCAAGGGAGATGCGTCCAAAGAGGCATCACAAACTGCAGCCCATGGAACCAGCTAGTCTGCCAATTCAGTGAAGGCAGGAGGAAACTGATCACCCTCCAGGTCACGGCGCAACAGCTTCGACCACTCTGTCAGTGTTTGAGACACCAGGGCAATGGCCAGGACTGCCGAACCCACAATAGTGAACATAGTGCGGCTCAGAGACTCTGCCTTCTTGTCAGCCGGATCCTTAAAAGCCAGAGAGTCTTCAAACGGAATCATAGTGGCTTTGTTCAATCGAGAGACCGGAGGATCCACCACAGGTGGAGTTGTCCACTTCTTTAGAAGACCCTCCTCAAAAGGATAACGCACAGCGAAACACTTTAGGACTGCAAAGGGACGTTTTGGATGTTCCCATTCCTTATAGACAAACTTGTAAAAAAAGGAGGGATCACTTTTGCCGTGAGAGACGGTTGTGAGTGCCAAAATGGACCAGCACCTCCAACGCAGCCGCATCCTCCATTTTGAAAGTTTGCCGCACAGATGCAATTAGTGCATCCACCAGCGCCTTCTCGTGCACAGCCACCGGGTCAGAGAAATCATCCTCACTGTCCAAAAAATCTAGGAGCGTGGCCTCAGACCCCGCAGGGTGGGCCGCGTCCACGGCAGCCAAATCAGAATCAGGATCTGTCGAGACAGACGAAGCAGGGGAGGGCAGGGAACGCTTCTTGCTAGTCTGCTGCCCAAGAGCCACCTCCACCTGGGACACAAAGGACTCCAGGGCTGCCGTCAGTGTGTCAACGGGTGGCTGGGACCCAGAGGGACCTGCAGCCTTTGATAGGGGGTCAGGTGGGGAAACATGCTCCTGAGACTCCATAGGAAAAGAAGAGACCCCCCCACACCGAGAGCGACCACTGCAAAGGGACACCAACCTACGCTGGTAGCGGAACACCCCACAGCCTGCAGCAGAGGAAGGTACCCCACCAGACTCGCCACCCCACCGGCGTAGCGCTTGCTGCCTCAGGTGTAGACCTGCACACACGTGGCATCTAAAGGAAGAGGATAACACAGGAGTCAGCAACGGGTTAAAAGGAGGAGCTTCCACCTGCTAAAAACGCCGTCTGGGCTAAACAGTAATGGTCACCTCTGTCTGAGCACAAAAACCACCAAATCATGGCCGCCGAGCTACACAGTCAATACAAGCTACAAGTCATCAGCAGGCAGTAGGTAGAAAAGACACCGGCTACGGCAAAATGGACGCACTACACGAGGCTGACACAGACCCCAGGAAAGCCCCTGAAAAAGAGAAAAAGGATCAGAGCACCAGACCCCCAGTGTCTCCCCCCTCCCCCCCAGTAAGCACTGCACCTGGTGGTGCGCACCCCCTGCCCACCCGTACTCAACCCCATCCCCCAGGATCCATCATGGCACCACACTACCCCATTATAGAGGGAGGGAGGGGGAAAGAAGGGCTACCAGAGGACCTCCAGGGACCATCCACCCCAGGAAGAGAGGGTGCAAGGGCGGAGGGAAACCCGTAGGACGAACCAACACGGGGAGGGGCCCGCGTCCACCGCAAACCCAAGGGGAGAGGGGGTACATTTACTCACCATACCAGGACCAGGCGGGCACAGCTCCAGACAGAACCTCCCTGCCACCTGAAGTGGGGAGGCTGATGGCCATGAGAGATGCTGCGACTCGAACCAAGACACGGTCATATGCAACTTGGCGAGACGTTTAACTCGCAGGGCCAGCCCCCATCCAGCGGGGCTATGTCGCGGCCGACCTAGCGCTTAGCTGTGGTCTGCATGCGCTCGCTGGCCAGACTGGGGAGACCACTGGATCAAGTGTCCAGGCCGTCGCCCAGTCCGGCAGTTCATTGCAGAAAAAATCCAGGAAAACAAAATAAAATTTGCCAGGACTAGAGATCCCAGCAGGGAACTAGGTCCTTACTCCCGACTAGGCAAAAAGAAAAACTGAAGGCCTATAGAAGAGAGGGGGGTGTATATCACTGCCCATGTGCGTAGCCAAGTATTTTTTCTGCCTAGTGTCCTACTCCTGAAGGGGGCGATATAACCCTATGGTTCTGAATAAGGAAGTGCTGTGTCTGTCAATGAACGAATGAGAAATTCTTTTTAGAGCCTACCCTTTCGACTAAAATATTCTGTTCAGTACCTCCCCTCTATGAAGTGGCAGGTTCTGCACAGAACCAACTCCTGTGACTGGAGGAGTATACTCAAATCACACCCTTGTGGTTGGCAGATTCTGCTCGGAAGCCATCCCTGTAACTGGAAAGACTGGAAGACAATGCTGAAAACCCACCCCGGTGGTTAGCATATTATGCTCAGAAGCCACCCTTGTAACCGGAAAGACTGGAAGATAACACCAAGAACCCACCCCTGTGGTTGGCAGATTCTGGTTAGAACTCTACCCTGTGACCGGATGATGCTGCTCAGAACCCAACCTATAAGTGGAAGGATTGTAAAATACTGCTGAGAACTCACCCTGCTGACTGGTAGATTCTGTTTAGAACCTACCCCTATGAAGCAGCAGATATTGCACAGAATCTATTTACATGAGCAGTCACCAGATGAGTCTGCTTAGACCCCCCATCCATCTACATACCAAGTATGCCATGGTCATTCTATCCATGTTCCTGGGCCACAGCAAATTTTATTGTGGCACCCATAACCCTAGGGCTGGTTTTGGAACCCATCTCCACACTGCTTTTTGTGTTGGCCACTATTGGCTATGTACTTTCCTGTGGTCCCATATGTCACCAAACAGTGCTGAGATATTCATCGGAGTGCTTCATAGGAAAACTCTCTCCTCCTTGGTTTTGCTGCAGGTCACCACCCCCGCCTTCCTAGTCTCCCTGGCTGCAGTGGCTTTTGCCAACCATAAATTGGTCCACTCCAAGTTCTTGCCTGGAGGCTTCCTAGCCATTCCTAATGCCTTCCCCTTATATTCAGTCAGGAAAGTAGTACTAATTTGCCATGGTCTGACTATTACACAGGATGCTGCTGCCCATGCCAACTTTACAGATGTCTTCTCTACGCACACTCCCGACACCTTGCCTCATCGCGGCTCTTGACAGTACCAATCTTGATCTACTCTTCTACATGGAAGACCTTACCCACTCTCAATTCCTGAGAAATTGACCATGTCTGAATATATTCCTGAAAACTGAAAAAAGGCTTTATCCATAAATTAATTTTGCCGGTTGAAGTCAGCTTTTTCTTTGTTGTGAAGAAATATTGAAAAATGGAAGAGCTTTCATAAACCATTGGAGAATAAATGCCATCACTATCAAAAACTGGTCCACTATCCCTTATCACCAAATTATTTGGCGAAGATCTGGGCCCTACGCAGGGGACCAAACTCGACCTGAGCTGAGCCTACAATCTGGTCTGACACCTTGTAAATTAAATTTTTCAATACATCCTCAATGTGTGGTGGTGCATCTTGACTATATTCTTTCTCTGTTCTTCCAGCCTGAAAAAAATTATTGGCAACGCCTGCAGGAAAACCAGCTCTATGCCAAGGCAGAAAAGTGCCTTTTCAAGATACAGGAAGTGCAATTTCTCAGGTAGATTGTCAGAGGACAGGCTCTAAATGGATCTCAACAAGGTTTGAGCCACTCAGCGATTCCTAGACTTCACTCCAGTTTAAGGTTCAGATTTAACTTCAGGTTAATTCTGTCTGGTGGCATCTATCATTGCCCTGACCTGTAAAGGCACTGAACCCAAAAAATTGGTCTCCAAAAGCCGTGGAAGCATTTTACGCTCTCAAATACGCCTTCTCAGCTGGACCAGCTTTAAATAGGCCACATACTGCTAAACTACCTGGAAGTTGATGTACCCACCGTGGCAAATGAAAGCTTACACAGAGCTTTTCCTACGAGAACAGAGTGAAGGCGGATCCAAGGAAAGGTATGTACTGCTGGTGAGAGTGGAATTAACGTAAACTTGTTGCTTTGACATGCATGGGCAAAGCACATTTGCTTTAAAGCGTATGTTACCCCCCCCCCCACACAAAAAAAATGGATCCTGCTCATTTAAAGCATTTTATACAGCACAGTGCTTGTGCTGTGTCATTTGCCCCCCTGTAACACCTGGCTGATCTTGTCAGTTTCTGCCCTCCCCTTTGTAAACTGACCACAGTTCATCATGGCTGCTGAGCCCTGACACTGTGGTCAGTTTACGTGCCTCAGTCATCCACTCTTTCCTCTCTGCTCCTATGTCCTCCTCCCCCCTCCCTGTCTGTCTGCCCCTGTGTCAGCACCCACCCCTCCGCTCCTCATGCTCTCATAACTGTTTAAAATGTATATAATCCTGCTGGTTTTCTAATGCCAGCTGCTCCTGTCTGTTTTATCAAAAAAATGCCTCCTTAACTGGGTTTCAGAGCAGCTCCCCTCACATGATCGGCCAGCTCTCTCTCCTGCTCGCGTCCCGGCTGACACTCAGCTCCACCACTGAATCTGTCAGCTGGGCAAAGGTGAGACGGCCGGTGACGTGATTGCAAGGAACCGCTCAGAAATCAGGTAAAGGAGGCATTTTTTAAATAAAACACACGACATGAGCAGCTGTCATTAGGGGACCAGCAGGATTATGTAAACTGATATAAGTGGGTTAACAACCACTTTAAGATACAAATTAAAACCCTAATCACCCATAATTCTTACAAAAAATGATTACCTACGTATAGCCTCACCATGCAATTAAAGTATGTAATTTACCACTATAAACTGGAGAAAGCCATTATCCTTAACAGCATGCAATAAAAGAAGCCATTCGCTTATTTATATCACAGCAGTTGACACCATAAGTCATCAATTATAAAACATGAGAAAACGAATGTAACAGGTATATTATTTTTTGTTAATGAGGAATCCATATTTCATCAGACTTTTCATAAAGCAATCCATAGCTCGTTCATAAGCTCCAGTAAGAGTGGGGGAAAATATGCAACTTGCTACAGATGGTTGCTAAGCATCTTAACATGTAACTTGCTGACGCTTGGGGACCATGTAACATCACAGCAGTCAGAGAATGGCACATGATTCGTGTAGATTTAATTTACTGGCAGCTTTTTTACGGCAATTACCATTTATATGAAGAAGCAAATAGTGTGCAACTACTGCCTCCAGTGTACAGAAGTGACGTACCTTTAAACCTATTGCGTAAAAAAAAATAGCTGAGATAGTAATAAGAACAGGGGCTCCTGTGGCACTCCCTTTTTAGACTTGGTTGAAAAAAGTAGGCCGATCAATAACCCTTTCATGACCAGGGGTCATCAGTGATGATCCTAGATGGCAAGAACTCATTTGATGACATCCAGATGCATTGTTAATTTGACTAGGCCCCTTTCACACATGCAGACCATTCATTTCATCAGTTCAGTCACATTTTTTCAAAAACTAATGAGGTTTACATCAGTTTGTCATCAGTCTGTCATCCATTTTTCATGTGTTTTTACATCCAACAGGTAGAGTCCTTAACCACTTGAGTCCCAAAGCCATTTTTTCAGGCAAAAACAGACTGTTGGTCCGTTTGTATCCGTTTTTCATCCAGTCCGTTTGCTTAACGAAAGAAGGATAGGGCTTTGTTCCATTCCAAAAAAACTGATGGTGATGAATGAGGATGTAAACGGATGATCTTCGATTTACATCTGTTTTTCCATAGAGATACATTGATGTCTGTTTTTCATCTGTCAACAGAAGAATGAAAAACAAACGGTCCGCATGTATGTAAAAGGGGCCTTAACTCTTTAATGTGTTACCTAAAAATGTTTCCACCTTTTTAAAGGAAATACACGGCTATCTGGTACATCATTTTAATAAATGCCCTTCTCAGATTTTTTATTATGCTGAAAAATGGACAATAATTTTGGAAAAATTTTTTTTACCAGTTTATAAATTATCTTTTTTAAATTTTAAATTATATATTTTTTTTTATGGGCTGCCTTTTACTTAAGTAACCAAAGCCTGCCATCTTCTTCTGTCAAAGTGCCTTGCAAGGCATAATATCAGTTAGTTTGTGTGTTTGTAAAAAATGCCACGTGATCACTATAGTGTAGGCACTTGCATGAAAGCTATGTCAGATACAGCAAAATCACAGACCAGGGGCTTAGCTTGGATACCAGCTGCTAGTTGTGCTTGAGGATGTTTGTTAACACATCATAACGAAACCTGATCATGCTAAGGAATGCTATAATAAAAAAAAAAAAGGGACAAAAGGGGGGGTAGGTTCCATGATTCCATGGGGCTCATGATCATATTACCAACCAAATCACAGTAGTACCAACAGTTGATATAGAAAGTCTACACACACCCCTGTTAAAATATCATTTTTTTACATCATAGAAACCTGAGACAAAGATGAATAATTTCAGGACTTTTTTCCACCTTTAATGTGACCTATAAACTGTACAAATCAGTTGAACAACAAACTGAAATCTTTTAGGTGGAGGGAAGTAAAAATAAAATAATATGATTGCATAAGTGTGCACATCCTTAAACTAATACTTTGTTGAAGCACCTTTTGATTTTTACAGAACTTTTTGGATATGAGTTTATCAGCATGGCACATCTTGACTTGGCAATAATTGCCCACTCTTCTTTGCAAAAACAATCCAAATCTGTCAGATTGTGAGGGCATCCCCTGTGCCAGCCCTCTTCAGATCACCCCACAGATTTTCAATTGGATTCAGGTCTGGTCTCTGGCTGGGCCATTCCAAAACTTTAATCTTCTTCTGGTGAAGCCACTCCTTTGTTGATTTGGATGTATGCTTTGATTTCTAGCAAGCAGCCTGAAGGTTTTATGCCAATGTTTCTGTATTTTGAACTGTTCATAATTCCCTCTACCTTGACTAAGGCCCCTGTTCCAACTGAAGAAAAACAGCCCCAAAGCATGATGGTGCCATCACCATGATTTACTGTGGGTATGGTCTTCTTTTGGTGATGCGCAGTGTTTTTGCACCAAACATATCTTTTGGAATTATGGCCAAAAAGTTCAAACTTGGTTTCATCAGACCATAACACATTTCCCACATGCTTTTGGGAGACTACACATGTGTTTTTGCAAAATTTAGCTGGTCTTGGACGTTTTTCTTCGTAAGAAAAGGCTTCTGTTTTGCCACTCTACCCCACAGCCCAGACATATGAAGAATACAAAAGATTGTTGTCACATGCACCACATAGCCAGTACTTGCCAGCTATTCCTACAGCTCCTTTAATGTTGTTGTAGGCCACTTAGCAGCCTCCCTGACCAGTTTTCTTCTTGTCTTTTCATCAATTTTGAGGGACATCCAGTTCTTGGTAACGTGGTAATGTCACTGTTGTGCCATATTTTCTCCACTTGATGACTGTCTTCACTGTGTTCCATGGTATATTATATATATATATATATATATATATATATATATATATATATATATATATATATATATATATATATATATATATATATGCGCCTTGACCGATGCATTTTAACAATGAGTTTGCCCTGATGCTTTGGAAGCTCTCTGCGGACCATGGCTTTTGCTGTAGGATGCGACTAAGAAAATATCAGGAAAGACCTACTAGAACAGCTGAATTTTATTTGGGGATACTCAAAGGCACTTTTAAATGATGACAGCTGTGTACTGACTCCTATTTAACATGATTTTGATTGTGATTGCCTAATTCTGAACACAGCTACATACCCAGTTATAAGAGGATGTGCACACTTATGTAACCACATTTTATTTATTTTATTTTTTTACTCCCCCCCCATAAAAGACTTCAGTTTGTTTCTCAATTGAGTTGTACAGTTTATAGGTCACATTAAAAGGCGGAAAAAGTTCTGAGATAATTTCTGTCTCATTTTTTTACATTACAGAAACCTGACTTAACATGGGTGTGTAGACTTTTTTTTTATCGCCTGTATCCTTTGCTATGAATAAATTGTTTGCAGGATCCCTCAGTCTATGCCATGATCTCACATTTTCTGCTTACAAGAGAACTTTTGGGATTTCTTTAAAGTGGCGCTCCACCCAAAAGGGGAAGTTCCGCTTTAAGGACTCGTCCCTCGCTCCTTTTTAACAACTTACACTTTTTAGGAGGGGGAGCAGATACACGATTTTGGCAGGTACCGGGTTCCCACTTCCATTCCAAACACCGCTCCCTCCCCCATGCAGTCTTCTGGGACACTGACAGGTCCCAGAAGACTGCATCCACCACTCATGGTGCTCAGCGGGGTGTCACAGCCGGGTGCCCATAGTGACTGAAGGCAGCGGGTGGGACCGACTGGGGTGAGCACACCACTGGATCGTGGGACAGGTGAGTGCCTGTTTTTTTAAAAGTCAGCAGCTAAAGTTTTTGTAGCTGCTGACTTTTAGTATTTTTTTTTTTTTTTTTTTACAGGTGGCTAGAACTCCGCTTTATTCTGTTCGGAACAAAAGACAGCAGAAAATCTTCCGTCTTTCTTTAAACAGACCTTGCCTGCTAAACTTGCTCTGACCCAAAAAGGTCTGCAGGAAGCAAAGCCTGCACATGTAATAAACAAATGTCGCTGTCCCCAAGTTCATGGCTATATACATCATATAAATTTATTAAAGTACAGTACAAAAAAAGTTTTGCATTTTTATACACTAGGTTCTCAACACCTGCCAGCCATTAGGAGGAACTCTCACTATGAACTTTATAAAATAATTTTATATTAGGCAGACTGCATAAGGAGATGCTGGAAAAAAACATAAAACACCAAGGCAGATGGGAGCAGAGTCAGGAATTATGGTGAAGAGATCCCACTGCTGAGCGTCCAAGAGAGACAGATTCTTTGCAAAAGATGTGGCAGAATCCGAAACGGGGAAAAAAAATGTCAAATAAGGGAGAACCAGACCTTAAGGTGTTACCAGTACATGTACCCCTATTTGCAGTGGGACTCTTGTCCCGAACACACCTGTCTCAAACTGTTGCATAACTTGGAATCTAGTAGATTCCCCTGCTGAGTTCCCCTTGCCACTATCCTATACCTGGAATATGTAT
Source organism: Lithobates clamitans (assembly GCA_037952925.1). Lineage (NCBI taxonomy): Eukaryota > Metazoa > Chordata > Amphibia > Anura > Ranidae > Lithobates > Lithobates clamitans. Next base: position 5,927,200 of record JBBGZY010000414.1, read on the forward strand.
TGGCGATAGAGATAGCACTTGTACTGTCCCAAACAGAATGTGATACACTTCCCTGAGTCGCATGACCTCTGGTGCCGCCCTGGTGGTTGATATATATATGCCTGCAGAGGCTTTCCCAGATTGAACCTACAACAGGTTTGTCCTATAATCCAGAGCAAGGCATACTGGCCAACAATTCCAAGCTATTGGATAGTATTCTCTCTTGTGGAGACCAAGCCCACTGAACTGTAGCCAGCCTTAAGTCAACTTAGAGAGACTGGCATCAGTGGTTTTTTTCCAAATTCCTGAAAAGGAAGAATATCAAGCACCAATTTTTGCTCTGCAACACCCCGGGAAACAGAGCTTCTGGCAATGCAATGCCTGGATGTTCAAGTTCCAGACAGAGAATGAACCTCTACCAAGACCTGGAGTAGGGCTGTATGTAGAGAATGTGCTTTGACCTTAACACAGCCTAAACCTGTAGAAATATATATCGAAGGAGCCCCTGGAATTGACTGCTTCCTGAGCAAAGATTATTGAGGTAAAGAGTATTGAGGTGTCTTCAGCAAGCCTAGCACTGGGGCTAGATGCTTTGAGAACCCTCCAGAGCTGTGGCTAACTCAAAGGCAAGATTCACAAAAAAAATGGCTTTCCACTGTCTGGAAACAAACCGCCACATGAAGATGTGTGTTTACAGATGATTATGGACCCCAAAATCTACCTCTTGCAGAGAGGTCATCACTGAACAGTCTAGCCTATCTGAAACAGTAGGATGTTCAGCAGCTTGAGATCTTAAGATAGACCTCATGTCCCTAATTGGCTTTGGAACTGCTACCATTTAATTGTCTCACAATAATGAGCCCATAACTTCTGCTCCAAGAGCAAATGTAAGGCAAAAGACTGACAACTCTTTGACAGACCCAGACAGTCTCAAGAGGTGCACTTAACTTACCAGGTTTCTGCCCGCTAAAGGTGGAACACACCACCTCAGAGACTGCCCTAAGATTTTCTGGCCTGAGATACTCTCAAAGCCCAGCAGCATCAGAGGCCTCCCTCACCCAGATGGGGAAAGCTTTACAGCATATGGTAACCCCAGGAACTCTCCCATCTATATACTAACCAGGCTTGATCCTGCTTAGGTTTCAATCAATCAAGATCAGGCATGATCAAGTTAATGCGGCCGCAGTCTGACGAAAAATGAATGCGCCAGGAAACACTGCAATGCCAAACACCACAGTGGCTCAGATGTAGCCAACACCACTGTCCATCGGGAGACATGGACACGGCCAGATCCCTGAACCTGAGAGTGGTGCCCCTGCTTCCCCCAGCTGCCTCTCCTTTCTGGAACCATTTAACTGGTATAACAGGTAAATAATGCAGGTATACAAGTATTCTTGCCATTCATGCATTTATGTATGCAGCACAAGGTCAATAAGCACACACACATGTAGCCCCAGGCAAACAAGTACATATGTATACAGCTTAATGTAAATAAACATACGTATGCAGTACAAATGAGAACATGCCAGCATGTGTTTAAGCAATATGCACCTATGGAAGCATGTGCTTATGCAACTATGCATTTAGGCAAAATACAAAGGTGGGCGGGACTAACGTGTGCATTCGCTTCTGAGCATGAGCTACCAGGGACAGGGGCATTTTAAATTATTTTTATTTTATTTTTTATTTTACTTTAATTTTTTTTATTTTTACTTTCTTTTACAACATTTTTTTTTATCACCTTTATTCCTATTACATGGAATGTAAACATCATTTGTAATAGTAATCATTTGTGACAGGTCATCTTTATGGAGAGATGCGGGGTCAATAAGACCCCCACATCTCTCCTCCAGGCTGGAAAGCACGAGATTGGAAAAAAAAATCCACAATCTCATGCTTAGCAGCCACGACAGCGGCTTTGTTTACATCCGCGGCCCGGACGTGACGTCATAACGTCGCACCCGGGCCTTCGACGGTCATAGAGATGACCGGTGACCATCTTGTCATAGAGATGACCGGTGAGCTGCAGGCATTATTCAGATATTCCCACTGAAAGTCCAGGACGTCATATGATGTCCTTTGGCGGGAAGTGGTTAAACTAGCTGTCAGAGAACGGTTCTTAGAAAGATTGGCACACCTGCAAATGTCCAGCAAAATCGGAGCTTAGCACATAGAAATTCACGAATGCGCATGCGCGCACGACCACCCGCGAGGATCCATGTGTCAGTGCGCATGCGCGTGCGACAAAGCACATGCAATGCGTGACAGATTTTGATGCTCAGTGGACTATTTAAAGCCAGCAGTTTGAGGAATTTGCTCAGTTGCTGGATGATCTTCAGCTCCCCTGCGTGCTCCTGTTCGTGTTATTATTGGATTGCTGCTGATCCGTATTAGACCTCTGGCTTGCTCTTCTGACACTGCTACTGCCTGATTACCAGTGAATGACCCCGACTGACTCCTGACCCTGCTTGCTGCTTACTCCTGGCTGACTTTCCATGCAAGACTTCGAGCCTGGCTCCTGACTCTCCCCTGCTGCCAAGTCTCACCCAGTACACCTGCGGGACTACTGCCCAGCAGTACATCCTGCACGTCAGCTGCCATCCAGCAGGCATCTCTTCATCACCCCAGCCTGTCGCAGCTGGCAACCCCTGCTTCTCTGAGCAAAGCACTCCCTGTTACCACCTTCAGGGGCGCTCTGCACTTCACCACAAAGGAAGTCCTCTCAGCACTTCGACCTCCGACCAGGTACGTGACACTAGCTGGACCCCCTTCACTCTGTTGTTTAAAATCAAAGATTTCTGCAGTGTTCCTATCAAAAAGATCTGGCTACATAGCAGTCCTGTGAAATATTTTTGAAGTGTATAAACTCCTCACTGACACAGGGTGAAATAATAAATCAAATAATTAAAACAACAGATTAAGCTGAAATCACACTTCACCCTCATTAGTAGCTAAGCCTCACTGCATCCTGCTTCAAAATAGCCTTAAACGTGCAAAACCTCCTGTACAAAAGAGCTAAATATAAACCCATTTAAGGTGTTCATGTGATGAAAAAATAGCTTTAATTAGAGAACTAATTAAGGCTTACAAAAAATCATTACAAATGTTACCCAATTAAAAAGCAACCGTTTATGATTTGATTCTATCTTTAGCACACAAGTTAGCAGAAATATAGGTGAAGACACAATGTTGGTTACATATACAAACTGACAATGACATTTTGAGCATCTGCTATGGTGTGAAAGTGGAGAGCCAGCTCTAGTCATGTCAAATAAGGTTGTCAAGATGAGTAACAACTGTTCCAGTGCTGTGAACTACAGAACAGAAAAAAAGATCATTGAGCCATATAAACTGCTAAATGCATGCTGTATTATGCAAACGTTTGCCGTTGACTTAGTTTCTTTTAATGAATTGATTCATTCTTACCAATGCTATAGCTTCTGAATAATCATTACAAAGAGAGACAAGCCCCTCAAACATCAAGTAGTGTGTCCATTTTATTTTTACATTTTTCCATTTTCTCTTGCATACCCTGTTAATGAATCTTGGCTATTTTCTCCTCTCCTCCGGTTCCTCTTCTGTTTACGCATGAGATTTGGATTACATATATGTGTAAGCCTTTTTTTTTTTTAACCTATGTTCAAACTCATTTTTTTGATTTCCAAGTGATTTAGCATCCAACAAGATATTCCACATTAAAGGCAGCATTCACATTTTTGTTTTCCCTACTGAGACACCGTAACTGCAAAGTCAATTCTAAGCAAATGGAGAACTTAGCCTTTAACTTCTTCTCTCTAGGTCTCTCCAGGTCCTAATGTGTTTTAAAGTTCTATTGTAAACTTCTGCCTGATGTCATGCTTTCAATCCTTACACAAAGGGGAATGTTGGATTTAGGCAATAAAGACAAACAGAAATAGACAAGAGATTATTTAACATCAGATTAAGAATACTGGGTTGTAACAATATCCTGCAAGTGGGCCACAATGAACTTCAACTTTGTAAGTGGTTGGGATTCAGGGCACATTAAATTAATGTTTTCATTTGTGCTTTGTTTTCCTCTTCCAAAGATTCAACTTTTTTCCCATCAGTGAGCAGCTGTACTTATTAAAAAGATTAAATGAATACATTAATTATGTATTCATTAAAATAACCTGCAGCTTAAGCAAAAACTTGCAGAACTATAAAATGCCACTAAAATGCAACATGCTGGGTATTTCTGCCCCAAAGATGAATACATTTCCAGTTCACAGACACTGCACCGCAACAAAACTCCGACCTGGCTGATCACCCAAGAGGAGAGAAGCTCAAAGCGGACTGCAATGTGGATTTTTCTGCATGGGTTGACATTCAGTTGAGATCTATTCTTTCCAGCTTATTCTTTATATACCACTACTATCATTTAATGTGCAATCCTATAAATGCTTCTGGAATCTGCAAAAGTTGTTAAAGGAAATCTTTCAGACTTCTGTAGGCTGCCAATGCAGACCTCCTTCTGAAATGCTTTTTATCTGGTTGTCTTAAACGTCCATATTTTTGAAGTCACTGAATATTATAAAGCGACATCGGGACGCTCACTGGTTCCAGCTCACTGTCTCCCAAAGCACTGAAGTCAACATGACAACTAAGCATCTAAGCAACATAAGCTATGGTCTATATTTAAACAATACCTGTCATGAGGAAGCAAGGAGGTTACATTGCTAAACTTCTTAAGATTTTATGTGCCTGCTTGTCATGTTAACCTTCTTGCTGCAATACCCTGACCCAATAACCCAGAACAAGTATGCAGGTTAAGGCTTCTTAACTTTTCACTACCTTTCCTGATCTACATATCTTTTCCAAGCTAGTGATCATAAGCACTAAAACCAGAGGGTCAAAATTACACTCAGGCATTACACTAGCATTATCAAAAGGAGGTTAGCAATGACAGCCTACATGCTATTTTCATGACAGGTTTATTTAAGGGAACATGTCATCAAGAAAAAAAAACACTTGGAAATGAGGCAGTTCACCAATTAGATAATATAACATGTTTTTGTTAGTCTGTAAAACTAATGATACTGTCCCTTCATACTTACAGCGTAGCCTGCGTACCGCCACCTACACCTATTCATGTCTATAGGCACCTGTACACAGCCCCAGGGGATCCTGGGCACCAAAATATACCAGCATGTTTACACTGTAAAGAGGAAAGTGCCCATGTGTATGAGCCTTTTGCGTGCACTGTCTGGACATAAAGTGTGTATGAAGCCAACAACTCCATGCAACCTTCTTTATCCCCACATTGTCCAAAAAAAATGTTGTGGCTGCAGTTCTTGTTTAACCACTGTATGTAGATTGCTGTAATCCTATGGTAGAATCAAAAGCACACCCTTGTTAATTATTATTAGAATATCCAATGCACAGACTGTTCCTGCAAATTCTAACGCATTCCAATCGGAGCTCTGCAAACAAGCTCTAGATCTATGCCGGGCTACCCTACTTTCTTGCCTCTGAAATCCCCACAATCATTCTCGGGGACTTCAACATCCCTATTAATACTAACACTTCTGCCCCTTCCAAACCTCTCAGCCTAACCTCCTCCTTTGACCTGAAGCAGTGGATACATGCTACTTCTGACTCCGAAGGCAATATCCTTGACCTCGTTTTCTCTCACCTTTGCACTCCATGCAACCTCTCTAACTATCCATTGCCTCTCTCTGATCACCACCTTATTAGTTTCACTCTCTCCCTTTCCTTCACCTCCTCTCCCTCCAACCGCCTTAAAGTTACCCGCAGAAACCGACGACATCTCAACCCTTCTCTTCTCTGCTATCGACAACCTCTATGACAAAATCTCACCCCTATCCTGCACCAACCTAGCCACTTCTGTCTACAATGCTTCACTTCTAGCCTCACTGGACTCACTGGCCCCCCTCACTACACACAGAATCAAGCCCCGACCCCTTCAACCTTGGCAAACAGATGATACTAGAAGTCTGAAAAAACTTAGTCGTGCTCTTGAGCGCCTGTGGCGTAAGATCAAGTCTCAGAGATTTCAACCAATATCTGCCCTCCAAAAATACAATTCCAGCCTCCTCTCTGCCAAGCAGACCTATTTTACCACTCTCATTAGCAACTTATCATCCCGTCCCCGTCAACTCTTCTCCACCTTCAACTCTCTACTTCGTCCTCCACCGCCTTCACCCGCCAACTCACTTACTGCCCAGGAGATCGCCAATCACTTCAAACAGAAGATTGATACAATTCGCACAGAGATCTCTACTGTTCCGATACCCTCTACGCTTTACACTTCATGCCCACAGGCACAATCATTACTTCCCTCTTTCAACCCCACCACGACAGAAGTTGCTAAACTACTTGCTAATGTCCATCTTACCACCTGCCCTCTGGATCTTGTTCCCTCACAAATGCTACGTTCACCCTCTGGCCCTATGCTACACTCTCTAACCCACATCTTCAATCTCTCCCTCTCTTCTGGCATCTTCCCCAACTCTCTAAAACGTGCACTTGTCAGACCCATAGTTAAAAAGCCCTCACTGGACCCATCCAATCTTAACAACCTACGCTCCATCTCCTTGCTCCCCTTCTTATCCAAACTCCTCGAACGTCTGGTCTACAACCGACTGAGCGTCCACCTCGCTGATAATAACCTTCTTGATCCCCTTCAGTCTGGATTTCGTCCTCCACTCTCCACAGAAACTGCTCTCCTAAAACTAACAAACGATCTACTAACGGCCAAAACCAATCGACACTATTCTGTATTCCTACTCCCAGTAGCGATCACTGGGAAAACATAGCGGTTACTAATGGTAACAAAGGGTAGTTCTGGAAAATATTTAAACAATATAAGTTTATTATTTCATAGTATTCAAAGTGTGGGAAGGTCATAATCTGTGCCATGGATAAAATGTTGCATGGGAATGTTACAGGTATACACTGAGTTGGACAATAGTGGAGCACGCTAGATTATTAGTTGTAATCACTAAGGTTTCCTGTGGCTATAATAGCTGAAACAGTTTGTTTAGAACAGAATATGAAGGTTAGTCACTGTCCTGTGACCCAAACTGCTACCACTCATGTATCCCCTGTAGGGGAGAGTAGCATCATACAGATGATGCACCAATGGTTAATAGTTGAAACAAATACTGGTTAATTCACACTGAGAATGGAGTGGCATCCGCCATGGCACTGGAAGCAAATTGGAGTGGTGAGTCAATATAGAATTAGATTAGCGATCATAAGCTGTATATGAAGAGGAGAGTATGTAATAGTTGAAGGGAATTTAGGTGCCTTTTACATAAAGAGAGACAATTATTTAGACATGCTTATCTTGGCTTGGGCACGTTACCACAGCAGACTCTTCACTTACTTTGCATACTATGCATTGTTCACCATCAATGACAGATGCAACTTAATCTCAGGAGTATACAATTTTGATATGAGCCTCCCAAGCGTCCCACACTCCTGGGTTAATGCACAGGCTGGATGTCTATTTAAAGGCATATTGGTTTAATACCAGGGCTCAAATTGTGAATCTCACATGATATCCTGCATGTGCACTATGAAAAGGCGTCCGGACGTCCATTGTTTTTAAATAGTTTTGTATTGTTGTGTTATATGTATGTCCCTGTCTATTGTCATTTGATGCAGTACCTTCCCAGGTATTGTTATTACCCAGATGATACTGTGAAGCTGCAATCCAAGCTGATTGCAGTACACTGTCTCTTTTAACGTTTGCCAATAAATTTATATTTGTTTAAATATTTTACAGAACTACCCTTTGTTACCATTAGTAACCGCTATGTTTTCCCAGTGATCTCTACCGGGATTCCCCCCCCCCCCCTTTTTTTGTTTGCTGTTATGGTTACGGTGACAACACCTTATGTGGTGAGTAGTAGGTGGGTTCTTTACAAATTCAGTGGACCTTGACATACCTGTATTTTTTGTTTTGTTTGTTATCCTTCAGAGACTGTGCTTCAACAAGCAGATCAATAAAGTCACCATCAAGAAGCAGAACAGTAAATCAGCCTTTGGGACAGAAGTCCCTGACAATGTTGGGAGACCCCGCAGAAAGTCTGCCAAAGTCCAAGTATTACGTCCTACTGGGCCAATCCAGTGCAAAGAACGCCAGAATTCCATTTCAATACTGCGGAGAAAGTGAGGAGGGTATTCTAGAAGACAGGCACGGGTTTAACATCCTATAGAATCCCCTGAGAATTCACTGCAAAGCTACAAAATCCCTGGACCTAAAGACAAATTTTATCAGTTTGTTGCTGAAGCCTGTAGGTTCACATCTGCCTTCTCTCACCTGAAACAGAATTCCTGTAACACCTTTGTGTGTAGAACCCATTCTCTTGAGCTTAGATGTTGACGACTAAGTTTGCTGAGTTGAGCAGGAAAGCAAATTTCCTCCCAAACCAGGATCAGAGTGACATCTCTGAGCTGCGAGACTTCTGGTTCCTCCCTGACAGTTGATGTAAGCCACTGCTGAGGTATTGTCTGGCTGAATCCTGGCCAAATTACCTAGTAGTCGAGAGCTCAAGTGCTGAACCATAACCAAATAACCGAGTTCCAGAATATTGATTGGGAGACAAGCTTCATCCATCGACAAGGTCCCGCAGGAGTGTCCAGGAGCCCTCCTAAGCCTGACAAGCTGGCTTTTACCGTGAGAACCTTCCAGACCAGGGGTTAGGAAGGATTTCCTTGACTCTAGTTTTGGGGGTCTGCTGTATGCAATGGCCCAGAGACTTGTCCTTTTCCCTTGCAGCAAGAATGCAAAGTTGCAATGGTCTGAAGTGAAATTGGGCATATTGAGCTGCTTCAAAAGAGGCCACCATTAAACCCAGAATTCTCATGCAAAAGTGGGACGTTGGTTGGTTCCTGGACTGTAGCGTATGAACATAGCAGAGAGTTAGGAGATTCTCCTATGGAAAGAAGACCCTGGAAAGAGAAGTATCGAGGAGAAGACCTAAATATTTCAAGCGATAAGTCGGTTTCAGAGCCGACTTCTGGAAATTCAGTTTGTAGGACTTTTTTTTTGTATTATTACTCTTTCTTTATTGTTATATACACTCACTGCCCACTTTATTGGGTACATCTGTTCAATTGCTTGGTAACACAAATTGCCAATCACATGGCAGCAACTCAATGCATTTAGGCATCCAAATGGGGAAGAAAGGGGATTTAAGTGACTTTGAAAGTGGTGTAGTTGTTGGTGCCAGACGGGCTGGTCTAAGTATTTCAAAAACTGATCTACTGGGATTTACACGCACAACCATCTCTAGGCTTTACAGAGAATGGTCAGAAAAAGAGAAAATATCCAGTGAGTTGCAGCTGTGTGGAGAAAAATGCCTCGTTGATGTCTGAGAAGAATAGGCAGACTGGTTTGAGATGATAGAAAGGCAACAGTAACTCAAATAACGACTTGTTACAACCAAGGTATGCAGAATACCATCTCTGAATGCGCAACGCATCAAACCTTAAAGCAGATGGGCTACAACAGCAGAAGGCCACACAGGGTGTCACTCCTGTCAGCAAAGAACAGGAAACTGAGGCTAAAATTTGCACAGGCTCACCAAAATTGGACAATATAATATTGGAAAAACGTTGCCTGGTCTGATGAGTCTTGATTTCAGCTGCAACATTCAGATGATAGGGTCAGAATTTGGTGTAAACAATATAAAACCATGGATCCATCCTGCCTTGTATCAACAGTTCAGGCTGGTGGGGGTGGTATAATGATGTGAGGGATATTTTTTTGGCACACTTTGGGCCCCTTAGTACCAATTGAGCATCGTTTAAATGCCACGGCCTACTGGAGTATTGTTGCTGACCATGTCCATCGCTTTATACCTACAGTGTACCCATCTTCTGATAACCACTTCCAGCAAGATAATGCACTAGAGCTCAAATCATCTCAAACTGGTTTCTTGAACACGATAAGGAGTTTGCTGTACTCCAATGACCTCCACAGTCACCAGATCTCAAACCAGTAGCGCACCATTGGGATGTGATGGAACAGGAGTTTTGCATAATGGACGTGCAACCAATAAATCTGCAGCAACTGCATAATGCTATCAAGTCAATATTGACCAAAATCTCTGAGTAATGTTTGCAACACCTTGATGAATCTACGCCACAACAAATTATTGCAGTTCAGAAGGCAAAAGAGGGTCCAACCTAGTACTAGCAAAGTGTACCTCATAAAGTGACCAGCGAGTGTATTTTAAATTTATATTGGACTTACACACTTTAATACATTCTTAATGTATTTTTGAATTGAAGTCAGCCTCTCGAAGTCTAATATGTTAAGCATAAAAACAATATGGCAATTAATTCAACCAATTTAGCTTCAGTCCCTGCCAACAAAGAATTATACCTTTCTAAAACAAAAAAAAGAAATTGGGAAAAAAAAAAAGAAGAAAGACCAACCGCACTGGATCTTAGTATGCAATATTCAATATCTCTTGAGCCCTCTACTTAACCACTTGCCACTCGCCATATAGCAAAATGATGCCGGCAAAGTGGTTGCGATATTCTGATCAGATGTCATATGACGTATCGGCGCATCAGTCTGACACGCCGCACCTCTGATCTAGGTAAAGAGTCTCTGACAGAGACTCTTTACCATGTGATCAGCCGTGTCCAATCACAGCTGATCATGATGTGAACAGGAAGAGCCGCTGATCGGCTTTTCCTCACTCGCGTCTGACAGACGCAAGTAGAGGAGAGCAGACCGGTTGCTCTCCTCACAGGGGGGGTCTGTGCTGATTGTTTATCAGCGCAGCTCCTTCTCAGGTGCCCACCCAGGACCACCAGGATGCCGCCAGGACCACCAGGGATGGCCACCACACTGGACCACCAGGTATGCCACTCTAGACCACCAGGGAAATGCCAATGCCCAGGGAGCTGCCAATCTGTGCCAATGAAAAATGCCATCCAGTGCCATCAGTGATGCCTATCAGTGAAATCTACCAGTGCCAGCCATCAGTGCCCATCAATGCCTCCATTCAGTGCTGCCTATCAGTGCCATCAATGCCGCCTATCAGTGCCAACAGTACCACCTATCAATGCCATCAGTACCGCCTATCAGTGCCATCAGTACCGCCTATCAGTGCCGCCCATCAGTGCCACCCATTAGTACCCATCAATGCAGACTTTCAGTGCCCATCAGTGTTGCCTATCAGTGCCCACCAGTGCCACCTATCAATGCCCATCAGTGCCACCTATCAGTGCCATCTCATTGGTGCCACCTCATTGGTGCCGCCTTATCAGTGCCCATCAGTGAAGAAAACAAAAATAGAAAATTTTATAACAAAAACAAAGAAAACCTTTTTTTTTTTTTTCAAAATTTTTGTTTTTTTTTAAAATTTGTTTAGCAAAAAAAATCTATTTGTGGGAACAAAATGATAAACATTTAGTTTGAGTACAGTGTAGCATGATCATGCAATTGTCATTTAAAAAGTGACAGCACTGAAAGCTGAAAATTGGCCTGGGCAGGAAGGTACGAAAGTGCCCTGTATTGAAGTGGTTAATATAATGCACACAGTACCTTGAAAAAGTATTCATATCCCTTGAAATTTTCCACATTTTGTCATGTTAGAACCAAAAAACGTAAATGTAAATTATTGTCATCTTATGTGATAGACAAAGTGGCAAATAATTGTGAAGTGGAAGGAAAATGATAAATGGTTTTCAAAATGTTTTACTTATAAATATATAAAAAGTATGGCGTGCATTTGTATTCAGCCCCCTGAGTAAATTTTTTGCAGAACCAAGCTCTGTCAGATTGGATGGAAAGCGTCTCTGAACAGCAATTTTCAAGTCTTGCCACAGATTCTCAATCAGATTTAGGTTTGGACTTTGACTGGGTATTTTAACACATGAATATGCATGGATCTAAACCATTCCATTGTAGCTCTGGCCGTATGTTTAGGGTCGTTGTCCTGCTGAACCTCCGCTCCAGTCTCAAGTCTTTTGCAGACTCTAATGCCCCGTACACACGGTCGGATTTTCCGATGGAAAATGTCCGATCGGAGCGTGTGGTCGGAAATTCCGACCGTGTGTGGGCTCCATCGGACATTTTCCATTGGATTTTCCGACACACAAAGTTGGAGAGCAGGAGATAAAATTTTCCGACAACAAAATCCGTTGTCGGAAATTCCGATCGTGTGTACACAAATCCGACGGACAAAGTGCCACGCATGCTCAGAATAAATAAAGAGATGAAAGCTATTGGCCACTGACCCGTTTATAGTCCCGACGTACGTGTTTTACGTCACTGCGTTCAGAACGATCGGATTTTCCGACAACTTTGTGTGACCGTGTGTATGCAAGACAAGTTTGAGCCAACATCCGTCGGAAAAAATCAGAGGATTTTGTTGTCGGAATGTCCGAACAAAGTCCGACCGTGTGTACGCCCTATAACAGGTCTTCTTCTAAGATTGCCCTGTATTTGGCTCCCTCCATCTTCCCATCAAACTCCAACCACCTTCCTTGTTCCCGCTGAAAAAAAGCATCCCCACAACATTATGCTGCCACCACCATGTTTCACGTTGGCAATGGTGTGTTCAGGGTGATGTGCAGTGTTAGTTTTCCGCCATGCATAGTGTTTGGCTTTTAGGCCAAAAAGATCAATTTTGGTCTCATCTGACCAGAGCACCTTCTTCAACGTTTGCTGCGTCCCCCACATGGCTTCTCACAAAATGCAAACAGGACTTCTTATGGCTTTCTTTCAGCAATGGGTTTCTTCTTGTCACTCTTGCATAGTGTTTGGCTTTTAGGCCAAAAAGATCAATTTTGGTCTCATCTGACCAGAGCACCTTCTTCAACGTTTGCTGCGTCCCCCACATGGCTTCTCACAAAATGCAAACAGGACTTCTTATGGCTTTCTTTCAGCAATGGGTTTCTTCTTGTCACTCTTGCATAGTGTTTGGCTTTTAGGCCAAAAAGATCAATTTTGGTCTCATCTGACCAGAGCACCTTCTTCAACGTTTGCTGCGTCCCCCACATGGCTTCTCACAAAATGCAAACAGGACTTCTTATGGCTTTCTTTCAGCAATGGGTTTCTTCTTGTCACTCTTCCATAAAGGCCAGATTTGTGGAGTGCACGACTAATAGTTCTCACACTTGAGCTGTGGATCTCTGCAGCTCCTCCAGAGTTACCATGGGCCTCTTTGCTGCTTCTCTGATTAATGCTCTCCTTGCTCGGCCTGTCAGTTTAGGTGGTTGGCCATGTCTTTGTAGGTTTGCCGTTGTGCCATACTCATTCCATTTTCAGATGATGGTTTGAACAGTGCTTTGTGAGATGTTCAAAGCTTAGGATATTTATTTATAACCTAACCCTGCTTTAAACTTCTCCACAACATTATCCCTGACCTGTCTGGTGTGTTCACTGGCCTTCATGATCCTGTTTGTTCACAAAGGTTCTCAAACAAACCTCCGAGGACTTCTCAGAACAGCTGTATTTATACTGAGATTAAATTACACACAGACAGACTCTTTACTAATGAGGTGACTTCTTAAGGCAATTGGTTCCATTAGATTTTAGTTAGGAGTATCAGAGGAAAGGGGGCTGAATACAAACGCACGCCACACTTTTCAGATATTTGTAAAAAAAATTGAACCATTTATCATTTTCCTTCCACTTCACAATTATGTGCCACTTTGTGTTGATCTATCACATAAAATCCCAATAAAATACGTTTACGTTTTTGGGTATAACATGCCAAAATGTGGAAAATTTCAAGGATTATGAATACTTTTTCAAGGCACTGTAAAGTTAAAGGATATTTACCCACTGGCTATATATTTTTATTTCTACCTATTCATTAATCTTCTTATTTTCATTCCTATGTTCAATGACTCCATACATTTCTCAGATTTCTTAAATGTTAACAATTTCTCCCATGTAGCTGTTTATTTCTCCAAAGTGTCCTCCCCCATATGCAATATTTCTTCCATCCCACACCTATAGTCTACTTCCAAAAGCCATTCTTTCACATTAGACATGTGTGGTTCGTTTTGTTCCGAATCGAAATTCGGACACATTTTTCGTTATTTAGATGTACCTGAAATTCTGATTTACAATAGTGACGAATTTAAACAAATCCGAAATAACGAAATGGAATTCGAAAACAAGAATAGAATAAAATAAAAAATAAAGGAATACAACAGAATAGAAAAGAACAGAGTAAAACAGAACAGAATAGAAAATAAACAAATAGAACAGAATAGACAAGAAAAGAATAGAGTAAAACAGAACAAAATAGAAAAGTAAATAAAAGAATAGAACCGAAAAGAAAAGACTAGACTAGAAATGAAAGGAATAGAATAGAAAATAAAAGCATACATTAGAAAAAATGTAATACAATAAAATAGAATGAATGTAACCATCTTCCAAAAATGTAATACAATAAAATAGAATGAATGTAACCATCTTCCAAAAGTCAAATTTTGAATAGAATGAATTTGAATAGAATAAATTAGAATAAAAAAAAAATTATAGAATAGAAAAAAATAGAATAGAATAGAATAGAAATAGAACAAATTAAAAAGAATATAACCGTCTTCTGAAATTCTAACAGAATACATTCGAATTTGAATGTCAGTTCAAATTTAAAGCAAATTTTTGCAAATTCGGTCAAATTTCAAATCGATCGAATTCGTAAAATTCTAATTGAATTCGAGAACGAATAAACGGAAACGAAAAAAAAATGGAATTCCCAAAATAATTGAAATTTTTTTCAACTAAACCAAAATATTTAAATAACGAATCAAAACAAATTCTTTTGTTCTGCACATGTCTAGTTCACATTAGGGAATTTTTTTGTAAGCAGCAGTACTTCAAAATGGAATGGGCCCTTTGGCCACATTTAAGTGGGGGAGGAGAGACATGTTCTTGGCCACTGATATTTTCATACTATAAAACAGGAATCTCCAGGACGCAATGGGATTCTTCCTAACCATTATATCTTTAATAATTTAGGCTATTTTTTCCCCAAAAGTAGGGTTGCACCGATACCGATACTAGTTTGGTGCCGATACCGAGTATTTGCCCAAGTACTTGTACTCGGGCAAATGCTCTGATACCTGGGCAACTCCCCCACCGGGGTGATCGGTGGGGGAGTTACAAGCACTGATCTCCCTGTATAGATTTCAATAAAGCAGCCGACAGCTGCTTCTCCTCCTCTTCCTCCTGCGGCTTTCAGCTGCTTTATTGAAATCTATACAGGGGGATCGGTGCTTGTAACTCCCACAACCGCCGCACCAATCACCCCTGACTGTCCCCGTATCCTCCTCCAGTCCCCTCTCTGTGTCGTCCTCCATGCTCCTGTCCCCCTCCGTGTGCTCTGCTCCTGTCCTCCCCTGTGTGCTTTGCCCCCTTTGTCCTGAATCTGTCAGGATGGAGAGTGGAGGAAGCAGCTGGTAAGAACAGCGCCAGCCATGAGAACAGAGCCAGCCATGAGAACAGAGCCAGCCATGAGAACAGAGCCAGCCATGAGAACAGAGCCAGCCATGAGAACAGAGCCAGCCATGAGAACAGAGCCAGCCATGAGAACAGAGCCAGCAATGAGAACAGAGCCAGCAATGAGTCCACTGTTGGCAGATAGTAAGCTTGCAAGGCCTGCTGCCCTTGTGCTTATAATCCTCCATAATAGGTATGTAAGTGAAGGATATTATACACTGGGATTTCACAAGATACTACTGGAGAATGGGGAGTTAATGCTGGCTGGGACCTGGTTACTGTAAGGAAGCAGAGAGAGTCCAAGTAAACAAGGATTGTGGTGGTGGAAGTACAGCTGAGGAGAAGGGAAGACTGAAAAGTCGGCATGTGCCCTGGATAATGGCCTGCAAAGTCCGTAGAGGTATGATGAGCATAAATTTAAAAAAAAAAAAACACACACACCACCACACCCCTTCCCAAAACCAGCCAGCAACCAAAAGTAACGCAGTCAATGCTCTGGATTTAACCCCTTAGGCGAGTTACCAAAACATAGTAAAAATACCACACCAGCCTCCCTCCACAATGGGTAAAGCCATGACATACCGAAGCAGTGGTGCTAAGCCGGCCAATCTCGTAACTGCGTTAACTCCAACACTACACACGGGGAGATTTATTAAAACTGGTGCCCACAGAGTCTGGTGCAGCTCTGCATAGTAACCAATCAGCTTCCATAATGGGAGTAGTAAGGGTTATACTGGGCTGTCAACTGTGTTTGTTAGTGTCCAATCTCCTGAAGGCAGAAGCTTAACCCAGCGTACCAGAATTATTTCACCCTGTGTCCCTTAATGTAAGCAAATGAGTTACGTTTATATGCAACAACTGGCTGCTGCTCTTGGTTCTGACTTGGTCAATTAACTATAACAAATCTAAGTCTCATGAAATATATGTAGAAAAGCCAAGAAGATACAACAGCTTTTCAGCTCCTAAATCGGAAGCTCTGCAGTCTCAAGGACAGTGTGGCAGATAATTCAGTCAAACATCACTCTAGTGCAATGTCAGTTTGGCTCTGTTGCCAACCCTATGGTGTGTGTCACCCATTTTATTGTTTTACCCCTTTTACATTGGCAAGGTCATTGCTTGTGTTTTTTAATTTAATTATATGTAATACATGTTCTCTATATGCTTCACAAGGTCAGTGCACTTTAGTGTGCTTGTTTTGGTGAATTTATTATGGTGGCAAATTAGTCTTTGCCAAGTTCAAGGACCACCTACACTGATGTCGCTGCAGCCCTCCAGCCACAGTATGCACTGTGCCCAACACAAAACATGTCAGAACAGAACTTGTCTCTGCTAGCTATTTCCATAAAGGGAGAATATTATTTTGCATCTCGGTGTGCAGCGTTCCTGTTGCAGGTACAATTGATCGCTTCGTACCGAGCCAGGACCTGAAATGTTACTGTGGAGTTTGGACTCCCCTAAAGCTGCATGTGAAATATTTGACTCCAGCCAGGAGTAGGAGTTAAATCCTCAGAATCTATTTTTTTTTGCCTGAGTACAATATGCTGATATCCGATTTATGCTTTGATTGCTAGATTCTACACTGTGTTCTTGATTCTGTCAGTGCTGGACAGTGTGTTTTGTGAAAGACTCTTATAAAAAGAGAGACTGCTCATTACACCATGTGCAAAACTCCAATACAAACACCATGTCCTCCAAAAAGAAAAGGTAGAAAAAAAGATTATAGAGAAACGTACCCGATGTTTTTCCTTAATCTTCTGCCTGTACACTTCTTTGTCAAATTTATCCTCTTCAGTCAGTCGTTTTCTTGCCTTTTCCAAATTGATGCCATTATCTGCATCCTCCTCTTCCTCTGCATCTTTTACCATTTTCTGTACCTGAGGCCACTGCTGGATTGCCTGTGTCACACAAAACACAGTAAAGATTTTTTTCAGTTTGCAATAACAAAGGTTCTTACATTTCCGCACACAGAATAAAATAGATATAGAATGCATATTACCCACAGGGCATGAATATTAAATTCTGCTAACAGAACAGCTTTGAGCAGTGGATAGTCCCTCAAATTATGCTTTGAACAAAATTCTCCAAATAAACCACATGACCCTGAGGTGATAATTAGTTATATTTATTAGTTACTGAATGTTTATTTAAAGCGACATTAAAGATTCCTTTTTTTTTTTTTTTAATTTAAACATGTTGTACTTACCTGCTCTGTGCAATGGTTCTGCACATAGCAGCCCCGTTACTCCTTTCTGGGGTTCCAGGCTCCTCCTCTTCGGCAAGTGCCCCCATCGAAAGCCGCTTTCCATGGCCCATTTGTGCTTGCTCCCGAGCCAGCCTGCCTGTGTCTATTGATGCAGAGCAGGCAGTTCGGCACAGCATCTGATTGACAGCAGAAGGACCCAATGGTTCCCGCTGCTAACAATCTGCTCAGGAAAGAGGGAAACAGCAGTGAGAGCCGCTGCTCTAATGCACATCACTGGATCAGATCGGGCTCAAGTAACTAAGAGGGAGCTGGGAATAATTATGGAGCACAGGTTTTTTTTAAGGTGAAAAACTTTAAGGCTTTAGAACCACCTTAAAATGGAAATTTACTCTCTCAATCATCTATTTTTAATCCTTATGTTGCAAGCATTAGTAAATGTATGGGAAGGTATATTATATTTACATTTTTTTTTTCACAGGAAATATATTTACATGTTTTAAACAGATTTTTACATTTCTTTAGTTACTTCCAGGTTACCAGGCCTAGGCAAATGATGTCACACATCCCAGGAGTCCTCAGGAGGGGTTTTCTCAGCTAAGCACAACCTCCTGCCTGCATGCCTGATCTGAGGGCAGATGGATTCTGGGAAGTAAATGCTACATAAATCATCTGCCCTTATTCGTGATGGCCATGGCCAGAAATACTAGGGGGTGTTTTTTTAAGTAACTTCTCTGCAAAATAAAGCATGCAGAAATGGATGGATGAGTTTGCTTTGAATATTAAAAATGAATTAAAGCGGAGTTCCGGTAGTTTTTTTTTTGTAAAAGTCAGCAGCTACAAATACTGCAGCTGCTGACTTTTAAAATAAGGACACTTACCTGTCCAGGGCACCCGGGGGTGGCGTAGATACCCGCGGGTGGCTCGGGTATCTATGCCCGGAAGTGGGAGCAAAATACCTGTATTAGAAAGGTATCTGCTCCCCCCTCCCCCCTGAAAGGTGCCAAATGTGAGACGGGGGGGGGGGGGGGGAAATCAGAAGTTCCATTTTGATTTGTAGTGCTCAGACACAGTGTTTTTCCACTTTAAGCTCAATAATGGCATTTTACATTGTACATTAACTATACCAAATGTTATCATTCTTGGTTAAAAAAAAAGTATGAATTAAGGAACTTTTGATGACTTTTTAAGTGTAGGCAAAAAGGATAGGGTGTTGCGTTTGATAAGCCTGGGGTTCTCGTTGCCTATGGAGATGGTGAACCCACTGTAACTTGAGTTAGGTAACTTTTAAGCGCATTTCTACTGTTAACAAACCTTATTTATGCTTATTTGCTAGGAAGTAGGTATCATTTGGTTTGTTGTATGTATATCTACCAGTCTTGTATTGTTTTTCCTAGAATTGTAGCAGTTTGCATGTACAGCATTTTTCGTGTAGTAAAAGCACATTAATACACTGCAGAGGTCCGAGCTTTCTTGCTTATAACGCAAAGTAACCCTAATAGACCCAAGAAAAACAGAGAGAATGAGAAAATATGGATACAGATGACAAGCACTGACTCATCCCTTTCGTAATAAAACAATTTCGACAGCTCCGTTAAGTAGAAAATGTAGTTTGTTTTTTTTAAAGAGCAGATAGCTTTGGGGTCTCCTAAGTCTTCCAAAAAGTGGCCAGGACAATGCAAAGCAACCATTAAAAATGTGGATTCAAATGTACTAGGCTTATGACTATATAGTCAAGTAGAATCTGTACAAAAGTTAACCAAAACTAGTCTAACTGTAGTGCGAATTGTAAGTTTTAAATAAGTTTTCCCATAGGAGACCATGATTCAGGAATTTGCATAGGGATGAATTTTAACTCCCTGAATATGTATTCACTTTTAGAGACAAAAGGATCAAGAGAGCACCCAGGAGAGAGAAAATGTTGGATTTTAAACCAAAACCAAATGGGACCTCTGTACAGATGGATACAAATAAAGTTACATGATTTAAGATAAGACTAGGCATGAGGCTAAGGGTTTAGCTTCCTAACTTTAGGAAGATTATAGAAGATTGAAAATTCTGGAAATCACATTAATAATGTTAAAGCTGGTATGAGATTTTTTTGGTAGATTTATATATACTTAAATGCAGAAGTCCAACAGAAAGGTTCTCTTTAAGTTTGAGCATTAATGAAAGACAGGACAGAGTGTTAACTGGAAACGTCTGAAAGGGTGCTTTTGCATCAGGAACAGGTATTCATTGAATGAATGCTGAAGATTAAATAATCTTGATCAAAAAAGAAGTTAATATAAAATTTAAGTGAGTTGATTTAAATCTTTAATGCAGAATCCCAAATATGACTGGTTCTCTTAAAGTCTTAAGTGTTCAGAAACTGGGATTTGTAAATGGGATCATCAGCTGAAAGCACTAGAAGGCTGGCAATGCATATATCCAAAAAGAATGCTGCATAGATCTATGCTTTTGCTTAGGTAAACACTACTATTACTTGCCCCCCTCTGTATAATAAAATAATTGAGAAATTTGGCAGCTGTGCTTTCACTTTTTTTTTTTTTTTTTTTAATTTTATGAAGTCAAGTAAAACTTAGAATACCAAACTCGCCCCCTGGGAAAAGCTATTACCTTTCTGCAAACCTCGTTGCATTAGTGAACCCATCTGCCTTGTACAGAGCAATAAAATGTTTTTGGTTTGGGGCCAATTCTATTACATTTTTATCTCTCCTGGCTTCCAGACACACAGCCCTGGGCATGTAACAATAGTTTGATATTAACACTTAGAACCATTTTTCAAAAATAATAACAGTTGAAGTATGAATACTTTCTCTTGGATTTCTACGAATTAGAAAAAAAATGCACATTCTTACATTAGCAAAGCAAAAACACTACTAGAAATCAATTTTAATGGATTTATATAACAGCTATTAAAGATAGCAAAATGCAGACATCAAACATTGTCATTTAAATGGGCAAGGTAAGGCATATATGTGCATTTTTTCATGAAAATCTCAAGATAGAGCTGTGACATTTTAAAAGTATAAGACTACAAAAAAGCACAGGATTAACAAGAACTCCAATGAACACAAAAGCCTTTCTACAATTTCTACCGGATGAGACATTTAGATCTGCAAACAATCTAAACGTTGTCTCAGGGCTCATTCATACCAGGTGTGATGGCCTGCATTGATCAGCATTGATCAAAGTGGCTCGAAGAAAAGACAAAGTCCATGGGGTTGATTTACTAAAGGCAAATAGACTGTGCACTTTGCAAAGTGCAATTGCACTCTGCAAGTGCAGTTGCTCCAGAGATTGGTAAATGAGGTAAAGATTCCCTTTGCAAAACATATACAAATACATGCAAGGAAAAAAAAAAAAAAACATTTTTGCTTGCACATGATTGGATGATGGAAGTCAGCAGGGCTCCTCTGCTCATTTACTAAGCTTTGGAGCAACTGCACTTGCAGAGTGCAATTGCACTTTGCACAGTGCACAGGCTATTTGTCTTTAGTAAATCAACCTCTATGTGTTGTGTTTACACTATATTACCAAAAATATTGGGACACCTGCCTTTACACGCACATGAACTTTAATGTCATCCCAGTATTCCAGTCTTAGCTAGCAGGTTCAATATTGAGTTGGCCCACCTTTTGCAGCTATGACAGCTTCAACTCTTCTCGGAAGGCTGTCCACAAGGCCTGGCTCAGAATTTCCGCTCTAATTCATCTCAAAGGTGTTCTATCAGGTTGAGGTCAGGACTTTGTGCAAGGCCAGTCAAGTTCCTCCGCCCCAAACTCACTCATCCATGTCTTTATGGACCTTGTTTGTGCACTGGTGCGCAGTCATGTTGGAACAGGAAGGGGCCATCCCCAAACTGTTCCCACAAAGTTGGGAGCATAAAATTGTCCAAAATGTCTTAGTATGCTGATGCCTTAAGAGTTCCCTTCACTGGAACTAAGGTACCAAGCCCAAACCCTGAAAGAAAACACCACACCATAATCCCACCTCCACCAAATGATTTGGACCAGTGCACAAAGCAAGTTCCATAAAGTCATGAATGAGCAAGTTTGGGGTGGAAGAACTTGACTGGCCTGCACAGAGTCCTGACCTCAACCCCATAGAACACCTTTGGAATGAATTAGAGCAGAGACTGCAAGCCAGGCCATTCTGGTCCACATCAGCGCTTGACCTCACAAATGCGCTTTTGGAAGAATGGTTAAACATTTCCATAGACACACTTCTAAACCTTGTGGACAGCCTTCCCAGAAGAGATGAAGCTGCAAAGGGTGTGCCAACACAATATTGAACCCTACGGACTAAGACTGGGATGCTATTAAAGATCATATGCATGTAAAGGCAGGTGTCCGAATACTTTTGGCAATAGTGTATGTGCATTTGGTAAAAGTGCTGCATGCCTGTTATGCATAGAGTTGAAGTATGATTTAACACCTCAATAGTGTTAGAAAAAAAACTACTCCCTACCCCA
Source organism: Lithobates clamitans (assembly GCA_037952925.1). Lineage (NCBI taxonomy): Eukaryota > Metazoa > Chordata > Amphibia > Anura > Ranidae > Lithobates > Lithobates clamitans. Next base: position 5,949,322 of record JBBGZY010000414.1, read on the forward strand.
TAATACCTGTATGGCAGCCTTAGTGACATGCCAAAGACCTAAGTCTTATTCCTGTGTTCGTGTAAGAGCTTATGCCTTTATGACTTTTTCCCGTCACCATGACGGTGTTCAGGGGACTGGCAATTGACCGTTCAGAGCTGAGCACTGCATTCTGCAAGGAAGGGGAGAATTTTCTTCCATATCCAGAAGTGTCAGCTATTTCTGAGGGTGCCAAAACACAGAGTGGTTGGAGCGAGGCTGAACGGGAGTATTGAGAGGGAAATTTGGTCGTGGGAAAGGTCTGGGATTTTGTTATTAAGAACTTATGCCATACCTTTTCCTAAATGGGCATAGTGACCGATTCATGCACATCAATTGGACCCGATTTCACTACAATTGAAATCACAGCTACATTTCAGGTGCCTATACATGTATACTTTATGTCTGGCCCACAAAACAGGGAGGTCACTGAGCTTCCAGGCATGAAAAATCAGAACAGACAACAATGAGGGTGGCAAAGTTTAGGCAATGGTTAAAACATTAAATATAAATATCCCTATGCACAGGCATCATAATGGGGAGTTTGGCAGAAAGAAGCCTATATGAACTAATAGAGCTTGTCGGCAGGGGGGGGTTTACTGTGCCAAGAAACAAAAAAAAAAAAGAGCTTGCCATGCAGAGAAGAGTTAATCCTTCCGAAGGAGGGTGCTGGAAAGCTGTGACTAATTCCATATATTTTCGATGCCAGATCTTGTGTCCATCTTACACTCTATCACAGTCACACAATGCGTTCCTCACTCTGGCAGACCTCGCGAGGAGGATGATGTTAGGCTTGATTACTATGTTCGTCTGCGCTCGCTTTCCATCTTGATGTTGTCAGCAAAATCATGTTCCTAAAATATGAGCAGCCCCTGCCACCTAAATTGGCAGAAAATGACACTACAGGCACACTATGTGTAGTGCTGTCAGATGACACATGCCCAGAACAAAAGCAGCTCAACGATTGTTTTGTCAGCCAGCTTCCTATATTTCCCTACCAAGCACTTATGAAGCCAGGCAAACATTCTTTTCTCTAGCAATAACTTCAAAGATAATTGAATTTACTTGTGAATACAGGTAAAATGATTTGAGATCTATCTTCATATTAATCCAGATGTGTATTTTCAAAATGATCTCCAGGTCTCTCATAGGAAAAAAATGTTTAAATAAGAATAACCAATTATTTAACCACTTGTCGACCTACTCACGCCGATATACGTCGGTAGAATGGCACGGCTGCGCATAGGTACGTTGTTCCCTTTAAAAGCCACCCGAGGCCCCCATGGCACGGCAGGGGAACTGATGCGCGTGGCCGGCAGGCGCAATCGCCACCGGGCACGAGAGCCAGCACGGGGATTTGTGTGTGTAAACACACAAATCCCTGTTCTATCAGGGAAGAGGAGACATATCGTGTGTTCCTAGTAAGTAGGAGCACACAATATGTCTCCTCCCCCAGTCAGTCCTATCCCCAGTTAGAAACACTAACTAGGGAATACATTTAACCTCTTGATCGTCCCCTAGTGTTAACCCCTTCCCTATCATTTACACAGTAATCAGTGCATTTTTCTAGCACTGATCGCTGTATGTCAATGGTCCCAAAAATGTGTCAAAAATGTCCGATCTGTCTGCCACAATGTCGCAGTAGCGCTAAAAATCGCAGCTTGCCGACATTACTAGTAAGAAAATAAAAATGCCATAAATCTTTCCCATAGTTTGTAGACGCTATAACTTTTGTGCAAACCAATCAATATACGCTTGTGATTTTTTTACCAAAAATATGTATTAGAATATATATTGGCCTAAACTGATGAAGAAATGTGTCTTTTTTTAAAACATTTTTGGGGATATTATAGCAAAAAGTAAAAATATATTTTTTCAATTGTTGCTTTTTGTTTATAGCGCAAAAAATAAAAAACGCAGATGTGATCAAATACCACCAAAAGAAAGCTCTATTTGTGGGAAAAAGGTTGCAAGTTTCGCTTGGGTACAGGGCCGCACGACCGTGCAATTGTCAGTTAAAACGCAGTGCCAAATTGTAAAAAGTTCTCTGGAAGGGGGTAAAAGCTTCCGGGGCTGAAGCGGTTAATTGAGGATCCATTTTCCATCATTCCAACTATGAAACAGATACCATCACATGCTTATCCTTGCTCTATGCACTTTGTAGAATTACTTTATCACATGCTCCTGGTGAGGCCATTTGACAAAATGGATGAAGCAAAATGCATAGAGTGAGGTTGAACAAGAACCATCTATCCTGAAAATGTATCATAACTTCTCAACTTCCTCTTGCCCTGAGCAGTCTCAGCCAGGGCTGTAGGGGGGCCCTACAACTATACAAAAAATGTCTGCTTTCTAATTTTAGCAGGTAGTTATATGCTGGGATAAATTTGAGCTGGTCCTGCTGCCACTGGGATTCTCAGGGTTACCACATCCCATGCTTTTCCTGCAATAAATCCTTTAAAATCAATCACAGCCGTTCTTTACAGCATACACTCACCTCTCCATCATCTGCAAAAACAATTTTCGTGTTCACTTTGAACTTCTTCTTTAAAGCTTTCTTGGCATCCTTTACTTTGGTCAATTTCTCTGTCTTCTTAAGTTTTGATTTTGTGGTTTCTTCTGCCTAGAAACCGGAACAGAAACATTTCAGCAAATGATAGTTCATAAAACCTCGTATTTTCCAAACTGCCAAAAATATACTGCAGACTACGGTAATTGAGCAACAAAAAACATTTTGGCATCTTATGCCTATTACAAATGTTTTCTGTTGTGAAAACAATTTTAGGCTGCCCTTAAACGGATGTTAAGATTAATGCTTGAGGCCTCGCTCTTCCAACAACTTCAATAGCCATCACTGGCTGTTTGTGTACCTGTACCTCCGTAATCTCTAATAAACCAAGGTTCCTGAAGGACACAGAAGACGACAACAACGTGGGAAGACCCATTTGTGGTCCAAAATTCCAAGAGGTGCATTTTTTTGGTAAGTCAAGCAGATGGACTAGCGCCGCTCAACAGCACAATGTTTAGCAAAAAGTCACAACACTAGAGAGGCAGCAATGCAGACTTGGCTGAAAGCCTAGAGATACCTTTGTTAGAGCTTAGGTGTCCTTTCCTTGAATAAAACTCAAACTTTGCTGCGAGAAAAAAAAATTGTGCCATGACCACTGTAATGTCTTTGGTCTGACAAGCAGTAATAGGAACAGTTGTGGCTGCAGGCAGCTCACAGTGTGCCAGGTCAGTGCACTGTAACTACAATAGATAAAAAGAAAAAAAATGGACGCAACAGACACCAATATGTTCTACAAAATCTGATTAAAAACACAGCTCTGGGCCATTATCGTATAAAATGTAACCAGTGACTGTCAAAACCCAGCTTCAGGAAGGTCAACATAATCTCTCATGTTGACTGTTTTGCATTGCCTTTTGCATTAGTTTTCACCCCATTAAAACATTCTGCTTTTAAACCAGACGACTACTAGCTTAAGCTTTAATCCCAGGGTTCAAGCTGTGTGCTCACATGGTGACCTTATCTTCAAAACATTCCTTTATCTGAGCATGCAAAACTGCAGACCAATGTATTCTCCGATCCAAACAGCACCCCTGTAGCCTTACCCCCATATAATAGGATTTTTAAAACCGCTTACCTGTAAAGTCCTTTTCTTTGAAGTACATCATGGGACACAGAGCCATAGTAAATACTATGTGGGTTACAGGCCACCTTCAGGTGATGGACACTGGCACACCCTAAGATAAAAAGTGTACTCCCTATATAACCCCTCACACTACTGGGAGTATCTCAGTTTTGTAGTAAAGCAATACACGTGTATACCAAAGAAGGGAGGGACCTCTGTGTCCCGTGATGTACTTCAAAGAAAAGCATTTTACAGGTAAGCGGCTTTAAAAATCCTATGTTCTGGTCATACATCACAGGACACAGAGCCATAGTAGTTACTATGTGGGATGCCCCATAGCAATGCCAACTAAAGGGAGGGAGACACAACAAAAAGTAGGGCAATAAGAGACTAGAGGACTTATACTGCAGCCTGCAGTACCCTGCGCCCAAAGGCGATATCCTCATGACCTTTTACATCTATTTGATAGAATCTGGTAAATGTATAGACTGAAGACCAAGTTGCGGTCTTACAGATTTGAGCCATGGAGGCTTGGTGATGCACTGCCCAGGAAGCACTAACAGCCCTAGAGGAATGCGTTTTGATTTGAGAGGGTGGAATGCACCTCTTTAACCATGAGCTTGAACGATTAGTCGAATCTATTTAGAATAGTAGATTTCGATGCTGCCTGTCCTCCTTTAGGACTTTCAGGCAACACGAATAAAAACATTTGTTTTCCGAATCTGAGCAATCTCTTTTAGACCCCTTTCACACTTGTGCAACTTCAAAGTCGTGCGATTTTACCGAGATTTGGGATCAGTACTACTTTGTACGACTATACAGGGTTGGAGTTTACAAAATGCTTTGACCCTCAGCTTGTGCTTACAAAGTAGTACTGAAATCGTGTCTATATTATTCAGGTACGATCTGCATGCTACTTGAGGGTTTAACATTGAGGTCTATGGACATCAACTCGTATGGAAGTTGGACCAAATTAGTGCAGGGACTACTATGAAGTCGGAACGACTTAAAGTCTTGCCAATATGAATGGTAGTCAGTGAAAATTATGGAGAATGACTTGTCATGCGATTTTGCAGTACAAAATCGTGAGACAAGTCATAAGTGTGAAAGGGGCCTTAAGCAGACATTTACTGCTCTCACCACATCAAAAAAAATGTAGTGACTTTTCTTCCAAAGAACAGGGTTCTGGAAAAAAGACGGTAGAACAATATCCTGGTTTCGATAAAAACTTGATACTACCTAAAAAGTAAGGATGAGGACGCAATACTAACTCATCTTTGTGAACAAGAAAAATATGGCTCTTTATAAGAAAGAGCAGCCAATACTGATACCCTTCTTGCAGCAGATATAGTTACCAGAAAAAATAGTTTCCTTGTCAAAAAAGGACCAATGGAATATGTCGTATCGGCCCAAAAAAAAAGTCTGTTTTGTAATGCCGACAAAACTAAATTCAAGTATCTAGGGTCCAGGGGTTACTTAACCGGAGATTAAGCCAAGTTAGCCCCTGAATAAAGTTATGGACCAAAAAGTGCAAAGCAAGTGGTCGTTGAAATAATACCGTTAAGGCTGAGACCTGTCCTTGGAAAGCACTCAAGGCCAGCTTTATTTCTCACCCCATCTGCAGAAAGAAATCAAGGACTCTACCCTGGACATATTTCCTGGGGTGCAGCTCCTGGTCTCACACCAGGAGACATATGTTTCTCAGACTCCATTATATATAACCATGGAGGCTGGCTCTGCATAAACCAAGGTAGAAAAATACCAAACCTGACAGCCCACGCTTCTTCAAAGTGTGGGCCTCAATAGCCAAACCGTTAAATTTATCCTTTGTGAGGTAGGATGGAACTTCGGACCTTGCAAGAGAAGGTCTGTCCATGAAGGTAGGGTCCATGGGTTTCCTACTGCCATCTCTACCAACTCTGCATACCAAGATTTCCTGGACCTCGCTGGGGGTCACAAGAATCAATGACTTCCCTTCCTGCTTGATCCTGTGAAGAAGTTGTGGATGCAGGCAGAATAGGAGGGAATGCAAAAATTGTCCGCCTGCCAATTTTCTATTTCTAGATTTAAAAACTGCTGATAGGCAAAGTACATTGTTTTCTTCCCAAGATAGGATAAGATTCACCTTGTTCTGGGCCACACAACTTCTTGTGCCCCCTTGGTGATTAATATAGGCCATTGCTGTGGCAAAAAACGGATTGACTTCTAGCAGGACAATACCTTTAACTGAACGTTCAGGACCTCAGAACCAAGTGTTCTGCCTGAATTTTTTAAAATATTAATGGGCAAGGCCATTTCTGATCTAGGCCACTTCTCCTGGACAGGTGCCTCTTTCAGGACTGTCCCCCAACCTAAACAAAGGTTGGCATATGTTGATACTATTTCCCAGGTAACTGAAAGAAGGATTTTCGCAGATTTTTTGATGTTAACCATAAACTGAGGCTCCTGAGCACTTAGCCTAAAGCATCTGGTATTTCCAGGTGGTTTTTCATCCAGGTACTAACCAGGCCCGACCCTGCTTAGCCTCCAAGATCGGACGAGATCAAGCGCTATCAGGGTGATGTGGCCGATGGCTTTGGAGTCTGACACATTGGGAATATAGAGCTTGAATTCTCTGTTTCAAGCCGATAGGATACTGCTTTGCAGCAGTCTAGAATAAGATTGAGCATAAAGAACGGCCTTGAATGAAGCCACCATCTTTCCCGACAACCTCATGCAGAGTTGAATAGGAGAAAAACATCTTGCTTCGACTACCTAGATCAGTCCTTTATAGCGCTGATCTTAGCCTGGGGTACGAATACCTTCTTCTGGGTATACTTATGATCAGACCCAAGTATATTCTTCATGTTTTAAAGAAGATTCCTCCTAGGTTGAGAATCCAACCTAGATATTCCAGGTAGTCGAATTTGGTGACCACACTTTTGGTCTAAGCGGGCTACTGACTGGTCTAACAGGAACAGATCAACTAGGTAAACCATAATCGTTATACCTTGGGCCCTCAATATGGCTAGAAAAGGAGCCAGAACCTTGTACTCGAGGTGTAGCAGCTAAATCAGAAAGCAGAGTTACACACTTAAAAAGAAGATTTTCCACTTTTGAAAGCGGAAAAAGGGCAAAAAGGGGAGATTATTTTCAGCGATTGAATTTTAGATTTTTATGATCTAGAATGTCTATTTGGATTTAACCAAATCCCAATCTCTTCTCTTACATGTGGCTACCGTGAACACTTTTGCCAAAAGATAGACCAATGATAGAGAGAAAGATTTCTTTTTTTCTCTGGATCCTTAGGAACGTTTGATCTGAGAAAACGAGGAGACGGAAACTCTTGGAACTCCAGTTTGTACGTTGGAGCTATTGAGGAAGTCCCTCATTCGTCTTGACATTCCTTCTGCCAGATCCCTGAAAACTGTGGAAGAATTCTCCCTATTGAGCAAGCGGGGGCAGCTCCTCATAAGGAGGCTACAGTATCCTGTAGGCTTCCCCCCTCAAGACCTCTTTCGTCCCTGGGGTTAACCCTGAGGATTACCCTTTGAACCTGACGGCGGAGGCCGTCGTGACTGCCTGGAGGCTGATGCCCCTGGCACAGAAGAAGGAGCTTTGAAACGAAAAACACATTTACTCCTTCACTTAAAAAGGCAAAAGGGGTATCTTTCTTTTTCTAGAAATTCTTTGGATATATCCAAAATATCCCCAGATAGTTGTCTTACAGAAAAAGAGAAGACTAGCCAGGAGCTTCTTGCATGATGCTTAGCGAAGGCGCAATCTGTCATAGCAACTATTGCAAACATAAAGCTGCCTCCTGGACCTGCTGAGCAGGATAACCTTAAACACCTGTAAAAACTGGTTTCTCAACGATTAACCAATTACTGTCAGCACAGGCTGAGACACTCAACCTGCCACAGAAAAAAGTGTGTTTTTTGTTTTTTTCTTTAATAGGAATTCCAACCTTTTATCCATTGGATCCCTAAGTATTTGAGTAATGTCTGCCGGACAAGTCAAACTTACTCACAAAGCATATAGTAGCATTAATTGCAGGTATACCCCGCTTAGTGAATTTTTTCTACCATAGGATGAAGTGTGAAAACTTTTTAGAATGGAAAATAATGTTTATCTGGTTGATCCTCCAGATACAAAAAAATGTTCCCAACAAGAATGGACAGGAAAAAGCATGCACAGATTGAGGAGGCTTTAGCGAACCCAAACACTCAGTTAAGGGCACATAAATGTGGAGCGGATCATTCAGCAAGAAATTGTACCATCAATCTTACAGATTGTGAAAGCTGACTCTCCCGCAATCGACACCTCAGAAGAGGAGTCATCAGCTTTACCACGGTGCCCTGAGGGAATCGTCTTCTCCTGCCCCTAGTTCCTCAGTCTGAGGGTCTTAGGAAAAGAGAACCTGTCGCATCTTGACCAAACTGGGATGCGATTAACCACTCAGAGATGCAATTAAAGTCGCTAAACTTCTTTTAAAAAACCTACCACGGCTGAGAAAAAAGAGGAAAATGAACAGGGGCTGCAGTGTTGAAAATAGTTGCAAACATTTTATGGCCCCTATGCTCACTCTAACCAGCCAATCCCTCTCAGGGGAGGATGCCATTTGAAGAGTAGGATTTCCAGAGCTTAAGGGAGACCCTTTTAGCTCCTTTTTTGGGGATGTTTCAACCCCCCCCTTCTGAACATAGCCCAATGCACAAAGAAGAGGTACTACCAGAAGAAATCGAATTCATTGCTTGAGTAATAGACAGCCACTGTAGCTGCTATTAACGCTTAGCCTGATGCATTAGTAAATGTGTCAAAAAGAATGTGTGTCACCAACCTCGTGTCCCTCCGCAGCTTACAGCAATAGCACTAGTGTTTTTAAAAACACACTTTCCTGCGCTGGGCGATGGAGGACGCCAACCCTGCGCTAAGCCCTGCCCCCTCTGTTGCCTACGGTCCCCCTCCTCTCTTTCAAACAAAGAGTTTTCCCATGCGAGCGTGGGCCTCTGATCCTATGGGATCTTGCAGAGAGGGGAGAAAATGGCGCGGAGAGCCTGGAAACCGCTGGGTAGTGAAGCGTGCCATTCGTTTTTTTTTTTCAGTGCTTCTTCCTTTTGAAGAGGGGTAGCAAATAGCACAGGTGGGGCGTCTGGTGGGGAGGAACCCCCCCAGACTTACCAGGGGTCTGCTGCTGCTGGAGGAAATTGAACCTGCTGCTCCGGACATATCGTGAGCTCTCTGGAGGAAGCGTGAGAAGGTATGTGCTCTATACAGCCCCCAGTGGTGACACATAGACATGACATTTACTAACTTAAAGGAGACATTCATAAGAAAATTAAAAAATTTCTTCGAAAAACCCCACTTACCTTGCAGGGTTTTCTGTGGTAAAACCAACAGACCCAATCTTCACCCTTCACGGTGGGTTCCATTAAAACTTTCAGGAGCCGGGGATCCTCGAGGAAACCCACAATCCTGGAACTGTAATAGCACCCCCGCCAGTAAAACTTTATGACCTTACTACCAAAAGTACTGGATCCCGGGGTCCAGCTCTCTAAAAAGAGAAGCGTTACAGGCAAAACCTTGTTTCTTCGGATACGAGGCCCAGGTACCATTCAATTCGGCCTAAAAGACACTTTGAATGGATCTGGCTGCATGGCTAGCCCCAGCAAAGATTGCTCCACAGAAATTCAGCACATCTTCACTTGTGACCAACACCTTGGACACTGGCAAAAAAACTGAGATACTCCCAATAGTGGGAGGGGGTTATATAAGGAGTGAACTTTTTATCTTAGGGAGTGCCAGTGTCCATCACCTGAAGGCGGCCTATAACCCACATAGAGACACATAGTAACTACTATGGCTCTGTGTCCCATGATGTACGATAAGAAAAGGCAAAACAAGTGGGAGGCCACACAAATAAGAATCATGTGACCAGAGGAGTTATGAAAAAAATATATATACATTTTAAAGGGAGCACTAAAAATCATATTTCTAATGTATTTTCTTTGTCTGTATAAACAAGCCATTGGTTTTGCCAGCATCACCGTTTTAGGTCTGCTTAACAATTAGACATGTAACTCGCATTTTCTGATCTGTGCACATAATATGCCTAAAAGGCAGCATAGCTTGCAGAAACAAGGAGAGAAGAAAGAGTCTTGAAAGGATGGACAGAAACTCTCCGTGTCTATCTGTAGTAAAAAGAATGAGGTGGTGGGGCGCTGGAGTGGGCTTTGAATTAATATTTCAACTCTTTGTATACATTTTTTATTGTTGGATCCAGGCAATTCTCATGTACCATGATCGTAAACTAGATTCATGGAATAAAGTATATAAATAGAAAAAAAAGAGGAGTGTGACGCAAGCTTTTTATACTTCTGAACTTTACTCAACCAATGCTGCATGAAACCTATATAAACCTGCAAAATCTGCCATTTCCAGCAACGGCAATTTGATTATAACAATGTCATAACGGATAAGATCCCCAAGTAGAAAGTAGATTGGAGCGCTATAAGGTTTTTGATGAGCCCAGCAATCTACCGTTCTATTGTTTGATTAGCCTGCCCCAGTGGCTGTAGATATTCTTATTGTAAAGAGGAAATTGGTGGAACTTCGCCCTCAAATCAGGAAAAAGTCATGCCCAAGCTACAAACAAACAAAATCAGAGAACAGAAGAGGTAATAGAGGGAACCTACTGTTATCTGCTCTGAGGCAAGAGGTTTAAATTCTCCAAGGTTCACTTAACTAAGGTAAACTAGATAAGGTTCAGTCTGTCAAGCTTGTTCCCAGACTCAAAAATTATTTAAGCTAGAGGCAGCCAGGCAATTAGTATTTTTTTTAAAGGAGGTTCCTATTGGCTGTCTCCTTTAAAGCTGGCCAATGGGCATACCTGCTTAACAAATTTTGAACCCTTACTTATTTGTCATCTTCCTTTAAGTTACACACTGATGTACTGTCATTAAACTTAAATTACTCTAGTCCTAAATCAATGCAAATTCTTTAGCCTTAGGTGAATACCATCATTTATTTTTATAGGGATTCCACAACATGACCAATCATGATGTAGCAAGGCCTCGCCTGCACAGGCTCTGAATAGCTGATTTGCGCTTTGATCAGTTACATGCAAGCCTCTAAGTGGTCCCCGTGGAAAGCATGATGTACTGAATATTGCATGATATTTACAATGGTGTGCTTTTCCATTCCACTCTGGGGCTTTAACTCTGAAAGCTTTAAACTTCTACTAAATGCCTTATTTTTCCCCAAGTGTTTTTAAACTGGTCCAGTCTCATCTTAACAATTTCTATGTATGAATAACAATATTTGGAAAAAGGTCAAGAAAAGACAGTTAACACATAATAAAACTTAAACTTTCTAAGGCACACCTTATAATACATTTATACATACACATACCCTGGATATAACACCTATAATAACATTAAATATAATCTAATCTTGTATGACCCCAATTCCAAAAAAGTTGGGACTGTGTAAAGAAAAGAGAACAAGGTAAATTCTACATAACAGAATGTAATGATTTGCAAATCTTATAAAGTAATATTTTATCCAAAATAGGAAACATATCAAATGTTTAAAATACGAAAATGTACCATTTTAAGAAAAAAAATAAGGTCATTTTGAAATTGATAATGAGCAAAATGTCCCACAAAAGTTGGGACAGGGTCATACCAAGATGTAGCATCCTCTCTTCTAACAACGCCCTGCAAATGTCTTGTAACGGAGTAGACTAGTACTAGAGTTTTGGGAGAGGAATGTTGTCCCGTTTATGCCATATATAGGATTCTAAGTGCTCAACAGTCCTGGGTCAAAGTCATATTTCCTGTTTCAGGATGCACCAAATATTTTTAAATGGTGAAAGGTCTGGACTGCAGGCAGGCCAGTCAAGCATCCGGACTCTACAACTACAAAGTCATGCTGTTGTCATAGTTGCAGTTTAGCATTGTCCTGCTGAAATATGCAAGGCCTTCCCTGAAAAAGATGCCATCTATTTGGGAGCATATGCTGCTCTAAAACCTGAATATATCTTTATGCATTGATGGTGCCTTTCCAGAAGTGCAAACTTCCCATTCCATACTCAATAATGCACCTCCATACCACCAGAGATGCAGGCTTTTGAATTGAACGCTGATAACAAGCCAGAAGGTCCCTCTCCTCTTTAGTCTGGAAGGACTAAATCCCATGGTTGAAAAAAAGATTTTCAAATTCCGATTCGTCTGACCACAGAATAGTTTTCTACTTTGCAACAGACCATTTTAACCAATTCCCTACCCGCCTATAGACATATGACGTCCACAGATGGGATCTCCCATCCTGGGTGGACGTCATATGACGGCCTCGGGTTCCCGGCCGCCTAGATGGCACGCGCGCCGCGTTGCTCGGGACCCGGTGCGTGTGACCGGCGGCCGCGATGTCCGCCGGGCACCCGCGATTGCCCATTAATCTATAGCTTGCCCGTAATCTATAAGCTTTATAACACACACGCACACACCTTTTAATATATTGAAATATAATACCCAATTCCAAAAAAGGTGGGATGCTGTGTAATAACTACATTAAAAGAGAGTGCAATGATTTGAAAATCTCAGACTCATTTTATCCAAAATAGAAAACAGAAAACATATCAAATGTTTAAAATCAGAACATGTACCATTTTAGAAAAAAATACCACTGTATTCTCTCTGCCAAAGCTCATTTAACTTTTTTTAAACCCAATTTCTGCATTACAAAGGTAAAGTAGGTATGAGTCTCAGGTTGTCACTAGAGCTTTTCTATTTTTACACAATTATTAATTCTAGGCCAGGTTTTAGGAAAATATTGGATGTATGGTTATTTAACCGTGCAGCACTAAATGGAGGTAAACTTTTTTTTATGCAAGTTGAATTACAGAATTGATGAAACACCAGTAGCTCGGAGGTTTAATATTTAGGACCTTATCACGAAATGCATTGCATTAACGCACATCTGTTAAAGCAATACCCAACTGTGTGTTAAGTCATGCTGCATTAAGCCAGCCTATTTATTTTGACCAATTTAGACCTATGCAATGCAGTAATGACTGGTATCAAACAAGCATAGTGTGGTGTAATTTATTTAGAAGGCGTGCAAATGCACTAATCCAAAGCACCTATGATGCAGTGCACCACCCATCTGCTGTAATGAAAAAAATAGTGCAGTTCCAATTTCCAGTGCATTGGCAGGCCATTCAAGTAATAAGTGGATATCTGAATCTGATCTGAATGAACCCCAGACACAAAGCAAAGAAAACTGTAAATACTAATGTGTATGAAGAATTACAAAAATAGAAAATTGAGCTAATTTTAATTTCAAGTCCTCTATCTATAAAAAATGTATGAGCTAAAAGTAAATATATGATATTTACTGGACTATAGAGCAGGTCTGCTTTTGCAGAGGTCACATCTACCATGCTGACCACATTAAAACTTCAGGAGATGGAACTGGCCCAAGGAATGAGGACAGCTTGAAGGCTCTTCTAATCTATTAGAAAGTTGGCCTTTTCAGAAAAGATTAGCCAAGAGACCTTTGGAAGGGAACTATTAGAAGGCCCATAAAAATGTACAACACGCATCAAAGTTAATTATATTATGGGCTGCTGCCTGGCTTGTGCGCAATAAAACAAGAGCCAGTTTGGTAGTGGAGGCCGCACATCACAGGAACGGAATGAAAACTCGAGCCTTCTCATTAGGAGTCCCCAGATTCATTTGTTGCAGTAAACTTTCCGAACCTTAATTTACAATGTAAAGCGGCTGCTTTCCTTGCTTGTGTATTCATGGCTCTGTGTGGCTAGATCTGATTAAAAACCAGGAAAGCATGACTTTTGCTGTATCATGAATGATTATCAGACTTATTATTTACAATATGCAGCACGGCCCACATTAGCGATCATTCACAGATCGCTGCGACGCTGCAATCAGTGCCTGCTCTCGGCAAGAAGGACGTGGAGGATATTGCACTGCAATACCAGAAGAGAGGCAGAAACGTGATTAGCAAATTATTACTTTCTACAACACTTCCAGCATTTGAATATCCCCAGTCTAATGAAACAAAAGGATATTGTTCTTAAGGCAGCTGAAAACACTTAAGGGGTTGTAAACCATTGTGTTTTTTCACCTTAATGCATTCTATGCATTATGGTGAAAAAACTTCTCACACTGACCGCCCCCCTAGCCCCCCCGTTTTACTCACCTGAGTCTGTTCGTTCCCTCAGCGGAGATGCGTTCTTCCTTACTGCCTGTTGTCTCGGCTCTTGATTGGATAAATTGATAGCTGCGCAGCCATTGGCTCCCGCTGCTGTCAATCAAATCCAATGACGCGGGCGCTGGGGGTGGGGTAGAGTCCTGCATTCTGTGTGAATGTACACAGATGCAGGACTCAGGAGTGAGCCAGCAAGGGTGTCCACCAAGGAGAGCGCTTCTCCAACGTGGACACTCAATGCGGGGAGAAGCTACCAGTGCCACCGGGGGACCCCAGAAGTCAAGGATCGGTTTCACTTTGTGCAAAACGAACTGCACAGTGGGGATAAGTTTTATGACATGTTTTGTGATTAAAGAAAAAAAAAAAAAAAGGAAGGAAGGAGGGTTTACAACTCCTTTAATTACATGTACCAGTTAAAATTTTTTTTTTTTTTTACCTCCTCCTGTGCTAGGAACAAATATGCAAACCAAAAGCAATCACTGTAAAAATATGCCTCTACCTACCTCACCCAGCTTATCTGCATATCCCTGCAGTGGGATAAGGGCACACACCCATCGCCTCATGGGAGGGAAGATTGTCATCTCATTCACATGCTCAGCCATAACATTCCCCTCTGGGTAATCTGTGTACGTTTCAGGGATTTTAAACTTTCTAGCAGAGTCAAACCTTTTGTTATTCTTAAGAAATGACCATTTGTTTGTCCTTGTCCATGTTCTGGGTGAATCTGTATGGGAGTTCTATAATCATCAATCAGCTGCGGCACCTGCAGGGCCATAATGAGGAAAGCTGTAGAGGTTGCAGGGGATGCTCAAAATCTAACTTGTATCCTAGTGCAGACTTCTGGAAAATCATTAAACCAATCACACAAGCAGGAAAATAAATTTCGGGGGGGGGGGGGCCTTCTGTACACCATCTGTGTATAGAACACTTCCAGGTAGCCACATTGCATTATATTTTACAGAAAATTTCAGCACTGCAGATTGAAAGGGAAACTTACATTTTTAATAACATTCCATTACAATATGACTTGTGTTGCAATTGCATATGCAATATTTTCTTTTTCACTGGCTAATTTTTTCTCCCCACAAAAGTGGAGTTATCCTGGTACACACAGCAGCCCAAGGGGTCAAAAAGTTGTACTGCAGTCAAAGAAGTGTACAAATATAGCAGGAGATAAAACAGTAACAAAGCCTGCTGCTTCTCTTTTCACTGTCCAGTCACAGGACAGGGAGAAGATCTGGGAGTGTTTTTAACCTACAACAGACCTCCTGCCCTGACAGATGGGGCTGTGCCAGACCTGCGTAAATCTAGGGACTGAATGGACAGAAACAAAATGCTTTCAAATAAAACAGCTGATACATGTATTTAATCTGTGTATTAAGTGGATTGCCTGGAGTTCAGCTCCTTGCCTAGAAAAAAGTAGCTTAACCCCTTTACACCGACCGTACGCAAATTCGCGTTTATGGCTTGAAGGGGTTAAACCCCAGCTGCAAGCATCACCCCAGTACCGTTTTTTAGAGCCAGCGGTTGGCTTTGTAGTGATAACAACCGATACGGCTAAAAGCCGCTCAGCTGTTTAACTAAAAGGAGCGGGAGGGGACACCCCACCCCCCCTCCCACCATTCTTCCAGGGCCTCCTGCCCCACCGGGAAACCCGAGCCACCAACTGGCATGGTAGAATGTTTACATTCCTTGTGACAGCAATAAAAGTGATAAGATTTTTTTTTTTTCGAGGGACAATGTAAAAACAAACAAAAAAAACGTTAAAGCGCCCCCATCTACGCGAGCTCACGAAGCAAACACATACACAAGTCGTGCACACAAATGTAAGCGGTGTTCAAATCACACATGTGAGGTATCATCGCGATCGTCAGAGTGAGAGCAATAATTCTAGCAAAAGATCTCCTCTGTAACTCTAACCTGGTAACTGTTAATTTTTTTTTAAAGTGTCACCTATGGAGATTTTTAGGTACTGTAGTTTGTCTATTTACCTGGCGTAACATCTTTTACATGATACAAAAAAAATTGGGCTAACTTTACGGTTTAGGTTTTTTTTAATTCACAAAAGTGTCTTTTTTCCCAAAAAAATTGCGCTTGAAAGACCGCTGCGCAAATACCATGTGACATAAAATATTTCAACAGTCGCCATTTTATTCTCTAGGGTCTCTGCTAAAATATATATATAATGTTTAGGGGTTTCAAGTAATTTTCTAAGTATAATATTATAAAAATACGGATGTTACGGTTTTCATTGATTCCATTAGCCACAATATTAATTTATTATGGCCATTGGAATGAATGCTTAAGCACTAAATGCGCCTAGTGGTTAGGCGTATTTAGACTTGTTTAGTAGGTTTTTTTTTCTGTTCAAAAACTTCTCTCCTGAACCAGCTGGTGATGTGTTTTTTTTTTAGCCTCTAAACACTCTAATACACCTGTAAACACCAATGTGTGCATGGTCACAAAAACTAACAGAGGTGCGCTTACAGACATGGAGAAAAAAAATAATAATCAAATGCCTGTAAAATTGGTGTTTCTTTTTTACACCCTGTGTGCATAAGGCCCTAAGCTGGCCATAAACATATAAAAACGAAGGTCAATAAATCATTTCACACATGTACACTACAACGTCATGCTACAATAGGCGGTGCAAGCATACAAGTTGCAATTTAGTTGAATAAAAAGATATTTTTCAGTCATCCAACTCTTGGATGTGCTTTCTGGCAGAGGTGTACAAATAGCAAAGTCGGCTAAATGGATATTACAAATTCTTTGGCACAAGACAATTTACGCATTTCTATTTCAACTGCATTTTTAGCAGTTTGCCTGGAGTTCAGCAAATAGTTTGCAGTTTATCCTGTAATACTATTATTTTTATTAACCACTTAAGGACCAGCCTTAAGTGTTACGCCAAGTAAATTGATACCCAACATGTCACGCTTCAAAATTGCGCCCGCTCGTGGAATGGCGTCAAACTTTTACCCTCAAAGATCTCCATTGCATGTTTTGCGTTACAAAGGAGGTCTAGGGCCGGGACGGGGGTTTTTTTTGTTTGTTTTTTTTAAATTATTTTTATTATTTATTTTACATTATTTTATTTATTTTTACACTGTTAAAAAAAAAAAAATGTCACTTTTATTCCTATTACAGGGAATGTAAACATCCCTGGTAATAGAAAAAAGCATCACAGGACCTCTTAAATATTAGATCTGGGGTCAAAAAGACCTCAGATCTCATATTTACACTAAAATGCAATAAAAAAAAAATTTTTTAAAAAGTCATTTAAAAAAATGATATGGAAAAAAATATGGCTTTAAGAGGTGTGGGCGGAAGTGACGTTTTGACGTCGCTTCCGCCCAGCAGTGTCATGGAGACGAGTGGGCGCCATCTTAGCCTCACTCGTCTCCAGGCGGCACAGCTATAGGACAGATGCAATCACCTCCGCCGCTACCGACGGCTCTGGTAAGCGGCGGAGGGCACCAGATCGCGGCGGGAGGGGGGTGCCCTCTCCCGCCACCGATAAAAGTGATCTTGCGGCGAATCCGCCGCAGGGACCACTTTTATCAGAAAGTCGACCGCCGCACGAAAACGGGGATACCGGGGTTATGGCAGCTAGCTGCTGCCATAACAACGATATCCGCCCGCAAAGTTTGGATGTACATCGGCGTGCGGCGGTCGGCAAGTGGTTAATTTGTTACTAGGGATATTGCTTAGAGCAGCCAATCATATGTTTGTCTTTATGTTCCTACTGTAAAACGATCAAAATGCTTGTATTAAAAGGGTCCCTTTACCATGAGTTTACCTTTAATGGAAAAATCTATATTTCCCACGTTTCATCCATTGATGAAATTGCTTAAGAGAAAGATCACTGCAAACAAGGCCGTGAGTTATATCCTGAAGGACCAAGTTGGCATTTGCCGGATAGTGAAGCTACACACAACCTCAAAGGGAGAAAAAAAAAAGCCTGATTGCATTCTGTGCTCTTACCATGCTATCAAGACAAGGAAATAACTGAACGTTAGGGAGCTGGCCTCATTGATTATCTGCAACTACAGCAAATCAAGCACATGCGGTACCCAGCTGCCCTTTACTAAATGCGCGCAGAAAATTGTATCACCTTCGGAATCTATTTCGTACACTGCCACATCTGATAAATAGCGGCAGACAAGGACAGCAAGAAGATGCTCCAAAACATTGGCCCCCAGCTTTTTCCATTTAAAATCCACCCAAACAGATGTAACTGTATTTCTTGGTCTCCTACAACACGTCTCATTTTTTAGAATTTAAAACTACACCCAAACCGTTGTGTGTGGCAGCTGGTGATGGGTGCCAGTTTGGATGTGCTTAAAACCCAAATGATCTCAGTATGTAGACATCAGAAAACCTCCCTCTACCCCATTACAGAGCAGGTACTGTCCTTTATTACAGCTCTTCTTCTGGGTTGCTGTCTGTTGCCCTGATCGGTCATACTAAGTGTACATCCAGATAAAGGGGAAAATATTCATCCTTACCTCCCACAAAGTGGCTTGTGCAACCTATTCACAAGTGCCTGCACTGTCATATAAGGCTAGCCCATTACATACACAACTTACAGCTGGTATGGGTTATTGACAGATTAATGGGAGGCTTCGGGTGAAGGCAGGAATGCTTTAGGCTAGAGCTATGTGATATCTACAGTGGGTATAAAAAGTCTACACACCCCTGTTAAAATGCCAGGCTTCTGTGATGTAGAAAAATGAGACAAAGGTGAAACATTTCAGAACGTTTCCCACCTTTAATGTGACCTATAAACTGTACAACTCAGTTGAACAACAAACTGAAATCTTTTAAGTGGAGGGAAGTAAAAATAAATAAAAAATAAAATAATATGGTTGCATAAGTGTGCACACCCTAAAAACTAATAGTTTTTGAAGCACCTTTTGATTTTATTACAGCACTCAGTCTTTTTGGGTATGAGTCTATCAGCATGGCACATCTTGACTTGGCAATATTTGCCCACTCTTCTTTGCAAAAACACTCCAAATCTGTCAGATTGCAAGGGCATCTCCTGTGCACAGCACTCTTCGGATCACCCAACAGATTTTCAATCGGATTCAAGTTTGGGCTCAGGCTGGGTCATGCCAAACCTTGAATCTTCTTCTGGTGAAGCCATGCCTTTGTTGATTTGGATATATGCTTTGGGTTGTTGTCATGCTGAAAGATGAAGTTCCTCTTCATGTTCAGCTTTCTTGCAGAAGCCTGAAGATTTTGTGCCAATATTGACTGGTATTTGGAACTGTTCATAATTCCCTCTACCTTGACTAAGCTGAAGAAAAACAGCCCCAAAGCATCATGCTGCCACCACCATGCTTCACTGTGGGTATGGTGTTCTTTTGAAGATGTGCAGTGTTGTTTTTGTGCCAAACATATCTTTTGGAATTGTGGCCAAAGAGTTCAACCTTGGTTTCATCAGACCATAACACATACTCCACATGCTTTTGGGAGACTTCACATGTGTTATTGCAAAATGTAGCCGGGTTTGGATGTTTTTCTTCATAAGAAAAGGTTTTCCGTCTTGCTGCTCTAGCCCAGACATATGAAGAATACGGGAGATTGTTGTCACATGCAACACACAGCCAGTACTTGCCAGATATTACTGCAGCTACTTTAATGTTGCCTCAGACCTCTTGGCAGCCTCCCTAACCAGTTTTCTTCTCATTATTTAATCAATTTTGGAGGGATGTCCAGTTCTTGGTAATGTCAACTGTTGTGCCATATTTTCTCCACTTGATGACTGTCTTCACTGTGTTCCATGGAATATCTAATGCCTTGGAAATTCTTTTGTACCCTTCTCCTGACTGATACCTTTTAACAATGAGATCCCTCTGATGCTTTGGAAGCTCTCTGCGAACCATGGTTTTTGCTGTAGGATGCGACTAAGTAAATGTCAGGAAAGACCTACTAGAACAGCTGAACTTTATTTGGGGTTAATCAGAGGCACTTTAAATGATGGCAGATGTGTACTGACTCCTATTTAACATGAGTTTGAATGTGATTGCTTAATTCGGAGCTACATCCCCAGTGGTTGCGTGTGCACACTTATGCAACCACATTTTTTTTGTTTCAGTTTGTTTTTCAACTAAGTTGTACAGTTTATACAGTGCCTTGAAAAAGTATTCATAGCCCTTGACATTTTCCACATTTTGTCATGTTACAGCCAAAAACATGTATTTTATTGGAATTTTATGTGATAGACCAACACAAAGTGGCACATAATTGTGAAGTGGAAGGAAAATGATTTTCAGAATTTCTTACAAATAAATATCTGAAAAGTGTGGTGTGCATTTGTATTCAGCCCCCTTTACTCCGATACCCCTAACTAAAATCTAGTGGAACCAATTGACTTCAGAAGTCACCTAATTAGTAAATAGAGTCCACCTGTCTGTAATTTAATCTCAGTATAAATACAGCTGTTCTGTGAAACCCTATGAGGTTTGTTAGAGAAACTTAGTGAACAAACAGCATCATGAAGGCCAAGGAACACACCAGACAGGTCAGGGATAAAATTGTGGAAAAGTTTAAAGCAGGGTTAGGTTATCAAAAAATATCCCAAGCTTTGAACATGTCACGGAGCACTGTTTAATCCATCATCCAAAAATGGAAAGAGTATGGCATATCAGCAAACCTAGCAAGACATGGCCATCCACCTAAACTGACAGGCCAGGCAAGGACAGTGTTAATCAACGAAGCAGACAAGAGGCCTATGGTAACTCTGAAGGAGCTGCAGAGATCAGAGTTGTACAGTTTATAGGTCACATTAAAGGTGGAAAAAGTTCTAAAATCATTTATCTTTGTCTCATTTTTTTACATCACAGAAACCTGACATTTTAACAGGGGTGTAAAGAATTTTTATATCCACTGTATGTTATGGATCAGGCTGTAGTGTTCACAAATTCAATACTGGGCACTTACACCCCCCTCCAGCCCAGGCTAACTTTCAGCACTGTCGCACTTTGAATGACAATTACGCAGTCATGCAACACTGTACCCAAAATACCTTTTTATAATTTGCTCACACAAATAGAGCTTTCATTTGGTGGTATTTAATCACCGCTGGGTTTTTTACTTTTTGCTAAACAAAAAAACACTGGGCTGGGACTGGCCTGGTCTGTACCATGTGATCACTGTGACCAATCACAGCTAGCAACACAAATGTACACAGCGGATGGCTTGAAAGGAACTTACCTGCTCTGATAGGTTACAGCGGTCACAAGGTACAGGCAGCAGCCCGGTACAGTGATCAGTCATTGGCCCGGTGACAGATTGCACTGCAGTGCGGCCTCGTAGACGCGTGGGAGTCGCAATCAGGTTGGAACGTCATATGACATCCACCCGGATCAATGAGGGTCCCGCCCCGCCATGATTGTGCTATAGGCTGGATGGGAAATGGTTAAACACAGTGTAGTAGTCAAGGGGTTAAGAACCCAGCTATATTACTATAAGTAGCAGTGGGGTCTGATAAGCAGAAGAATACAAATCCTTCGGCAGATAAAATAATTCCCACAAAGGTGTTCCGTTGGCTCCCGCTGCTCTCAGTCAAATTCTGTGAGGAAAGAGCAGGGGCATGGCCGAGTCGCACTGTGGGCATCTATGAAACAGGAATGCGGCTGCGTCCTCAACACATGGCTTTCTGAAGGGGCACTTGTAGAAGAGGAGGAGTGGACAGCGAAGGTGGGGGACTCCAAAAGAAGAGACCGCTCTGTGCAATACCATTGTACAGAACAGGAAGGTAAAACCTTTTTTTATTTCAATGAAAAAATTCGACTTTACAGTCAGTAAATTCACACCTAAAACCAGAACAAGCGGACCAGAAAATGCAAGACTACATTTGTTTGGGATTTCTATCTTTCTGTACATTTGGGAAGTTTACATGCATATTACTGAATACCATAAATGTATCTTTTGCATAACGTAAATTTATATTATTATACAGGATTTATATAGCGCCAACAGTTTGCGCATCGCTTTACCATATAAAATTACAACACAGTTCAATACAGAAAAAATGCTCTGCCATGGAGCTTATTCTCCATGGCAGAATATCTGCTTTCAAGACTTTTCAAAAATGTACTGGATTAAATACAAAAATGAGAATGGCGATAAGACATGATGATAAGATATGATAAGACATGATGATAAGATATGATGATTCAGGTCCTCGCAGAAATTAAACTGTCATCTGACTTGACCATCTTTGCCCAGGTCTAGCAACAATCTCATGCCTATGGGTAATCAACGAAGCTTCTCTTAACCATAGATTATTATTATTAGAGTTTAGTGTAGTAGGATAAGCTGAGCTGCTGGATCACCGCTGAAAGGATGGAGCAGGATAAGTTGAGCTTCTGGAAGGGTAGAAACTGCTGAGTCACTGCTAGAAGGGAAAACGGTAGGGGGGACAGTGATATGAACTGCTGGAAGGAGGAAGCAGAATCAGCTGAGCTGCTGAGATAATGCTGGTAGGGGAAAGCAGTAGCATTAACACTGGTTATCTTTAAAGCGGAGGTCCGGCAGTTTAAAAAAAAAAAGTCAGCAACTACAAACACTGTAGCTGCTGACTTTTAATAAGGGCACTTACCTGTCCTGTGAGCCCACCATGTTGGCCCCCCGAGGCCGATCTGTCCATCGGATCGGGTGCCGGCGCCGCCATCCTAAGGCAGTGGAGCCTTGCGGCTTCACTGTCCGTTTCCTACTGGGCATGCGCGAGTCGCGCGGCGCTTTGTGAATGGCCCTGTGGTTTTCTGGGACACACACACATGTCCCAGAAGACAACGGGGCAGCTCCCGGAGAGGAGGAAGTGAAGGAGCAGCGCCACGGAATAGGAAGAGGCAGTTTAGGAAGACTGCCTAGCAACAGACATTTCTGGTAAGTCTGTGAAATCGCGGCCGAAATCGGGACTGACATGCGGGAGTGAAATCAGCTTCATTCCCGCCGCTCAGTATGAACCTTGGCTAAGAAGCACATAGTATTGATTTGAAAAAGGTTATAAATAATATAGGTGGTATTAGCAATAAATGCCTGATGTCAGTGGGTACATGAAACACATGCTCCTGATCCATGCTTGGGTCCTTTCCTCAGCTACCGTGCTGGACATAATTATCTGGCTGACCTCCGGCGGGTGGTATCGCATGGCCTAGTATCAGCTCTTATGTGAGTACTTTCAGTTATGGCTGTTTATTTGTTCATCATCATCATCTTAAATCCCTCTACACCTCCAGTCTGTGGTTATATCAAACTATAATGGTGATTTTTTTTTTTTATCCCCTTTTTAGTATATGGATACACTTGCTCCTGATGAGTGGATAGAAGTCCACGAAACGTCGTCGAGTTTATTTTGATGCATCCATCTCATATTAATGATTCTAGATGGTTTTTTTTATTGCTCTACCACCCTGATATAATGTTATGCCTACTCCATTTGGGGGAGTGTGATTTATAATATTTACTTTCTGTGTCATGTTGGTGACTATCCTCAATATGTATGTTGATACTTTGTATTGGATATGTGCTATTATGCGTTTATATGGGTTGATCCATGCCCTATCTTTGGTCTAATAAAGAATACAATTTTTTACATATGTATATGTTGTCTGGCTCTACCCCACACACACCTCATTTAAAGTCCAACCCTCCCCCCTTCTTTTTTGCAAAAGCAACCAGGGATGGAGGCGCAATATTCCCCGTTGCGTCTCATTCAACGTCCCAAATATTCCCTTTTTTCTTTGAAACACATAAGGGGTACTGGATAAACAATGACTTGTATAAGGGGGAATACTCTATTATCAGTACAGCTGACAGGTACCCGTATTAAAGTAACATAAAATACAATAAGGGAGCAATGAAGGAAGCATCTTTCCCTCTTCTTTAATAAGGCCAGTAATCAAAGATCCTAGATCTTTACTATGGCAAATTGCCCTCTCCTAGCCAGAGTCAATTCAGATAGAAAGCTGCCATTGTTAAATACTAGGCTCAATTTAATTTCAGAGACCTCTTTGCTGTAGCCTGAGCTGCATCACCTGATGTTCTGTACAATTCCTGCTAATGCTCAGATGTTCATGTGAATCTGAGTTTCATTCCTCTTCCAGTGAAAAGATCATTTATATGGCAGCTCAGCCAATCTCCACCGAATGGATTAATCCTTTACCTTCTAGCAGATGAGGCTTCTCGGAGAAGAGAAGTTGAAGTTACAAGGACGACGTTTCTCAAAATTTGGTATTAAGCTTAATAGGAATCATGACTGTGCAAAAAAAAAAAAAATGCAACACACTCTACATCAGGTATGCCAACAGCCCTCCATATTCCCAGTCCAGACTTTTAAAAAATAGAACTGACTTGAAGAGGATTGTTTTTTTCCCCCTCGCAAAAAATAAAATAAAATAAAATTGGTAGGAGGTGGTGTAAAGTGGCCTAGGGTTAATATTAGACAACAAATTTACTTTCCAGTCCAAAAGTGAAATCTAAACAAAACTCTATAGGAAGTATAGCCTAATTGCTCCTTACCTTCTGCCTTATTTCAGGCATTGTTGCAGTGCAGATTAAAAATATGCCTGGGATTCCTGCATAACCTCCGATAAATTCTTTATTGACAAAGCACCTGTATACACAGATGTTTGGCAACAAAAGATTCATCATCTTTAATCATTTCTGCTCCAGAAGGTTTTACCCCCTTTCATGACCAGGCCATTTTTTGCTATTCAGCCCTGTGCTACTTTAACCACTTAAGGACCGAGCCTCTTTCTGAGATTTGTTTTTTTTTTTTGCTAGAAAATTACTAAGAACCCCAAAATATTATACTTTTTTTTCTAACACCCTAGAGAATAAAATGGAGGTCATTGCAATAGTTTCTGTTACACCGTATTTGCGCAGCGGTCTTACAAGAGCACATTTTTTGGAAAAAATACCCCTTTTTTAATTTAAAAATAAGACAACAGTAAAGTTAGCCCAATTTTTTTAATATTGTGAAAGATAATGTTGCGCCGAGTAAACTGATACCCAGCATGCCACACTTTAAAAGTGCGCCCGCTCGTGGAATGGTGACAAACTTTTACCCTTAAAAATCTCCATAGAAGACGTTTAAAAAACTCTACAGGTTGCATGTTTTGAGTTACAGAAGAGGTATAGTGCTAGAATTATTGCTCTTGCTCTACCAATTGCGGCGATACCTCACATGTGTGGTTTGAACACCGTTTTCATATGCGGGCACTACTCATGTATGCGCTCGCTTCTGCACGCAAGCTAGGCGGGATGGGGTGCGTTTACATTTTTTTCTCACCTCTTTTACTTTTTACCGTTCTTTAAAAAAAAAAAAAAAAAAAGTGTCACTTTTATTCCCATTACAAAGAATGTAAACATCCCTCGTAATAGAAAAAAAGCATAACAGGACCTCTTAAATATGAGACCTGGGGTTAAAAAAGACCTCAGATCTCATATTTACACTAAAATGCAATAAAAATGTAAATGGCCCTTTAGGAGCTATGGGCAGAAGTTATATTTTATCGACACTCCCGCCTGGTAATGGTGAGGAGATGGGTGGGGGCCATCTTCCCCTCACTTGTCTCCATACCTAACACCAAGAAGGATCCGATCACCTCCGCCGCTGCCAACAGCTCCAGTAAGCGACGGGGGGGGGGGTCACCGAAGAGCGGCGGGAGGCCCTCTCCCGCCGCCGATAAAACTGATATCGCAGTGAATCCGCTGCAGAGACCACTATTATGGGAAACCGGACCGCCCGCTGAATAAGAGGATACCGGGGTTATGGCAGCTAGCTGGTGCCATAACAAAGATATCCCTCTTCAAACAGCCGACGTATATCGGCGTGCGGCGGTTCGAAAGTGGTTAAAGCGGTAATAAACCACTGAAAAAAGAAAAAACATGCAAGAAAATAGCATAATTTATATCGCATACTAGCACATTATGAATTACTTACCTTAGAATGAAGCTCCCGCAGCGCGCCCTGTCACCACTGAGGGAGCCGACATGTTCCCTCTGTGTTTCTTACGGAATTGCTGGTTCCAGCGCTAAGTGGCCGGAGCCGCGATGATGTCACTCCCGCACATGCATGCAGGAGCTCTTCGTTCCGGCAGGATACACCAGACCTGCTGAGAGCATGTGCCGCTGACGTCAGTGGCTGCATGCAGGGTCAATGTCTCCTAAACCCAGGGTTTAGGAGATATTCTTTAACGTTTCAGGTAAACCTTATTATAGGCTTACCTGTAGGTAAAAATTACCAAGCAGGCAATACAGCCGCTTTAACTGGCAAGTGCACGGTCATGCAAAACTGCATCTAAATTCAATTTTTTACTTTTTTTTCAAGTAGTACTTTCTTTTGGTGGTATTTGATCACCACTTGGTTTTTTTATTTTTTGCTATATGAACAAAAAAAAGACTGGAAATTTGAAAAAAAAAAAAATATTTTCAACTTTGTTTCAAAACATAGCCATCATCATATGACTGATGACAGTGGGTTCCATTCACAGAACAAGATGGCATGTGGTATTTAGGTATTTTCCAAATACCGCACGCGATCCTGAGAATGTCAATTCACTATTGCTTTATGCGGTATTTAGCACAAAGCAAAAATGCTTGGTAAATACTGCATAAAACAGGAGTGAAAGTCAATTCAAAAAAGGAAAAGAAATGCACGTGTTAAAAAAGTAGTGGCTCCGGCATGCTATATTTAAGGAAACAACCTGGTCAACCACTTAATGACCGGAAGGATTTACCCCCTTAATGACCAGGCCATTTTTTGTGATACTGCACTGTCATTTTAACTGACAATTGTGCGGTTGTGCACCGCTGTACCCAAACAAAATTGATGTCCTTTTTTTTCCCCCCACAAATTTCTTTCTTTTGGTGGCATTTGATCGCCTCTGCAGTTTTTATTTCTTGCGCTATAAACAAAAAAATTGTGACAATACTAAAAAAAAAAAAAAAATACTTTTTACTAGAATAAATATCCCAAATTTTATTTAAAAAAAAAAATTCTTTATCAGTTTAGGCCAATATGTATTCTGATACATATTTTTGGTAAAAAAAATATCGCAATAAGCGTATATTGATTGGTTTGTGCAAAAGTTCTAGCTTCTAAAAATAGAGGATAGATTTATGGCATTTTTATTTTTTATACTAGTAATGGCAGAGATCAGCGATTTTTAGCGGGACTGCAACATTGTGGCGGACAGATCGGGCACTTTTTTGGAACCATTGAAATTTATACAGCGATCAGAGCTAAAGATAGCCACTGATTATTGTAGAAATGTCACTGCCAGGGAAGGGGTTAACACTAGGGGACGATCAAGGGGTTAAGAGTGTTTCTAACTGTATGGGGGCTGGGCTGACTGGAGGAGGAGAGAGATAGCTGATCCTGATCACTAGGCTCAGCAGATCTCTCTCTAACTCCCCTTTCAGTATGTTGATCTGTCTGTTTACATTGACAGATCCCTGTTCTGGCTCCCTTCGTGTCTGGTATGGTTTTTAACGGGAAGCCTAATGCCAAAAATATTTTTTTTAAATGGTGTGGGGTCCCAACCAAAACTTATACCAGACCCTTATCCGAGTATGCAGCCCAACAGGTCAGGAAAGGGGGGGGGGGGTGAGTGTGAATCCCCATTATTAATTGAGTCACCCATTGTTTCTATCTGTCTGCTAGTATTGTGTCCACTTGATCTCGTTACCAAACTATTGTGGGATCCCTGAATAATCAAACTATTGTCGGGCGTTTGGCTGTTGATTAGCTTACTGTTTATGTTACATTAATTAGATGTACTCCTAGATGTACTGATATTACTGTTTACAGTTTGCAGTGTTTAGGATAATGTGATCAAGCTTTTACCAGATTTTGTGTAGTATATACAGTATTTCACAAAAGTGAGTACAGCCATCACATTTTTGTAATCATTTTATTATATCTTTTCATGTGACAACTCTGAAGAAGTTACACTTTGCTACAATGTAAAGTAGTGAGTGTACAGCTTGTATAGCATTGTAAATCTGCTGTCCCCTCAAAATAACTCAACAGTGAAAATGTCCAAATTGGGCCCAATTAGCCATTTTACCCCACCGGTGTCATGACCCGTTAGTGTTACAAGGTCTCAGGTGTGAATGGGAAGCAGGTCTGTTATATTTGGTGTTTTTGCTCTCACTCTCTCATACTGGTCACTGGAAGTTCAATATGGCACCTCATGGCAAAGAACTCTTCTAAAGATGATGCACAAAAAAGCCTGCAAATAGTTAAAAAAATGTGAGGGGTGTACTCACTTTTGTGAGATGCTATATTCTGTGTGAATTTACAATTGAGTCACTTCCAGTTTGCACCTAAGCTAGCGTCAGCTAGTTCTTGGGTGTAATTTTCAGCTATAATACCTGGTTCCAGAGTGGAGGATCTTGATGGAGGCACCCAGGGTGGGTGCCAGGCGGTCTGTCACACATACGATTTCCTTGTTGTGCTTTTGAAGTGATTTTTGGAAGTAACGGTAGAACCAACTTGACCTAATTCAAGGTCTAAGAAGAACAGAGATTTACCATCTGCTACATATGTAGGTGACAGACAAACCAGAGTAGTTGTTGAAATAGGTGATAAAACTGATGGAAGGAAAATGGACATGGAAAAGAAAAATAATGGAAGGAGAGCCAACCCAGATAACGACTGTCGTCTATATAACTTCCAAAAAACACGTGTTGAGCAAACAGGTTGTGATAATAGATGTGTTGATGTTCCCATAACCCCGTGGTAATGTTGGCATAGGAGGTGGCAAAACTCCCCCCCCCCCCCAGCTGTGCCTTTGGTTTGAAGGTAAAACTGCCAATTAGAGTTGAAAATGTTATGTTTCAAACAAAAACAGTGTAGGATCTAAGATGAAAGCTGCTGATCTATGGTGTATTTGAGATTGGGTGGGCAAGAAAAATTTGACAGCTTTAAGACCAATGTCATGCAGAATGGACGTGTATAATGAAGTGAAAATCCAGTGAGAACTAGCAAAAGGATGGATCCCATGGATAATGTAAGAGAATATCCATAAGGTACGGAGAGTCACAGATGTAAGAAGGTAATTCTTGGACTATACTCATCAGGAAACAGCCTATATATTTAGAGAGGCCATTAGTGAGGCCTTCCTTTTTTTTTTTATATGTGCTTTAGATTATATGTGCATTAAGTCCTGTTTCAGAAGAGCAGCAAATGTCTTTAGTTTTTTTTTTCAAAAGGAGTTAATTGTGAACCTCATTCTCCCACATTCACTCTTCTAGTTGAACGTCCCGTATCCATCCTAATTTAACACATCATCAATTTTGCTCCATAGCCTTTGAACATTCTGTGGAACACTAGGCTTCCTCCTGAGATAGATAGGAGTTCCTTGAGAAGTCAGATATGGTGGGTTGATTGCACACCTTCACTGATCATAGCCAAGGAGCATTTTTCCATAAACAATGTTAGGGGTCACTCCTACATTGACCACAGATTATCTGCTCCTAGAGCAGTGTGTCCCTCTAGTACAGATATAAACAATGGCATATGCGGGAAGACCTGTACAGCCGCTTTGACTCTCAGGATATCATTAAATGTAACAGGCTGGCTGTATGGAACACCTGTCATTCCCAGACACATCAACAAGACCCTCTGAATGGAGGTACGGGTCTATGCCCGTGTGAATGAACCCTATTACTGGAAATAATCTTGTAGGAGGTTTGTAACAAAATGGTATGCTCTTGGTGTCAGATATACTAGGTACGTCCCCTTCCATCACTGCCCTCTTTCACAATGGCGCTCCTTGGCAGTGGAAGTGTCTCAGCGGCAGACGTCACTTCCGATGTGTGCTGAGCCCGGCCCTGCAGTGTGTTAGTCGGGGATCAGTCTGTTCATGGTTGCACGGTGGAAGAATTCCGGGACCTTACAATCTTGGACAATAATGATGAGTAGCCTGGACAATTCCTGAGTGGAAAGAAAATTGGTAGTGGGCAACAGTGGCCAGGAGGGTCTGATTTACATATGAAAAAGATCAACTTAATGTCTGCCTGTAGTTTGGAATACAGCTTGTGGTGTAAAGGAAACCAAAGCCAATTCCAGACTACTTTCTACATCTAACAATTTAATTTGTTTGTTGTACTCCCTGGCTTAGCCCTAGCCAGGGGTCACATCTCCATATAGAGTGGTAATTGGATGAACAGCTTGCTTAATCCAAGCCAAAGTGGCGTGCCTCCCCTTGATGGTTCCATCCTGAAAGGCCCCGACCGGGTTAAGGTCGCAAGCTCTTCCAAGCTTGCCATTTGGTAAGCGCGCATTTTTACTATCACAGTGGTGTGGTGAAGGACTCACTGATTTCCATTTATTCACGCTTTTTACCATCCATGGTTGGTTTTTGAATAGGACGGTCCAGCTGTTTATGTAACCTATGAACTTGGAGCCTATCCCAATTCTTGGGCTTAATATTTTCACATTTTTCGTTCTGGTTTTATCATATAGAACTTTTTTATCACAGCGCTGCTCCTCTTGTATTTACTTTGTTATGTGTATATCTCACGTTTTAGCGGCTGCTTGATGCTGATGTTTAATCACTGATTTGTCACATTAGATTGTTTTCAATTTTTTGTTTTCAATATGTTTCTATGCACTAATTCAGTTAAGGTATAGCGCGGTGATCTGCCTTTTTTCTATACTAGGTACGTCATATTGTTCCTTTATTTAAAAGTTTCTTCAACTGTTCAGGCGAATGTACCCCTAGCTGTAGGTAGAATCATTTTTAGCAGGGCTCCCCCCCGAGAGGCTAAATTTTATTTTAGGGATTCTTCAGGGGTTAAAAAGTTGAGAAAGACTGCACTAGTACCTTGCAGCTTGAAATATTTTTGTCTTCTGATTGGCCCTGAGTTGTGAAGAAATAGATCAATGCATTCCTTGGTTCCAGCACCACCATCTCCCAAAGAACACTGCACCATCTCCTTACAGCGAAAGAAAATTGCACAGCGAAAAATAAAAAGTTCCATAATAAGTCCGAGCACAGCATGAAAGCCCAGTGAGGAGCTTATTAAAGCTGACAGCACTGAACTTAATAAACCACAAATAAAAACAAACTTTGTAACTTTACAACTGCTGGAAAGCTTTCAGAACAGTGTTTGCCGTTCACAAATACTGACAGTCTCCATTGTATGCTTGCCTGAAAAGAAAGGACAATAGCAGCTTAGATTTGGGATGTAAAAATGAATGCTAGGAAATGTTTTTTATTAAATATTTATGAACTGAGTCATAAATAGCACGGAGATGGCTTTAGACAGTTTAATGGCGTAATGACACCTGCACTATAATATAAAATATGTACCTTGACAATATATAAAGGGCAGAGGAGCTGAGCACAGCTTTCTGTATTTCATTTCAGCATCTGCCGGAGGTGTCCCCATATGACCAAATCAAGGCAGGCTATGTGAAATTAAGCTATAAGAAGGATTTCTGTAAGACAAGGCAGTGATTATATACAGTATCTCACAGAAGTGAGTACACCCCTCAATTTTTTGTAAATATTTTATTATATCTTTTTATATGACAACACTGAAGAAATGACACTTTGCTACAATGTAAAGTAGTGAGTGTACAGCTTGTATAACAATGTAAATTTGCTGTCCCCTCAAAATGTCCAAATTGGGCCCAATTAGCCAATTTCCCTCCCCGGTGTCATGTGACTCGTTAGTGTTAAAAGGTCTGGTGTGAATGTGGAGCAGGTGTGTTAAAGTTGGTGTCGCTCTCACTCTCTCATACTGGTAACTGGAAGTTCAACATGGCACCTCATGGCACAGAACTCTCTGAGGATCTGAAAAAAAAAGAATTGTTGCTTTACGTAAAGATGACCTAGCCTATAAGAATATTGACAAGACCCTGAAAACTGAGCTGCAGCATGGTGGCCAAGACCATACAGCGGTTTAACAAGACAGGTTCCACTCAGAACAGGCCTCACCATGGTCGACCAAAGATGCTGAGTGCACGGGCTCAGCGTCATATCCAGAGGTTGTCTTTAATAAATAGATGTATGAGTGGTGGCAGCATTGCTGTAAAGGATGTAGGGGTGGGGGGTCAGCCTGTCAGTGCTCAGACCATGTGAGTGCAAAGCCTGCAAACAGTTTGCTGAAGACAAGCAGACTAAGAACATGGATTACTAGAACCATGGCCTGTGGTCTGAGGAGACCAAAGTAAAAAAAACTTATTTGGTTAAGATGGTGTCAAACGTGTGTGGTGGCAACCAGGTGAGGGATACAAAGACAAGTGTTTGTTGCCTGCAATCAAGCATGGTGGTGGGAGTGGCATGGTCTGTGGCTGCATGAATGCTGCCGGCACTGAGGAGCTACAGTTCATTAAGGGAACCATGAATACCAACATGTACTGTGACATACTGAAGCAGAGCATGATCCCCTCCCTTCAGAGACTGGGCCGCAGGGCAGTATTCCAGCATGATAACAACCCCAAACACACCTCTAAGAGGCCACTGCCTTGCTAAAAAGCTGAGGGTAAAGGTGGTGGACTGGCCAAGCGTGTCTCCAGACCTAAACCCTATTGAGCATCTGTGGGGCATCCTTAAAACGCAAGGTCTCCAACATCCACCAGCTCAGTGATGTCGCATGGCCTAGGCTATAAGAAAATTGCCAATGCCCTGAGACTGAGCTGCAGCGCTGTGGCCAAGAAGACCATACAGCGGTTTAACGGGAAAGGATCCACTCAGAACAGGCCTCGCCATGGTCGACCAAAGAAGTTGAGTGCACGTGCTTAGCATCATTTCAAGAGGTTGTGTTTGGGCAAATAGACGTACGAGTGCTGCCGAAATTGCTACAGAGGTTGAAGAAGGGGTGGGGGGTCAGCCTGTCAGTGCTCAGACCATACGCTGCACACTGCATCAAACCGGTCTGCATTCTCCCAGAAGGAAGCCTCTTCTAAAGATGACGCACAAGAAAGACCACAAACAGTTTGCTGAAGACAAGCAGACTAAGGACATGGATTACTGGAATCATGTCCTGTGGTCTGATGAGACCAAGAGAAACTTATTATGCCTACAGTCAAGCACGGTGGTGGGAGAGTCATGGTCTAGGGCTGTATGAGTGCTGCCGGCACTGGGGAACTACAGTTCATTGAGGGAACCATGAATGCCAACATGAACAGTGACATACTAAAGTAGAGCATGATCCCCTCCCGTCGGAGAATGGGGCGCAGGGCAGTATACCAATACGATAACAACCCCAAACACACCTCCAGGACGACCACTGCCTTGCTAAAGAAGCTGAGGGCAAAAGGTGATGGACTGGCCAAGCATGTCTTTCAACCTACTATTGAGCATCTGTGGGGCATCCTCAAACAGAAGGGGGAAGAGTGCAAGGTCTCCAACATCCACCAGCTTTGTGATGTCATCATGGAGGAGTGGAAGAGGACCCCAGTGGCAACCTGTGAAGCTCTGGTGAACTCCATGTCCAAGAGGGTTAAGGCAGTGCTGGAAAATAATGGTGGCCACACACAAAATATTAATACTTTGGGCCCAATCTGGACATTTTTACTTAGGGGTGTACTCACTTTTGTTGCCAGCAGTTTAGACATTAATGGCTGTGTGTTGAGTTATTTTGAGGGGACAGCAAATTTACACTGTTATACAATCTGTACACTCACTACTTTACATTGTAGCAAAGTGTAATTTCTTCAGTGTTGTCACATGGAAAGATATAATAAAATATATACAAAAAAGCGAGGGGTGTACTCACTTTTGTGAGATACTGTATGTGCATAGAGATATGGATCTGTATGATCAACACAATAGGCCTCCGATGAGTACACCCATGATATGTAGACCAATGACATGTCTATACATACCTCATTTTGCAGTGGGCACCACTCCACAGAGGTGATATTTAGGTAATACCAATGCGGTATGTAATGTGCATGTTTTCCCCCAGTTTTGCTAAAAAATGAAGGGATGATGTCACACGCGTCATACAACTTGGCTCTACTTCCTCACCCAACACTCTAGTAATGGAAAGGAAAAAACGTCCCTGGTTCATCTGAAGTTTTAGCTGTTTACAGGATGGTCATATTTAAAAGGAAGCCATTATCAGCTGTGCATTTAGCCTCCGACGAGCTGCTATTTTCACTTTTAGGGGGGCAAGGCTCTTACTCACGCTGTAAAAGTGATCCAGTGGCTGTAAAGTGAAAATGCTGGTTGAAAAAAAAATTATTTCAGGATCATGGCTGCAGCCATGATCCTGATATAGCTGCATGTTCACAAGGCCGTGTAAATATGACCACTGGGCTGGAAGTGGTTAAAACGGGGGGGGTTACAATCTACCTATAAAACAAGCTAGAAGCAATCTACCTATAGAACAAGCAATGTGCAATCTGGGTGCAATAGCACAATCTGGGTGCAATCTATTTATAGGGATAGTATCATCATGCACTGCCTTGCTGTTAGAACATTGCTAAGACTCTCCCAGCTGATTCAAACCCCCGTGAAATGTGCTTTCTCTCCCCCGGCGCAGCAGTTGGTCAGCGATGCTGGTGGAGATAGTGCACTGCACATGTGTGGCGGTTTGAGAACTCGCTCCTGTGATGAGGGTGAACGCCAATGGCTGGGAGTATCTTTGCAAAGCCCTAGCAAACAAGGCGGGATGAGATGAGGTCATCTCCAGGAGTTTTTCTGTCAGGCTTCTGGAGGTACATATAAGGCCTATGCCTACAGCAAGGGAATTATCCAACTTTTGTCAAAGTTGCAGTTTTATCCATGGGTGCCCCTTACCTGCACAGACAGCTGTGTATTTGACAAACCCACCCCCAACCACAAGTGTAAATCTACTTTTACATTGCTCAGTACCACTAATTTTCTTAAGCTGGATATAATTACCTGGTTTCTGTTATTTTGAGGTAAATGCCAACAGGAATACACAGGAGGCTTTACAACTAACTTTAAGCCCGGGTTCACACTATAACGGGCTGCGGATCGCACAGGAGCGCTGTGCGTCCCTGTTCCCCGTTTCAGGGACGAATCAGGGCCGATTCTATGCCTGAATTCGGCCCTGAAACAGGGCCAAAGATGCACAGCGTTTTTGTGCAGTGTGCTCCGCAGCCGCCCCAGAGATATGTGAACCGGCTCCATTCGACTATGCGAATTAGATGTGGGGAAACGCACATCTAATTCGCATAGGTGTGAACCCGGGCTAAAGGATATTTTTTTTTCTAAATTCCAACTCCTCTATGTACCAATATACCATTAGTGTACTTCTTTTGCAGAAATAAAAAATCTTATTATTTTTCTTACACACCCCTTAACTCTGTGTCCAGATGGCAGTATAAAAAAAACTTCTCCATTACTTCCTGGACAGACCTTGAGATGTGACACAGGAAGGAGTTTATCAGCTGATCTCAATAGCACACACCCTGTATAATCTGCCCTCCTACACCAGCACATCAATTCCAGCCCTCATGCATAATGTATGGCCAGCTTTATACAAGTACATCATAGGATCGTGTGGATGGAGACACTCAGCTGTCAGGCCCTATTCACATCACTGCGCATTCGTCACGTAAATGGGCTTCCCTACACACAACAATCTCCCCAAAGAAGCTCCAGAACTTTTATTTTTTACAGTGGAGCGTGGTGCGCCTTCTTACCGTGCTTTTTGGAGCGTTTGCAAAGCGTTTCTGAAACTCACGGCAAAGCGTGCATTTTCTGTGCAGTCTGCCATGCAATCGGAAACACACAGATGTGAATGGAGCCTCATTGTTCTTGTGTAAAATGCACAGATTTTATTTTCAGGCCCCATTCACACTTAGTGTTATGGGAGCGCACTTTTTTTGTTGAGTTTTTCCCATGAAACGCATAGGGCAGCCCGCTGATTTCAGTGAGCTATCCTACAGGTCGTAAAGTACCTCAAGGGACATTCTGGGGTATTGTGGGTTGCATGGTTTTTACTGTGCCTTGCATACTAGCACATTATGTTATTATTTTGTAGGGGAAAATTGTTTTTGAGGTTTACTACTGCTTTAAAGTAGTTGTAAACTCTATGCTTTCACTTTAGCCCATTCTAATCTACAGTGATAAGCCTGCTTTTTGCTGCCTGTGAAATTTCACTTACTGTTACAATCTCTTCATAGTTTGTCCTGCAATCTTTAATGACGTCACCGACACATGCGCAGTCCGTAGTTTCGTTAACGGCACGCTAGGTGTGCCGTTTCACAAGCCTCTGCATGCCAGGGTTTTTCCTTCCACTGAGACAGGCACAGAGGAAGCCTTGTGATAGTGTGCCCTCCTCCTCACCTTCCTGGTTCTCCCCTTGTGACTGTATAAGACATCACACAAGGGGAATGAACCAGAGCATCACACAGATGTCCACAAGAGCGATCGCGCATGCATGAGATTTAGACAGGAAAAGAAGGGCAGAAATTACGTCCACATAAGAGCCAGAAATCAGGAGTAAAGTTGGCGTAGCTGATTCCCGGAAAAAGATCTATATTATAAAAGCAAAAAAAGGTAATTTCCCAAACTACTTTTAATGAAGTTTTAATATGGAAGCCATCTATATATATTATTGATTGATAATATGTGGGGGGGAAAAAAATCCGGGGTTTACTACTGCTTCAAGTGCTAAGGCTTGTTCTTTGAAAGCATCCTAAAATTCCACCCTGATAATAAGGTGTAAGAAGCTGCTACAAGTATGTCCACAATCTCTAAGCATTTTCCCTTCAGTGAGGTCAACTCTGTAAAGGAAAATAAATCTCATCTTCCTATCAATGATGGTTGAGTAACTGTACACACACTATTATTAACCCGGCCAATTGAAAGGCCTGCAGCACCTGACAGTCAAGTTAACAGTGCGAGCAATGCTTCCACATTTACACGCTGCAAAGTGAATAAAAGTTCCCCATTCCATCATTTAGTTGTCCCAGGAATGATACTAAACCCTGATAGTTTATGACCGCCCCTCACATGGATCTGCCTGTACACCATTAAGGCTTGCCGTTTTTTTTTTTTTTTTTTTATGTTCGCCTTGTTAAAACAAGAATCGCTAAAGGGAGAATAATGAGGCAGCTGTATAGAATTACCAAGTGAACAGCTACCTGGAAAGGAAGTAATACTTTGCCATCACGCTTAAGATATTAAAGAACAAATATTATGCAAATCCCACTCGCCTGCAAGTGAAGAGGAAGCAGGAAAATGGGACATAATTAGGCAGAATATAAATCCAGGGCCTGGCATCTCCGCTTTAGTTTTAAAAATGTCAGTTCAAATGAATTATGCAAGAAACAAACACTTCCCTTCCGGCTGCCTCGGCTACACTGGAAGGTGCAGAAAAGCCTCATTCAGAATATGAATTTTACAGCACTGAATGCTGATTATTAACTGCAAGTGCCATCATCTATGTCTCTGTACAGTACATTCCTACACAGATAATGCTATTCAGAGACAGGAAGCACTGACCGGAGGGACAGCGGACTTCTGACGTAGCTTGCTCATATAGGCAGCAGTCATATTGCAAAGCAGGACTAGTTAGAATAATGAGAAATGTTAGAATAGATTATATTAAAGAAGCGCTTTGGCTTAGAAAAAAAAAATTCAAGGCAAGTTAGAGCTTTCGAAATGCATATATGAGAACACATGAAACTGAAGGATGCATAATCTATTCAGCTGGTTTTCTCATCCAGGTACCCCTTGGCAGACAGCACAACCAGATCATCACCCTTCACCAACTTGCAACAGCAAAGCTTGGTAAAGTACACGTCTTAAAGAGGAGCTTTGGTCAGACCCCCCCCCTTACCTGCCATGTAGCATTGTACTCAATTCACATACTCACCTGCCCTGCAGATCCAGCACTGTTCTGCTGTGGTCCACTGCCCTGCTGTCTACACCGTCATCTCTGGCAATGACTTCATTGGGTGCAGGGTTCCTCTTCTAGGTTCATGCAGCCAGGCCCACTGATGATACATTACCAGATCCACCCACCTCTAGACACATGAATGGAGTCTGAAGTATCTTAGGATACAATATGTGATGTACATACTCCAGGATTCTTCAGAGCACAGAAGACGTCATTCTCACTTAGACAAGAATGGCGGCCGGGGTCAAAACTAACTTATCCAACTCAATACCACTGTAAGTATATATACAGCCTTGAATTGAGGTGGTTATACTAGGATCATGGTTGCAGCTACAACCATGACCCTGGTACCATTGATTTCAGACGGGGATCCTCTTAAAGCAGTTGCAAACTGCCCATTTAAAAAAAAAAAATGCAAGGCAATGCCAAAATGTGCTAGTATGCATCGCATAGAATGAAATACTCACCTTGGAACGAAGCCCTCCAGCACTGTAAAGTCACCGCTAAGAGGGCTGACATGTTCCCCCGTCTGTCTTCCAGGTTTGCAAGCGCCAGCTATGTGTTTGACCGGAGCCGCGATGACGCCACTCCCATACATGTGCACGGGAGCTGCCCTTTCCGGCACGGGCTCTGAAGGCCCGCGTTGAATATCGCCTACACTGTGCAAGTTTAGGAGATATTCACAGTACCTAGAGGTAAGCCTTATTAGAGTCTTACCTCTAGGTACAAGTGGTAGTACAGAGTATACTACTACTTTAAGAAAAAATTATTCAAGCGGCTGTACAGTCACCAATCTCTGTTTGATTCCCTGCTTGGAGGAACCCAGATCTCTTCAAAAAGAGGACCTGTCACGGCCCATGTATCACATGGTATGTTGTTCATTCCATGGGATGGGACAATAAATTTAATAAAAAAATAAAATAAAAGGAAGCAAAAATGTAAATAAAACAATTTTTTTTTTTTAAAGCGCTCACATCCCCCCGTGCTCACATACAAATGTGAACGTGCACATAATTCCTACACGCATATGAAAATGGTGATCGCATCATAGATGTGAGGTATTGCCGCAAACGTAAGAGCACAATAATTCTAGCACCAGACCTCCTATGCATCTCCAAGCTGGTAACCTGTAAAGGCTTTTAAAACATTGCCTATGGATAATTTAATATACCGCAGTTTGTCTCCATTCCACAGGCATGCACAATTTTAAAGCGTGACATGTTTGGTCTCCATTTATTCAGCGTAACATCAGATTTTACATTTGGTATATTGGGTATTATGTTGTCCTTGTGTTCACTAAAATTCATTTAAGTGTATTTTTTCCTAGAAATTTGCATTTGATTAACCATTATGCAAATATCGTGTGACATAAAAAAATTGCAACAACCATCATTTTATTTTCCAAGGCCTCTGCTTAAAAAAAATAGTATAATGTTTGTAATGGTTCTAAGTAATCTTCTAGCAAAAATAAATGTAGAGAAATGTCAGAATTGGCCTAGTTTTGAAGTGATTAAACAATAATTAAAAAAAAACTTTCACTGGTAACACATGTGCACTGCTCGATTGGCTCCTAGTGCTCACTTTGCATCTCCCAGTCTGAGCGCTGCAATACAAGGGATTGCATGAGCCCCAGTATCAAGAAAAGCTCAAGCAACCTCTTCCTGTTTTTTTTTTTTGGGGGGGGGCTGTCTTTCTCACCAGGAATGCGCTCATGTGCAGTTGAGTGTGGTGCAATTTCAACCCATTGAAATGGGCTGAAACGCACTGGACAGCAGCAAAAGCAGCAAAAGTAGTGCATGTACTACTTAAAAAAAATGCAGGGCAAATGGATTGCATGTTACTTCTGTACCATGTGATGCGGTGCAGGCACAAGTACTGCGTTTGGGGTGCCATAAAAGTAACATTACGCCTGCTGCAGATCGCAACTGCAGTGTGACTTGAACGTTATGAGGAAAATGCTCACAGAGTGCAGGTTTCTCGCACCACATTCTGGGGTGAATATGCCCCTTAGTGAACATGCACCCACTGCGTAATCCAAACTTCAATGATCCAGAATCAGGGCTCAGTCTTCTTTATTTCCTTTTAGTATGACCAGTAAGGATGGGCTCAGGTGTGTTCGCAAATCCACGTGCCCGCACCCAAGAAGCTTACACTGCACAGCGCTAATCACAGGCAGTCAGACATTTCCTGATCTGTGCAGCTGTGGATCGGGAAATGTCTCGCTACCTGTGATTAGCGCTGTAGAGTGTCAGCTTCCTGGTGGCCGCAGGCACGTGGACTTGCGAACACGCCTGAGCTCATCCTTAATCAACAGTGGATATGATACCAGGCTATTCCCACAGCACTGGTCATGTAAAATGCCCTTCTTTAGTTTTCCTCTATAAGGCCGGGTTCACACTGGTACGACACAACTGTTGTATGACCGTCATCCTACTTTGCCCTGCGACATCGGTCCTACTTCCATCCGACTTGAATGAACAGGATACGATTTTGCTCCGACTTTGAGATAGTCCAACTTGTCTATTGACCAATCAAAACAATCCCAGTGTGACAAATCCCTTTTCCTGCTGCTGTAATCACCATTTCGAATGGTTAGGATGAGGATCTGACTTTGATCCGACTTCAATGATATTGATAGGGCTGAAAATGGACCAAAGTAGTGCAGGATCCTTTTCTAATGTCGGACTGCCTTGTGTTGGACCAGTTAAGATGGCTCTCATAGGGAACCATTGATTTATACACATCATGCGGCATGTGCGCCCAAACTCGGAGCGTATGTCACACCAGTGTGAATCGGGCCTAAACAGTGACATAGTTAAGGTAGTGCAAAATGCAAGAGTGTCTGCACCGGTTTGATCCCTCAAATATTGGTCAAACTTTATTTGGTATCCTGGAGTTCAGCTTCAAGAAATGTTTCTACATAACATACTGTTTATCGAGAATTCAGCATCATTATAATATGCTTTAGCAAACCCAGCATGCCATGTGTCTAGAAACCCAACACTTCTGCAGAGATGGGAGATATATTTAGCACTTGGGTTTCAACAGTTTGTCTTTACATCAAACAGAAACACATATTAGAGATAGAAACAGGCAGGGTTACACAGTAGTTCTTCTGATCATTACAAGGGAAAATTTACAAAAGAATTTGCTGGCTGGTGGTAAATCTGTTCAAAATAATTACCCAGTTCATTTATTCTACAGATTTGTAAATATCCTCAGAACCAGAGCAGCATTTTCTCTTCACGTTACATTTTTCAAATAATTTACCTGACTAATAGAGGGGAAAAAAGAGAGAACAAGGTGTAGCTCTCAGTGTTAAAATTTCCATGTTATATGAATACATATATACAAAGTAAGTATAGAAAATAATGACCAACCTTTAAAAGAATCGCATTTTGTTGCTTTTCAGCCTAAAATGAACACTGATACAGTGTTTGCTTTATCCAGCTGTATTTACTCAACTTCAATTCAAAAACAGAATCAGTGAAATGGAAAAGGATCACCCCCTTGTGCCAGTATTTTGTTGAATCTCCTTTTGCTTTAATTACAGCCTTTAGTCTGTTGGGATATGTCTCTACTAACTTTGCACATCTAGACTTTGCAATATTAGACCACTCTTCTTTGCAGAACTATTCAAGTTCAGTTAATGTTGACCATTTGTGGACTGCAGTCTTCAAGTCATTCCACAGATTTTCAATGGGATTTAAAGTGTTACTAAACCCAGTAATATGAAAATAGTTCATTCGGCCCTCCACAGTGCCCACAGCTTATAAAAAATCTTTTTACATTAAAATACTGCTACTATATACCTTTTTGGACGGTCT
This sequence comes from Lithobates clamitans, assembly GCA_037952925.1. NCBI lineage: Eukaryota > Metazoa > Chordata > Amphibia > Anura > Ranidae > Lithobates > Lithobates clamitans. The sequence continues at coordinate 5,990,867 of JBBGZY010000414.1, forward strand.
GTGTACCACGGTTACTTGATAAACTGCACAGTTTCTCCAGTGCTGAGAGTTCAAGTGGGAGCCACTACAACCTGTATACATGCCCACATGTGTGATGTCAATATCATGTCACCTGGCTAGCTCTGAGAACAAATAAATGTTCTCTCCAGCATAAAAGACAACTGAGCATGTGCAGGTCAGCTACCCTGCCTGTGTTAGCTGGCTTTCCCCAGATAAGACAGTGCAGGAGGGAAAGATCTGTGGATACAGGATAAAACAGCCTTTTTACACAATGCAGAGGATTAACCCCTTGAGTTCCACAGTGAGTATAACAAGCATGCTACGCTGCATATACAGACTGGTTTTACTGTTGTGGGTTTAGTAACACTTTAAGTCAGGGCTCTGACTAGGCCATGCAAGGACATTTACCTCTTTCTCCTTCAACCACTGTGTGGTCATTTTTGCTGTGTGTTTTGGGCCACTGTCATGTTGGAAAGTAAACCTTCTCATCTTTCTGGCAGAGGGCAGCTGTTTTTCCTCAAGAATTTTACAGGAATTCTGCCCCACCCACTTTTCTTTCTATCTGGACTAGCGATCAAGTCCCTGCTGCAGAGAAAAACCCCCATAACAGGATATTACCATCTCCATGCTTTACAGTGGGAATGGTGTTATTTGGAAGGTGAGCTGTATCATTTGGTGTTGAGGCCAAATAATTCAATTTTAATCTCATCTGACCACAACACCTTTTTCCATGTGGCCTCACAATCTTCAAGGGGCGTTTTGGAAAAGCTCAGCTGTTACTGCAGGTGGCCTTTCTTAAAGAGTGGCTTTTTTCTTGTAACTCTCAAATACAAGCCACATTTGTGGAGAATTTGTGAAATTGTTGTCACATGCACACAATGATCCCTCTGTCATAAATTTCTGCAACTGCTTCCCAGTTGCTGTAGGCCTCTTGGTAGCCTCTCTGACCAGTTTCCTCCTGGCACTTTCATCCAGTTTGGAGCAATGCCCTGATCCAGGGAGGGTCTGTTGTACCAAATACCTTCCACTTCTTAAAAAATAGACTTCACTGTGCTTCTAGGAATTGATAAAGCCTTTGAATTTATTTTGTATCCATCTCCTGACTTGTGCCTGTCCACAAATTTATCCCGGAGATCTTTTGACAGTGACTTTCCACCCATTGCTGACCTAATCAAAATGACCACAGCTGATCACAGTTCAAAGTCAAATGGCTTTGTGTGGCTTAGCTACACCTGATTGAGTTTACAAGTCATTTTTAGGAGAGGGTGATCTTTTTTCTAACTCAGCGATTCTGTTTTTGATTTTTTCCCTGACATGTTGGCATTATATGATTATTTTCTATACTCACTGTTAGGGTTGTCCCGATACCACTTTTTTAGGACCGAGTACAAGTACCGATACTTTTTTTCAAGTACTCGCCGATACCGATTACCGATACTTTTTTTTAATGTCACGTGACAGTGTTTTTTTTTTGCTATTTTTGGGGGGGGGGGGGGGGGTGAACGTTGTATGTGTGTGTGTTTTTTTTTTTTTTTTTTACAATTTGTATTTTTTCCAATAATATTTTTTTATTCTTTGTTTTTTTTTTTTAATCAGCCCTTTTGGGGGGATTTGGTGAGATATCAGGGGTCTTAACAGACCTCTGATATCTCCCCCTTGAGACAGAGAAAGAGACAGAGGATAGAGATTCCCCAGTCCCTTTCTCTGCAGCGTCAGCTGCACTGAGAATCAATGGAGAGAAGACAGCATCACAAGAGATTACAATGTTTCAGTTATGTGAATGGACAGAGTCAGCTGACTCTCTCCATACACAAAGGAAGGAGGAGGGGGACGGAGGAACGGAGGGGGAGAACGGAGGGGACAGATAAGGATAGAGGAATGCAGGGGACAGATAAGGAGAGCAGAACGGAGGGGGACAGATAAGGAGAGAGGAACGAAGGGGACAGCGGAGAGGCACAGAGGAAAGGAGGGGGCACGGAGGAGGATGCAGTGACAGTCAGCTGTGAGCGATCACCGCTGTCTGTCACTAAAGCTGGTGAAAGCCGCTGGGGGAGAATCTTGTAACTCCCCCACGCGCCGATCACAGCTGTCTTATAGGTATCGGGGGAAGCATCGGGAGCATTTACCCAAGTACAAGTACTTGGGCAAATGCTCGGTATCGGTATCGGGACAACCCTACTCACTGTATATACATACACACTGTATAAATATAATCAACAGTTCAGCTGCAACACATAATGAAGACATGCAACACAAAAATTGCCTTCCACCTCTACTACCCAAGTAACCTGCTAAAACACAAGGTTACCAAGGAAAAACAAGTTAAGTGAGTTTCCACCAGGAGCTGCCTCTGAGGCAAACAGTAAATCTCTAACGCCCTTTTCACACAAGGGGTCCATTTGGTTACACCTGTCCGTTTTTCAGGTGGACCAGATTGGACCCTCCATTCTCCACTATGGAGTGCAGATGTAAACGGACTTCCAATCCGATCCAATCTGGCAAAAACAGATGAGAAGGGGTTTCGTTCCCCTCCGTGTGACCGGATCGTATCAGACAGCAGTCGGGAGTAAATGGACAGCCAGTCCGTTTACATCCGAGGGGTCACAGAGCAGAGTGAGCTGTGCCCATGTCTGCTCTGCATAAATGGAGCGGACACGGATCTGTTGTCCACCAGCTCCGCTCCGCTCTGCTCTGCAGGGATCAGTGGACAGATCCCCTGCTGGGAAAAACAAATCTGGCTAATGTGACAGGGGCCTTAGGCAGACAGAGACTTTTCCTTTCCCTTCAGATATAAGGGCACCTAACTGGAAGAAACTGCCTGGACTGGTTATACCTTAAAGCAAACTTGTGCTTTGCCTTACCCGGCTGCTCAGTTTCACCTTTTCTTTCCTTCTCTACAACTGCATTCAACCTCTAAGAAGCGGGAAAGGACATCTCTATGTAAGCTCCAAGTCACTTGAGAGCTAATTCTCCATCTAATTCACTGAGCATCAATGCTGGCACATGAGAAAGAGAGGTCACATTCTTCTCCATACCTGGCAGTACCAATTATTTTCTCCAATCCCAATAGCTGAACTGAGCGGAAAGTTAAGCAGATGCTAATGGAGAGGGAAGGGGGTGCATTGTAACAAACCTGTTGCTTTGTTCCACAAGGGAAAATAAAGATTTTCTTTAAGCAGTTATCACAGAAAGAGTATGCATAAACAAGGGATTGGTGGCTGGGGTTGCAACTTGCAGCTCCTAAGCATAACTAAAGTTAATCAATAAGCAGCTTACAGTAAAGAAATGGTATAGTCAGTGGTATGAGAACAGATGAAGAAAGGGTTTAAACCCTGTGGCATGATATTCCAGGAACTAAAAAATTAAGGGGATTGCCTCTGGTATGGATGTGCATGGTTCAAAAGATATACTCTGGCATGAAGGCACATGACAAATGGGAATACAGAAAGGTGCTTTAGAGATCTTAAAGAGGAGCTCCAGGCTCCTCCCCCAAAATACAACTAGTGTAGCTGCTGACCTTTAATATTAGGGCAAATACCTATCCAAGAATCTTTCAATCAGCTATTGGGTGCTGGAACTGCCATCTTGACTAAATGACATCGGCAGTGAAGCTGCTACTGCACATGTGCAAAGCGTACTGCACTTTGTGAATGGGCCGGCTGCAGGAGAGCGAAGGGGGCCGAAGTCAACTCCTCCTTTTCAAGTCTATGTAACGCACCATAAACTCACTGCTATGTGTTTGCGGTGAGTTTGCGGTGAATTTGCGGCATGTTTGCAGGGAGTTGGACTTTGTTCACAGCAGCCAAGAAAAAACCTAGGCATTTTGGCTGCTTTTTAACACTTCCCAAACTCACGTCAAAGGCAAATAGGGTGTGTTGGGAGGGGGTTTTTTTACTCACCTTCAACGTGCGTTAAACCCACTCTCATTCTTTCTAAACTACTGCCATAGTGGTTATCTATAAGGATATACAGTATCTCACAAAAGTGAGTACGCCCCTCAAATTTTTGTAAATATTTCATTATATCATTTTATGTGACAACACTGAAGAAATGGCACTTTGCTACAATGTAAAGTAGTGAGTATACAGCTTGTATAACAGTGTAAATTTGCTATCCCCTCAAAATAACTACACACAGCCATTAATGTCTAAACTGCTGGCAACAAAAGTGAGTACACCCCTAAGTGAAAATGTCCAAATTGGGTCCAATTAGCCATTTTCCCTCCCCAATGTCATGTGACTCATTAGTGTTACAAGGTCTCAGGTGTGAATGGGGAGCAGGTGTGTTAAATTTGGTGTTAACGCTCTCACTCTCTCATACTGGCCACTGGAAGTTCAACATGGCACCTTATGGCAAAGAACTCTCTAAGGATCTGAAAAAAATAATTGTTGCTCTACATAAAGATGGCCTAGGCTATAAGAAGATTGCCAAGATCTTTAAACTGAGCTGCAGCACAGTGGCTAAGACCATACAGCGGTTTAACAGGACAGGTTCCACTCAGAACAGGCCTCGCCATGGTCGACCAAAGAATTTGAGTGCATGTGCTCAGCGTCATCCAGATGTTGTCTTTGTGAAATAGATGTATGATTGCTGCAGAGGTTGAAGGGGTGGGGGTTCAGCCTGTCAGTGCTCAGACCATACGCCGCACACTGCATCAAATTGGTCCGCGTGGCTGTCGTCCCAGAAGGAAACCTCTTCTAAAGATGATGCACAAGAAAGCCTGCAAACAGTTTGCTGAAGACAAGCAGAGTAAGGACATGGATTATTGGAACCATGTCCTGTGGTTTGATGAGACCAAGATAAACTTATTTGGTTCAGATGGTGTCAAGCCTGTGTGGTGGCAGCCAGGTGAGGAATACAAAGACAAGTGTGTCTTGCCTACAGTCAAGTTGGTGGTGGGAGTGTTATAGTCTGGGGCTGCATGAGTGCTGTCGGCACTGGGGAGCTACATTTCATTGAAGGAACCATGATTGCCAACATGTACTGTGACATACTGAAGCAGAGCATGATCCCCCTCCCTTCGGAGACTGGGCAACAGGGTAGTATTCCAACATGATAACAACCCCAAGACGAACACTGCCTTGCTAAAGAAGCTGAGGGTAAGAGTGGTGGACTGACCAAGCATGTCTCCAGACCTAAAACCTATTGAGCATCTGTGGGGCATCCTCAAACAGGAGGTGGAGGAGCGCAAGGTCTCTAACGTCCACCAGCTCCGTGATGTCATCATGGAGGAGGACTCCAGTGGCAAACTGTGAAGCTCTGGTGAACTCCATGCCCAAGAGGGTTAAGGCAGTGCTGAAAAATAATGGCGGCCACACAAAATATTGACACTTTGGGCATAATTTAGACATTTTTTACTTAGGGGTGTACTCACTTTTGTTGCCAGCGGTTTAGACATTAATGGCTGAGTGTTGAGTTATTTTGAGGGGACAGCACATTTACACTGTTATACAAGCTGTACACTCACTACTTTACATTGTAGCAAAGTGTCATTTCTTCAGTGTTGTCACATGAAAAGCTATAATAAAATATTTGCAAAAATGTGAGGGGTGTACTCACTATTGTGAGTTACTGTACATGCCTCCTGCATGTATCCTTACCTGTCAAATGTCTTCCCACTGTCTGAGACCCAAAAAACTGCAGATTCTGTGGGTGGGTCTGTTTTTTGTAGCTCAGTGGAGTTGTGATGTCAGTAGACTCCCCATCCACCTCTACACTCCCCTTGTCAACATGCATAATCTCCTGTGTATTTCTTACCTTGAACTTCTGCTATGAGCACTAACATCCAGTCAAAACCCAGCAAGGTCACATGACTTAATCATGCCCAATCATGCTGAGGTGTGGAGCAGCTAAACCTGGGAGAGCTGGAGAAGAAAGGAGGGGATCTGAAGTACACAGAATGTCTTTCTCAGGCTAGTGCATGAGATATGTAAATCACCTGTCACTCACAGCAAGGTGGAAAAACTGACTCCTATTTCTCTGTGTGTCAGTTTTCATCTTACTGAAAAAAAGAGGATTGCTCAAAGCTGGATTAACTCTTTGTGGCAAGACTGGGCACAGATGACATGAAATCCTATAGTGTACACAGTGCCTTAAATTTAAAAAAAATGGGTTTACATCCACTTTAACTCTATAGGGGTGTCTGCCTTAGGCCCCAATACACACCATTAGATTTTCGCCAGATTTTTGTCTTTAGATTTACCAAAACCATATAATATGAGGTCAAACCTTAAGAGTTTAAATTGTATGCAATCAGGCAGGCCCTTGCACTACATGGTTTTGGTAAATCTGAAAACAAAAATCTGCAGAAAATCTAATAGTGTGTATGGGGTCTAAGTCCCTATTTCCAAAATTCTAAACTTGGGGCATATATGAGAGTTTTGCCTCTGCTTGTTTACATTTTAGCAAAGGGTCTGGTGTCCCTTAATCTCTGACTGTCCACATTCTACAAAAGACTTTATTGTACATCCCCTCATCTCCGACTGTCTACATTTGAACAAAGGGTCTCCCGTTTCCTCATGTCTGACTATTTACATTCCAACAAAGGCTCCCACATCTCCTCATCTCCAACCGCCTACAGTTAAAAAAAAGTTCCACTTTTCCAAAAGCTCTGACATCCTTTTGTCACCAAAGTGCACATTATAATATAGGCTCTATCATCCTGTCATCCACAAATGTTTATATTCTTTTACAAAGGCTTGTATTAACAGATAGCATAGACATACAGAGCCAACTGAGACAATAATCCGAAGTGTGCAACATAACTCGGAGTACAGCTCCAGGATACAGTGGAATAAGAGGGAGTTACAATAAGTAAAGTATTGCAATATACAAACTGACCCAAAGTATAAAAGTGATGCTCAGATGTTTCTAAAGGTTAGAGAAGTAACAAAAAGAAAAACTGAAGAAGGCCAAACCTCAAGAACCGTGATGAAGGTCTGTGAGCTACAGCATGTTCGCGCCCACTGAACTGGAGGAATGACAGTCAACTGAGGTATACAAAGAAATATAGGGTGAAGTACACCTCCCAAGTTGAATAAGAGGAAACTAAAAATGCAGGAGAAAAAAAAAGGGAGGGGAAAGCGAGAAATGTTAGAGTAGAAGAAAGAAAGAAAAAGAGAAAGTGGTCTCAGAGGACAATGTACCTGATAGTAGCATAAGGTCAGTAACATATGGTCAAGCTGCGAAGAATGGGCATAGGATTATCCAGGGTTGCCAAACTGGTCATGGGAATCAGACAGTATAGATGTTAGATTCTCATTGACCATAACATCATTCATGCGACGTTTCACTGCTTCGAAACTGAGAGGCCCTTTTCCAGGCCCTAAGCTTAGTAGCAATAAAGAGGTGCTTTGCAAGCTTGCGTTCTGCCTGTAATAATGACTCAATAGGTTTAAAAAAGAGGGCTTAGCAGGGGTTCCTCGTCACATCTGAGTGAAGTAATGTTCGCAATAGAGCATAAACCCAGATCCAAAATGTAGTCGCCATAGGGCAGAAAAACTGTTTATATTCTAACAAAGGTCCCAACATCCTCTCCTCTTTGACCTAAATCCTAAACAAAGTTTCCATCATCTTAAACTGAACTAAACCCATTGATTTACCTATTTGGCAAAACTGGTAAACTCAAGGCATGCTATTAATGATAACAGTTATAGGTATTAGTGTACTTACGTTACTTCTCAACCGAACTGTCAAACCATCCAATGACGGGTGCCATAGCTGACCATTTGTGCAAGCAGCATGGCAATTGAAAATCAGAGGCTTAGATATCAGCTTACTTGGCTGTAAAGGACAGGAGGATTTAGTTCCACTTTAAGGCTTCTTTCAGACTGGGGCGTTGTGGGCGTCGGTGGTAAAGCGGCGCTATATTTAGCACCGCTTTACCGTTGCGCTTTGCTGGCAGGTTTGCGGCGCTGCCCCATTGTTTTCAATGGGATGGGGCGCTTTATGAGCGGTGAATACACCGCTCCTACAGCGCTGCAAAGATGTGGCTTGCAGGACACCACTCCAGAGTGAAAGACATAGGAGAGGCGGTTTACAGGCGCTATTTTTATCGCTGTAGCGCATGTAAAGTGCCTCAGTGTGAAAGTAGCCTAACACTGACAAACAAATGACATGTCTCTGAACAGCTATACGCTACTGAAAATGTTCTGCAGTTGCTATATTATATTTTCGCACAATACAAACTGCTTCCCTTGCATTCTATATAAATCCCTTTTCCATTAATATTGTCTATACTTGCATGCTATTGTGACACTCAAGCTTCAGACTTCAAAAAGGTTTTCTGCATTTACTCTAATGCTCATCTGAACACAAAAATAATATATCTCAGCTAGAGCTCTATCAAGTCAAAATTGGGCCAAACAATTTGCACAAAGTAGAGTCTCTGGGATAAGTGCAAATTATTTCCAATTTGTCAAAAAATGCCTAAAAGCATTCCTGTCACTACAACCAAAGAAGTCTTAATTTTTTTGACCTGTAACACTATGTACTACCCCTTCTATATAAACATTGTATTCTTTCCATCCACCAATACCTTTTGAAAATACAGAGAACATATATTGTACTTGTATTGTCCTGTCCTGTTTTCGGTCTATTATTTGCAATGGGTTGTTTTACCTTTAGGGTGATTCTACCAAAATTTAAGGTGCTCCTTTTAGTAACTTGACTGCAAGTTTGCATACATAAATTCCTGACACGTCAAATCTGTCATTTTATCATTAAAGGGAATCTGTTAATATGCCCATTCAAGGCAAAGGGACAGGTTCTTAAGTTAGGGCATCCCATCCCACTGATATTCAACATCATGAGCTGCCGCGTGGCACTGTTGAAGCCCTCAGATGTACCCAGTACTTCCAGGAATGTAGGAGCATGTCACTTTCACCTCAGTGTAGTGAGAAGATAATCACTAGGGCCAAACACTGCCACATGGGAGAGGGAAGGTGGTCATCGAGCTTGTATATATTTTGTCACAGACTGGCACGGAGATTACGCAGGGTTTTTGATTGAACTGTGCCAAAAAAAATTAGCAGAGGGCAAATGACTAGTCACCAATATTGCCTGTAGTATCCCTGCTGCTGATCTTTTCCCATTACAGACTTACCATGCCCCGTTCTACACTGTGTCTCTGTATAGAAGTGGCCATTTGGTAAAGTGTTACTAAACCCACAACAGTAAAATCAGTCTGTAAATGCAGTAAAGCATGCTGGTTATAATCACTGTGGAACCTAAGGGGTTAATCCTTTGTATTGTGCAAAAAGGTTGTTTGACCCTGTCTTCTCTGATCTTCCTCCACTTCTTCGACAGTCCCCAAACCATCTCCTGACAGAACAGAGCCTTGGGGGCAAGCTGCACATGCTGGAGAGTTTTTTCTTTCTTGGGAGAGCACTGAGCCAATCAGCACTGTTCAGACAGAGGGTCAGGTATCCTGCAGCCTCATAGGACAATCAGGAGAGAATGAAAACTCCTATCAAGCTTTAACCGGACAACGACAGAAGTCAAAAGACTGCTATATACTGCTAATGAGAAAAGGTATTTAGCTGTTTTATACTTACTAAAACTATTGCATTCCTATGTTGTGTGTACTGGGGGAGACCAGATATAGTGAATGCAGGGTCCTGGGTTTAGTAACATTTTAAGGTCAGGGCTTTCCTCATGTCAGTAGTTATTTCACCATTTTTTTTAGTTCAGGTTCAATTTAAAATAAAAAAATATATTGGATACTAGGTCCACTACACAAGAATTATTTTCTAAAATTATACACAAGGTCCGATTATATATTAATAAAAATAACAAAGATCAGTGACTTACTAAAAAAAAGAAGACAGCCCTGGTCAGAAGCATACATCTTCAAAAACACATCAGCAGTGGCAGTGGATAGAGTCAATTATGGCCTACAATAGGTACCTGTAGCTTCACAATCTAAATTACATCCACCCCAAGATGTCCAGACAATTACTTTGCCATGCCGTTATCATTAATCGCACCTTTGTCCCATCTGACACCATTACAGGAGCCTGACCCAAGGAAAGCTCATAAAGCAAGAATAATGCCCTTCCTGACTAGGGGATTCACATACGGGGATAATAGCATTCATCTTGAATTGAGCAGGTACAGACTAGAACACACTGCAACAGAAACTAATAAAAGGCGCTGACAGCACGCTAAAATAAACCTGTGTTTTAATAACTTCCACATTCCCGAGGAACTGTTGACAAAGGAGATTTTCTCAATTAGCTCCAGGCAATGTGTTACGGCAATTCTGGTGGATAAGAGCAGCACAATGGCTTAAATTTATGTAGCGATGTGTAATCCCCTCAATAAAACTGTTCTGCATTGTATCCAGACAGGTATCTCATCACTGTACAGAGATGGAACCATCTCTAAAGCTTAAAAAGAAGGAGAAGTAGGAGCTGACCAAGCAGATTCACTCATGCAGGACACACAAAAAAAAAAAAACTACAACATAAAGGATTAAAAAGGGAACTAGACTACAATTCAGAAAGCACATTCTAGTATCTACTGTCAAATTTAAGTAAATGTATATAACATTTTTACTTGTGGCTACAGCCCCCCCAGCAGGGTGGAGAATTGGCAGCTGAACAGCAAGAAGGGCTCATTGGAGCACAATCACTAAGCAGAGAGCAAAGTCTGCATATTTAATAAAGAACATAAAATTGCCCCCTGCCTGCTCATAATTACAAACTATATACAGAAACCATTTTTTTTTAAACATAAGAGCTAAAATATTATATGGGAGCTTTTTACCTGCCGATGGATTTGTATTTCTGCTCATCCATTCCTGAAATTTACACAGCTTTCCAGCACAGTACAGTCAGTTGGATGATACCGGTGGCATCTAAGGAATACAGTGGCCTCTTCTCTACACCCCCCCTGTCTTTTGACACCCCCCCCCCCCCCCCGCTAAAGCCAGTCATACATGGATCGAAATTCAGCCACTTCAGCAGGTGAATTTCGATGTATGGGCACCATGGTTGTACACAAGGCAATCTATCGATCAACTTATGTACAACCAGCCGTCAGGTTTTTCCAGCATGATTAATCCTGCCGGCTATAGGTGGCAACACGGAATCAAGCAAATTTCTTTGCTGCCGCCCGTGGTGGTAGCAAAGAAAATTGCATAGTCTATGGCCTGTCTTACTCCTACTATCAATATTGTTCCTTCTCAACATATCAGCATATCACATTGCAAGAGGCTGAAGTTTAATCCAGGTACTTACACTAGTTTCCTTTCAATAAAACAAAATGATGGACACGGAATTCAGATACGGTCAGGTTATATACTGCCACCCACAAGAGGGCTGGACACTGGCAAAAAAAACAAAAAACTAAAAGCCATCCCAAGATAACCCATTATCTACCCAGGATGCCTCAGTTTGTACCAAGAGCATGAACATAGGAGGGGTGGGAGCATATCTCACTATGGTAAAAATGGTGGAGTTGCCAAAAAATGTAGAAGACTCAAAACTGGGTCCAGATGATTTTGTTATACATATTTACAATATGGAGTTCATTTAGTGCTTAGCAGTGTTTTTCATAGTAGTTTAGAGAGATGCTCTAGGAATGGATTTCCTAGGAATACAGGTATTCTCTATGAATAAAGGATACTGGCTAAAGAGAATAGTTTTAATCTATTTACTTAAGACGAAATCCTATGCATGGAACAGCACCATATAAAAAGGTGACGCAATTTAAAATGAGGACAAGGTTTATAGGAAACCCTGTCAATTAGTTCTGACATACAGTCAATGGGTTTAATGTGACATTTATTTGTACTTACAATCTCCTGAAATGCATTTGTGACTAGCAAACCAATCAATACAATTACAGGACGGACTTTTCCACTTTCCGCCCCGGGGGTAGGTAATGAGCCTGCTTCTTTCTACGACCCCTGTGTTGAGGTAGTTGGGAAGGTGCAGTCTAATCAGCTATTAGCCCGACTCAAATTTATAATCAATAGTAAAGTGGTTCAATGAAGCGAGTGTATTACCCAGTGAGCACTGAGTGCAACGAATGGAGACATCCATAGGCAGACACTGCATGAGTTTAATGCAAGAGCTGTACAACTGTGCCTCTTGAAATCGCAGTTCTTAGGCTTAGGATGTGAGCAGTAAAACAAGCGAGCAGAATGGGAGAGGAATTTTTTAAGTGCAAAACTCAATTGACAGGAATTTAAACATCGATTTTAAAGTGTACGCATACAGTAGATGTATTGATCACCTATACAGTAATCAACAGGCAGTAATGACGGAGCTGTATAAAATATAAAATATCTTAATGTAATCGTCTATCAGTTCTTCACAGGTTCCTAACTTGGGAAGAGTTGTGTGCAAATTAGTAGCTCTCTAGCTTCTGATGCTTATAGATTTAAAATCCAACTCCAGCCTAAAAAAACCTTTTGGTTTTGGATAGAGTAGGGCAAAGTTTAAAAAACAACATTTTTATATAGATATATATCTATATATCTCTATATCTATAGAGATATATAGATATATCTATATATATTTTCTTGACTTACAAGCATTTGTTACCCAAAAAAAAAAAAAAGGGTCCCATCCCTTTAACCACTTCAGTCCCGGAAGGTTTAACCCACTTCCTAACCAGGTCATTTTTTTTCGATACGGCACTGCGTCACTTCAACTGACAATTGCGCGGTTGTGCGACACTGTACCCAAATGAAATTGATGGCCTTCTTTCCCCACAAATAGACCTTTCTTTTGGTGGTATTTGATCACATTTTTTGCGCTATAAAACAAAAAAAATATATTTTTTTTACTTTCTGTTGTAATACATATCCAGAAGAAAAATGTAAAAAAACGAATTTCTTAATTATTTTAAGCCAATAATTCTTCTACATATTTTTGGTAAAAAAAAAAAAATCCCAATAAGCGTATATTGATTGGTTTGCACAAAAGTTATAGTGTCTATAAAATAGGCGATAGATTTATTTTAATTTTTCAGTGCTATAAAGATGCACTGATCACTGTCACTGGCAGGGAAGGGGTTAAAACTAGGAGATCAAGGGCTTAAATGTGTTCCTTGGGAGGTGTTTCTAACTGGGGGGGGTGTTACACTGGAGGAAAAGAGAGATCGTGATTCAGCTTTGCTGAAACACAATCTCTCACTTTTCCTCCCTGACAGATCAGCAGTGTGCTTTGTTTACATCGGCACACCGCTGATCCGCCTCTCCTGTGAATGATTGGCAATTCGCGGCGGCCATCGCTCCCACCGGACCCGCTAAATGGCTCCTGCTGTGTCCAATCACAGCGGGAGCAGCACACACCCCTAAACCGCGTGCACGAAATCACGTACAGGTACGCGATTTTGCTCCCCCAGGCTGCCCTGCCGTAGTAAAATGTACGTGGGGCGGTCATGAAGTGGTTGAATCATGTTATGCAGCACAGTGCTTTTACTATGTCATTTGGCCTTTTCCATCACCTGCAAAACCTACCTGATCCTGCCTGGCTATGCCCTCCCCTCTAAACTGACCACAGTTTATCAAGGCTGCTGAGCTGTTTATGTGCCTTCATCACTCGTTGTCTCCCCCGTCCTCCTCCCTGCCCGTCAGCTAGTGACAGTGCCCCCTTCCTGCTGCTGGAATAACATCTACATCTTTATACTATCAGTGCTGTCTCCTAATCCTGTATCCCGCTGTGTATGTGATTTATATATAAAGTGCAGTATATACCCAATTTCAGAGCCCTCTCACGTGACCGGCTGGCTCTCTCCCCTCCCCTCCCAACTGACATCAGCGGGGGAATCTCGGCCCCGCCCACTGCAGCTGGCAGATGGTGGGAGGAGAGAGCTGGCCAGCCACATGAATGCCGCTCTGAAATTAGGTATATACTGCACTTTATATATAAATCACACACAGGGGGACACAGGATTAGGAGACAGAGATAGTATAAAGATGTTAGAGTGGCTTAACAACCACTTTAACAGTTTTTCAAAAATACAGACAGGGATGTAGACAGGTTGATACGTTAAGCCAGTTAGCAGATATCTGCATGACAAAAGCAAGATAAATACACCAAAAAAATACTGTCAGCTACAGATCCCTCCCACATCCAGTTTGAGACTTTAAGGCAGGAGAAACAGACCAGAAAAACATACGGTTGGCTCCCATGGCAGCCACCACATAAAGGAAAACAGGGGAAATAAAGAGAAAATGCAAAGGGAGAAAAAAAAAGGGGGTACATTATAGTCTCATTCCCTCCCAGCAAGAATGCCTCCATACTCCTGTGAACATGTGAAGAGCATCCAGTAAAACCACCTCCAAATTAATTTTTCTTCTTTGCTGTGCAAAGATAGATAGACAGGTTGCAGACAGGTTTTTCATGGAATGAATTTTGGTTATTCTCCCAAACCATTCAGAAAGCATGGGGCGAGACTCCTGCTTCTAGTGTCAGAATACACACCCTAGCGGCATTGAACAGGTGGATTAACATAGATTATTTGAATTTACGTTTGAGGAGATTGGAGAGAAGAAGCAGATACCTGGCCGAGTCCCTACCCAGGTCAAAATCGGTAAGTTTTTGATGTGGTCACGCACCCGAGACCAAAAGCTTTACAGTTTTTTGCATGTCCAGAAAATATTAAGGATGGTACCCTCCTCCTCCTGGCATTGGCAGCAGACATTGAAAATGCTTCTAAAGAAGCGAGAGGACCCTTTACCAGCGGGTGAGTTTTTTGTAACCCAGCTCCTGGTACGTGCATGTGATGGACGCGTAGTGGGCAATGTAGAGAACATGCTCCCTCTGTTCCTGGGACAGGGTGACACCCAGATCCCTATCCCCTTTCCAAAGGAACAGGGGAGAAAAGACTCAAGACAGGCTAAGCAGCATTTTGTAAACCGTGGAAACCATATGAGCTGAGGGGCACATCTGCATGCATAAATTTTGGAGGGAAGTGGCAGGATGAGATCCCTCAACACAGACTAGCGATATAAGTCAATAGCTGTAAGCACCATGCATCCAGAGGAGGATCAAACATTGTGGACAAGGCTAAAGGGTCACAGATGTGTGAACCCAATACAAAGTCGCAAAGATGAAAAGTGCCTCTTCCAATAAGGGATTGAAATCTACAGTCTGGAGGCTTGGGGGAAAGTCTGGGTGGCCAATCACTGGAGATAGACCTGAGATGCTGCAGCTAGATATGACAGGAGGCTTAAACTGATGCAACACTTTCAGGGTTGCCCCAATTAGGAGGTGGCTTCTGAGAGAGCCTAGGATTCATGGCTCTATCCAGGGTAAGCATTGCAGTGGGATTTCGGTTCACGTCTGTTCAATTTGAACCCATGGTTTATGGGCTTGACCCCGTCACCAGTCAACCACCCTGGAAAGGTGGGTCGCCTGATAGTAATGTAACAGGTCTGGGAAAGACATTCTCCATGAATCTGCATGGCCAAGTATGTATGGGACAAGCGAGGATTCGTACTAGCCCAGACGAAGCTTAGAGAAATATTCCAGGTTGACTTCAAGAAGGACAGAGAAACTGAAATTGGTAGAGTCTAAAATATCAGTTAAATTTTTTTTTTGAGTGGGATTGTGAGTGTTGCCTAATCTATTTGATAATACCCAGTATTGGGCACCTAGCAAACTTTTTTTTTTCCCCTTTAGAAAAAGTCAAAATTAAAGTGCATCTAACCCCATAATGTTATATATTGCAGCTTGCAGATCTACTAATACACATCCCATGGGGAACCCATGGTATGTATGTGAGCTGCTCAGGCTGCTAGGAAGTGTAGTCCTGTGCCTGCTGCTAAGAGTGCTGGCTGGGAAGGGGCCTCCCCCATGCTCCAGACAATGTCAGATAAGAGAAGAGGATCCCGGGAGCCACACATCAGAACAAGACCTGCTGTATGTAGACAAGTGGCAGTGTCAGCCCAGACGCCCACCAGGCCAAACCCCAATGCATTTCACTCCACCCACTGGAGCTTACTCATGGGTAAGCTCCAGTGGGTGGAGTGAAACATGTTGGGGGCATGGCCTAGCGGGGTTCAGGCTGAGATTGCCACTTGTCTACATACAGCAGGACTTGTTCTTATGTTCGGCTCCCAAGATCCTCTGCCCTTATCTGTCAATACACATGCCATCATCCTAGGGTGACAACGCTCACTCACCATAGTTTGTCAATGGAAAAACAGTGTTGTCACACAAAGCTGCTCTCCTGATTTGGGTTTTAAACACTCCATCCTCTTCTTATCACCATTAACAGAGGGGAGGTGTTTTGTAGTTCAGAGAAGAGAACTAGTAAGAGCTTATTTTAGATTTCCAATGCAGGCCAAGGGAAGTGGATTTCTGGAAAAATCAACAGGTATTTTTTGTACTTGCAGAAAATAATCTTAAATTGAAAAAGAAAACTAACGCAGCCACCACATGTACAAGTACAAGTACTTGTAGGCATTTTTTATTCTTAGCTTTAGATACACATCAACGTTTTTCTCAGGTTTATATTTGACCTCATTTGGGAGACTTTTCCTCTTTACCTGTCCTTGTGGCACAGCCATCAATGAAAATACTGTTAAATGTTCTTTCCTCTCCTCACAATGCTTATTTTTCTCCTCAATTTCCAATGTAAAATTTCTATTCTTACAGGAAGTGAATGGATATCGCCCCAAAAGGGGTAGAGATGGCAATAAAAACCTTACAGACGCTCTATCACTTCTTTGCTCCACCCAAAACATTCAGAAGTAAAGAGCCCATTCGCAGGGGGTTAAAATGCTCTGGTAAGTGATTCAATCCACCAGCACGTACCGGATATATAAGGTTTGGGTGAATGCAGTTTTACAAAGATTGTTTTAACAGGGTTTTGGAAGGAAAATTGTATGTCTGCATTCAATCACATTTTCCTTCCCATTCCAAAATGTTAGAAGAAATTGAATTTATATTGCATGTTCTTCAATTCCCGTACACCTGAACATTTCCTGCAGGAACCATCTGTCTTTCCATCATCTACCAGTTCCAGGTTATTTAAGGTAATGCTCTGCCTATTTAACTTTTCAAACGTGAAGTTTTAGAGGCGTCTGAAGCATCAATCAAACATAAAACAACCTTAATCTGGGTCCCCATGTACTACTTAGTGAAGAGGAATTAACCTTTAACAGCTAAATCACTGAAGCTCAAACATCCAGAACGGTGAAGTACAATGAATGCTACTTACCATGCAATGAATATGCATGAACATATTACCAGCACATTCGTCTACATGGAGGTCACAATCTATTGATAATTTTATAACTACAGCAGGTCATGTCCTTTTCACGGGACTGTGTCGGCATCAAAAGCCATAACGCGTGCTGTTGTGTGTGAAGAGAATCAAAAGCTACTGTAATTGCTTTGCTTGACATATGACATGCCTAAACCCTTCCGTCCAGCCTACTCAGCAAGAAGCAGCAAAGTCAAATCTTCAAAGAAGAAAATAAAATCAAAAGAGAAGATATATAGCAGCAAAAGAAAAAAAAAATCATATGACATAAGTTATAAAAGGAATGATATGACGGTAGTACACACAGTGCTGGAACTGTTCAACCTTCTGGCAACAGTTTGTGAAGGGCCCTTTTCTGATCCAGCATGACTATTGTCCCTGCACACAAAACGAGGCGTATAAAAACACGGTGCGATGTATTTTGGTGAGAAGGAACTTGAGCACATCTTGGTATAGTCATAATCCTGTCCTCTATTCACATAACTCTCTTTACTGCATGGCGGCACCATTTACCAGTTTACTACAGCACCCTACAAAAACTGTGGGAAAGCCTGTAAGGAGTGTGACGGATACAATACAACTTCCCTGCACAGAGTCCTGAACGCAACCCTATTGAGCACCTTTGGGTGCTCAACTGGCCCGACATTCAATCCATCTATGCCCAGCTTTAGGGTGCAGCCCTACTTCTTAACGATTCTCTGATTATGTACTTTTTCAGAAAAGTGTTAGGCTGTAAGGTTATGCTGTTAAGCAGCCCATACACAGAGCAAATTTCTTTCCTGCAACCACAGACAGTGTTGACAGGGGAATCCCTCTGGCCAAGCCATTATATTCTCCCTCCACAGGAAGCCGCCCATGCTAAGAGAAGACAGAGATTATTGCTAGTGGCTATACTAGCTGCTAGCGATAATCGTATGCAAAATCCCCCGAGGCTGGTTGAACACGCACTATAGCTGGTGATTGGATTACCCCCACCTTTTGGTCTTCATTGGACATTTATTAGTTGCTTTTTTAGCGCCCTATTTACAGATTTTGGTTGTACACAAGTTCAATCGATTAACTTGGTACATTCAGCCTGCCCATACATGGTTTGAATGTCGGCCCGTTCCTGCTGAACCAGCCGAGATTCAAACCAACTATGGCCAGTCTTAGGATTTCGTGAAAGGAGGTATGTTAGTTGAAAGTGTTACCCTCCACCAGCGAGTGTCTTAGTTATCATCCCTGAGCTATAAAATGCGGTGGGTCACCCCGGATTGTGCTAACAATTCAGCCCTAAAAAGAGATAATACAGCTGAATAGAACATTTATTTAGCTTTACTTTGTCTGAGGCTGAAACTTTAGCTGAAGCGTCACAAAGTTGCTGTGTGATCTCACGGTAAGTACTCAACAGGACAAACTGGCAAACTTTGGATGACCTCTGATCCCTGCAGTGCCTCAACAATAGCAGTTCTCATATTTTCAATCTGAAAGGTTCCTTTAATGTAGGGGTCTCAAACTGGTGGCCCTCCAGCTGTTGCAAAACTACAAGTCCCATAAGGCATTGCAAGACTTGGTAGTTACAGGCATGATGGGACTTGTAGTTCCGCAACAGCTGGAGGGCCACCAGTTTGAGATCCCTGCTTTAATGTTTTGGGGGAATGAGATGTTGTCACCAGACCCTTCATTTCACTAATCTTCCTATAAGATTATATGTGCATTCAACAGATTGTATGCATGTTATATACCAGTAAATTATTCTCCTGTGTAGTAATCCAAAAGGCCAGAGACTGCTGCTAGGTACCGCCCTCTTGGGATGTTATGTCAGCTTCGGAACCGTAACATTTTAAAGTACAGTGGATATAAAAAGTCTACACACCCCTGTTAAAATGTCAGGTTTCTGTGATGTAAAAAAATGAGACAAGGATAAATAATTTCAGAACTTTTTTCCACTTTTAATGTTACCTATAAACTGTACAACTCAACTGAAAAACAAACTGAAATCTTTTATTTTTGGAGGGGGGGGGGATAAAAATAAAAAACTCAAATAATGTGGTTGCATAAATGTGCACACCCTCTTATAACCGGGGTGTAGCTGTGTTCAGGATTAAGCAATCACATTCAAACTCATGTTAAATAGGAGTCAGCACACATCATTTCATCATTTAAAGTGCCTCTGATTAACCCCAAATAAAGTTCAACTGTTCTAGTAGGTCTTTCCTGACATTTTCTTAGTCGCATCCTACAGCAAAAGCCATGGTCCACAGAGATATCTTCCAAAGCATCAGAAGGATCTCATTGTTAAAAAGGTATCAGTCAGGAAAGGAACACAAAAGAATTTCCAAGGCATTAGATATACCATGGAACACAGTGAAGACACAGTGTTACATGGGATATCTAATGTCTTGGAAATCTTTTCGTACCCCTCTCCAGTCAACAAGCGGAGAAAATATGGCACAACAGTGACATTACCAAGAACTGGACGTCCCTCCAAAATGAATGAAAGAACAAGAAGAAAACTGGTCAGGGAGGCTGCCAAGAGGCCTACAGCAACATTAAAGGAGCTGCAGGAATATATGGCAAGTACTGGCTGTGTGGTACTTGTGACCACAATCGCCCGTATTTTTCATATGTCTGGGCATGTGTGAAAATGTGTTCTGGTCTGATGAAACCAAAGTTGAACTTTTTGGCCATAATGCCGAAAGATACTGTATGTTTGGCGCAAAAACAACACTGCATATCACCAAAAGAACACTGATGACCCACAGTGAAGCATGGTGGTGGCAGCATCATCTTAGTCAAGTTAGAGGGAATTATGAACAGTTCCAAATACCAGTCAATATTGGCACAAAACCTTCAGGCTTCTGCTAGAAAGCTGAACATGAAGAGGAACTTCATCTTTCAGCATGACAATGACCCAACCCATACATCCAAATCAACAAAAGAATGGCTTCACCAGAAAAAGATTAAAGTTTTGGAATGGCCCAGCCAGGAGCCCAGCCAGAGCCCAGACCTGAATCCCATTGAAAATCTGTGGGGTGATCTAAAGAGGGTTGTGCACAGGAGATACCCTCACAATCTGACAGATTGAGTGTTTTTGCAAATATTGCCAATTCAAGATGTGCCATTCTGATAGACTCATACCCAAAAAGACTGAGTGCTGTAATAAAATCAAAAGGTACTTCAACAATTAGTTTAAGGTTGTGCATACTTAGGCAACCATATTATTAGAGTTTTCTTTTATTTTTACTTCCCTCCACCTAAAAGATTTCAGTTTGTTGTTCAACTGAGTTGTACAATTTATAGGTCACATTAAGAGTTGGTTCACACTGAGGCAGCACGACTTGCAGTGCGACTGCCTCAGACGACTTGAACACGATTGCAGCAGCGACTTGCAAAATGACTTCTATATAGAAGTCAATGCAAGTCGCCCCCAAAGTAGTACACAAACCTTTTTCTAAGTCGGAGCGACGCAATAGAACGGTTCCGTTGTACAGAATGGGTCGCTACTTGTCAGGCGGCTAAGTCGCTTGACAAGTCGTCCTAGTGTGAACCGACTCTAAAGGTGGAAAAAGTTCTGAAATTATTTCTCTTTTGTCTCATTTGTTTACATCACAGAAACCTGACATTTTAACAGGGGTGTGTGTAGACTTTTTATATCCACTGTTTATCCCCTGGCTCCTGCCCCAGCTACTACATAACTAGTTTTGAAGGGAGGGATGGAGTAGCTGGGCCAGCACACCCAGAAGAGAGCATGACATATAAGGACGGAGGGGCTCTGCTAAGAAACCGACGCTCCTGGAGTAGTTACATTTTCTAGCAAGTTCAAAGGCACATTACAAGTAAATGAAAAAAACAAAAAAATATTTAGGAAAAGAAAAAACTCTACAAGTAAGCATTTAAAAAATTTGATTTTTTTCCTGTACTTTAAACTGCAATTTTCTGAAGTTGGTGACAGGACCTCTTTAAATCATATGCTGCATTCCTACCCTTATAGCTTAAAGCGGAAGTAAACCCATCGATTTAACAGTTTTAAAAAAAAAAACAGTTACATTCCCAAGATGTGCTGGGAATGCTAACTGTCACAGTGGTTGTGCTCTCAACCAAACTATCAAACCATCCAATAAGCTGGTGTCATAACTGATCACATGTGCAGCATCATGGCAGCTGAAGATTAAACAGAGGCCAAGATGGTAGCTTCCTTGGCTGAAAATGATAGGAGGGTTTATTTCCACTTTAATGTGTGAACTCTAAAATAACATGATCTGTAATAAGGATGGGCTCAGGCGTGTTCGCAGCTTCATGTGCCTGAGCCCGCCAGTAAGCTTACACTGCGCAGCGCTAATCACAGGCAGTGTGACATTTCTGATCTGTGCAGCCGCGGATCGGGAAATGTCTCACTGCCTGTGATTAGCGCTGCGCAGTGCAAGCTTGATGGAAGGCGGGCACATGGAGTTTAGAACACACCTGAGCCCATCCTTAATCTGTAATGGAAAAATGAAAAACATACTAAAAATGCATAAGAACTGTCATATGTAAATTATTCACAGCATTTGACAAAGTGATCCCTGACCTTGACACAGTGAGTTTATGGATTAGGATCTGTGTCTCCGATAGCTTTTTAGGCCAAGCAGTCCAATGAGCATGCGCTGAGTCAGTAAATAGGCCAGTGACAAACACTATAATATGTAGAGCAAAATGTGGATATGTAAAAGCAGAACACGATCAGCTACTTGCTGTACCCATTCTGCTTCTATGACAGCTGCACATTAGCACATTTTTCTGTGTAGCTATGCAAGATTTTTTTCATTTACTGACAACATTTACAATAATAACGGCCAATTTGGAAGGTTTCAACGTCTCATTAGGGACCTATGAGATTTCTATGTGAGGGCCCTGTCTGCTCGAGGTTTACTGACAGTGACAAGTGGCAATGTTCTCCAACACTTAATTACTAACATCTCCAGTAACATAGGTATTTATTATGTCATGTTTCTCTGCACGCATTATGAAGAACTAGTTTACCTCTGTGGATCCTGTGACCTGGTAAAATTAGAGAAATAAGTCAATGGGCTTCAGACAAATAATAAGTCTAATCATAAACTAGAAAATAAGGCTTAGAAAAGATGACAAAGCCAGAGGCAACCCTGACTTTATAGCTGTCAGAAATGACAGCGCTCTAGGTAATGCCACCAAATCAGTGCAAAGGAAGATTCACTGTATAATAATCCAAGTTCTCACTTTTCTATCATTCAGAAACACCTGTACCAGGTTTGATCACCCATATAGCATATTTGTCGGGACGTGCCACCTTTACATACCACTTGTTTTTCCAGAATGCATGCTTTGAGAATTCTGGAACTTTCTCTTTTCCCAAGGTTTGTGACTCCACAGGTATGCTCACGCAAAATCCGCAACGGATCATGACAGCATTTCATGACTTTTATGCAGACTTGTTTATATGAGTCAAGGGAGATACCCAGACCCCGTATACTCACTGACTTCTTAGATGAAATCCCTCTACCTAAATTGAAACAGGATCATAGCACACTAATGGAAAAAACAATCACGGAATTAGAAGTTCTAGGGGTAATTAAGTAACTCAAGAGGGGATCAGCCCCAGGCCCAGATGGGTTTTTGCACCTGCTATTATAGAACCTTTGCATCCATTCTAGCGCCCCATTTGACTCGACTCTACAACACCCTTCAGGGGAATTCTACACTGGACAGCGCCGCTAACCTGGCTTACGTCTTTGTCATTCTTAAAACGGGTAAGGATAGCTCTGAAGTGGGCAACTATAGACCCATTTCACTGATTAATAATGATCTCAAAATATTAACCAAAATCATGGTTAATTTATAAGTGGTTACATTCACAAGGACCAGGTAGGCTTCATCCCGGGGAGACAGGGTCCTGATCAGATACGCAGAGCTGTAGATTTAATCTCTCTTTTGAAGTCAAAATGTGATGGGGGGGCCCCACCAGGAAGGATTCCTATTGTCTGTGGATCTACAAAAAGTGTTTGTTACTGTTGAGTGGCCTTATCTGTTTGAAGTGTTATAAAGATTGGGGTTTGGCCCTAATTTCCTACAGATATTAAGGAATTTGTACTCCAACCCGAGCGCCCACGTTAAGCTCCAAGGCCACTACTCAAACCCTTTTTCGATACACAAAGGCACTAGACAAGGATGCCCCCATTTCCTATTATTTTGTCATAGCAATTGAATCCCTAGCCACCGCGATAAGAAACCACCC
Source organism: Lithobates clamitans (assembly GCA_037952925.1). NCBI lineage: Eukaryota > Metazoa > Chordata > Amphibia > Anura > Ranidae > Lithobates > Lithobates clamitans. Next base: position 6,014,325 of record JBBGZY010000414.1, read on the forward strand.
AGATATACATGGCGTTACCTGCGGCTCCCATGTCCATAAATGTACTTTGTTTGCAGATGATCTGCTGCTTTTCATTACTTCCACACTTATTTCTACTCCTAATATTTTTAAACTCCTACAGGATTTTGGCAAGGTCTCAGGGTTAAAAGTTAACATGGCCAAATCTGTGACCTTAAAAATTACATGTATAGTGATCCTCTGCGCCACTACTAGTAAATAAAATACATAAAAATAAAATGGAAATGCAGCAAAACCCTTATAGTGTTCACAACTACACAAATAAACAAAATTACAATTTAAGGTGATCTTGTGCATATCCTACAGTCTTCCATATACAAAAGTGAATCAACAATAGTGACAAATTAATATAATAAAAAATGATATAATATATCCAACGTTCATCCAATCAATAGTGACACAATTAATTAAATATGTGCAGTGAAGTCCATAAGTAAAAAATAAAAAATCCAATTGCTCAAGGTAGTGAAGATGGAACACCAATGATGAATAACTTAGTAATTTCTCCAATAAGTGAAACCGCTGACACCACACCACTGTGCTCGCAGAACTCTCACCTCATATGCATAAGTCATATGCCTTGGATAATGATCCAATAGAAAACGATGGGTTCCCCTTCCAGGATCCAAGATCCACAATGTGGCTTTTTATATAAGAGAATTGCGGAACCGACCCCCTACCCCAGGTCCTCTCCAAAACATACGCATTTCTGAACACCCCTTCGGAACAACCACATCTACCTTGCCTAGAAAAGTGGGAAGCAGATCTTCACAGTACTTTCACTGTCCCAAAAACAAAATGTGATCAGATTCTCCCTCAAATCATTATGCACCAAAATACAGAAAACCAATTTCAAAATACTAACGAGATGGTACCTAATGCCCAGACTACATACCATCTTTCCTGACACACCAGACTGCTGCTGGCGATGCCAGAGGGACAGAGGGACGATTTTACACATCTTCTGGGCCTGCCCTAAACTGAAGGATTTCTGAACGGCTATCCGTACTGTCTCTCAAAAATTCACGGAATTCAACATTTCTAATGACATTCTGTTACATGTATCAACTATCCCCGCTAGAACCTATAAAAAGTCCATTCTACATCACTTGCTAAACGCTGCTAAATCCTGTATCCCTCTGCTCTTGGAAACAAAAATATCCGCTGACCACTGCGACTTGGTTGAAGAAGGTGGAGGATTTTATTCTGACAGCACATAATATGCATGAGACTTACACGAAAACCTGGAGTCTCTGGAATATGTTTACACTCTCAGATGACGGCAAAGGCCTCTTCGGGACATGATCTTCTCAATAGCTTCACATAGCTAACTAACTTTACCGACCTGAGTCATAGTTGTACCAATCTCCTTATCCCCCCCCCCCCCCTTTCCTTTTTCTAGCTGTTCTTTTTCTATTTCTCGCTTTCCTTTCTTAAGTGTCGGTTATTATTTAAGGTAGAATGGAAAAGAAGAATGGGCAGCCCTATCATCTTCTTTAATAGCAATCATACTTCAGTCATCGATAGCACAGGAGACGTGATTGTACGAGATAACCGCAAATTTTATCTGAAGTCTTTTCAGTATACGTAATAATTGTTTGTTGTACATCCCAATTCATTGTGATATGCTGATATGTGGCTGGGACCTCATGTGTTTGAATGTTATTGCTGTGATATTTGGGCCTTCCCCTTTCTAGAAATTTAATAAAAATCATATTTGAAAAAAAAAATTCTGTAAAAATCCCTACCAATCCCGATCCTGAGATCACCTCTGCAAAACTTCCAATCCCAGATAATACATTTCATCTGGTGCAACAAGGGATATCGCTGCCCTAAAAGTGTGCTTCTTAGAAGAAGTACCCAAGCAGGACTAGGTTTGCGGGACCTATGGAGGTATTATCAAGCTGCTCAATTAACATAGTTCTCGATCATATACTCACAGGGTAGTAGACCAGACTGGGTCGAAATGGAGAGACAAGCTATTCCATTACATACTATAGATTACCTAGCCTGGGTTCCTCCTAAAAATAGACCCACCATAATGGCTCCCACCTTATCGCCCTCAATGGCCCTATGTGACCTAATATACAAATCCTCTTAATTTTTGAGCTACACCCCTAAGCTCACATTTTCCACAACCCCAGTTTTCCGCCAGGCCAAAATATAAGGGCATTTCAGTGGTGGACAAACAAGGGCTTATTCTGAATTGATCACTTTCTTTCCTCTATGGGTCCCCTCAGGGCAAGCCATTGCATTAGCAAACTGGATATGCCATCATCTGAAAAATTTCATCTGCATCAAATCCGACATTTTATCTTATCTTTATGAACCGCAAAACCCGAACCCCTGAGTATAACTACATACGAAAAATGGTGCTCTGGATGCATGGATCAGAGGGGAGGAATATCTATATCTATATCTATTCGATTTATGCCTCACTGACGGAGAATCCTGAGAAACCACCTTACGCACTGAGCTGGGAACAGGATGTTAAGGTCGTGGTTCTCAAAGTTCCAGAAGTCCTTTAATTGCATAGCTAATGTCTGTCTTATAGAGGCAAATACCAAAATACTTACACGATGGTATAATGTACCTTTATGTATGGCCAAGATTTTCCCAGGCAAGTCCCCCACTATGCTTTGGAGGATGTGGGATGACGGGATCTTTATTCCACATATGATGGGAGTGACCTCGTATTTGGGGCTTCTGGAACAGGATCTTTTGTTGCGCAAAGTGACCGGGATGTCTATACCAAAAACACCGGAGATTGCCTTACTTAATGGATGCCCGGTAGGATGTCCTAGGTCTCTCCGGATTCTCATTTATTTCATAAAATCACAATAGCCCGAGCCTGGAAACAGCCTACAGTGTCCTTTGCTGCTGCTAAATGGAAAATATCTTGGGTAATGGTTCAGGTAAAGACGGTCAGTATCCTTCAGTCCACTGCAGATAAACACAACATGGTATGGGAACCATTGAAGGCCTATATACAACAACCCCCACAGCCTTTGTAGCAGAATAAAACAAATCTAGTTCTATGTAACTCTCTGATGCCTTCACTCTTTCCTTTCTCCTTCCTCCTTCTATACTCTACTCTGTATACCCTGGTACTCCACTTGCATGATTTGGTATATAAATACCAGGGGATCGTCTGTTACAGACGCTACAACAAGCATAGTTCAGGCAAAATTTGGACCTTGGATTTTAAGGCCAACACATAAAGATGTTATGTTAATTGATAACAAAAACCCTCTTTTCTTTCTCTTTTTTTGCACTTTGTTACTCACCGAGATGTCCCATATTACGGGGTTTGTTTTGTTAAAGATGAATATTGCAGCAAAAACTTTTTTTTTCTATTTTTGAATAGGCAATCCATTTGTACTTATCTACTAAGTAAGCTTATTAAAGTGGTTGTAAACCAGTTTAAAAAAATAGCATACTAGCTCATTATGAATTACTTACCTGAGATCGAAGCCCCCGCAGCAGTCCAAGTTCACTGCTCCGACGGCCATCATCTCCCCGGTGGGTTACTTCCAGGTATTGTGGCTCTGGCGCTGTGATTGGCATGTATGTGCCATTGCTAATTATAGGCTTGCCTGTAGTATAAAGTGGTTGTAAAGGGTTTACAACCACTTTAACACACATGCTGACACTGCCAAATTTGGTCTGGATATCTAGAAATCAGTAACCTCTGGTCATGTTAGAGATAAATCAGTCACCTTGGACAAAACTGCCTTTCTTCATATGATTGTAAAAGCAAAAGACCCAAAAGTGGAACTTCCGCTTATCTGCTTCCTCCCCCCTTCCAGTGCCACATTTGGCACCTTTTAGGAGGGAAGGGGGAACAGGTACCTCTTTTGGACAGAAAATCCAATTTTGCACCAATATTTAAAAAGGGGGCAAGATACATCCCTGGGAATTACAGATCAGTTAGCCTAACATCAATGGTATGCAAGCTCTTGGAGGGGATGATAAGGGACTATATACAAGATTTTAGTAATAACAAGGGTATCATTAGCAGTAATCAGCATGGATTCATAAGGAATCATTCTTGCCAAACCAATCTATTAGCCTTCTATGAGGAGGTGAGCTGCCATCTAGATAAAGGAAGGCCCGTAGACGTGGTGTATCTGGATTTTGCAAAAGCGTTTGATACAGTTCCCCATAAACGTTTACTGTACGAAATAAGGTCCGCTGGCATGGACCATAGGGTGAGTACATGGATTGAAAACTGGCTACAGGGGCGAGTTCAGGGGGTAGTGATAAATGGGGAGTACTTGGAATGGACGGGGTGGAAAGTGGGGTCCCCCGGGGTTCTGTCCTGTGACCAGTCCTATTTAAATTTTTGCTCATAAACAACCTGGAGGGTGGTAAACAGCTCAATCTCTGTATTTACGGGCGAAGCAATAACTTCTCCGCAGGATGTGGAAACCTTGCAAGAAGATATGTACAAATTAATAGGGTGGGCAACTACATGGCAAATGAGGTTTAATGTAGAAAAATGTAAAATAATGCATTTGGGTGGCAAAAATATGAATCATGTCTACTAACTAGGTGGTGAACCTCTGGGGGAATCTAGGATGGAAAAGGACCTGGGGGTCCTAGTAGATGACAGGCTCAGCAATGGCATGCAATGCCAAGCTACTGCAAGCAAAGCAAACAGAAAATTGGCATGCATTAAAAATGGGATCAACTACAGAGATAAAACAAGAATTCTCCTGCTCTACAAGACTCCGGTAAGTATGCTGTCCAGTGCTGGGCACCAGTCCTCAGGAAGGATGTGCTGGAACTGGAGAGAGTCCAGAGAAGGGCAACAAAGCTAATAAAGGGACTGGAGGACATTAGTTATGAGGAAAGGTTACGAGCACTGAACTTATTCTCTCTGGAGAAGAGAAGCTTGAGAGGGGACATGATAACAATGTACAAATACCGTACTGGTGACTCCACAATAGGGATAAAAATTTTCCGCTTAAGGGAATTTAATAAGACACGCGGCCATTCACTAAAATTAGAAGAAAAGAGGTTTAACCTTAAACTGTGTAGAGGGTTCTTTACTGTAAGAGCGGTTAGGATGTGGAATTCCCTTCCACAGGCAGTGGTTTTAGCAGGGAGCATCGATAATTTCAAAAAACTATTAGATAAGCACCTGAACGAATACAACATACAGGGATATACAATGTAATACTGACATATAATCACACACATAGGTTGGACTTTGTGTCTTTTTTCAACCTCATCTACTATGTAACAGGATGTAACAAATGTGGACACTCTTCATCAAACAGAGCGGGGCATCTTTGCAGGTCCCTCCGGTAGTGAGAAGAAGTTAAACGCATTACAATACAAGAATTGGTCTACGCACAAGCAACTCTTCTCTGATGTCCTTGCAGTGTAATTGCCGCCATAATTGGATGCACTGTTAATTGCATTTACATTTGCTGCCGTCTTGGGAACCGCGCAGCTTGCGCAGATGCAGCCCCCCATTCATGGCCGTAACTCAAGACTAAGAGCCTGAAGGGAGAGGGACTGGTGAGAGGGAGATAAACTCACAAAGGTTGTATGCAATCGCGCCCAAGAGGCTCCTGGCGCAAACGAGCTGAATACCAAAAAGACAAGTTCTTCCCCAGTGTGTTTTACTGAGTGCAATACAAGTAATTACACCTATATTTACTGTAGGAGAATGGCAACAAACTCATTTAAATACGTCTATTATCGTGCAATAGTTTCGTAAAGCTTAGTTCAATAAAAAAGGACAATGTCAGCAATTACAATACAATGGAAATATAACAAAACCGTTATAAGGAAATAAATTTGCAGATGTAAAGAGGGAGGGGGAGAGATGGCATGTAAAAGCCTAGGTGTACAAGAATGCGGTGCCTCTGAGACATGACCTGACCGCGCATTTGACAGGTGGCAAGGAAACAATAGGTCGCCTCCTCTTCACCGGTTTTAACCCCCAAAAAGGCAGCACTACCACACCACAACCGCCTGCATTGCACACAGTTGTGGGCTTGTTGTGATGCAGCACTATTCACATAAATGGGTCTCGTACAGGGGAAGTACTCCCTACCAAATGCGACGAGGGGAATACATTTTGCTGCAGCAGTGGCATGTGAACACCCCTGTGCACTTCCTTTGCAGCTTAAGGGAGGGTGGTAAAAAAAAAAGTCTCAACTACATGTTTTTAGTGTGGGCAGCTGAAGCTTCTGCCTGTTCACTTCCTGGATTTACACAGAGGCACACCTCCAGCTCTCATTGGCCCTCTTATGACTCATCCCCCTCCCTTCCTGGTAAACTCTCACGAGAGTGAGAGAGAGTTATGCATGATGTTATAAGCCTAGGCTAATGACCAGACAAGAAACAGGAAGCAGGCTGTATACGGTATATACTGGCAGAAAAAAAATGTTTTACTATCCAAACTTAAAACAACAAGGGCAGAAGATTTAATAGATGGAATGTTGGAAAAATTAATGAAGGTCCGTTATAAGGAATTTGACATAAATTGCAGGTATAGTTCTGTGCCAGGGAGAGACAGCCGCAGCTTACATTCTAATGAATGGCTGTATTCAGGTATATGTCATGGTTGCATAAACTCACATATGGGCAGAAATTCCGGAATGCGGCTGTTGCATGTTCTGAGATTTAGGTCTGTGTGCAAGTTTACAAAAGAATGGTGTATACTCACATAAATCTAGTGTACAACCATTCCTTACATGCATTTAGAACGCAGGTCACCAAAATCCCATTGACATTAATAGAGCAGTATACATGACAGTTCAGAGGCTGCTTTTGACTTGCTTCTGTGATGCAGCATTTTCTATCAAGGTGTGTCTGAACTGTAGACAAAGCAAGTCAGATGTAGCCTATTGCCCAAATATGCCTTTTCTATTCAAACATAGTGTTTGACAAGAACCCCTCGTTAACATAAGTCCTTAAAGCAGTAGTAAATCCTGCAAAAACAAAATTCCAGGCCCCTGCAAGATAATTGCATAATGTACTAGTATGCCGTGCATATTAGCACAATATCACAGACTTACCTGTAAAACAAAGCCCTCCATCAGCACACTGTCACCGCTGAAAGGGCTTCAATCTTTACCCCTTCTTCCTTCTGGGTTTGCGGGCATGGGAGTCCAGATCACGGCACAGCGATCTGAAGTGATGCCATACTTAGTATGGCGTCCCTTCAGAGCACAGTGCCCATGCGCTGGTAATGTCACTGGCTGCAAAACATGTGAATATCTCCTAAACCAAGCATCATTAAATGGCAAACAGAGGTCCATATCTGGAAAGTTACTGCCCCATCCTAACCCACCGAAGTCCCTCCCATTTAGGAGCCGGTTCTTTCTCCCTGCCTCCACTGCTCTCACTATCAGAGAGCGGGAGGAAGAACAGTTCTGCACACAGAGCAGGAGGCACAGTTGCACAAGATAGATGGCGGGAGCTGCCGAAATAACCTTTTCATATTAACAAGCTGGTGATTGGATGCTAGAAAGCACAGCTGTCCTGGCAACCAATCACCAGCTTGTTAAAATAAAGTTAACTCCAGTAGCTCCTGCCCACAATTCCGACCTCCATCTGTCCAAGCAAGGTAGGAAGGGCAAAGCTGTTATGTAAAGGAGGGGAGGTAGCTGCAGGGGGGGTCTGTGATGTTAAGGAAGGCAAAGTTGTGGGGGCTTTGAGGTTAAGGGGGGCCAGAGCTGTTGGAAGGCTGTGATGTGAAGGGAGATCACTGCTGTTGGAGGGCTGTGATGCTAAGGGAGGCCAAAGCTGCAGGGGACTGATGTGAAGGGGGGCCAGGGCTGTTGGAGGGCTGTGCTGTGAAGGGGGGCCAGGGCTGTTGGAGGGCTGTGCTGTGACGGGGGGCCAGGGATGTTGGAGGGCTGTGATGTGAAAAGGGGCTAGAGCTGTTGGAGAGCTGTGATGTGAAATGTGGCCAGAGATATTGGGCGGCTGTGAAGCGAAGGGGGGAAGAGCTGTTGGAGGACTGTGATGTAAAGGGAGGCCAAAGTTTCAGAGGGCTGTGATGTGAAGCGGGGCCAGAGCTACAGGGGGCTGGTAAGTATACATTTTTTCTACCAGGCAAGCTTTTTTTTATAAATTTACGTGTAGGTAAAAGTTGCAAAGCGAAGTTTACTACCACTTCACAGTGGCACTAAACTTGGGTTTAAAGAAAAAATCTATTCAAGTATTTCTTCATAACTCAAAAAAGTACTTTCTTTTGCTCTTAGCCTCCTCCAAAAGCCTTTATATGCTGCTTTGATTCAACTTCCGGTTAGAGGAACATAATTAGCCTTTCTTGTTTGCTGTCGAGATGGGCTAGGGAATATAGAATTTGTAGTGTGCATAGGGTAGTGCACGTGACCACAACTAACATGCACTGCCCTGTCCAAACTAACAAAGTGAGAATGAAAAGGAGAGTTCAGGGAGCTCAGGTAGGACGTTACAAGGAAGCAGTAAAACACAGTAGTAGTGGATGTGTATAAATTATTTTTGGAGAATAAGGCCTGGTTTACACTTGCAATTAGGGGGCAGTAAAAGGCTGCCCCCCTTTTTGCTGTACAAACGTTGCGGCAAGAATTATACCCATCATGCTCAGTGAGCGGTAGCGCCAGCTGAGCGGCATCCATTCAAGTAAATGGGGCCATGCTTCTATTAACCCATTCTCTTCCAATGTACATTTATAACCAGCCTGGTAGTCAGTGAAGAATACAATGTATTGCACCATTTAGTTTTTTTTTACTAGTTATTGCTCGTTATTGAATTGTCACAAAACTTTAAATTCCTCTTCATTCACAGCAGTGTGTTGCAATATACTACCGTAAAAAAAAAAAAATAATGTGTGAACTGAACACATTGGACACTAGGAAAATTGCCTCATCTATGTAGTAGGCTTAGTTGGACAAGGTGTGAACAAGGCCCTTAATAGCCCCATGACAGCATGAAATGACTGCAAAAAATCTACTGACACCAGTGACGAGGTGGTGAGAGTGGGACATATCCGTTGTAGTGCAGTGTCCAGTAACAATTGGGTAGAGTGATCCAAGCAATTTTTATATCACAGGTGGGGTGGGGGGGAGGCTTCCAGTAATCAGATCATGCTTTTACTTTTGACCATCTTCTATATTTGACTTTTTTCCTAACTTTATAGTGATGGAACAATAAAAGGAAAACGCCTGACTTTCCTCAGTGAACCTCAGAGAATAGCATTGATCTTCTGGTGTGTAGTGTCATGGCAAGACACGAGTCTCATATTCTGTTTGAAAAAATACCAACAGGCTGTGCAATGTGCCATTTGTTTTACTGCGCTCAATGCGACGATGCTTTGTTTTTTGAGACATTCAGAAGGGCACTGGTCAAAGTAACAACATTTGTTAGTTCATGTCAGTCTTAGAACAACCGAGTACCAAGAGCTAAGACAAACACATCGTTCACTTTAATATGCCTGCTGGACACACCACAAGAGCAATTTAGGCGCATGGCCTGAGCATAAGGTTTTTAATTTTACAGTATACTGGCTAAGCACGTCAAAGTTTTTGTATTATAATGGTCACTGTATTTTGGGTGGTGTTGGAAATGCTAAGACTGTTCAAGACTGACAAGTAGGAGATTAAGTCTTAAAGAGTATATTGGCAGTCACCATGCATGATTGACATCACTATCCGATCTTTTACTAAATTGCACTGATGATGGTTCTGGAATGATGAGCAGGAGCCATGGAGTCTGGGGGTGCAGCTTTGTCTGAAATGATGAGCAGGTGTCCTGGAATCTGGGGGTGCAGTTTTGTCTGGAATGACTAGCAGAAGCCCTGGAATGTGGGAATGCAGCTTTGTCTGGAATGATGAGCAGGAGTCCTGGAATCTGGGAGTGCAGCTTTGTCTGGAATGAAGAGCAGAAGCCCTAGAACAGTGGTTCTCAACTCCAGTCCTCAGGACCCACCAACAGGCCAGGTTTGCAAGATAGCTGAAATACATCACAGGTGATATCACTTGCTGCTCAGTGATTGCAGTATTCTAGTCTGCAACTCCCCAAGGTAATACTTAAAATCTGACCTGTTGGTGGGTCCCGAGGACTGGAGTTGAGAACCACTGCCCTAGAATGTCGGAAAGCAGCTTTGGTGTGATGAGCAGGAGTCCTGGAATCTGGGAGTGCAGCCTTGTCTGGAAAGACGAGCAGAAGCCCTGGAGTCTGAGGGTGCAGCTTTGTCTGGAATGACTAGCAGGTGTCCTGGAATCTGGGGGTGCAGCTTTGCCTGGAATGACTAGCAGAAGCCCTGGAATGTGGGAATGCAGCTTTGTCTGGAATGACTAGCAGAAGCCCTGGAATGTGGGAATGCAGCTTTGTCTGGAATGATGAGCAGAAGCCCTGGAATGTGGGAATGCAGCTTTGTCTGGAATGACTAGCAGAAGCCCTGGAATGTGGGAATGCAGCTTTGTCTGGAATGACGAGCAGAAGCCCTGAAATGTGGGAATGCAGCTTTGTCTGGAATGACTAGCAGAAGCCCTAGAATGTGGGAATGCAGCTTTGGCGTGATGAGCAGGAGTCCTGGAATCTGGGAGCGTAGCTTTGTCGGGAATGATGAGCAGGAATCCTTGAGTATGGGAGTGCAGCTTTGTTGTGGTGACCCTGGAGATAAAAAGTGATTGACAGGACTATTCGATCATCTTTAATATTAAGTCCTACCTGAATCACTGTCCACACCATTTGTTTTGGGCTGCACTAGGCAACCTTGCCCAACACAGCAATCTATCCTGTTTCCTATGAAGAACTGCATGCAGTGTGTGGTAAATCAAACAACTGCAACACAACAGCTTCTTGTACTCACACTCCAGTGTTTTATGTTGGCAGAGATCAGCAACAGCCACTCCCCTGATCAAGTGTGTCCATATGCAGACCCGTATTGCAGTGAAGGGGAGAGGGTTTGTCTGATCAGGTCTGTGAGATCTGGTGACAAAGGTCTAACTGGCTCCTAATGGATTGTGCAGTCAAACTAGGACACCCCCCTCCCCATAACAGCTGCTGTAACACAAAAGAAGAAGTTAAATGTAAATCTTTGTGGTTTTTCACCTTAACGCATTCTATGCATTAAGGTAAAAAACCTTCTATAGTGTAGCACCCCCCTTTTACTCACCTGAGCCGGTCTTTCAAGTGCCGAGAACGAACACACCAGCTCCAGCTGGTGTCTCCGGTCCTGATTGGATAGACTGATAGCAGCTCAGCCATTGGCTCCCGTTGCTGTCAATCAAATCCAATGACACGGGAGCCAGGGGGTGGGGCCGAGTTCTGCTGTCTGTATCAATAGACGTAGCAGCAGGACATGGGAGTGCGCCCGCATGAGTGCCCCGAGGGAGAGCGCTTCTCCAACGGGGCACTTGAGAAGAGGAGGAGCCAGGAGCACTGCTGAGGGACCCCAGAAGAGGAGGATCGGGGCCACTCTGTGAAAAACCAACAGCACAGAGGAGGCAAGTATGACACGTTTGTTATTTTTTTGTTTTTTAGTTTTTCACACTGTGTTTGCGCAGCAGTTTTTCGATTGCAGTTTTACACACTAATGCATAAATACATTTAAATGAATTTCAATGCAGAGACAATATAATATCCACATTTTTGGTAATATATAAAATATGATGTTGCGCTGGGTAAATAGATACCAAACATATCACACTTTAAAATTGCGCACGCTTATGAAATGGCGCCAAGCTTCAGTATTTAAAAATCTCCATAGACGACACTTTATAAGCCTTTATTGGTTACCAGTTCAGAGTTGCACAGATCTGGTGCTAGAATTATTGCTCTTGCTCCAACATTCGTGGCCATAACTCACAGGTGGGGGTGCGATCGCTATTTACATATGTGTACGGGACCAACGTGTGTGCTCACCTTCACACGGGGGGACGGCGCGCTTTAAATGTTTTATTTATTGGTGGGACACTGGTACAATGACGGAGCAGTACCCGAGCCTCGAGGAAGAAGAAGCAAGTTTTTGCCTGTAATGCACCTCTTTGGGCACTGGACCCTGGGATCCGGACCCTTGGACAGACAAAAAAGCCAAAGGCTGTCCCAGCAGGGTGCTGTACAGGTCCAGGGGACCCAGTCCTTGAAGGTCCACAAGAGACCTTACCCGCCATGATGGGTGATGATTGGATCTAGCCGAGTTATTCCAGCAGTATCCTGCGGTGGAAATAGTTATATTTCATATGTGTTCACTTGAAGTGTTTTTAGTAGCTGCATGTCTTACATGTTCATCGCCACTAGAGGGTAGTGTAATGTGATTCACATACCTAGTGTTCTCTGGCATTAAGGAATGCTTTTTTCCAGGCTCCCTTGCGGCTCCCGTTGTCTGGGAATCGGGCAGCATTGCAGTATCCATCTCAGCGTACCCCGGACATAGATCTGTTGGCATCCAGGTTCAACAAGAAGTTGGACAGGTTTGTGTCAAGGACAAGGGATCCGCTCGCATTCGGAGCAGATGCGTTAGTGATTCCTTGGGACCAGTTTTTGCCGATTTATGCTGTCCCTCTGGTTCAGCTTCTACCGTGACTTTTGCGCAGGATCAGAGAGGAAAGGAAGCCAGTAATATTGGTAGCCCCAGCGGTGTGAGGCCAAAGAATTTGTCATAGAAAGAGTTCTTGCTTTCTTGCAGTTGGGGTAGAAATGAAGCTGGCTTTGAGCAAAATCAAGGGTCAGATCTCGGCCTTATCGGTATTTTTTCAAAGACCAATTGCTTCGCATTCCTTGGTCTGGGTCTTTATACAAGGGGTAGCTAATATAACTCCACCAGTTAGGCCCCCCTTGTGTCCTTGGGATTGAAATCTAGTCTTGGCTGCTTTGCAGAGACAGCCTTTTGAGCCAATTTGGCATATTCCTCTGATCCTTTTGACAAGGAAATAGTTTTTTTTTTGGTCGCAGTGACCTCAGCAAGGAGAGCGTCAGAGTTGGCAGCTTTTTCTTGTAAAGAGCCATATTCGATTATTATTCATCAGGATTGTTGCTTCCTCATCCTGCTTTTCTACCTAAGGTAGTGTCCAGTTTTCACTTGGACCAAGATGACACTCTGCCTTCCTATTTCCCAGAACCTCGATCTGTGGAAGAGAGATTGTTACATTCTCTCGATATGGTGAGAACTGTCAAGAGTCTGTCTGAAAATAACAGCTCAGATGAGGAAGACCGACTCTTTGTTTGTGCTACCAAAAGGGCCCAGGTAGGGGCAGGCAGCATCAAAAGCAACTATTTTGCAGTGGATTTGCTAAGTTATAAATTCAGGCATATGGGTAGAAAAGAAGAGTTCCTCCCTTTCGGGTGAGAGGGCACTCTACCAGGGGAGTAAGCGCCTTAAGGGCAGTGCGTCATCAAGTCTCTATGGCTCAGATTTGCAAGGCCGCAACTTGGTCATCAGCGCATACATTTACTAAATTTTATCAAATGGATGTAAGATGGCAGGAAGATGCTGCGTTTGGGCGCAGTGTGCTGCAGGCAGCAATATAGATCCTCACGTCTGATGGTGGTCTGCATTATGTGCGTCTCCCTCCCCTCAGGGGCATTGCTTTGGGACATCCCAGATAGTAATTACTATAGCTGCTCTGTATCCCGTGATGTACGATAAAGAAAAATAGGATTTTTCTGACAGCCTACATGTAAAATCATTTTCTTGGAATACATCACGGAACACAGAGGTCCCTCCCTCTTTAGTGGAATATTCATTGCTTTGCTACAAAACTGAGGTACTTCCTATATGGGAGGGGTTATATAGAGGGGGGTTTCCTGTCTTTTGGGTGTGCCAGTGTCCATTCACCTATAGGTGGTGTATAACCCAGATAGTAATTACTATAGCTGCTCTGTGCCCCATGATGTACTCAAAGAAAAGGATTTTACAGGTAAGCTGTAGGAAAAATCCTATTATTGTGAGTTAACAGAAGAGAGATTACAGTCTGGTCACACCAGTGGATTTTATGTGTATTAAAAGAGTATTAAAGTTGAAAGTCTAATGTAAATATGCATTAGAGCAGCTGAGATATCCAGCTGTACTGCGAGCACAAGTAGCAATAAGACAGCAGCAGCATGGAACCCCTCTGTCCTCCAGTTCTCGCCAGCTAACACATTGCATATAAATGCAAGTAAATTTAAAGAACAGAAGATCGTCCTTTGCATCTAAAAAGGGATAGGTGACTGATCAATATAGCCTTTTATTGGTATATATGTATAAGGGCAGAAATCTTAGCCATATAAAAAGTGAACTTGTGCTTTGATCATACAAGACAAATAATCAACAAGTTCACTATGTGCATTGAGGTACATTTCATTAGCCAGTTCATTAATTTTGAAACAATTTTTTTTATAAATTTCTTATGTTTTTTTAATTAAAGGATTGTAAAAGTAGAATTTATCATTTTTAAATCATTTTTTTAACACTCTAATTACCGTATACAATCACTGTATTAGACAGAGGCACATTGACATAAGCTGTTTGCTGTAATCGTGTGATTATTCAGAATTTATATTTTATTGCAACTCCATTGGTAAATTTGCCTACATCAATTCAAAGACAAAGTCAAAGGTTTAACGGGAGAAAAAAATGCAATATATATTCCATCGTTACCTACACCACATTAGAGATGTGGCTGAAACATACGGCTGAAAATGTTGTCACCGGCATATTGCCGTTAAGAGAAAAGGGTGTTGATAATAGCACCGAAAACACATGCGAATTTGCTATGCTTATGGTGTGTTTTTCATAGGTCATGTGACTTAAAAACGGCATAAAAAAAGTAACACTGGTGCGGTATTGATGCCTTTTCAATGCACTTCAATGGGGAGGTTGAAATGCAGCAAGCAAGATTTTTAACACCACAACGGAAGCACAAAGAACCAGTATGAAGACATATATAGAATTTAAAGCAGAGGTCCGCTGAAAAAAAAAAAATATATATATATTAAAAGCCAGCAGCTACAAATACTGCAGCTGCTGACTTTTAATATATGGACACTTACCTGTTAAGGGAGCCCGCAAATTTCGGCAGCCGAAGCTGATCCGTCCTTCGGCTCTCGGCGGCTGCCGCCGCCATCCTCAGTAAGGGAATAAGGAAGTGAAGCCGTGCAGCTTCACTTCCTGGTTCCCTACTCTGCATGCGTGAGTCGCGCTGCGTGTCCTCTCAGGTCCCTGCTGTGTCCTGGGACCTGTGTGTCTCCCAGAATACAGCGGGGGAGGACGGGGTAGGCGCCGGAAGTGGCATAGGTCACCGCAAGCGCCGCAGTGATCTATGCCAGGAAGTGGGAGCAAATACCTATATTAGACAGGTATCTGCTCCCTCCTCCCTCCTGAAAGGTGCCAAATGTGACACCGGAGGGGGGGGAGGAATCCAAAAAGTGGAAGTTCCATTTTTGGGTGGAACTCCACTTTAAAGGGATGCATTTTTCATGAACTTTCCTTGCGCTAAAGCTGCCAATAAATTGATATTACTTTAAATTCATGATATTAATTAAAAAGTCGAATATAATACTATTATACTATTATGTATAAAAATATATATATATATATATATTTTTTAACACTGTTATTTTCGGTTTTGGGCCAAGTGCATCCTGCATTTTTGGTTTCAACACCAAAAATTCCATTCAGTGAACCTCTACACCACATTTTTGATTTGGAAACAAGAATTTTGCAATCTCTCAGATCATTTTGATCTTCAACTTGATGTCACAAGTTGATCAAAGCAGTAAACCTAGTAGTAAAAAATTGATCTATGATGACTTAAAAAAAGATTGTAAAGTCTCCTTTTTTTTATGTTAAAAATAACAAACCCCTTATACTTACCTCCTCTGTTGCAGTGGTTTTGCACAGAGCAGCCCAGACCCTCCTCTTCTCGGATCCCTTTTTGGCGCTCCTGGCCCCTCCCCTCCGCTTGAGTGCCCCCAAAGCAAGCAGCTTGCTATGGGGGCACCTGAGCTACAGCTCCCTGTGTCCATTTAGACACGTAGCCGCGACCCGGCCCCACCACCTTTCTCTCCTCATTGGCTGACTGACTTTAATTGACAGCAGCGGGAGCCAATGGTGCCATGCTGCTGTCTCAGCCAATGAGGAGGGAGGTCCCAGGGAGCCGAGACAATCCTACAACAATCGCTGGATCTCGATGGGCTCAGGTAGGTATTAGAGGGGCTGATGCACACAGAAGGCTTTTTATCCTAATGCATAGAATGCATTAAGATAAAAAAACCCTACTGCCTTTATAACCACTTTAAAAGGATAAGTTCACCTTTGTAAAAAAGTTAAAAAAAATTGCATTTTTTTATCTATTTTTAAATTAGGAGCCTGTAAAGCATTGCACCTGCAATCAGCAGATAGCAGATGCAAGGCAGGGCTCTTGCAGACTGTCTGTGTAAGCTGCCTGCGCACACATCAAACGGCCAAGCAGTTACACACTGACAGGAAGCATCAATGAACTCCCTGGAGAGCTCTACAGTGCCCTGGAAGTTCATCAAAAACTGCGAGCCAACAGCTGCAAAGATTGTCAGTACCTGTAGTTCTCAGATTCACAGAACTCTGTAAATGAATGACGTGGCTGGGTTGGTGCAGCTCGGCACAGCCATTTTTTTTTTAAATTGTGACAGCGAGTGCAGGGAGAAGATCCCCTACTCGCTGTCACAATGAGGGATCAAAGGGGGTTGGGGGGGGGGGTGCTGTATCTGTAACATGATGATGTTGCACCCTGAATATGGGTGTAACATGTTACAAAAAGTGAATACATCATTTTACTGGATTAGAACAATGAGACAAGTGTTCGTCAAATGACTGGAAAGATACAGGTATGACCAGCATAAGGCCTCCTTCGCACAAGTGACTACATGCATACATCGGATTCCAGTGGCAAGAATCAGCTGATTTTTGTGGCTAGGATGAAAGGTGTATGTTAATAGCAGCAGCCGCTCAGCCTGTAATGTATCTGCAAACTATGCGGTTGCCTGGTGTTTAGAGACATACATTCTATTATCAAAAGGGTTTAATATTAAGTTGGCCCACCCTTTGCAGCCATAACTTCAACTCTTCTGGGAAGGCTGTCCACAAGGTTTAGGAGAGAGTGTGGGAATGTTTGACCATTCTTCCAGAAGCGCATTTGTGAGGTCAGACACTGATGTTGGATGGGAAGGCCCGGCTCGCAGTCTCTGCTCTAATTTATCGCAAAGGGGTTCTATCAGGTTGAGGTCAAGACCTTGTTTGTGCACTAATCCAAACCATTTGGTGGAGGGGGGATTATAGTGTGGGGTTGTTTTTCAGGGGTTGGGCTTGGCCCCTTTAGTTCCAATAACGGGAAATCTTTGTGGGAACAGTTTGGGGATGGCCCCTTCCTGTTGCAACATGACTGCGCAACAGTGCACAAAGCAAGGTCCATAAAGACATGGATGAGGGAGTTTGCGGTGGAGGAACTTGACTGGCCTACACAGAGTCCTGACCTCAACCCGACAGAACACCTTTGGGATGAATTAGAGTGGAGTCCGCGAGCCAGGCCTTCTAGCCCAACACCTCACAAATGCGCTTCTGGAAGAATGGCCCAGTATTCCCAAAGACACACTTGTAAACCTTGTGGACCACCTTCCCAGAAGAGTTAAGGCTGTTATAGCTGCAAAGGGTGGGCCAATTCAATATTGAACCCTATGGACTAAGACGCCATTAAAGTTCCTGTGCGTGTAAAGACAGGAGTCCTAATACTTTTGGTAATATAGTGCATGTCTGGGCCTGGCCACATCTGACTGTGGACTAATGACCAGTGGAAGTTAACATTGAAATTGAAAGAAAATCCCACATTTTGAGTGGTCACCAGAACAGGAATAGAGGGGGGAATCATCCAATGGGGACATCAGATCTTTGGACCTTGGTAAGAGCTAGGGATTTCCCTTCACTTTTGAATGGTTTTTCTCTCACGTCCTGCTGTGGCTAAGTGACAGGAAGTGAAGGGAAATCTCCCCAATGGGATGCAGACGGCAAAATAAATTACAGTGGTTATAACCCTCCCTTACCTATCGAAAATCTGAAAAAAAGGTTTGCCTTTAGTTCTATTTTTTAGGGATGTACAGGTTTGCTTTAAGGTATAAAATCTGGAATGTGCATGCATTGCAGAGATACACTAAATGTGTTTTCTTTTTTTTTTTTCGAATTAGGATTATGATATTACAATATATGATATTCATGTAAAACTATTTCAAATTCCCTTTTTGGCCTTTAGTGTCACTTTTCTATGTGGATTAACATTTGTCTCCAAATTTATTGTATAGTAATAAAAAATACTGTTCAGTGCCGAGAACCATTCATAAAATTCCATAAGCAGGCACAAAAAGAAGGTGACAGTTTGATTTGGGCTTTGGGGCAGAGTCCGTGACAAACTTCACCACAATCAAAATACGATTCCTCTCTAAAAGGCACTGCGCATTTGTGCATCAGCCGATAAACAAATAAAGCAGTCTCTCAGTACCGGCACACCAGGAAATTCAAGAGTATACCCAGAGCGATGAGAGTAAGCTATCGTGCAGAATATATTAAGAGGAGATAAGCACAGATCTATGCATCAGCCCTCCCGGGCATAAGGAGCAAGCAGAAGCCAGTCTATGGCAGAGAAAGCTGCTTACAAATGTATTTTTGTATAGCATTCATAATTGCTATTCCAATTTTAGTTCTGATTAACCACTTCACTACCACATTACAATTATAAATAGTGGACATTTATTCTTTTAAAAACAGCACTGCAGATATAAGGCACAAGCAGCCAATGCACTTATTAAATGACTGCAATCAAACTCATTAGACAACTTAGATGATAAACTAAAAGGGCACAGAGCTGATCGGAGTGGCTCTCTGCCTTGGGATTCCTGTGATGGCGAATCACAGCGATCACAAATGTAAACCATACTACTATTTACAACCTGAGCCTGACCCTTCCTCCAATGCTGTCACTTCTGTTGATCCTCTTTCTTTTTCCCCTCTCAGCAGTTCTTCTGCTGATCTTGTAAGTAAAACTGCTTTCAATGACCGCCAACAAAAGCGAGGCAAACCAATCAAGGAGGGGGATTAAAGTCAACTCTGCTTCTAAACTTGTACCTACAGGTAAGCCTATAAGGCTTACCTGTAGGTACAGTGAATATCTCTTAA
Source organism: Lithobates clamitans (assembly GCA_037952925.1). Taxonomy (NCBI): domain Eukaryota; kingdom Metazoa; phylum Chordata; class Amphibia; order Anura; family Ranidae; genus Lithobates; species Lithobates clamitans. The sequence continues at coordinate 6,033,475 of JBBGZY010000414.1, forward strand.
ACTTGCAGAGTTTAGGAAATAGTTACACTGGATGCAGTCAGTGACGTCACCAGAGCATGCGCTCTGAAGGGACGGCATTACCCATGCTGTCCCTTCAGAGCTCTGTGCCATAACCCGTGACTCCTGTGTGCATGTGTGGGAATTACGTCATCACAGCTCAGCCATTTACAGGACTGAAGGACTGGAGCCAGCAAACCCGGAACAAAGACTGGGGGAAGAATAGAAGCCCCATCAGCTGTGACAACGCACCGCTGGAGGGCTTTGTTCTAAGGTAAGTATTTCATATTGTGCTAGTATGCAATGCATACTACCACATTATGCCATTGACTTGCAGGGTATTTTTTTTTTTTTGGAAGTCTGCGATTTACTACCACTTTAAGCTGACCATCACTGAAGAGCAAAGGGAAACAGAGGGGGCATATAGACCATAAAGGCGGCACACTGACCACTGATGTTATGGGGAAACCACCACTGACCAAACAGCAGTTATTTTATCATAACTGATTATGAGCAATTAAGGGGGCACACACCATTGACCACCAACATTTCATGGGGCACTCGCCACTGACCACCACCATAAGGGGACACTAATTCCTGACCACTAAAACAAACATGCAAGCTGTTCTGAACATTACATAGTCCTGACCCCTGCAATGTATACACCATGTCCTAAACTATACAATCTTCTGGGTATTTTAAGGCCTTAAAAAAAAAATTGTACTAGTTTTTTTTTTTTCTAATTCACACTTTTTGACTCTTTTCCTTTTATATAGAAAAAATAAATAAAAAATAAAAAAACTTAAGTGGTTATTAAAGAACAATTCCAGGCATCAGCAATGCATGCTAGGCATGGTTATGTTGGTGCAACATATACCATACCTTGCCGATGCCTCAGGAAATCACTAGTGATCTCTACATGCTACAGGGTCTTATGTCGAGTTGGTGTTCTCCAGCACTGTGAACACTGGTGGTCGGCCGCTTAGCTCAGGCACCATTCAGATACTGCTTTGCATTTTCTGAATGAACAAAAAAGTGTGCTCTACGTGGACTAGGTAGAGAGACAGGGTGGTAAAAAAATAATATTCACATAGGACTACTAAACACCCACTGCAGATGTTAACATAGATCACTACATTTATTTTAAATATGTTTACCTAAGACCAAACACTGTTTCAGAGTATTGGGATAAGGCAGGGGGGGTGCAGTGCATCAGTGGTGAAGGTGTACGATGTTTTGGGTGCCCCGTTTTGGTGTTGCGAAAAAAGGCAGCTCTTAGACTGTAAGCAACAACTGCCTAAATCATTCCAAGCTAAAAGCTATAATTAAAAAAAGGCAAAAGACCACAATTAAAAGAAAAAAAGTAGTTAAGATGTTGACAAGTGAATAGATACCAATCAATTATTGTAGACCGATGATGAGCTACAATTAAAAGAACTCAAGCATAGTTTGCTGAAGTAGATGTACACCTAACCACTAAAATCACCATATAAAATAGGCCTACGAAAAAATAAAAATAAAGAAAAAAATAAAATAATCACAGCCAGCAACAATTAGGAAAAGTGCCCTGTGAAAAAAAACACATGCTGCTTATCATCACTGTAGAGCATATGGACAGGGGCAGACTGTAAAGACGAAAAATAGGTTTAACACATTTTGCTACCTACAGTACATGACATTAAGAGAGGGTTTCCATCTAATTTTTTCAGGCCTGCCAGTGCCTTCAAGCCCCTACATTAATCTCTCCCTATGCTTTCCTAATCACAATAAAGCACATTGTCAATATGGCTGCTGTGAGTGCACCCTTTTTTGTGTGGGGGCTGACTTATTCAAAAGGTACCCGACTGGCCCTTCTAAGCCAGCTGACTATGTTTTTAGGGCCAGGTAATCCATTATGGGTTTTTTTTTTTTTTTGCCACGATGACTATAACACACAACAAGACCTGCATGCTTGAGGTCTGCAAACCTCAAACACGCAGGCTTCATAATAATCCCATGGTAGCAGCAAGCCTGAACCTCATCCCTAGCATAGTTGCCAACAGTCCCGATTTGCTTGGGACATTCCCGGAAACCAGGCCAATGCCCCAATGTCCCGACCTAGAAATGTCCCGGGCAAAATTCCGAAAATCTGCCTCTATCCTGGACATCGGGATGGAGGCAGCGCGACACTGGTGTAGCAAGAAGATCGGCATTCCCTTGCAGCACCTGCGCCGGTTTGAGGCACAACAAGCCGATTGCGGTGCTGCTGTCGCCAAACAAGGGACAGGGCAGACAGCGGGACACAGCCTGCGGATGGTGAGCAGAGGACAGCTCTGGGTATGGATGAAACTGCAGTGATGGGCTCTGATGAGAGTAAGCTCTAACGAGCAGGACCCTCTGATCCCACCTGTACTGAATTGTATTGTTACTGTACAGTCTGCCCCTTGTAAAGCACTGCGCAAAACCGTTGGCGCTATATAAATCCTTTATCATAATAATAATGATAATAATGAGACTGCAGTGATGGGCTCTGATGAGACTGCAGTGATGGGCTGTGATGAGACTTTAAAAAGGTAAAAGATTTTTTTTTTTAATCTAGCAGTCACTGGACTGTGAGAAATTGGGTTTAAAACTGCAATGCCCAATTTCCCAGTAAGGGGAGTGCTACATGTCAGCTAATCGCACTCTTTTACTTCTTTTTAGACTTTTAGCTAGAAGTAAAAAAAAAATGCTGTTAGCTGATAAAGATGGTTACTTCTGTTTTCATGTAGCACTGTCCTGTGAGAAATTGGGCAGTGCAGTTTTAAACCCAGTTTCTCAGAGTCACTCCTTGCTCACATTATCACTATGGCCCCTTTCACACAGCATGTCCAATCAGGTCCAATCAGGTCTGCCTGTCAGTCTTTCAGGAGGACCTGATGGGAAGGTCCATGCATCCCTATGGACAGGCGGATGGAAACACTATTTGACCACCCCCCCCCCCCCCCTTTTAAGCCACAACCAATATTTAGCATAATTTAAACAACTCCCATTTTACTAAATCTCACACGCCCAGAAAAATGGATGCCCCACCCCTAATTACCCTAATGCTCCTCCTAGACCTGCTGCCAAAGTGTTCCTAAAAAGGTTTGCCAAATGTTGGCAACTATGCCCTAGTGACCAACAGCTTTTCCAAACAGAAAATGATGAAAACAGTGCACAGGTGTACACACACACACAAACAGTAGTACAAAGCCGACAGGACTTCTAGCCTCTCCAAAATGCACAAATACATTTTATATATTCCTATATGTGTTGTTGCTGTAGTTTTCGGAGTCACACTTCTGCAATTGTGTGCATCACCCAATAGCAGGTAATCCATTCATTATAAAATGGGCTGCCAGCATACTGCACATGACCCATTTTTATAATACAGTGCATCTTAACATACAGTATCTGTACTGCAGTAAATTGCTGTCCGCTGGCCTTTACTGTACAATAAGCTGGACTGCCATTCACAATGACCAGGTACATTGACACACATTGCCGCAATGTACAAATCGGAATGGTGAAACCATTGTCACCAAAACAAGAAGTGAGGGGAAATCTCTCATTGATACTTTGACAGCAGTAAAAAACCAAAAAGGATTCTAATCCCCCCCCCCCCTTCACCATCTAAAAATGAAAAACAAATTTTGGTCAGCGCTAGACTTTAAGAAAAATCTGCAGGCTTCCATTACTGACTTCTGCTTTCACTAGCCACGTAAAGAGAAAAGGCAGGCTTCTGTAATAAAGTGAAACTAAATCAGAGAGGGGCACTGGACAGTGCATCTGTCTAATAAACATAATGGCAGATATCATGCAGAGTCTACTTATAGGTAGCGCTGTAAAATGGCGTAAAAGCTCACATTAAGGTACCTATTATCCCCAACACAAAAATCTTCATATTCTGATTGTTGGCATGGAGAATTTGTGGACTCCTTGAAATGTTGTCCATCACAGACCATCCTGTTGTTATCAGCATCAGACAAACTGCCATGGCAATAAAGACATTTCAAAAGTCCCACATTCCATAAGACCCCTTTCACACTGAGGCAATTTTCAGGCGTTTCAGCACTTGAAATAGCCTCTAAAAAGCGCCTCAAAACTGCCTCCTATTCATTACAATGAGTGCTTTCACACTCGGGCAGTGCTCTTACGGGACTTTAGAAAAATTCCTTCAAGCAGCACTTTTAGGGCGGCTTGGGAGCACTTTAAATAGCGCTCCCAAAACGCCCCTGCCCATTCCACTTTGAGATTGCCGCAAAACGGGACTTTTTTCCTTTTTTTAAAAAAAAAAAGCCCCACTAGCGCCCGAAAAGCACTGCAAAAACGACCGGCTCTTTAGCGGCACTTCAGTGTGAAAGGGGTCTAAAATAAGAGCTGATAAAAGGCAGCCTATTGCTTTAAGGGAATGCACAATGTCAATGGCAGCACTTAGCTGAGAACATATTACGCCATCATTCCGGATAACCACTGACACTGTAATTATTATTCTAATACAGCGGTAAGCAAAGATGTATGTTCACGTTATGATTTGCAGAAAAGTTTGGACAAATTTTCTCAGACATGCTGTGTTAGCACATTTCCGCTGACATCACGTCACGGCTCCTTTGTTCCAATAAATTTTCTGCTTTGTTACAGGAATGTATAAGCGGGCACATATACAACACTAATATGAGATGTCAGCTGAAAAACTATGCCAAATGTTCAGATAAATTACCAGTTTTGTGCACCTGTGTTGTTTTCAGCAGGTTTTTAACATTCCCACAATCAGACCTGCTGATAAAGCAACAGACTCACTTTGACCCATCTAACCCCTTAAGTCTCCAGCAGATGATACCCACTTTTCCTTATCTTTCATATTACCACACTATACTGCCAGGAGGAGAAAGCGCCCTATTTAAACTACAAGTAGCTCAGGTCAAAGCTTACACAGGGCTAAGTACTCTCTAGTGCAGCGGTTCTCAACCTGGGGGTCGATTGCCTATTCTCCAGGGGGTCGCGAATGCTGGCCGAGACGGACCCGAAGTTACTGCCGGAGTCCGTCTGTCTCGGCCAGAGATGTCACTTCCTGGAGAGGAGGGACTGCACGGAAGTGACGTTCCATCGCCGCCATCTTGGTACTCTCGTCCGCAGTAAGGCTTAGACTTAGAAGTCGGCAAACGGACATCTTTTTACACCCACCGAAGTCCGCTTGCTGCGGACGAGTGTACCAAGAGGGAGGTAACGAAACATTACTTGCTGAAGAACACCTGTGACAGGAAAAGCTGACAAGACAACATTTTTTTTATTATGGTACTTAACAGTACTAGATACATGTTTGGGTGCTATACACTAGCACTGGCACGGAATAACCACTTTTGAGGAACCAACCGGGACATTTATATATAAATCAGTGGTGGGGGCGCAAACAAACTGAAAAAAATCAGAAAAAAACCCTAATTTAAATGCCGCAACTGTGCCATCAAATGCAGCCACTGTGCCCATCAATTGTCGCCACTGTGCCAGCAAACGCTGCCACTGTGCCAGCAAACGCAGGAACTGTGCCCTTTAATTGTTGCCACTGTGTCCATCAATTGTCGCCACTGTGCTAGCAAACGTCGCCACTGTGCAGCCACTGTGCCCATCAATTGTCACCACTGGGCCATCAAACACAGCCACTGTGCCCAATTGTCGCCACTGTGCCATCAAATGCAGCCACTGTGCCCTTTAATTGTCGCCCCTGTGCCCTTTGTCGCCACTGTGCCCAACAAACTTCGCCACTGTGCCCAGCAAATGTCGCCACTGTGCAGCCACTGTGCCCATCAATTGTCGCCACTGTGCCATCAAACACAGCCACTGTGCCCAACAATTGTCGCCACTGTGCCCAACAATTGTCGCCACTGTGCCCTTTAATTGTTGTCACTGTGCCCTTTGTCGCCACTGTGCCCTTTAATTGTCGCCACTGTGCCCTTTAATTGTCGCCACTGTGCCCTTTAATTGTCGCCACTGTGCCCTTTAATTGTCGCCACTGTGCCCTTTAATTGTCGCCACTGTGCCCTTTAATTGTAGCCACTGTGCCCAGCAAACGTCGCCACTGTGCCCAGCAAACGTCGCCACTGTGCCCAGAAAACGTCACCACTGTGCCCAGAAAACGTCGCCACTGTGCCCTTTAATTGTTGCCACTGTGCTAAACGCAGCCACTGTGCCAGCAAACGTCCCACTGTACAGCCACTGTGCCCATCAATTGTCACCACTGTGCCAGCAAACGCCGCCACTGTGCCAGCAAACGCGACCAACGAAAATAATTTTACTGTTAGGGGTCCCCACAACTTGGGAAATTTTATCAAGGGGTCACGGCACTAGAAAGGTTGAGAACCACTGCTCTAGTGTGACAGCAATGACGCTAGATAATTGGCTCAGTGCTATAACATGAAGTGAAGCACATGCTCCTCCAAACCTGGAAGTACCAGGTTAATTTCTTTTTTCCTGGAAATTGAACCGAAGCTATCCCTGCCGGGAGAAGACAGTGATGCTGGATAGCGACAATCGCAAGTAGAATCCAGCAGGCTGGTTGTACCCAAGTTGATAGATCAACTTGGTATATTCAGACTGCCCATAAATGATTCAAATCTCAGCTTGTTCCTGCTGACCAGGCCGAGATTCGAACCATCTATGGCAAGCCTAAGAGGAGACTATGCTTAGGGCACCCAGTACAGGTGGACATAACCCCCTATGTCTAGAATGAGGTACAATTCAGCCACAGTGAAGAAAGCAACATGCAGGTAAGAGGCAAGTCCTCAAGTAGAAACAAAACTGGACAGTGGGTAGCGATGCTTCCTCATTGACGTTTGGCAATTAAGAGCACGGAATTAACCCCTTCAATAGCAAAGCCAGCAAGAAACATTGAAAATGTGATGGTCAGCAACCAATAAAAATGGGGCATAGCAAGTGCAGCGGCAATGCCATGGGCTCTGGACCTGGAGAGCACTCAGCAGATAAAGTAACCAAAATCAGTCTGGAAAGTGCCCAAGCAGAGCTTACTGCCCAAGGGTAATTTCCAGGCTCACCCTACAATGTCCAGTCCATCAGGTTCCGGTTTACAATCCAAAAACCATGTCAGAAAACTGCAAGTCAGTGAGTAAAAATACTTGCAGCTGTCTAGATTTAAAAAAAAAAAAAAAAGATAAAATTATTGCCTGGATAAAACGCTACTGCTTGGCATTGTCATATAACATGCTGTCCTCGATTGTAATACCGATGACCCTCTGTTAATGGGAACAAGAGCTTAAAGTGATACTAAATTCTCTTTTTTTTTTTCCTTTAAAAATAACAAACATGTCATACTTGCCTGCTCTGTGCAGTGAATTTGCCCAGAGCGGCTCAGATCCTCCTCTTCTTGGGTCCCTCTTCAGCTCTTCTGGCCCCCCCTCCTGTTGCGTGCCCCCACAGCAAGCAGCTTGCTATGGGAGCACCGAGACGTTGCTCTGTGTCCATTTAGATATGGAGCCATGGTTCGACCCCACCCCCCTCTCTCTCCTCATTGGCTCACTGACAGCAGTGGGAGCCAACTGCGTCGCGCTGCCGTCTCAGCCAATGAGGGAGGGTCCCGGGCAGCCAAGACACTTCTACGATGTCGCTGGATCGAGATGGGTTCAGGTAAGTATTAGGAGGGCTGAGTAGGGCTGCTGCACATAGAAGATTTTTTATCTTCTACCGTGCCTATGACTGAGCGGCCAATCACGGCGCTCTGCGCTGCTCGTAGATTGCTTGGCATGTATGCCCTTTAGCCATAGATCACAATACAATCCTAATGGGATGATACCTGCAATTGCTTATTAGAAGGTGAACATGCAGAGCGCCCCTATTTTTCACTCAAGGTTAAGAAGATGATCTATCATTAGTTGAAAGGGCGCCACAATTCCTAGCATGACAGAAAGGTTTGGAGGCTACCACAGAAAACAAGACACTTGCACTCTACTTTTGACATCCTTCTCTACAGCGACAGTCTCTTTAAGAAAAAAAAAAAACAAGTGCACATGGACATTTAAATAGTCAACTAAAAATCTATGAGATAGGAGCACGCAGACCCACAGATGTTGTGCTCAGCTTGATCGCTACGAGATGCTTCGCTTCAGATATATCTTTGTCCAACGTGAAGATTCATACAGGATTAAAGCAAGAATGCCTAAGGGAATTCTGTATGATTTGCCAAACATATTGTATCTTGTTTCACTGCATTAACGTCAACAGATTTAGCACTAGATATTCACATATGATTGCAGGTCCTCTCTACCACTCTAGTGCCAGTTTCCTCCATCACATAATAAAAAGACAATAAAACGCAATTTCTATTCATTCTGAAAGGAATAAATATAGTCCCTATTATCCATATTACTGTTTATATGAAATGCAGAAAATGGAAATGGATAATCCTTGTCAGCACATTTGGCTTTCTCCATCATAACAGATCACTCTCCGCTGAATATTCAGACAATGTAACAGCTATTATTCTGCTGAGCCCCACGGAAAGGTTGCCCTTTGTAAAACTACAAGACTGGGATTTACATATGGTCTGTCTGAAGAAGAGGTCCCAATGCAGTTTGCAGCTCCTCCAAGACTGACAAAATAAAGAAGAGCTAAAACAGCACTATATCAGTCTGCAGAACAACTTCCACCCAGTATGAACACAGAAAAAGCTTAGTATTCATAGTGAACAGGTACTGCAGTACTAACACAGGCTGCCAGTACAGTCAACACAGCCTAAAGTAGATATAAACCCTTAGGGCTCATTCAAGACAGGAGGTGGATTTGAGCTTGCACTACCCCCCCAAATCACATTTTAGGGCAGTCAATTTATTTCAATGGGCTGCCCTATGCATGTGAAAGGCGCAAAAAAGGTGGCAGCACAATTTATTTTTAATTATGTTGCACCAAAGCACATGGCACTGCTGTTTGGTGGCTTCAAAAGTGCACATGCCTGCTTGAAGAGGGAGGATGCCTTTACATATTACTAGCCTGGTCCCAGGGGGCAAAAAGCTTGATCTGAACCCTTTATAAGGAAAGTCTATATAAAATACTTTCCCACTGGTACCATACTCTGGGCCTTTTCCACTCCATTCATGCCCTTTAAAAGTGACCGTTGTTGGCAATGCAAGAGGGAGAGGGGTTCTCTCGATCACATATCGTGGTAGTGCCCAGGCATCAGGCCCTACTGGGAATCGATCTGCACTGATTTTCGATATTCCCCTTAAAAGGAGTTCATAATTTCTTAATGCATTCTGTGCATTAAGATAAAAAGCCTTCTGTGTGCAGCTCCCCCCACGAATGTCTCTGCCGTCCAAGACACAGCAACAGCACCATTGGCTCCCGCTGCTGTCAAAGTGAGTCAGCCAATCAGGAGAGAGTGGGGGTGGGGCCGGGCCACAGCTCTGTGTCTGAATGGACACAGGGAGCTTTGACTCTGCTCGGGTGTCCCCATAGCAAGCGGCTTGCTGTGGGGGCACTCAACAGGAGGGAGTGGCCAGGAGCACATAAGAGGGACCAGAGAAGAGGAGGACCTGGGCTGTTCTATGCAAATCCACTGCAACAGAGGAGAGGCAAGTATAAAATGTTTTTTTATTTTTATTGAAAAAAACTCCAAGACATACCTCCCTGTGCCTTCCTCCATCAGCTCTCACTGATGCATTTTTGCTGCATTTTTAGCAGGGTAAAAATAGGATTTTTTCATCATACTTACCTGTAAAAAACTTTTCTTTGAGTATATCATGGGACACAGTTCGGCCAATATTCATTACCTACTGGGTTATACGCCATCTCTAGGTGAATGGACACTGGTAGACAGACAGTCTTAAACAGGAAGTGATCCCCTATATAACCCCTCCCATACAGGTAGGGTTTCAGTTTTGTAGCAAATACTGAAACCTCCAAATAGAGGGGATGGATCTCCCATGATGTACTCAAAGAAAATGATTTTACAGGTAAGTATGACTAAAAAATCCTATTTTCTTTTTCATACATTATGGGACACAGAGTTAGGCTAAAATTCATTACCTATTGGGAAATCCCAGAGCAATAGCCTTGAGGGGAGGGAGACATCCTGCCAAACAATACCCATCAGACTTTATACGGCAGCCTGTAGTATTATTTTCAGCGAGATCATCCTCCTTCAGCCCCACCCCTGGCCCCACCCCTATACAGAGAGGCTAGGGTATACATAAAGGCTAAATTGTGGGCGTGGCTAATTTTAAAATATGCGCCACACAGAGCTGGAAAATGGAAGTGGTTTAAATTATGCTTAATTATTGGGCATGGCTTAAAGGGGTGTGGTTAGTTTAAGATGACTGTGTGTAGGATGAAGTTGATACTGTGATGCGTTCAAAACTGCACTGTCCAATTTGTCACAGTCAAACAGTTCTACATGAAAAAGAAGAAGATGCCATTTATGTCAGCTAAGCCCACTTTTAAAAAAAAAAAAACTTTTAATGAGAAGTAATATTATGTCTAAGGGCCGGTTCACACCATGCCTGCATCTGAATTGCAAAGGAATGTGCTGTGGATTCCCGAACAATTCAACCTGCATGCAAAACGCACTGCTTTTGCGATCTGCAGCAGGTGTCAATAAAAAGTTAATGACACCTCAAACGCATTTCACAAACGTAGTGTGTTTGCCCTGCCAGCCCTGGATCACCATGTGATCTGGTTCGCAGTGCATGTTAAAAAGTAGTGCATACACTCCTTTGGTGCATTGCAATTTTAGCCCATTCAAAAAGAATGAGCTTGAAATTGCACATGTGAATTGCACAGGAACGCACAGTGCGTTCCTATGTGATTCAGCTCCAGACATGGTGTGATCCAGTGATCTAAAAATTTACATCTTAAAATGGACATTGATGGCATCTCCTTTTTCATGTAGCACTTCCGTGAGAAATTGGGTAGTGCAGTTAAAAACCCAATTTCTCACAGTCAGGACAGCTGTTCTACATGAAAAAGGAGACATTAGACTTTACATTGCAGTTAATGTGACTGGGTAACCTGCAGTCCCCCGAGAATTCAGATCCAATGCCACCATAATGCAGCTCATGTGTGCACAGTGCACACCAGAAGAACGTCGAAGCCGGCCTCACCCCCTCCCGCCCACTCAAACTATAGTATCTCAGTCAGGCTCTGCCTCTCAGATGTTTAGCCCTTGAATGAGCGCTCATTGGGAGCAGCTGAACAGCTGCTGAGGGAAGAGCGGAGGAGGGGGGAGTTGGAGAAAGACTTTTTTTTCTTCTGCAATCTGTTCAGATTGCTCGGGCCCCCCCTGGTGGCTGGGCCCGGTACAACAGGGCCAGTTGTACTGTACTGGCTTATCAGCGGCCCTGCCGGCGGGCAAACTCTAAAGTCACTGGCTGCAAGCCTCGCTCCTGTGTTTTGTCTGCAGTAGTATATATTAAGGGAACATCTAGTGGTCTTTGCGTTTTCACATAAAATGCTTTTTTTTTTTATTCTGTACTGCCGATATCCTCCAGCATATTCCCATCTACAATACATGCACTCAGTCCAGTGTTTGCTGTGCAATATTGCTCTGGACCATCTTCTTGAGTTATAAATATGGACGCAGCTTGTGCAATATGTGCTGGCACAGCCACTAGTAGTCTATACCAAGGTAGGTGTGTGACAAAGTGACACCAGAGGAGCAAAGCTAGAATGAAGTTGTTAGCCAATAATAGGAAGGATCTTTATCAGTAGGATCAACATATATTCTTTAAATGATAGCAGAAAATATTTTTTAAATGATAGTAGAAATTAATTAATGAATAAATTTGCTGTCCCCTCAAAATAACTCTACACACAGCCATTAATGTCTAAACCACTGGCAACAAAAGTGACTACACTTAGTCCTAAGTAAAAATTAGCCATTTTCCCTCCCCGGTGTCATGTGACTCGTTAGTGTTACAAGGTCTCAGGTGTGAATGGGGAGCAGGTGTGTTAAATTTGGTGTTATTGCTCTCACTCATACTGGTCACTGGAAGTTCAACATGGCACCTCATGGCAAAAAAAGCACTGAGGATCCGAAGAAAAGAATTGTTGCTCTACATAAAATGGCCTAGGCTATAAGAAAATTGCCAATGCCCTGAAACTGAGCTGCAGCGCTGTGGCCAAGAAGACCATACAGCGGTTTAACGGGAAAGGATCCACTCAGAACAGGCCTCGCCATGGTCGACCAAAGAAGTTGAGTGCACGTGCTTAGCATCATTTCAAGAGGTTGTGTTTGGGCAAATAGACGTATGAGTGCTGCCGAAATTGCTACAGAGGTTGAAGAAGGGGTGGAGGGGTCAGCCTGTCAGTGCTCAGACCATACGCTTCACACTGCATCAAACCGGTCTGCATTCTCCCAGAAGGAAGCCTCTTCTAAAGATGACGCACAAGAAAGACCACAAACAGTTTGCTGAAGACAAGCAGACTAAGGACATGGATTACTGGAATAATGTCCTGTGGTCTGATGAGACCAAGAGAAACTTATTATGCCTACAGTCAAGCATGGTGGTGGGAGAGTCATGGTCTAGGGCTGTATGAGTGCTGCCGGCACTGGGGAACTACAGTTCATTGAGGGAACCATGAATGCCAACATGAACAGTGACATACTAAAGTAGAGCATGATCCCCTCCCGTCGGAGAATGGGGCGCAGGGCAGTATACCAATACGATAACAACCCCAAACACACCTCCAGGACGACCACTGCCTTGCTAAAGAAGCTGAGGGCAAAAGGTGATGGACTGGCCAAGCATGTCTTTCAACCTACTATTGAGCATCTGTGGGGCATCCGCAAACACAAGGGGGAAGAGTGCAAGGTCTCCAACATCCACCAGCTCCGTGATGTCATCATGGAGGAGTGGAAGAGGACCCCAGTGGCAACCTGTGAGGCTCTGGTGAACTCCATGCCCAAGAGGGTTAAGGCAGTGCTGGAAAAGAATGGTGGCCACACAAAATATTGACACTTTGGGCCCAATTTGGACATTTTCACTTAGGGGTGCACTCACTTTTGTTGCCAGTGGTTTAGACATTAATGGCTGTGTTGAGTCATTTTGAGGGGACAGCAAATTTACATTGTTATACAAGGTGTACACTCACTACTTTACATTGTAACAAAGTGTCATTTCTTCAGTGTTGTCACATGGAAAGATATAATAAAATATTTACAAAATGTGAGGGGTGTACTCACTTTTGTGAGATACTGTAATTGCAAACCCAACAGTTGAACACCAAACTATAATATATATATGGACAAAAGCAATGCTATGAGTTTAAAAGAAAAAAAAAAAAAAAAAGTACAATTCCCTAAAGACCTTTAACCACTTCCGGATCACACATACTGCGGCAGGGCGGCCCGGCTGCACAAAACAACGTATCTGTACGTCATTTCATGCATGAGATACTGTGGGCGCCCGCTGCACGCCAGGGAGCGCACGCACACAGGTCCCGCGGACTCAATGTCCACCAGCAACCCGCGATCACTCCACAGAGAGGCATAATGGGGATCTGCCTATGTAAACAAGGCGGTTCCCTGTTCTAACAGGGGACAACACTGAGATCGGCTGTTCCAAGTAATCAGGAACATCGATCTCTGTGTTGTCTCAGTGAACCCATCCCCCACACAGTTAAAATACACCCAAAAAATAAAATTACATACAATACTCACAATAAAAAATAATGAGCATACTGTATATAGTGTGCTTAACGCAAGATAAAAACCCAAAAAACAAGAAAATAGTATACTGATGCTTACCAAGCATTAGATGTGGTTGCTGCATTAGTTTTCATTTCTAGGCTTTTCCCCCATCTATTTTCAGCTAGTGATCTGACAAGTAACACACCTCCATGATTAGGGGGCCTCTACTCTGGATGGATGAGCACAGGGGGCACCTTTGGACAGCACCATTGTCAGTCTGAGGGGAGTGTTAGATGTACTAGCAGATTAGATGGACTTGGCTAACAAATTGAAGCCAAACTCAAGCTAATACTTGACAAACAGTTACATCAGTGTTTTCCCTTTGGGATAAAGGTTTTACACAAGAAAAAGCTGATCGTTGTACGCACCCCTCCTTATGTTAAATGGTTTGTCTCACCCCTGTAACTGATACATATGGAACAGAGCTTGTTCCATTGAAAAACAAAAGACCTATTGTCTGGATCACCAGATGAAAATAGAAGAAAAAAAAGCCTAAAAAGAAGATGAATACAGCCATCTCATCTAAGAAATCATAAGCTGCTACATATATATATATATATATATATATATATATATATATATATATATATATATATATATATATATATATATAATGTTTGCTTTTGGGTTTAATACTTCTTTAACAAATATGTGGTGTGTATACAATACTTCCTAAATATTTGTGCAAAACAGGTCTATTGCTATAAAAATAAAAAAATACAAATACCGTATTTATCGGCATATAACACGCACTTTTTACCCCTTAAAATCAGGGGGAACTCGTGGGTGCGTGTTATACGCCGATCACCCGCCGATTGTGAGCCTCTCGTCCGTTCGACGGCTTTTGGCCGTTCTCGGCGGCTCTCGCAGTCCCGCGTGAGCCACCAAAAGCCGCTGAAATATACAGGACATCCGTCTCTGTATCTCTGTATCTATGTAAACAAGGCGGTTCCCTGTTCTAACAGGGAACAGAGATGGATCGTATTGGTATCACTCCTAGCACAAGAATTAGGTACATATGAACAATGCCATCAAACATGGCTCTCTTGGAAGGTATATAGGGCTCCAAGCTACAAAAAAAGGACAATAGTAGGCTTTGCCCCCCTGCCCTGCATTATATAGAGCTTCTTCCGGGTGCCCTCTCTGGGCTTTATCTTTTATTGCTTTCTCCCTTTTATTCTCTCTCCCTTTCTTACCCATATGACCACACCCACCCATTCCACCCCCCCCCCCTTTTTTTTTGCATGGCATTGAGCAAGACTGGATGCCTGCCGATCCAAGACTGTCAATGTTTCCAGCATTTCTAGGACTTCCAATGATTACGCTGTGCTCTGTCCAGGGCACTGCCACTTTTTTAATTTAATTTTCTACTAACATGAGCATAACTTGTGCTTTGTATTGGGTCCAAACACATCTTCACTCCCAAGTCTCCAGTTCTGGTGTGCAACGGTCATATTCATAATTTTGTGATATTGTGTGTTCCTGCGTACATGTTTATTTGATTTATCTTATTTTATGTTTCCTTTTATGTTTTCTTAAGCCTTCAATGGACCTTTTGTAACGCCAATAAAAACTTTCAATAAGTTAAGATTGAAGAGAAAACATCCCACTCTTCAGTACAAATGTATTTCAAGTGCTTCTTGATCCACATTCAGTGTGCCATAAACAAACTCGAGTGCTTGTGAATTCTGAGTGCCACTCTACACTTCCCATTCTAAAAACACACTCACCGGATTGTGTGACCCCTTGAAATCAATAGGACGGTCTTAATGTGCTTTTGTATATGTATTCAAGCTCCACAGGGTGTCGTCCTCTCCCTATGTCTCCTCTGGTTGTGTTGTTTGTTACCAGACGCCAACAACCTCCATGCCACAATAAAATAAATATTGCGAAGATCCATATGTAGTGTAATATTGCTTTATTATGATCAGAAACAGCAGCCAAATCGCGTGCTTACATTAGGCTAATAATACTGTGTGGCAACCTAATGTAAGTGTGTGTTTTCGCTGCGGTATTTAATCCCAATAAATGCTTGTTCACACCAGCACATGGTGCTGGAAACCCACGTTCCGTGCATATTTCCAACACAGTTTTTAAAACACACTACAGTTACCATCTGCAACAGGTGTCAATGTTAATGAAACCTCAAATGGAGGTCACAAACGCAGAGCAATCCAGTTGTAGTGTGTTTTTTAAAGTAGTGTGTGCACTCTACTTTTGGTGTGGTCCAGTGGGATTTAGCCCATTCAAAATTAATACGTTAAAATTGCACTGCACCATGTTCCTTTGTGTGATTCGTGGTGTAAACTGGCCTTAAGCAATATTACACTAAGTACGTATCTTTCCAATATTTGTTCTATGGTGACATGGAGGTTGTTGGAGGCTAGTAAAAAGCGGCACAACTGGAGCAGTCAGAGAGAGAGGAGGATACCCTGTGTTGCTGGAATAAACATACAAAAGAACCAAACCTTCCTATTGATTTAAGGGGTCACACAATCCGGTGAGCGTGTGTTCACAAGGGGAAGTAGAGGGTGGCACTCAGAATTTACAAGCACTGATGGTTGTTTATGGCCTACTGAATGTGGATCAAGAAGCACTTGAAATACATTTGCACTGAAGAGTGGGATGTTTTGTATATAAATATTGGATCATATGATTTGTTTTGGAACACTGAGTTCTTGGGAGCACTTTATTTTATTTATTGATAGCAATGGACATGTTTAGTACAAATGATTAGAATTATTGTGTACACAATGTGCGTTTAGGATTTATTAAGCACACTATATATGCTCTCGATTTGTTAATGTGAGGATTTGTTTTATGTTATTTTATTTGAAGGTCGTTAGAGCACTGTACCTTTTTCTTTTAACCCTATTCTTTCAATGATAGTTGCATTTAGAAGAATAGAAGACTCTGGAACCAGAAAACAGCTGGGGAAGATGGCGGTGGTGATAGAGTAACAAATGGAGTGTGAACCTCTTGTTGCTGAAAGAGGGCCCCCTAAAAAGTCTACCATAATGTGCAAATATGTTGCAGAAGCATGTGGCACAGTTTCATTTGATAGATTTTTATACCAAAACACTCCATAAAGATGAGTTACAGAATGATTGGTGTCAAAAACTTCAGTAAGCGAACGTCATGCCAGAGGGAGGATCCATTGATCAGATTTCTTCTAACTTGTGAAATCGACATATCCACCAAGAGTGGTTGCCCAATGAGTCATATACAAATGCACAGATTTGTCAGATATCTTTCTCAACATGGTTATCATTTAATCCATAGACAATACATTTTTGTAGCAGATAGAGGCTATTGATTTTCATTGAGTCAACTGGATAAAATTGCTTAAATTTATTTCAAAGTGCACTTATTGAGCATAGGCACTATATCATTCCTTTACAATGTCTGATCAACATTTTAACATTCTTTACAGGTTCAACCATTTCCTTTTTGCCACAATGTATCTGTATGAATACAGGGAGACATTTATCACGCTCATCAGCAACCAGCGCAAATCTATTGCAAATTAGGCTGCCTCTCCTTTAGTATAACATACATAACAGTTTTATTTATGGATTTGAGACCCCTGCATCTGCAATCCTGGGCAGCCAGGAGAAAGTTTTGTGAAAATCTAAAACATATCTGTGTAGATGAGATCGATTTGCATTCTAAACAGATGCAATAAAGAAGTGGTAGGAGACGAGTTCTATACTGTCACAGTGCCAAGTCCACACCTGAGAGATTTGCACTTCAATGCTCAACATCAAGATTTCCATTATATTGAATTGTGCCCAATCACTCCTGAGCATCTTTACACTTGATCAAAAAAGTACATGAGCTCCTTCAGGACAGCATTGAAAATTTTTCCTGGCCCTATGAACTTTAACACAAGAGCCAGAAAACGGACACAACAGACTTTTTTTGCACATTTTCTTGCCTCTCCTTCTCCTAAGTAACTGTCCACTTGCTAAAACAAAAAACGCAAGCTTGAAAACTGCCAAATAAGCACATGTGCTGACATGCATAAAAAAAACGTGTCTCCAAAATGCTTAAACACAAGTGTAAAGCTAGTCTTAGAGCAGCATAACAAGGAATTTATAAATCAAGTCGCAATCTCAGGGCTCTTTCACATGGGTTTTCCAACCAGGTCCACCTGTCAGTTTTTCAGGCAGGTCTGATCGGAAGTTCCATGTGGCTCTATGGCAGTAATGGCAAACCTTGGTAGACCAGATGTTTTGGAACTACATTTCCCATGATGCTCATGCACTCTGCAGTGTAGTTGAGCATCATGGAAAATATAATTCCAAAACAACTGGGGTGCCAAGGTTCACATCACTGCTCTATGGGCAGGCTGATGTAAACAGACTTGTGTCTGTTTACACCTGCCTACCTCAGAGTCCATCCAGGTCTGGAAAAATAAAAAAAAATAAAAGCAAAGCCCTGCATGCTTTTCCAGGTTTCTGGACCTAAACGTGATGGTTTAGAGCAGGGGTCTTCAAACTACGGCCCTCCAGTTGTTCAGGAACTACAATTCCCATCATGCCTAGCCACTTAGCCCCGGAAGAATTTACCCTCTTTCTGACCAGAGAATTTTTTGGGATTCGGCACTGTGTCGCTTTAACTGACAATTGCGCGGTCGTGCTCCCAAACAAAATTGACGTTCTTTTTTTCCCACAAATAGAACTTTCTTTTGGTGGTATTTGATCACCTCTGCGGTTTTTATTTTTTGCGCTATAAACAAAAAAATAGCGACAATTTTGAAAAAACGCATTATTTTTTACTTTTTGCTATAATAAATATCCCCAAAAAATAATTAAAAACACATTTTTTTTCCCTCAGTTTAGGCCGATACGCATTCCTCTACATATTACATTTGGTAAAAAAAATAAAAAAAAATCGCAATAAGCGATTTTTGATTGGTTTGCGCAAAAGTTATAGCGTTTACAAAATAGGGGATAGTTTTATGGCATTTTTATTAATAATTTTTTTTTTTACTAGTAATGGCGGCGATCAGCAATTTTTATTGTGACTGCGACATTATGGCGGACACATCGGACATTTTTGGGACCATTGTCATTTATACAGCAATCAGTGCTATAAAAATGCACTAATTCCTGTGTAAATGACACTGGCAGTGAAGGGGTTAACCACTAGGGGACGGGGAGGGGTTATGTCAGTACTAGGGATGTGTTCTAACTGTAAGGGGGATGGGCTAGCTGTGACATGTCACTGATCTCTGCTCCCAATTACAGGGAGCAGTGATCAGTGACACTTGTCACTAGGCAGAACGAGGAGATGCTGTTTACATCAGCATCTCCCCGTTCGTGCTCTCCGTGAGGCGATCGCGGGTATCTCCACAGCAATCAAGTCCGCGGGACCCACGACCCGACTCACGGAGCTCCCGGCCGGCGCGCACGCAATGTCACGGCGGGGAATTCAAATGGGACTTACAGGTACGCCCATTTGCCCAGCCATGCCATGCCATTCTGCCGACGTACATCAGCGTGCGCCGGTCGGGAAGTGGCTAGTCATGTCTGTGAATGTCAGTGTTTTACAATGCCTCAGGGGATGTGTAGTTCCATAACAGCTGGAGGGCTGTAGTTTGAGGATCCCTGGTTTAGAGCTACAGCAGACAAAAAAGGTCCTATGTGCCGCACATCACTGCAAGACCCTGTGGATATGTAAAATGACAGCCTCAGCCTGGGCTCCAGCGAAGCCACACCTCCACGTGTTTCACTCTATCCCTGGAGCTTAAGTATGAGGATGATTAAGCTCCGGGGTGAAGTGAAACATGTTGGGGGTGGCTTGGCTGGAGCCCGGGCTGAGGCTGGCATTTACCATATCCACAGGGTCTTGCAGTGATGTGCGGCACATAGGACCTTTTTTGTTTGCTGCATCATTGGAGCTGGGGTGAGCTTGGGTCTTGACAGCACTCCAGGCGGTGTACTACAGTAGAGGACCTGACTGGAGCTTTGAGTGGCACACCCTATTTCTTGTCTGGGCACAGATCAGAGGTAGCCTGATGTAAACGACCTAAAGAGCTATCAAGGGTCTGCTCGTGTCTGCTGTGTAAACGCAGACACACAAAAAAAAAAAAGAAAATGGCATCTATCCAGTTCAGTTCCAATTCAGCAGGGAATCTGTTCACGGATG
The DNA here is from genome assembly GCA_037952925.1 of Lithobates clamitans. NCBI lineage: Eukaryota > Metazoa > Chordata > Amphibia > Anura > Ranidae > Lithobates > Lithobates clamitans. The sequence continues at coordinate 6,053,318 of JBBGZY010000414.1, forward strand.
CCCTGCTGAACAGAACAGTGTGGCTCTGTGCGAAAGAGCTCTTTAAATAAATCTGTCTCGCTCCTGTTTAGCAGTTCCTTGCTGTGTGAAGGGATTGGGAAATGTCCCTTACAGACTTGGGAATTCGCACTATGCCTGCTATAGGTAATTATGGGATACTTCTTTATCAATTAAATATCTGTCCTTGTATGGATAACTCACAACTGAATCCTGTACGGCTATACTTTACCACCAAAGGTATGTGGACACGCCTCCAAAATATTGAGTCTAGGCATTTCCAGTAAAGGGTATGGTTAGTGATTCAGTATGCAAAGACATATTAGACAATTGTGCTCCTGTTAAGCCGGGTACACACAAGCCAAACGTTGGGAAACATTTGCCGGATCAAAAAATAAACGGCCGACATTCGGCTCATGTGCATCTCGGTTTGTCTGACAGAAGCCGACTGTTTGGCCAGCTTCTGTCGGACGTGCATGCTGAAAGACCAGCAGCCAACAGATCAGCCCTCTCAGTCAATGCAGGGAGTGCTGATCGGAGTGTAATGCCAGGGGGGGGCATACAATACAATACAATATACAATCTTCTTTAGATTTACCAAACCTATGTGATAAGAGGACAAACCTAAAGCACTGCGTAAATTGTTGGTGCCATATAAATTACCTGTAATGATATAATAACCTAAACAATCTATATAGTTTGTATCAAATAAGACAGGCCCTCTGTACTACATAAAGTAGCTGATAGAAGATCTAAAAGGAGATTGTACAATCAGATTCTATAGTGTATGGGTAGCCTTGCAGTTCACTGTTATCATGCTATGTTATAAACAGTTACACTTCCCTGTAATACCCCTTTACCACACAATTATAAACAGTTACCGCTTTATATGATAAATGCTTACATTTCCCCCCAAAAAAAGTTAAATCTCCCTGTTATCAAGAGTTACTGCTCTAAACTATGAACTCTTCCAGCTGTTAGTGTATACAGTGCTGACAGGAAAAAATGTACAAACATTTTTGCGTCCATAGAATTTTTTTTTAATTAAATGTATTATACTTTTGGAAATCTAGTCCCAACATGAGTAGAATGCTTTCCCTAGGGTGTAAGAACCCTGCAGACCGATCCAGAGATGACCTTCATTCTACCCTTGTTAGGAGTGATGTTTTACGTGTGCTGCACAATATTACATTATGAACTCCGATCTGGCTGTTATACCATGTTAGGGCCCATTCACACCTCTGCATCTGCAATTCAGCTGTGTTTTATTTGCAATTTTCAATGCATGTTGTATCACAATTCCACACTTTTGTTAAAGCCCATTTTTATATAGAGCATTCTATTCGTCTTTCAGCTTGATACGGTTGGCAACACATCAAAACTCACAAATGTGTTTTCATGCATGACGATAAATTTCTATAGACCTCATACATTTTCAAAATCATGGGACACAACAGTGCAGATGTAAACACCATTTCTTTATAACAATAGGACTATAACAATAGGACACCTATTTTACAGTGTAAATGGGCCCTTAGTATGGGGAAGAATGTGGTGTCCGTGATATTCTAACACGAGAACTGAACTTCACTGGTTAGCCTGAATCAGCCGCCAAGGAAACAGGTTTCTATATGAGACAAGGCAGCTGGAGAACACCTAAACCATGGCACTTCCTAAACACGCTAGAAGTGGAGGAACCATTATTTAGATATCAGTGTGTCTGTTCTGTCTTAAAGTGTTTGTAAACCACCTTTTTTTTAAAAATAAACAAACATGCCTATACTTACCTGCTCTGTGCAGTCATTTTGCACAGAGCAGTCCCTCCTCTTCTAGGGTCCCCCGCCAGCGCTCAAAGCATCTCCACTTCATCGGGTGCCCCCACGGAAAGCCGCTTCCCCTGGGGGCGCCTGTGCGGGCTTGACACAGACAGTGGGATTCGGTCCCGCCCCTGTGTCACAGGATTTGATTGACAGCAGCGGGAGCCAATGGCTCCTGTTGCTATTAACCTGTCCAATGAGGAGCGAAACAGCGGCTGGAGTCGCTGTGCTCATGCACATCGCTGGATCAGATCGGCTCCGGTGAGAAGTAGTCTATGTCTGGTGGAAGGCTGCAGCACAGGTTTTTCACCTTAATGCATAGAATGGTTTTAGGCTTTACAATCACTTTCAGCCTGGTACACACAATAAGTTCCTTCAACCCAACGTCCTAAACGAAAAAAGAAAACTGACAGATCATCCCACCTAAGCAATGTTAGTACAGGGATCTCCCCCACTGTGCTATTGTGTTCTGACATAGTCATGGTTGTTATCAGTGGGAGGAATAGTGCCCCCTTTGTTGGTATCGTTGAGAGGAATAATGCCCTATTGTTAGTGTCAGTAAGAAAAATGGTGCGCCATTGTTGATGTCAGTTGATAGAATATTGTCTCACATCACTGAGAGGAATAGCTCCCCAAGGGCTGGATAAAGTCAAGCACAAGGCCACATCCAACCAAAGGGCTGCAGTTTGGAGACCACTGGAGTTAAGCAACAGGGATCCCAACAAACCACTTCATGCAAGTGTTAAGCCAAGCTTGGTCGGAACATGTCAAGACCTAGAGATGTAGGATGTTGTCCAGTCCAACTAGAACTAGCAAGTGTTCTCTTATATCTACAGACACCTCTGGTGCTGCCAATATGAGGGAGTTAGGGTTTGTCCTGGGCCTTCTGGAGCCCTCAGCACATCCCCTTTAAGGGAACATTGTGCAACAGACCGTATAATATACAGCAGCAGATCACCTTCTATAAAACAACAACTAAAAGATTTTAAACACCAGGTTCCACTTCACAGTGTTTGCCAAGGGCACTCAGTGAACACAAATTTCTTTGTGGGATTAGATGAAAGTACGTGACTTGATATTTATGCAAGTTTCAGTCTCCAGAAACAAAATGACCTTTTCCTCCACATTGCCAAGTCTGCTCCAGAACAAGCTCTGGCGGCATTTAGAGACAGTTATCATTTACCCAAGGTTTAATTCCACCTTCTGTGCAAAGAACTTTGTATGAGAATGTTTCAAACCAAGCAATGATCAATTTCAACCTGAGGCAAGACATGGAGAGGTAAGATAACTAACCTCCCATCAGTTGCTTCTATTTGACAGTCAAGTCAACTCTGCCAGACCACAATGCACTGCAGCCTCTGGGCTGCTCAACGATTAACATCGCATTTGATTGAAAAGAACAACTTGGAATAGAAACCTGAAGCAGAAAAAAATGATGTGCATTTTCTTTTATTATTAACATGCCCGCTACACAGGAACCTTGTGTGTAGTACCATAATTGTTATTAAAGATAGAATTTTAGCACCATTACTTTAATTAGTGACATGTTAGAATTGATTTAACTCCACAGTGTTCTTTTTTTATTTTATTATCTTCTGACAACATAAAAATAAAAATTAATCTGATAACTATATGAGTTAGTAATGCTTGCACTGCACTTGCACCAGAGCTGAGACACTGAATGACTCTAGCACACATCTCATGCTTGCTATGGGACGTCAGTAACAGTCCAATAAACAGGGTGACCCTGTCTTACCCGTCCATGCCACTGGCCCCTATACAAGCCCCAGGGTTTGCCCGTCACAGTGGGCATACACCCGGAGGAGTCTTCAGGGTCTATGTTTGGCCTACGGTCCTGAGCCTATATAGCACCTGCAGTGAACTAGACACATTGCACCAAGTGCCAAGGTGAGCGCCCATGTAGGATCGAGTACCCAAAGCAAAATTTAAGTCCATCCCCATAGTGTGGGGAACAGCTACCAGGGTTTTACTAAGGCTGCACTGATCCGGATGTACTGCTTCTACTGTGGTATTAGAAGACAGTGAAATTGATTGAAGAGACCAAAGTAAAATATCAAACTAGTTAAAAGTGTGATATCTCTGTAAGGGAGAAGAGGTCCATTAGGACACTAGCAAAAAACTGGGGACTATTGGTGTGGGGACGGGTTACAGAAAAGGATGAGGCTAAGACTGACACAAGCCCTGATGTCATATCTCCACCCATGTATGTGTTTTGCCCATTCACAAAATTCAATGCTACAGCATAATCAAAGGCTGCTTTTGCATATCAGCAAAGTGCACAGGAAACAAGACACAACGTCAGGGCTGGTGTCAATCATGGATTTAGTGCTGGTGTTGTACAGGGCAAGCACAAAACTATCAGATCCTTTATTATGTTATAAGAAAAAGAAGAAAAAAAAAAATCAATATATTCTAGCTCATCTACACAGTAAAATAAAGGTGCCTGGAGTTCAGCTTTAAGTCCATAGATAGGTGCCAGTTCCGTGTGCCTGAACTGGAATGTAATCAGCAGTACTGCAGTTTGCCAAAGAGAGATGGAGCTGAAAATGCAGGATTATCATGTGAGATTCATCGTTGCCACAGGATACTCCCTATAGAGCATGAACCTTCCTGTAAGAGTGATAACTCAGAGGGTGCCTTTCTGATTTGAGAACCACAGTGAAGAGAAATTGGTTTGGGGAGCACAACACAGTTATATGTAAAAATAACACCATGTGAAAATACAGACCTCTGAATAGCAACGTTGCTTGATGAATGACAGTTTGAAAACACAGACTTCTATAGATTTGTTTGTGCATGATGTATATTTTATTTGCTTGCATATAAATATAATTCCTCTGTTGTCATGCGCATGGCAGATTTTGATGCATCTGTTTTTTTTGTTAAGGCTTTGCAGATGTACAGGTGCATCTCATAAAATTAGAATATTATCTTAATCATCTCAATACAGGTCACTTACACCCCCTTCCTGCCCAGGCCATTTTTCAGCTTTCAGCGCTGTCGCACTTTGAATGACAATTGCGCGGTCATGCTACACTGTAACCATGTGAAATTGTTTTCATTTTCTTCACACAAATAGAGCTTTCTTTTGGTGGCATTTAATCACTCCTGGCTTTTTTTTTTTAAAGAAAAAAAAAAAAAGACCAAAAATTTTGGAAAAAACGTTTCTTAGTTTCTGTCAGTAAATTCTGTAAATAAGCTGTTTTTCTCCTTCACTGATGGGTGCTGATGAAGTGGCACTTAGGGGAAAAGATGAGGAGGCATGAATATGCCGCACTTATGGGCACTGATATAGGGCACTAATGAACACTGATAGGCAGCACTGGTGGGCACAGATAGGTGGCACAGATAGGCGTCATTGATGGACAGCAGTGATGAGCATTGTTGGGCAGTACTGATAGCCAGCACTGACTGGCATCACTAATGGGCACTGATTCCTGGCACTGGTGGGCACCGATTCCAGGCACTGGTGGGCACCGATTCCAGGCACTGGTGGGCACAGATTCCAGGCACTGGTGGGCACAGATTCCAGGCACTTGTGGGCAGTGGTGGGCAATCATTGCTGGCAGAGGTGGGCAATCATTGCTGGCAGTGGTGGGCAATCATTGCTGGCAGTGGTGGGCAATCATTGCTGGCAGTGGTGGGCAATCATTGCTGGCACTAGTGGGCACTTAACTGTAATCAGGGCACTGATGATCAGTGCCCTGATTACATACCTAGCTGTAACCTGTGAGGAGATGCCTCTGATCGGCTCTCCACTCCTCACACTCTGTCAGTATCCTAGCAACACAGCGCGACCGCGTTCGCCACGCTGCACGTTCTCCACCCCCGGTCGTTCTGGGAGGCCGTCATATGACGTCCACCCAGAACGAGAGCCGCACTGCCCAGCCATCAATTGACGGTGGGCGGGCGGCAAGTGGTTAAAGTGAATGTAAAAGCTTAGTTTTCTTTTTTTTAAATAACAAAACATGTCATACCTCCTCTGTGCAAAGGTTTTTCACAGAGTGGCCCCTTTCCTCTTTTTCTGGGGTCCCCCGGCAGCAATCCTGGCTTCTCCTCTTCTGGAGTGCCCCCATGGAGAGCAGTTTTCCATGGGGGTACCAGTGTGGGCATGCTCCCGAGTCCTGCTGCGTCCATCGACACAGACAGCAGGACTCGGCCCCACCCCCTGACTCCCGTGTCACTGGATTTGACTGACAGCAGCGGGAGCCAATGACCTCTGCGGCTATCAATCTGTCCAACGAGGACCCAAGACAGTGGCTGGAGCTGCTGTGCTCATCCCCGTCACTGTAACGATCGAGCTCAGGTAAGAAGAGGGGGGTGGTCGCTGCAGAATAGAAGGCTTTTCACCTTAATGCATAGAATGCATTAAGGGGAAAAACTGAATGTTTATAACACTTTTAATTTATTTCAGAAATTCAATTCAAAACGTAAAACTCATATATTTTATATAGATGCGTTACAGACAGAGTGATCTATTTCAAGCAATTCTTTCTTTTTAAATTTTGAGGATTATGGCTTACATCTAGTGAAAACCTAAAACTCAAGCGCTGTGCAAACCGTTGGCACTATATAAATCCTGTATAACAATAATAATAATAACTCAGTATCTCAGAAAATCAGATTATTACATAGGACCAATAAAAATAGGATTTTTCCTACAGCTTACCTGTAAAATCCTTTTGTTGGAGTACATCACAGAGTACAAAACTGAGGTACTTACTATATAGGAGGGGCTATATAGAGAGGGGACTTCCCATATTTTGGGTGTGTCAGTGTCCATTCATTCAGACCAGCTGAAGGCCGCTATCAAAGCAACTGGGGCTCCCAAAACACCTCAGCAGTGCCACAGGCTGAACGCTGCAGTGTTGCAGGCATTTATGCAAAAGGAGCCCCGACCAAGTATTAAGTGCTTACTGTACTTTACATGGACATACTTTTCTTTAAGCCAACATTTTTATATTAAAAATCCTTTTTTTCTTTACCATTCATCATGGAACACAGAGCAGCTATAGTAATTGCTATCTGGGATGTCCCAAAGCAATGACCCTGAGGGGAGGGAGACACCATCATAGAAACTGCGACCAAATGAGGACCTGCTATTTATAATACACTGAGGCCCAAACGCAGTATCTGCTACGTGAGCGACATCGACCTGGTAAAAACCCTGTAGACGATAAACAAAAGACCTTCCAGGGGCACGTCTTCCAGGGGCACGAAGACGTGATGTCACGAAATGCGTAGGGCGGAGCCAGACGACGCGCTGACGTCACCCCCAAGCAAGCCGTATTCCAGTAGGACGGGTTTGTCCGCGCTCCTGTGGCCAAGGAACCGGACTTAAGGCTATTTTATCTACTACGCTTTGTAAGTGTGCATTTTGTGTTTTAAACTTAAATAAATCTTGTCGGTTTTACACTATGTGAGTTCCCTTCATATATTTTATGGTACCTTTGCCATGGGTTTCGCCGGTGTGGCTGACGATGAGATGACCTCTGGTGGATGCCGTTAGCAGTTTCCATTTTCTGGCTTACAAGGTTATCTGCTTGCTGTGATCCTCTGTAGTGGGGGGGTCATGGCCATCTGGTAAGGAGCAACCCCTTCCATTCTCGGTGGTGGACCCTCCCTTGCTGTCACGGATTAACACCAACTATCACTTGGACTTGTTTTTTGTATTTTCTGCTGGTGATTTGGAGTCACTATGATATTCTATTGATGTTTCACTCGATGGGACTCTTTTAGATCATAATCAAACGTTTTTCATATTTGTCTTCATTTACACTTATTACTAAAATCTTCTTTCACTGTAGATTTTTATGTCATGTTATACAGGTACTAGCGCAATTCCTTATTTTTCCTATGTTTATCCACAATTGATGTTTGTCGGGATTGCAGCTTTTCAAATGATCAAATTATTCACTTGGTTTATAGCGCAGTTTTTTTAATTTTTCTATGTTGTAGAACTTGGAATCTAGTGGATTCCCCTGCAGAGTTCCCCTTGCCACTATCCAATACCTGGAATATGTACTGGCGATAAAGACAGCACTTGTACTGTCCCAGACAGAATGTGGTACACCTCCCTGAGTCGCATGACCTCTGGTGCCGCCCTGGTGGTTGATCGATATATACAGTTGCAATAAAAAGTATGCGAACCGTTTTGGAATTATATGGATTTCTGCACAAATTGGTCATAAAATGTGATCTGATCTTCATCTAATTCACAAAAATACACAATCACAGTCTGCTTAAACTAATAACACACAAAGAATTAAATGTTACCATGTTTTTATTGAACACACCATGTAAACATTCACAGTGCAGGTGGAAAAAGTATGTGAACCCCTAGACTAATGATATCTCCAAGAGTTAATGGGAGTGAGGTGTCAGCCAACTGGAGTCCAATCAATGAGATGAGATAGGAGGTGTTGGTTACAGCTGCCCTGCCCTATAAAAAACACACACCAGTTCTGGGTTTGCTTTTCACAAGAAGCATTGCCTGATGTGAATGTTGCCTCGCGCAAAAGAGCTCTCAGAAACCTACGATTAAGAATCGTTGACTTGCATAAAGCTGGGAAGGGTTATAAAAGTACCTCCAAAAGCCTTGCTGTTCATCAGTCCATGGTAAGACAAATTGTCTATAAATGGAGAGAGTTCAGCACTGCTGCTACTCTCCCTAGGAGTGGGCATCCTGTAAAGATGACTGCAAGAGCACAGCTTAGACTGCTCAATGAGGTGAAGAAGAATTCTAGAGTGTCAGCTAAAGACTTACAAAAGTCGCTGGCATATGCTAACATCCCTGTTAGCGAATCTACGATACGTAAAACACTAAACAAGAATGGATTTCATGGGAGGATACCACAGAGGAAGCCACTGCTGTCCAAAAAAAACATTGCGGCACGTTTACAGTTTGCACAAGAGCACCTGGATGTTCCACAGCAGTACTGGCAAAATATTCTGTGGACAGATGAAACTAAAGTTGAGTTGTTTGGAAAAAACACACAACACTGTGTGGAGAAAATGAGGCAAAGCACACCAAAATGAAAACCTCATCCCAACTGTGAAGTATGGTGGTGGGGGCATCATGGTTTGGGGCTGCTTTGCTGCGTCATGGCCTGGACGGATTGCTATCATCGAAGGAAAAATGAATTCCCAAGTTTGTCAAGACATTTTGCAGAAGAACCTAAAGTGGGGTTCCACCCAAAAAACAAAAATACCTGGAAAAATTCTATTAAAAAAAACAAAAAAACATTTGGATATTTTTTTTTCCACTTACCTCTAAATGCCTGTTGCTAGGTGGTCCCTCTTAATCTGCCTGTTCCTTAGCCTGGGCTGGTGACATCACTTCCCCCTCGGCACAGGAAGGGCTCCGCTCTGCTCCCTCCCGTCAATCATCTGGGACCCATCACAGGTCCCAGGTGATTGAGCGGCCAATCACGGCGCGCGGCGCCGCTCGCGCATGCGCAGTGGGTGCCAGGCTGTGAAGCCACAGCCCGGCGCCCACAGTTGAAATGCCGACGAGTGGAGGGAGGGGACGAGCGGGGCTTCGATCCCCCGCATCGGTGGACCCAGGGACAGGTAAGTGTCCAATTAAAAGTCAGCAGCTGCAGTATTTGTAGCTGCTGACTTTTAATTTTTTTTTTTTTTTGACGGCCCCCCTGGGTGGAACTCCTCTTTAAGGCCATCTGTCCACCAGCTGAAGCTCAACAGAAGATGGGTGTTGCAACAGGACAACGACCCAAAGCATAGAAGTAAATCAACAGAATGGCTTAAACAGAAGAAAATACGCCTTCTGGAGTGGCCCAGTCAGAGTCCTGACCTCAATCGATTGAGATGCTGTGGCATGACCTCAAGAAAGCGGTTCACACCAGACATCCCAAGAATATTGCTGAACTGAAACAGTTCTGTAAAGAGGAATGGTCAAGAATTACTCCTGACCGTTGTGCAAGTCTGATCTGCAACTACATCAAACGTTTGGTTGAAGTTATTGCTGCCAAAGGAGGTTCAACCAGTTATTAAATCCAAGGGTTCACATACGTTTTCCACCTGCACTGTGAATGTTTACATGGTGTGTTCAATAAAAACATGGTAACATTTAATTCTTTGTGTGTTATTAGTTTAAGCAGACTGTGATTGTCTATTGTTGTGACTTAGATGAAGATCGGATCACATTTTATGACCAATTTGTGCAGAAATCCATATTCCAAAAGGGTTCACATACTTTTTATTACAACTGTGTGTGTGTGTGTGTGTGTGTACACACACACACACACACACACACACACACACACACACACACACACACACACACACACATATATATATATATATATATATATATACACACACACACACACACACACATATACACACACACACACCGTATATACTCGAGTATAAGTCGTTCGAGTATAAGTCGAGGCCCTAATTTACCACAAAAAAAATGGGAAAAACTTATTGACCCGAGTATAAGACGAGGGTGAGAAATGCTCACCTACTGTAAGTGGAAAAGAGGGTCAACAATGCCCATTTTTCATCCTCACTGTGCCCATTTGCATGCCTCACTGTGCCCATTTGCAGCCATAGGTCCCCTGAACTTCAAACTTGGTTGGTAAGGGTTCCTAGATGCCCCCTAGCTGCAGCCAAAATTTGGGGTCTCTGAACCCAAAGGGTCCCAAAATGACATTGCTGCAGATGGACACAGTTGACCGAATTTGGGGCCTCGTATCTTAGGGCCACTTAGTGCTAAGAACCCCAATTTGGTGTGCAAACCCAGTGGAACTAGCACCATAAAATATCCAAAGCTGAGGTTTCTAGCACCAAATGGCCCCGAGATACAGGGCCCCAAAAATCGGTTCAGAAAATGTCAAGAACTTTTCTGCAGCAGAGAATGACATTTTCCGAACCGATTTTGGGGCCCTGTATCTCAGGACCACTTAGTGCTAGGAACTCTATCTTTGGATATGTTGTGGTACCAGTTCCACTGGGTTTGCAAATTTGGGGTTCCTAGCACTAAGTGGCCCTGAGATACGGGGCCCCAAATTCGGTTCGGAAAATGAAATTTTTTTGCTGCAGAAAAGTGCTTGACTCCAGTATAAGTCGATGGGGGCACTTTCAGCACAAAAAAATGTGCTGAAAAACTCGACTTATACGGTATATATATATATATATATATATATATATATATATATATATATATATATATATATATATATATATATATATATATATATATATATATATATATATACACATACATACATACATACATACATACATACATATATATACACACACACACATACATATAAATATACATACACACACACACACATATATATAAATATACATACACACACACACACACACACAACTGGCATCAGTGGTTATTTTTTTCCAAATTCCTGAAAAGGAAGAATATCAAGCACCAATTTTTGCTTGGCAACATCCCGGAAACAGAGCCTTCCAGCAATGCAATGCCTGGATCTTCAAGTTCCAGACAAAAAATGAACCTCAACCAAGACCTGGAGTAGGGCTGTATTTAGAGATTGTGCTTTGACCTTAACACAGCTTCCTCCTGTAGAAATATATCGAAGGAGCCCCTGGAATTGACTGCTTTCTGAGCAAAGATTATTGTGGTAACGAGTATTGAGGTGTCTTCAGCAAGCCCAGCACTGGGGCTAGACGACGCTTTGAGAACCCTCCGGAGCTGTAGCCAACCCAAAGGGAAGATTCACAAAAAAAAAACAACGGTTTTCCACTGCAATTACAGAAATCTTTGACAAGCCTGGATACAAACCGCCACACGAAGCTGTGTGTTTACAGATGATTATGGACCCTGAAATATACCTCTTGCAGAGAGGTCATCACTGAACAGTCTAGCCTATCTGAAACAGAAGGATGTTCCGTGGCTTGAGATCTTAAGGTAGACCTCATGTCCTTATTTGGCTTTGGAACAGCTACCATTGGTCTCAAAATAATGAGCCCATAACTTCTGCTCCAAGAGCAAATGCAAGGCAAAAGACTGACCACTCTGACAGACCCAGACAGTCCCAAGTGGTGCACTTAACCTACCAGGTTTCTGCCAGCTAAAGATGAAACAAACCACCTTAGAGACTGCCCTAAGATTTTCTGGCCTGAGATACTCTCAAAACCCAGCAGCCTCAGATGCCTCCCTCACCCAGGTGGGGAAAGCTGACAGCATCTGGTAGTCTCGGGCAGTCTCCCATCTATATACTAACCAGGATTGATCCTGCTTAGGCTTCAATCAACTGAGATCAGGCATGATCAAGGTGATGCAGTCACAGTCTGATGAAAAAAGAAAGCACTAGGAAACACTGCAATGCCAAACACCTAGGGATGCACCGAAATTTCGGCAGCCGAAAATAAACTGCCAAAAATGGTGTTTTTGGCACATTGCCGATAGGAAAGTATTGCCAATAATGGGGCCGAAGCCTGGGCAGGCACCCGCCCCCTGGTGACGCCCATTGCAGGGGCGTCTTCCTGGCTCGCCCCAGTCTTCCTGGCTTTCCCCAGTCCTCCCTCCTTCCCACAGAGGGGCGATCTCCGTGTGTCACGGAGCTGAATTGCCCAGGCGACTGCAGTAACAATTTCCCGCCTCCTGTGACAGACTGATCCATTGGCAGGACATTTAATCAGCGTGACGTGATCACAGGAGGCGGGACATTGTTACTGCAGCCTCCCGGGCAATTCAATTCACAGCTCCAGGACACACGGAGATCGCCGCTCTGATCCGGGAACAGGTGAGGCTGCATCCAGACACTGGCAAGCTGCATATGACGGCACAGGCAGGCGTCATCTGATGGGCAGAGGCAGGCGGCATCGATCTCTTGTATCATGTCTGCAGTCTCTGACCGTCTCCTGTAGTATATCTGCAATCTCTGACCATCTCCTGTATGACGTCTGCAGTCTCTGACCATCTCCTGTACGATGTCTGCAGTCTCTGACCATCTCCTGTAGCATGTCTGCAGTCTCTGACCAGATGGTATCAGATAGTTAGAGACTGAGGACATGATACAAGAGATGGTTAGAGACTGCGGACTGATTTTTCTTGAGCTTTTCTTGCACCAAAGGTGCCAACAATAAATTCATAAAATTGATATTAATTAAAAAGTCGAATATATTACAATTGTATATAAAAAAAAATATATATTTTTTAAAAACCGTTTATTTTCGGTATCGGTTTTCAGCCTAGTGCACCTTCATTTTCGGTACCAAAATTTCCATTCGGTGCACCCCTACAAACATCACAGTGGCTCAGATGCACCTGACACCACTGTCCACTGGGAGATGTGGACACCGCCAGATCCTTGAACTTGAGAGCGGTGCCCCTGCTTCCCCCGGCTGCCGCTCTTTTCTGGAACTATTTAACTGGTATAACAGGTAAATGATGCAGCAACTATATTATCCAACCTAATATACAGTCCTCCCAGGATGCAAGCCTAAAATAATGTTAGTTTACCTCTATGCAACCCCTTAGGTATGCAAGTATCTATGTATAACAAAAAAGAGAGAATATAGTTCCCCCAAGAGGACCACTTCTAGGACACAGTAATTGATTCAAAAAAGATTTATTATATTGAAAAAACACACACAAATAATGAAAAAGAGGGGACTAACAGTTTACCACACAGGTAGTTTAAAAATAGGACAACATTGTCATATGTTAAAAAGAAGGGGAATTGTAGCTGTGCATACCATTAACACCCACATTCCCAGTACCCAAATTGAAACAATCACTTTAGCCAAACATTAGCACTTGTAATTGCAGACTTACATAGTAGTATAAAGCTCAATTCTCAGAAGCCAAAATTATAATACTGATGCAGTTACAGAGCAACTTGGTTGTAGACTAAAAATAGTGAGTCAAAAAACCCATGTAGATGTGGGTGGTGTTAGGTGAATTGGTAAGTTCTTAGCTGCCATGTACTCAAAAAAAAACACATAGGGTATCGTTATTGCTGTCCACAAATGGATTATGATCAGTCCCTTTGGATTTTAAATAACTAGACAGATTACACCTGGTGAAGCAGGGAAGTAATTATATTGAAGCTGAGGTAATCAAAAGGAGCAGGCTTAGCGTTGGCTCACACGGGGCAAAACGACTTGCAGGTCGACTCACCGAGGCAACCTGCACACGACTTCAGCGGCGACTTGCAAAAAGACTTCTGTATAGAAGTCAATGCAAGTCGCCCCAAAAATACTACAGGAACCTTTTTCTAAGTCGGAGCGACTTGCGTCGCTCCTATTAGAACGGCTCCGTAGTAGAGAACGGGACGCGACTTTTCAGGCGGCTAGATCGCCTGACAAGTCGCCCCTGTGTGAACCGGGGCTTAGGCATTGAGTCACTTTAAGAGTGTGGATACATCTCCAAAGGCCGTCATATGGGGAGGCTGAAAACCGGGGACAGGAACAAACACAGCTGTGTAAATAGGCTTAGTTCAAGACACTCTCACCATGTCACCGGTCGTGTCACTGTACCTCTACCCACCTGGATTAACACATGCTCAGGGTGAGCCGATATCCTGACGCCTTGAGGTTTTCCACTGTGTATAAAGTGGCGTTCATGCAGGTTTTTTTAGTTCCAATCATTGGATTACAAGCGGTCGTTCCTTTTCCATCTTCCTGCTTCACATGTGCAGCAAACAGGCAATCCCCCAGCCAACGTGCTGATGTCACGCTGACATGTGTTCACTAGCCAATCAATGCTAGTTTCCTCAAATATACATGTATAACCATGTATATTTAAAGCAAACATGTATAAACATGCATCTTTATGCAACCATGTATCTTTATGCGATCATGTATAATCATGTATATTCAAGCAAACACGTATAAACATGCATCTTTATGCAATCATGAATAACCATGTCTATTTATTCAAACATGCATCTTTATGCAACCATACATCTTTATGCAATCATGTATAACCATGTATATTTATGCAAACATGAATAACCATGCATCTTTGTGCAATCATGCATTCTGTATCTTTATGCAAACATGTAAAACCATGTATATTTATGCAAACATGAACATGCATCTTTGTGCAACCATGATCATGTAGCTTTATGCAAACACGTATAACCATGTATATTTATGCGAATATGTAAAAACATGCATCTTCTGCAAAAGTGCGTTTCAGCAACCGTGCATTCCAGCAAGTTTGCAAGCAAGCACCTGCTTAACTGTAGTTGGCCCCATACTAGTCCTGCAGGATTTAGCCAAGCACATATGCACTATACTGGAGATACAACTCCTTAAAATGCACCCATGCTCATGTTTTTCCCAAACGTGTATATATAAACATGCATTTAAGCAACATGTTTGCAAGCATGCATACTACGCAGCACCTACCTACAGAGCAGTCAACAACACTTTAATGTGAACTGCTAACCATCTAGGGGTGTATCAACTTACAGTTGTACAGTACCCCCGGATAAGCAGTAAATATGCAGCATATAATCATGACTTGTCTTCACACAGTTCTCCCATAGTAAGTACTCACACTTTGTTAGTATCCACAGGCTGCTGCTATGTCTCCGGGAAGCCTACTGAACCTGTTGCCACATGGCATGGCCGCCGTTCCTGCCTATATAAAAATAGGCAATACTGAGCATCCTGCGCCCTCTAGTGGCTGGAGGAGAAACAGCAGCCCACATGAGTAAGAGTACATAGCAAGATTAAACAGCACATTGCTCCCAGTGGCCACCGGAAAAACAGACAGTCAGAACTCTTTTTTTTTATCAAACAAAAAAGAAACTGCAAACAAATGAAGAATTACCATTCCTGCTGCAGAACTCTGAACATAACAGGAGTCCAATCTTCACCAATCACGGCGAGAGCTTTGTCATAAAAGACCTTCAGAGACTGGGTCCCCCCTTAATCTGTGGTCTACTTTAGGGCTGCAACTAACGATTATTTTCATAATCGATTAGTTGGCCGATTATTATTTCGATTAATCGGTTAATAACCTTTAATAAAAAGTGTGGTGTATAATTTAGTTACCGTATATACTCGAGTATAAGTCGAATTTTTCAGCACCTTTTTTTGTGCTGAAAGTGCCCCCCTCGACTTATACTGGAGTCAAGCACTTTTCTGCAGCAAAAAATTTCATTTTCCGAACCAACTTTGGGGCCCCGTATCTCAGGACCACTTGGAGCTAGAAACTCCAAATTTGGTGTGCAAACCCAGTGGACCTGGTTCCACAACATATCCAAAGCTGGAGTTCCTAGTACTAAGTGGCCCTGAGATACGGGGCCCCAAAATCGGTTCGGAAAATGTCATTCTCTGCTGCAGAAAAGTGCTTGACAGTTTCTGAACCGACTTTGGAGCCCTGTATCTCAGGGTCGCTTAGTGCTGGGAACCCCAAATTTGGTGTGCAAACCCAGTTGACCTGGTACCATAACATATCCAAAGCTGGAGTTCCTAGCACCAAGTGGCCCGAGATATGGGGCCCCAAAATAGGTTCGGAAAATGTCATTCTCTGCTGCAGAAAAGTGCTTGACATTTTCTGAACCGATTTTTGGGGTCCTGTATCTCGGGGACACTTGGTTAGAAATCCCAGCTTTGGATATTTTATTGTACTAGTTCCACAGGGTTTGCACACCAAATTTGGGGTTCCTAGCACTAAGTGGCCCCGAGATACGGGGCCCCAAAGTTGGTCAACTGTGTCCATCTGTAGCAATGTCATTTCGGGACACTTTGGGTTCAGAGACCCCAAATTTTGGCTGCAGCTAGGGGGGCATCTAGGAACCCTTAACTACTGAGTGTGAAGTTCGGGGGACCTATGGCTGCAAATGGGCGCAGTGAGGCATGCAAATGGGCACAGTGAGGCTGCAAATGGGCATTGTTGACCCTCATTTCCACTTACAGTAGCTGTGCATTTCTCACCCTCGTCTTATACTCGGGTCAATAAGTTTTTCCCATTTTTTTGTGGTAAATTAGGGCCTCGACTTATACTCGGAACGACTTATACTCGAGTATATACGGTAATATGTAAAGTTTAAAAAAAAGGCAATTTATTCTTAAATATCTCTATCCAGTAGTAAATGTAAATAACCAACTATATGGTTAGGGAGCAAAATCTCTAATCCGCTCTGAGAATAACAGACAGAAGAGATATACTGTATATACTATTAGAGGAGATATACTGTATATATACTATTAGAGGATATATACTGTATATACTATCTCTCCTCTAACAGTATATTAAAGGGTGAATCTTGTAAATATCAGACTCAGATCAAATATTTTTTTTATTTTCATAAAACAATATCTTCCTTCAAAAAAAAAAAAAAAAATGTCATTTTCAATTTTCTAATCGTTAGTGGGGTCAAATCGACATTCATTTTCAACCACAGTGATGGGAAAATTTGGAAATAGAAGATTTCTTGGTCAAAGGAATTCTCAGACAGTGTATGTGGTTTTCGTTCAGAAGTTACATTCATTTTAAAAACAGTATGTTAAAAATAAGTGAAAATTTCATGAAGCGAATGTACAAAGATTGTTTGTCTGAATATTCTCATCTGAAAATTGATCCATGTGGCCAGCATAAGGCTTGGTACACACCTATGCAGTTTGCTTTTGATCTGTTTCTGCAGTGCTTTTTTGCACACATTATTTTGCATTTTTTTTGGACAATTTGTTGTTGGGCAGATTAAAAAACACAAATTGCTGCAAAAACGCATTACATGTTTTTCTGCAGCTTCTCCATTGAAGTATATTGAACCAAAACAGCATCGTTTTGTGTTAAAAAAAAAAGTTACAGTAGCGATTATTTGCTCTTTTTGTATTATAAAGGGCTCATTTTAGTTTTTTTAACCCTGTTATGCTACTGGCCAATTAATCGATTATGAAAATAGTAATCGATTAACTTAATAATCGATTAGTTGTTTCAGCCCTAGTCTACTCCCTTGAACCATGTATAGCACCCTGCAGGAAAGCAGAACAAACACTGCACAGGTTTCCATTACACAGGGTCCAGAGCCGTAAGGCTGCATTACAGGCAAACCTTGAGGAATCTTCTCTCCTTCCAATGAGGCTCGGGTACCATCCATTTTGGCTGACAGCTTTTTTGAATGGATCCGATTGAAGTCCATGATTCCTAATAGCACTGTCCAGACCTCCAAGTATGCTCCAAGAGCACATGTATAACATCAGTGACCACCACCTTATAGACACTGGTGAAAAAACTGAGGTACTTTCTGTATAGGAGGGGTTATATAGAGGGGGACTTCCTGTCATTTGGGTGTGCCAGTGTCCATTCACCTAAAGGTGGCATATAACACAGATAGTAATTACTATAGCTGCTCTGTGTCCTGTGATGTACGAAGTAAGAAATGACATTAAATGTTGCGAAATATGAAGGAAAAAAAATTGAAAAAAGCTGTGAACACTCCCAGAAAAATACATTAATCTGAGACACAAAGTGTATGTTAACAATAAATTCCTCTTATAATCTTATCATATCATCTGCTCGGGCTTGAGAAGCAAATCTCCAGGCCCAAAAATGGTCACCTGGGGAAACAAAGGTCATTAATGCATAAGCTCCCACATTATCTGACACAAAGCTTACACAGGTTTTGGATAAAAAGCACGGAGTGGGTGACAGGGTTTTTTTTTTTTTTTTTTTTAACAGGAAAACCCTGAATGGGCAAAGTGATAAAGTAGTTAAAGCGGAGTTCCACCCAAAAGTGGAACTTCCGCTCGTTGTACTCCTCTCCCCCTCTGGTGCCACATTTGGCACCTTTCAGAGGGAGGGGGGACAGTATACATGTCTTTCACAGGTATCCTGTTCACACTTCTGGAAGCCTCAGGTATTGACATCACCGCCCGGGCTCCCTCCTCTTCCCTCAGCCGCCGGGCCAGTAGGAGAGAGGGGCGGAGCCTCATGCATGTGCAGTAGGGTTCCCGGCGTGAAGCCGTAAGGCTTCACTGCCGGGTTTCCTTACTCGCAATGGAGGCAGCATGCACCCGACAGCTGATGGAAACATCAGCTGCGGTGCCGACATCACTGGACTCCAGGACAGGTAATTGTCCGATTATTAAAAGTCAGCAGCTACAGTATGTGCAGCTGCTGGCTTTTAATTTTTGCAGCAGTGGGCGGACCTCTGCTTTAAAGTCTAGATTTGACATTGGGTCCACCTTTAAATTTATCCATTTCCATTTTCTTATGGTTGAACTCGATGGACACGTGTCTTTTTTTCAACCGAGCCAACAATGTAACTGAGTGCAAGGAGAGCCACAGATGATTAGCACAGCATAACACAGGCAAATTTATCAGAGACCTGACAATGAAAACAGAAGGCATTCATTCATTCAGTGCCTCCCAGAGAATGGAGATACTTTGTAAGGCTGAAAAGCAATATGTTCTCTGAACGTAATTAATTAATGTGCTCCATGCTTAAATTCTAAAAATCAGACAATCCTCATTACCAAGACAACTTTTCGTGAGCAAAGCCAGGGCTCAGATGTGGAGATCAAACAAAGCATTAGCAGCTGGAGCAATGGCTGGATCTACGCACATATATTTGGGCTCTCACTAAAAACCGACAAAGAATACGGATTTATTAGTCTTTTTTTTAAAAGTACAGACTCACAGCAGAGAGATCAAGAAAACACAGGAAAATGCTGTTCAGAATTATGTAGTATCAAGGCTGAGCGCTAATATTCAATTCTGTATTAAAGTGGAGGGCCACCCTGAAAAAAAAAAATTCACCAAAAATCCTAGAAAAAAAAAAATTAAATTAAAAAAAACATTTGAAAAAAAAAAAAAATTTAAACTTACTTAAACCTTTGTTGCTAGGCAGTCTTCCTAATCTGCCTCTTCCTTTTCCGCGGCGTGTTCTGCTCCTCGGTGAGCGGCCCCGTTGTCTTCCGGGAACTGTGTGTGTTCCCAGACCACCACTGGGCCATTCACAAAGCGCCGCGCATGCGCAGTAGGAAACTGGCAGTGAAACTGCAAGGCTCCGCTGCCTGTTTACCTTACCTAGGATGGCGGTGCCGGGACCCGAGAGCCGAGGAATGGGTCGGCCTCGGGGCAGGCGACATCGAGGGCACCCAGGACAGGTAAGTACTTATTTAAAGTCAGCAGCTAGTGTTTGTAGCTGCTGACTTTTAAATTTTTTTTTCTACGGCCGGAATCCCGCTTAAAATACGACATCCCCTGCATTTTTCTAAAATGCAATATATCCTTTCAACGAGCAAGGGCCCCAAGCTGCACCCTAAATTTGAATTTAGCACTTTTGTTGTTACTGTTAACTGTCAAAGTTAGAAAAAAAACAAAAACAAAAAACACACTGAAAAGAAAGCCTAACATTTATTCAAATCAACACTAATGCAAAAGATGTAATATTTCACATCATATTGGAGCATAATGTGAAGTGTGTTTTGTTTTTCTTCTTAATTTGATTAACCAATTCAGCTCCCTTTCATGACCAGGCCATTTTTTGTGAAACGGCAGTGCGTTACTTTAACAACTGCGCGGTCATGGGACGCTGTACACAAGTAAAATTTATGTCCCTTTTTTCCCAGAACTAGAGCTTTCTTTTGGTCAAATTTGATTATCTCTGCAGTTTTTATTTCTTGCGCTATAAACAAAAAATACAGACAATTTTGAAGAAAAAAAATATTTTTTGACTCACTGCTATAAAACATATCCAATAAAATATTTTTAAAAAATCTAATTTCTTCATCAGTTTAAGTCAATATGAATTCTGCAATATAATTTTTGGTAAAAAAAAATCCCAATAAGTGAATGTTGATTGGTTTGCGCAAAAGTTATAGTGTCTACAAACTATAGGAAATATATTTCCCGGAAACTGTATATCCCGTCATAACCTTTAATATTGTGCTTCGTCGCGAATAAATGGGCAATTTCAATCACAGAGATGCCAGCTAAGCAGGCATTAACAATTTGCCCTCTTTGAAACTCGCTAAGCACTGACAAGACTCCAATTTTTGGCAATGCACGCAGTGAATGGCAAAAGTGAGGCTTCCTACCTGTTAGCTAGGGGTCTCATGACACAGCGGAAGCAAAAGAATGTTACATCACTTTCGCAAAACATGTCACCCCTTTCACACCCGCAAATCATTTAGCATTTCCATATTTTTGTCTAACTCCTGTAAGATACATAGTTACATTACATGTCAGTATTACCTTGTATATTCCTGTATGTTTTGGTCGTTCAGGTGCTTATCTAACAGTTTCTTGAAACTATCGATGCTCCCTGCTGAGACCACCGCCTGTGGCAGGGAATTCCACATCTTTGCCGCTCTTACAGTAAAGGACCCTCTACGTAGTTTAAAGGTTAAACCTCTTTTCTTTTAATGGCCATGAGTATTGTTAAACTTCCTACAGCAAAAAAGTTTTACCCCTATTGTGGGGTCACCAGTACGGTATTTGTAAGTTGAAATCATATCCCCTCTCAAGCGTCTCTTCTCCAGAGAGAATAAGTTCAGTGCTCGCAACCTTTCCTCATAAATAAGATCCTCCAGACCCTTTATTATTTTTGTTGCCCTTCTTTGTACTCGCTCCATTTCCAGTACATCCTTCCTGAGGACTGGTGCCCAGAAGTGGACAGCATACTCCAGGTGCGGCCAGACCAAAGTCTTGTAGAGCGGGAGAATTATTGTTTTATCTCTGCAATTAGTCCCCTTTTAATGCATGCCAATATTCTGTTGGCTTTGTTAGCAGCAGCTTGGCATTGCATGTCATTGCTGAGCCTATCATCTACTAGGACCCCCAGGTCCTTTCCCATCCTAGATTCCCCTAGAGGTTCTCCCTCCAGTGTATAGATTGCAAGTCTTAAAGAAAACCTCCAGGAAAAATAGATACTGTCTAAATACAAGAGACATGTGTATTGTTAGTTGAATCTTGGTGTGCATTGTCCATTTCTTCCACCCCTGTACAGTGATCCATCACAAAACCAATTCTGCACTTTTCCTCGGCACAGGAGTTTCCTGTAATTAAGACTAGTCACTTGTGCAGGGAGACTGGTCTTGTATCCACCCCCTTCCTCTTTTTTTTTTTTTTTACAGGAAGCCTATACACTGAGTATATACAGCTCAGTGATGCCACTACTACTTTCACATCTGAAAAGTAACATCTGAGTTTGCAAAGGCATTTGTCACACACAGCAAATTTATATTCTTAGCTGATATTGAGAAAATATTTAAATGAAAGATTTTATGCCTGGAGTTCAGCTTGAATAACAAAATAATGTATACCAATGACTTTGTGTTTAGTAATATTCTGTGATGTGAGTGGAGACAACCTCCTATATCTCTCTCTGGATATGAATGAACAAACACTAAATTGCTGTCATTTGGTGAATATATGCATCCTAAAAATTCAATAAACAGTTTTTTGGAAAACAAAAATCACAAAAAAGGCAAATAATATAATCCAGCAAGCAAGAACAAAGTAAATTCAGGCATGAAATATTCAAAACTTACTGGTTCCGCCTCGCCTTCATTCACCCCAAACACATCTCGTCTCTTCAC
This sequence comes from Lithobates clamitans, assembly GCA_037952925.1. Taxonomy (NCBI): domain Eukaryota; kingdom Metazoa; phylum Chordata; class Amphibia; order Anura; family Ranidae; genus Lithobates; species Lithobates clamitans. The sequence continues at coordinate 6,075,673 of JBBGZY010000414.1, forward strand.
CGTTAAAATATCCACATCTCGGCAGTCATCATCATCATCCTCCTCATTTGTAAAATGAAACGTGGACTGGTCTTTGGCCTTTAATCTCTCACTATCCTCTTCATCCTCTGAACTGTCTTCTCCTTCACTGGAGGGGACACTCCTCTCCCTATCCATTATCACAGGTGTCCTTCCGTCAAGCTGAGCTTTGAAGCTCTTGATTTCCTCATCACTGTCAGTACCCGGTTCTGCTGGCTTTTCATTTGGTCTTGACACTAAAGGTTGAGAATTCTGTGCTTTCTGGAGGAAACGTACTCTGGGAGCAACAGCAAGACCCAATGACCTTGACAATGACAAAATGTTCAAACTAAGTACAAAACCATAGACAATCTTTTTAATAGGGTCACATATCTAGTAGTAGTAGCATTTCAATGCCCTGTGCTGAGGGAACTTAAAAGGATAAGTCCACCCTAAAAACCTGTGGAACATGTAACTGCCATTCCCTGATCCACTTCACCTCTAGTGATAGCGAGCCAGGGATTTTCTCCCCAAGCTCGCTGTCACAAGTGGGCCACCCGGCCGTGTCATTCATTCACAGAGTTCTGTGAATGAACAGGAAGTACCAACATCCTTTGCAGCTGTCACCTTGTAGTTTTCAATAAACTACCAGGGCCCTGTTGAGTGCTCTAGGTAGATGATTGTTTCTTCCCATCAGTGTGTAACTGCCTGCCCATATGAGCATTGCATTGCCCCCGCAATCTGCTGATTGTGGGTGCAATGCTTTGCAGGCTCCTAGTAAAAAAAATAAATGTGATTTTTTTTACCTGTTAAAAGATGTGTATTTATTTTTATCTTTTTTACAAAGGTAAACTTATCCTTTAACCTACATCCCACCCTTTGACAGATGGCTCCCGACACTTCCACGGTTCCTAGCTAACAGGCCAGGATGTCAAGGACAGCTCCGATTCCCTTTGACAATGATGAACCAGAGTGCTTCCTGATCATGTAATCAGGATTTCTTTCAGTACAGCAAGTCATGGAAAATTTCTTTAATGGTGACAAAGATTACATCTTCAATGTTTGAATTGTTGGCTGTGCTTTCTGGTCTCAGAGACAACAGCTCCAAAACATCGCAGAGACGTTAAGCGATAGAAATAGAAACCCATCAGGGAGATTCTCTGTCTGTGACCCTAACAAATTTTAACTCTCTACCAGTATCTCCAAAACCTGCCTGTTCATTAGACAGTAAATCCAACAAACAGAATATCCTTATTTATTGCACCGTGAGTAGGATGGAGGCTGTAAGATGACCAGGAAGCTTTAAAACTGAACCAGGACAACGGGGTGCCACCTACCTGGCAAGAGTGGCTATACAGAATTATAAATCCTTTAACAGGAAAAACATATACAAAATATAGAGACACATATATCCAAATGTATTAAGCCACTTGCTTGCTTAGAGTTCCAATATCAGGCGAAGAGCATTTCATACCCTCCTGTGAAAATCGCATCTACTAAGTTATCCTATGCCATAGCTCAAAAGAGTCCTGCATTATACCCCACCCTTCACAGTGCACCCCAGTCTCAGTAACATCAATGGAAGGCCTGTAGTAGTTAATAATAATTTGGAACCACTGATTAGTATTAGGATAGGAGTTTCCTATTGATAAAATTTCCAAGACACAGTTTGCACAAGTGCTGCCATAATACCCAACTAGGTTAAAACTAAAAATGTTAAAGTAAGGTCGGGGAAAACTTAAAGCCCAGCTCTTTTTCTACAACAATAAACAACTGAAGGAACATCCTCAGGGACTGGTGATTCCATATTTTTTGCCAGGGGTTGTAGACACACCAGGAAGAGGAAATCTCTACAAAAGAAGGTAAATCCTTTCAGACATGTTAACTTGAACACATGTCCCCATTAGACTTCACTTCTATTCTTTTTGTGATGACAACTCAAAATTTTGTATGTGCCACCATTTTTAGTCTCAGTGATAACCAACCCCCAGGACAAATAGAGGGTCAAACTCAATAAAGGAGACTGGGACAGCAATAAAAACCTGGTAGAGGTGTCAACCTTTCCTTAATTTCCCCAAATTAAAAATGGCTTTAGATGCAACTTTTTTTAATACGGTAGTCAGGATGAGGAACGTTCCTGTGTTACTTATAAAGGGTAATCATATTCAGCTTAGTGTCTAAAAGTTACCTGGTTACTACAGGCAGCTTAAGCTCTTTCCTTTCCAGCAGTCTGCATAAATATTTTTTTTTTTTTTTTTTTTGTGATTAAGATTACCCTTTGTGAAACTGAAATGTCCCCAAATGACAAGCGAGGGCCAGACTCAGACCTGGCGGGGTTCTTGCAGCTGAACCAAGACATGAAGCTGGCAGCAAAGGCACAGTAGTGTGTTGTGTGATTAAGGACATCCCTACTGGCACAAAGGTTACCCTGCCACACTACATAATTAAAGATTAAATTGTTCTAATCATAAGTTACATTCTGTTCCCCTAACCAGATGGCCCATGTGCTCTTGCTTGCATGTAACATTTAGGTCGCAAAACAGTCCTTCAGAGTCCTCCTGTCTGTGCACAGCATGAACGCTACAACTGTTCCATGGAATAAATAGATCACTAAAAATACTACACTGGCCAATACACGTGCAGAATTTTCACCCAATAGAGCAGAACATTTTAAGCAAACTTTAAACGCACAGGGCATCTATATAAACTTTGTTATACCGCTGTAGTGCTATACACAAAAAGTTTGTCAAACACAAATGAACTCCAGGCAAGCAGAATAGAACATATACAATGCCTTACAAAAGTATTCACCCCCTTGGCATTTTTTGTGTTTTGTTGCCTCACAACCTGGAATTAACATGGATTGTTTGAGGATCTGCATCATTTAATTTACAGAACATGCTCACAACTCTGAAGATGTTTTTTTTATTATGAAGCAAACAAAATAGGACAAAATAACAGAAAAAGTCAATGTGCATAACTATTCACCCCCCTAAAGTCAATACTTTGTAGAGCCACCTTTTGCGGCTATCACAGCTCCAAGTCGCTTTGGATAAGTCTTTATGAGCTTGCCACATTTTACCACTGGGATTTTTGCTCATTCCTCCTTGCAAAACTGATCCAGTTCCTTCAAGTTGGATGGTTTGCTCTTGTGAACAGCAATCTTTAAGTCTGACCACAGATTTTCTATTGGATTGAGGTCTGGGCTTTGACTAGGTCATTCCAACACATTTACATGTTTTCCCTTAAACCACTCAAGTGTTGCTTTAGCATTGTGTTTGGGGTCATTGTCCTACTGGAAGGTAGACCTCCGTCCTAGCCTCAAATCACACACAAAGTGACACAGGTTTTGCTCATCTCAAGAATATCCCTGTATTTAGCACTATCCATCTTTCCCTCAACTCTGACCAGTTTCCCGGTCCCGACTGCTGAAAAACATCCCCGCAGCATGATGCTGCCACCACCATGTTTCACTGTTGGGATGGTGTTCTTTGGGTGATGTGATGTGTTGGGTTTGCACCAGACCTAGCGTTTTCTTTGATGGCCAAAAAGTTTAAGTTTAGTCTCATCAGACCAGAGCACCTTCCTCCATACATTTTGTGAGTCTCCCACATGCCTTTGTCGCAAACTCAAAACGTGGCATTTTTTTTTTTTCTGAAAGCAATGGCTTTCTTCTAGCCACTCTACTATAAAGCCCAACTCTACGGCTTATTGTCGTCCTATGTACAGATACTGAAGTCTCTTGTGTGGAACTCTGCAGCTCCTCCAGGGTTACCTTAGGTCTCTGTGCTGCCTCTCTGATTAATGCCCTCCTTGCCCGGTCCGTGAGTTTTGGTGTGCGGCCGTCTCTTGGCAGGTTTGCTGTTGTGCAATGTTCTTTCCATTTGGTTATGATAGATTTGATGGTTCTCCTAGGGATCATCAAAGATTTGGATATTTTTTTTATAACCTAACCCTGACTTGTACTTCTCAACAATATTGTCCCTTACTTGTTTAGAGTTCCTTGGTCTTCATGGCAGTGTTTGGTTGGTGTTGCAGCCTCTGGGGCCTTTCAAAAAGGTGTGTATATGTAATGACATATCATGTGACACTTAGATTGCACACAGGTGGACATCATTTTACTAATTATGTGACTTCTGAAGGTAAATGGTTTCACCGGAGCTTATTATGGGCTTCATAACAAAGGGGGTGAATACATACGCACATGCCAATTATCAGTTTTTTTTATTTGTGAAAAATAGTTTTATGTATTTATTTTTCAAATTTTACTTCACCAACTTAGACTATTGTGTTCTGATCCATCACAAATAATTCAGATTAAAAAAACATTGAACTAAAGGCTGTAATGTGACAAAGCCAAGGGGGGTGAATACTTTTGCAAGGCACTGTATCGGAACACTTTCAAAAGGATTTGATATTCTGAACGGCCGATAGAAGAAAAAAAAAGCCCTAGAAGTCATACATCTCTGCAAATCCCTGTAAAGTGGTGTATGACAGCCACAGCCCGGGCTCCAAACAGGCCATGCCTCCGATGCATTTTACCCCACCCACAGAGCTTAGTCATGGGGTTCCCAGGTACAAATGCTTCCCCACAGTAAGTTTATGGGTGACGTAATTTCCCAGGTTCTGCGGTTGTTGTTGCTGCCCCTACACTGAAGCCAGGGCTGGGATCCGATCATGTGACTGGTCAAGCTTCAGAATAGGTAGGTATAGACATCTTTTCTTTTACAGGGAAGATTGAATAGACTTAGAATGGGGGTGGGAGTAGATTAGGCTTAATCAGAATTTTACTGAAATTACACTTTAAAGTGGTTGTAAACCCTTACATAAACCCAGTTAAGTGACTGGACTCTTATATATATATATATATATATATATATATATATATATATATATATATATATATATATATATATATTATGTAGCATGATTTTTTTTAAATCTGTATCTATATGTCTATTTAGCAATCTCTATCTCTGCAGCCCCCTCTTCTCCAAATCCATTCAATGTCCAGAATTTACACAGCATTTCTGAACTTCCAGAAGCAGGGGGCAGGGATCACACACTGCACAGCACAGGACTGAGTGTAATCTGAAACCTGAGTGGAGGGATAGGACCCCCCCCCCCCCCAAGTACTTACTATAGAAGAATATTCTGTGATTATTTTTCATTTCAAAAGTTTACAACCACTTTCAGATCAGTCTCCCGGAATCCCCTGTAGAGCAGCACTATGAGTGGAGAGGCAGCACTAGGATCAAAGGTTGGTCATGCAACACAAAGGATGGTGTGTACCTGCTGGCACATGGGAGAGGGGTACACTGAGCTGATCCCACATCTTTTAATCCTGTGCTCCATTTAAATCATGTCCACAATCTTCAGACATAAGAATCATACATTTCAGATATTAACATTTGTATACTCATATATTCACTCCTGAAACAAACCTTCTCTACAAGTGCTGGTCTAGCCTGGATATTGACAAGTCATTATATATGGGGATGGAGGTTCTGCCATTGGCCTGCACACCACAGTAACATGTACAGGCAAGCTTCATTTCTCTGGTGTCACTAGTATCACCAAGGACAGACAGGTGGTTTACATTATTTATTTTGGGCTTACAAAAAACAAAAACAAAAAACAAAAAAAAAAAGGACTGTACTCTAATAATGGTTTCCAACCATAGACATAATTGAACTTAATATAGGAGTAATTTCCTGTTTTTATTTTAAGAATGAGGGCCCCCCCCCCTCCTCCCCACATTTATGTATTTGGAAGTTGTAATCATATCCAATATATTTGCTTGTTTTTTCCTTTCCTTTAGGATGGTTCCTTATTTCGGTTGGTGTCTCACCCTTTCTTAAAAGCAGAACTAAAATGTATTATTTCCTTAAATATGTAGGTTAAAAATATTGCATGATTGCATACATTAATAACTTCAATACCGGGCACTTTCACCCACTTCCTGCCCAGGCCAATTTTCGGCATTTAGCACTGTCGCAATTTGAATGATAATTGTGCGGTCAAGCAATGCTGTACCCAAACTAAATTTTTTTTATTTTAATTTTTTTAGACAGGGCATTCTACTGGTGGTATTTAATCACCACTAAGTTTTTTGTTTTTTTTGCTAAGAAAGTGAAAAAAAAAAAAAAAAGTTTTCCTGGTTTCGGTTATAAAAATGTGTAAATAAGCAAGTTTTCTCCTTCACTGATGGACACTGATGAGGTGGCCCTGATGGGCACCACTGGTGGGCACTGATGGGCCTGCACTGATAACCACTGTACTATCAGTGCAGATCCCCTGTCAGAAGAGTCTCCTCTACTCACATACTGTCAGCACGAATAACCGGCACTTCCTAGTTACGTTGTGATCAGCTGTTCACCTGGTAAAGCGTCTACGTCATAGGCTCTTTACCATGATCGGGGATGCTGTGCGTCGGAGAGACACACCGCACCACCGATCTCCACGCACGAGCGGCTTGTTTTGAAGGACATCATATGACATCCAGTCAAAATGGGATAGCCAGCGCCCGGCTGTCATTTTGCTATAGGCCGGGTGGGATGTGGTATACTGTGTTACTTATGACTTTACTAAGTTTCCGAACTGTGCAGGCAAAGAGCAGGATCTAGGATTCTCGATGATCTCTGGGTTTAAGCTCTGCTGGCTCCACAGCTCAGTGGCCACAGGCTTTCCATACATCTCTTAAGTTTACAATTCACATATCAATTCACTGACCATTGAGACTCCTACTTTGCCCTCAGTCTACCTTTATCTCATTTCATTGACAGCTGCATTTAGTAAAACAAGTAACAAGTAGTGGATAAAAAAGGAAAAGAGTGGGAGGTTTAGGGAGGGATAGAACCACCCTATTACACCTGCAGTTGCTCACAAAGAATTCCTACAGTAAACTTTCTGTAGGGGAATTATTACATCCCTCAGAAGACAACAGCCCTTTCATCATCTCTCACTAATGACAAATAGACTCTTGCAAGATGTCATATGGATAACAAAAATAGGGAAAAATGAAAATGTAAGTCAGATCTACAAGTGTGCGTGCATGCACTATATTTATGCTATGTCAAAATGTTTGCATTTAAAAATCTATATCTTGCTTACTATGTTTTTCCTGTATCCTATATCACTGCATTATTAGGTGTGTTTTTTCATATCTGTCAAGTTCAAATTAAGATATATAAATATTACATGCATTTATTACCTCTCACAACACAGTATGAGCCCAACAATGCTTTAAAGTGGTTGTAAACCCTTAAATATACCCATGTAAATGAAGTAAAGTGACTGGCCCTAGGTGATACACAGAGATGAAACAAATCCTCTTACATAAGTTGTACCTGTTTATCTGCAGTTTTCTCTTCTCTACAGCTGTTCACATTTCAGAAACTTTTTACAACCTGTCTGCGCTTTCAGAAATCAGGGGCGAGGAGCTGAAGTTGCACTCTGCAGAGCTCAGTGAGAGATGGTTGCAGGGAAGGGAGACCCCCCCCCCTTCACACAGTACAAAGGAACAGAGCTAAGGCTGTCAATCACAGGCTGTGTCCTGGAGCTTCATCCCCTTGTCACTTTTTTACCTCTTGATGTCAGGAAATATTTTCGGAAGTGACTCATGAAGATAGCAGAGAAACAAGGCAGCAGACAGAATTGACACTTAGTGCTCTGGATTGAGACACGCACACACTATAGAAGGATATGCGTTATTCATATTCATCTTTGCTCAGGTATCATCTATGGTCACCATCTACCTCTTTGATAGAGCATGTTGACTCAGTGATGACACAATCATGTAATTCCTGGTGCCTATGTAGTCCACAATGTCAGTCACAGATCAGCCTTGTACGTCAGCTACCAATCTTCTGAACTGCTACATAGTTACACTGTTGCCGTCTGATCACATGGGAGAGGAGACGGAGGAAAATGTCTGCAGCAGACTTATGGCATAAACTCAGCCTGGGCAAAGTCTCTGACTTGAGCTCAAGGAGTGTTTTCATTTCAATTCGGAGTGTTTTTTAAGTGATAAAAAGGATTTCTATTTATGTAAATTTGCCTTTTCTACAGTATATATTGTACCCTGTCGGGATATTTAATTTCCATGTAGATTTGCAAAGTAACTAAAGTGTGTAATTCATGACACAAATATAAAAATTAAAAATTTTAGCAATATTACCAACAGTAATTGATTTAGTATATTTGATTACTGCAGCTAATCACTTTGGTGGCTGGCAAAATAAATCTTCCAAAAGAATAAGGTGGAAATATATACTTTATAAAGCTAAATTATTTAAGTCTAAAAAGGGATAAGGCTGAGGGCTGCAACAAAGGAGTAGATGATCCGTATGTGACTAAAAATTAACAGTTCATTATCCTTGCATTAACACTTTAGCCTTAATTCTGAATCATGGCTTTGAATAACTAATTACGGACACAAACAAGTACGTTCTTCATAGTGGAAATACTTACTGAGCATACTCTGCAAGAGGCAGTTTGGAGACATCAAACACGTCCTTGTTCTTCATAAGGTAAACAGAGCGCAGGTAAGACACAAAGCACTGTGGGTAAAAATACTTCATTACTAAACAACACAAAAAGGTGCGCTCAGCTGCAAATATGTGCAATCAAAAAACTGCTGCAATCAAACACTCCTTGAATAGTGAGGAGAAAAAAAATGTAAAATAAATAAGAGATATTATCCCAAAAATGATTAGGGAACAGATGCAACAAACAATGTGCAATAAGCAAAATCAAACAATAGTGAATGTTCAAATGGCAGAGTGTCACTAGATAAGTGAAATTTTTTTTGACTAGAAATGTGTATCGAGTGAATTACATCAAAAAGATTTTTTGGGATAAGTAGCTATAATCTGTTCACAAAAAATTACAGATAATATATGGTGCAAAAAGTTCCTAAATAGTCCAGTGCTCCACACTTCAATGTTTTTTGTGAAAAGATGATGCTCCAACTTTCCCACATGCAAATACAACAAACTGTTTGTAGTGCAGCTGAAAACATAGCCTAGCTCTGAAGAAGGGGGTGCGTCCCCGAAACGCGTTAGCTGTACCCCGTGTTCTATGCATGTCCATGCATTGTTTTTATGGCCTTTTGTCAGTTGCATTTTGGCAGTACCCACTTTTATATAAAACATATTTATTAAATTATCTTTGGTAATGCACTAGGTGTACGCGCCTTCCATTTCTGTTTTTCCTGTAGTTCCTTTCGGATTACCCCATTTGAGGAAGGCAGCATCCACCTAGTTTTGGATACCATTTTATACCTTTCACACCACCATTTTATTTGATATCTGTTATTCCACACCTTGGAAGACCTATTAGTGCTGGAAGTGACTGTGTTTTTTGTATCTCAGCTGAAATAATCCACAATGGAAAGGGTGTCACTGCTGTGCTCTATATGTGAAAATTGTCCACTTACCGAATCAAATGATCCCACCAAGAGATCATATGCTTGTGAGTGGAAGCGCCTCAGAAGACAAGTAGTCAACCAGCTCCAGAGAATGTATCCAGGCTTGTGGTGCTCCTTAACCACTTCAGCCCTGGAAGATTTTACCCTTTTCCTGACCAGAGCACTTTTTGCGATTCGGCACTGCGTCGCTTTAACTGACAATTGCGCAGTCGTACGACGCTGTGCCCAAACAATATTGATGTCCTTTTTCTTCCCCACAAATAGAGTTTTCTTTTGGTGGTATTTTATCACCTCTGCAGTTTTTATTTTTTGCGCTATAACCAAAAAACGAGCGACAATTTGGAAAAAGCAATATTTTTTACTTTTTGCTATAATAAATATCCCCCCAAATAAAAACAAAATATCCCCTGATCTGCGATTTTTCATGACTGCGACATTATGGCGGACACATTGAACACTTTTGACACTATTTTGGGACCATTGTCATTTATACAGCGATCAGTGCTATAAAAATGCACTGATTACTATGTAAATTACACTGGCAGGGAAGGGGTTAACCATTAGGGGGGCGATGAAGGGGTTAAGTGTATCCTAGAGAGTGATTCTAACTGGGGGGGAGGGGCTACCTAGGACATGACAGCGATCACTGCTCCTGATCACAGGGAGCAGTGGATCTCTGTCATGACACAAGGCAGAACGGGGAAAGGCCTTGGTTACATAGGCATCTCCCCGTTCTACTTCTCCACACCGGAATCACGGGCCGCCGGAGAACATCCGAGTTCCTGGGAACTCGCACGCGCCCGAAAAGCAGAAAATTTAAAGGGACGTACCTGTACGCCCATTTGCCTGCCTGTGCCATTCTGCTGACGTACATCTGTGTGCGGCAGACGGCAAGCGGTTAATTAAGGAGCACCATAAGCCTGGATACATTCCCTGGAGCTGGCTGACCACTTGTATTCAGAGGCGTTTCCACTCACAAGCATATGATCTCCTGGTGGGATCATTTAGTTCGATAAGCTGACAATTTTCACATATAGTGCACAGCGGTGACACCCTTTCCATTGTGGATTATTGCAGCTGCACTACAGTTTGTTGTATTCGCATGTGGGAAAGTTGGAGCATCATCTTTTCACGAAACACATTGAATTGTGAAGCACTGGACTATTTCTTTACTTTTTGCACCATTTATTATCTGTCATTTTTTGTGAACAGATTGTGACTACTTATCCAAAAAAATATTTTTGATGTAATTCACCAGATACACATTTCTAGGCAACAAGAGCTTCACTTATCTAGTGACATTGCCATTTGAACCATAAAAATACTTGACTAATTAAGAAAAGACTGACATATTCACTATAGATAGAGTCTAGATAGAGAAGTCCCTGTCCCTGAGGAGTATACCATCTATATGGCAGCCCACATTCAACAGGTGCATGCATGCATACACCTCTCTCTCTCTCTCTCGCTCTCTCTCTCACTCTCAGGCTATGTTCACACTGGCTTTCAGTTTGTATAAAAGCAATGTGTACAAGCTAGCTTTGACAAAGCATTTGAAGGGCTTTTAGCAAGAGCAAAACCTCTTAGTTTAAGCCTTTAAAGTGGTTGTAAAGGCATTCTTTTTGTATCCTAATGCATTCTATGCATCAAGATAAAACACCTGTGTATAGCAACCCCCCTAATACTTACCTGAGCCCCATCTCTGTCCAGCAATCTGCACGAGTGCCTCTCCCTCCTGATTGGCTGAAACACAGCAAAAGCACCACTGGCTCCCACTGCTGTCAAAGTCAGTTAGCCAATCAGGAGAGAGAAGGGGGGTGGGGCTCCCTGTCTGTATGGACACATGGAGCTGCTGCTTGGCTTGGGTGCCCCTATAGTAAGCCTTGACAGGATGGAGGGGCCAGGAGCGCCGGTGAGGGACCCAAGAGGAGGATCTGGGCTGCTCTGTGCAAAACCATTTCACAGAGCAGGTAAGTATAACATGTTTATTTTTAAAGAAAACAAAACTTTAGTATCACTTTAAGGGCTCTTCCTCACAGGCTGGGTGAGCCCATTCAGTGTATTGCCTGGCATATTTCCTCCACTTGGTCACCCCAGGTGACAACCTGTCAATGACATGAATAGTTGTGTAATGCTGTACACTTATGTACACTGGAGTTCAAAATTAGAGAACAACCTACAATTTCCTAAATGTCAAGGTCACTGCTTAGTCCTATTTGAAATTATCTAAACAGGAGCAAAAGAGCCTGTTTTGTTAAGCTTATTTCACGAATTACATATATTTTGAAGCACAGAAAAAAAACAACTTTTTCAAATCTCATTAATCAAAATTAGAGAACACTTACAGATACATCCCAGTTTTTGGTGTCAATCTGGCACCGTGTGCTAATTTCTTTAATTATCTGACAAACCCTATTTAACTCTCAGCCTAACTTTATTCCAGTTTTCACTGACTTTGCAAGATGGTGAGCCGTTCTAAGGTGACTGAAACCCTCCGGCAGCAGGTTTGCCAGATGAAGGCCAAAGGGATAAAGGGATGACCCTTTTAGCCATCGCGAGAGATGTTTGTCGTTCCAAATCTGGTTTCTAAAATATTGCATCTTTGCAACGTCACAAACTCATTCAAGTCCCCCAAGAAGGCTGGTCATCCACGAAAAACAAATGCAAGAAAGAACAGGACAATACAGAGAATTTCAACAGGCAATCGGTTCAACACTGCAGCTGCGATTGCTCGCCAGTTCATCGCTGAACAGAGTAAGGATCTGTCTCCTCATACAGCATCTCGCCGTTTGAGAATTTGGACAGAAAGCCCACTCTGCAGTGACCAAACCTCTCATTAGCAGAAAGAATCAAAAGGCTAGACTAACCTTTGCTGAGGACCATGTTAAGTGGACAGAGAGCTGGTCCAAAGTTCACTTTAGTGACAAAAACAAGTTAAAATTTATTTGGGTCCGATGGAAAACATTATGTCCTTCGCCAAACTGGGGAAAGACTAAACCCAAAATGTGTAAAGAAATCAGTGAAAGGTGGGAGGGGGAAGCGTCATGGTTTAGTGGATGTTTTCTGCAGTAGGAGTTGGGCCTCTTATACAGCTACATGGCAGAGTGAATGTAAATGTTTATCAGAACCTTCTTCGACAACATGCGGTTACTTTCGTGTGTTCATCACTCAATCATCCAGCAATTTTCATTTACAATAATGCCCCTGTCAAATAGCAAAATGGGTAAAGCAGTTTCTTGGAGATGAAAACATTGAAATAATGAAATGGCCAGCCCAGAGTCCTGATCTAAACCCAATAGAAAACCTCTGGAAAATCCTTGGCAACAAAGTTATGGTCAAGAAACCCACTACAGTCACCCAACTTTGGAAGAGACTGGAAGAAGAGAAGAGTGGCATAAAATCACACCAGAGCAGTGTAAGAGACTAGTGATGTCCTGTGGCCGCAGATGTGCTGAAGTAAAAAAAAAAGGCCTGTACACTTCCCACTAATTGTTGATTGTTGTAACCTTCATTAATTTTAGTTGTAATCTTTCTTTGTGCTACAGTCATTGCTGTTTGATCATTGTGTTTTCTACAAAATAAAGTGACTTGGTTATTTTGAAAAACACTGTTCTATTAGCATGGTATAGTCACAACAAAAATTCCATCAAATGTTGAGCAATGAAGATTACTGTCAGGTCACCTGAGTCCAGGTGACAGATGCACTCCGTAGGGTCCACTGCCGCTAAGGTAGTGGACCATAGGACTGACTGCTGCAGATTGAACTCTGGGAGGTTCAGGAAGCAGGTCTACTGGAGCACCAACACAGATCCCACTGGGAGCTAGAGCATAGATTCCCCAGGGCGCAGAGTCTAAGAGCCAGCAGGTGTTCACCAGAGCTTTAGAACTCTTTGAAGCTTGTTGAAGTCCCCCACTGGCACTCTCTGCTCTTTCTGCTTTCAAATGCCCCCTTAGCAAACCATGAGCTGGCTGTGTACATCCATGGACACCACGCAGCACTGCTTGGTCATGCCCCCCCACCAGCACCTGGACTGGAGCAACATCAAACAATGCAATAACAGTGGGAGATTCTGGTGAGGAGTCAGAGACTCCCTGATCCTCCTGCTATTACATCACCACTCACTAAAAGTGAACTAAAGAGGGGCCAGAGCAATAGTGGCATAGTGGCCATCAGTCTTATAAGTTGGGTCGGTGCTCCGTGTTTGTCTGGACATTCCAAACATCGGGAGAGAAAAATTGCTTGCAAGACTACAGATCTTTGGTCAGATTGCAACCCAAAGGCCCTGGCGGGGTAATCAGCCACAAGCGTTTCTGGCCTTTCTAAAGGTCCAGTATATCTGGTAAGCAGACATTTCTTATCACCGGTGGAGGTCTCATATGGTGTCTATTGCACAGGGGATTGAAAGGGACGTGTCTGAAAGTCTACACATGGACTACTAATTCCAAGATTTTGGCACTGCTGTCTGCTTATCACCCTGCTCTTCACATTACTTTTGCAATAAAGAGGACTGTACACTATTAGATGATTTATGCTGTGTATGTGTTAAGCATGACTCTGTTTTATACTATCAGTCTTATAACATAGAAATAATAAGGACAAAAATAAAATCAGTCAAGTGCCGATTTATCAGTGCCTTATTAATTATATAACTACAAGGAGCAATTCTTTAATACCTATAAATGACTTTTACACAAATATCACAATATTTCTACATGGAATTCAGCTTTACAGGCCTCAACTAAGTGGCCCAAAGCTTTCAAAATGCTTTGCATAAACTTGCTGTACATATTTATCTTATAAAAGCTGGAGCCTTTGTGCACAAAGCCTAAAGATGACCATACACTCTGTGCAAGGGCCTGCCTGATTTGACACACAATGAATGAACAGTTTTGGAGTGTCCTCATAATTTATCATTTTAGTAAATCTAAATGAGATTTATAGTGTGTAACCAGCTTACGTCCTTCTACAAAGTTTAGAATGAGAAATAGCAGAGTGCTGCATCTCAATTTTTAAAGCATATTACTGGATTACATTTTTTCTTAACTCCTTTAAAGCCAAACTGCAGCCAAAACATTTTATTGAGTTTTGGAAACAGCAGAGAAGGGTTAGAGCTTCTGTCAGGACTTTATTGCCATTTGGTTCCTTATTGTAAAGATTTACTAAGTTCCAAAATTCCTAAATAGGTTTACAGTCAGCAATAAGTTTTACCTTTTTCCAACTCTATCCAAACCTGTAAAATATTGTCTGGAGTTAGGCTTTAATAATGAATTTTGTGTGCAGACAAAGGGTTACCGAAAAATAAATCACGATAAAAGCAAATGGAGTTCTACCTCATTTGAATTTCAACTTTGTGTCCCCTCCTCATTACCACCTAAGAATGCCCGCATTGAGTCAATGACTTGGCACTGAAATGTGGAAAAACACTCTGTGGGACTCCTGCTACGTTATGGCAGGAAGGTCATCACAAAACCTAAACCTCCCACACTGCAATAGTGGAAAAAACTAATCTGATACAAACTCCTCCTTTACCAGGAAAAAAATAACAGAGGATACCTAGTCAAATTTTTTAAAAAGTCTTGAGTGCCATGGCTGGATAACTAACTAATTTGAAAAAACAAATCTCTCCACTATCCACCTCCGCCTCTACCTGAGGCCTAAGTGTGCTAAGCATCTAGATCCCTTTGTCTTAAATTGCCTTCAAGAACTTTATTAGTCTCCTAAACTGACCCTCCATATTATTTCATTCTTTCCCCCCAAACCCATCCCCTTGTACTTTGCCCTTCCCACCTCTTTATCCCTCTTTGAGGTGAGAGAATATCCCAGAACAGATACCATTGCCCCAATGCACTATTTTTATCCCTGGGTACTACTGCGCCAATTGGCTCTTTTTGTTTTGGGGGTCTTTTTTGTTTGCAGGGATCTTTCCTGCAAAGTTTAAACCCGGGGTTTGTTTAAAATTATTAAGTCGCATTTTTATATTTTGGACAAAATTCAAACCGTTTTCTAAAAAATTTAAATAAATAAATAAAAAAGAAATTAAAAAAAAGAAAGCTTTACTAGATTTGCTGGCTAAAGAACTAATACTGGTTTAGCATTATGTCAGATAGCCAAATATAAACTCATTGATCGCTCTTCAAAAAACTGATTTTCAAGTGAAGTGACTTATCTCGATGTTGCACACATACCCTCTGCGCCCTCTCTTTCATTTCCTGCTCCTGGGCCAAAAACGCTTCCAGCCGCCCTTGCACATCCAACAGCTTTTCAGGGTTAATTCTGAAAAATGCAGCAAAGAGAGAACATATAATAATGAATAAGAGTTATAGAAAAACTGACATAATGATGTAATTCAGCTGTTCAATCTAATTTACTTTTAATTTGTTTTTCAATTAGTTTATAATGCATAATCTGCTTTTAGCATATTACAGGGTTTTAATTTTAATAATTGGGGGGAAAAAAAGTCTTTAGCTTTAATAATAATGATGAATAATAACAGTAAAAGTAGTCTGCATTATTCAATCATTAAAATTTGCATTTTAATCTGTTACTAAGCAAGACGAGGAAGCCATTAAAAAGGAACAATATCCCTCATGCAAGCCTAAGAGACAATGGAGCGGATGTAAGAGGACTGGGGCAGCTACTGGCCATAGCAACTACATTGAGTAGATTAAATATTAGATCTGTTCTTTAACCACTTTAATACTGGGCACTTTTACCCTCTTTCTGCCCAGGCCAATTTCCAGCTTTCAGCACTGTCGCACTTTGAATGTGCATTTGATTTGTGCGGCCATGCAACACTGTACCCAAACAAAATTTGTATAATTATTTTGAGACAGAGCTTTCTTTTCGTGGTATTTATTCACCAAGTTTTTATTTTTAATTTTTTGTTAAACAAATGAAAAAAGACCGAAAATTCTGAAAAAAAAATAAAAAAAGGTTTCTTTGTTTCGGTTATAAAATTATGTAAATAAGTAATTTTTCTCCTGCGCTAATAGGCACTGATATGTAGCATTGATGGGCCGAAATGATGGGGCTGCACTGATAATCATTGCACTGATCGGACACAGCTATATCACATGGTAAAGAGCCTACGTCATAGGCTTTTTACCGTGATCAGAGATTCGGTGTGTCCGAGCAACACATCGCACCACCGATCTTCCCGCATGAGTGGCATGTTGTGAAGGACGTCGCATGAGATCCAGTAACAATTTAACCACTGCCTGGCCTTCATTTTGCTATTGGCTGGGCGGGATGTGGTTAAAGTGGTTGTGAAGGCTGAAGGGTTTTTTTTACTTTAAAGCATTCTTTGCATGAAGGTAAAACCTATGTGCAGCATCCCCCCCCCCCCTCAGCTCTCCCTACTACATACCTGAGCCCAAACCCGATCCAAGCAATGTGCACGAGAGCAGCGGCTCTCCCAGGTCTCTCCCTCCTCATTGGCTGAGCCAATGGCTCCTGCGGCTGTCAATCACAGCCAGTGAGGAGGGAGAGGGGGCTGAGCTTGCCACATCCAGAGGTGGCTAAGGAGCGAGCACACACAAGCGCCCACATAGCTTGCTTGCGGGCACTCGGCAAGGGGAGTGGCCAGGAGTGCCGACAGGGGGACCAAAGAAGGAGGAGAATCGGGGCTGCTCTGTGCGAATCCATTGCACAGAGCAGGTAAGTATAATATGTTTATTTTTATTTTTTTTTTTTAAATAAAACATGAGCCTTTAATATTAGAGTCAAGAGTAATTACTAGAAAATAAAAAAACAAGTTTTTTTGTGTCTCCATTGCCACCATCCCTTCCACACAATCTCTCAGATCTGCCAAACCTTCTCAAAGTGTAGGACAGGCGAAAATAGTCTGCAGCTAGACATGGTATCGAGTAGTACTGGTATGTATTTCAGAACGCATTCAGTGAAGTATGCTTGAAACCCAGGTAATATGTGTTCTGAGCATGGAACCCTAAATGCACAGAGCCCTACCTAGGGTTGCCACCTCATCACTTTAAACCCGAACACATCTGAATTACACAGGTTCTGTTCTGAGGCTAATTAAATGCAGAGAAGGCACCAAGTTTAATTACTATCTTAATCAGCCACAGAACCTGTGTAACTAATATGTGTTTGGGTTTAAAGGGATGAGGTGGCAACCATAGCCCTACCCAGCATGTCTGGATGCATACAGATGCACCCAAGCACACAAATATGCCAGGATCTGACACGGGTGGGGGGGTGGGGGGGTTCAGCTCATCCAGTGTGCATGAGGCCTTAGTGATGAGGTAAAAAATAAGGGCAGATCCTCACCCTTTAGGAAATGTTGTGCCCCCTACTTCCTCCCTCTCTTACAAATGGAATAGATGATTTTTTTCTTCTTCTAAAAGCAGCACATTTAAAAATTTTTTTTTAGGCAAAAATATCTCCCCACCCATGTACAGATATGCTGCCGGGCTCATATGCCGAGAGAGCACTGTGGCACATCTGCAAATACACCGAGCCTCTACCATAATGGTGGCGCCTAAGTGGGGAATAAGCCACCTGGGAGGTGGACTTCGCTTCTAACAAAGTTCTGCTTTAAGAAGTGTTGTGGACCACTTTTTATACAGAGGCAGTTATCGGATATCTGAAAAGAACTTCTAAAAGTGGAACTTGGGGGGGTTACATATTTAAAAAAAAAAAAAAAAAGAGGAAATCAGCAGCACTGGGACACAAGGAATAAAAAACAGCTAGAATTTTAAACGCCAACGATTTAAAATATAGTAATTTAAGCAAACTAATGATGATTTATTTAGGGTTTACTTCTATTTCATTGCAATTCCAGCCTTATCTGCAGTTTTCCCAGCCCCTTGTATATTTGCGTTGTCCGCCAAATTCGTTCTTTAAGAAAACAAACAGTGGTCAATGGTCCCAGCAGAGATGAATACATACTTGATTTCGTTAATGGGCACTTTTTTCTCCTCCAGCTGTCGGGCCATCCCCTTCACTTCAGACGGCAACAGAACCAGTAAAGCTTCTCCGCCCTCCTTGTACCTGCCGGAACAAAAACACAGCAAGGACACTTAGTAATCGGAGAAGAAAAAAATGAATGAAAAGTCCGCAGTCTGCCAGGGAGATGAATAATAGCCAAACAGAGTGGAGCTGGCAGCTGCAAGAGCACAAGCTACTCTTTAAATCCAAAGTCAAATGCAAGAACACTGAATTAGGCCGCTGTTTCATATTTCTTTAATCCCAATTACAGATGTCGGTTTCTGAAATGTCATGCTCACCCCGGTCCATGGGTTCCCAATGTGCAATGTAATTATATTAAGAGCGCTGGATTAATGGAAAAGCGGGAGGTTTTTGTCTTACATGGAAGAGAAGGTGATATAGAACTCAAGCCAAATTATATCATTTACTTTCAGTTTTGGATAAAGTGGGAAAGTTCTAAAATTCCATTCAGGCTTTTATTCTAGTCTGCGACCCCACTGGGGAGATTTTCTCCCATTTCCTGCTCCTGTGACATCCTTATAAGTAATGGTATGTGTGGCTCTCCCTGAGGCAAGAAGGCAAAACCAGCAATAAAGACAGAATTTACACTTTCTTCGTTCTACTGAAAATATGCTTTTATCTGTGCCCCCATTGGTGAGATTTCTCAGTTCTTATTGTCTTGGCAGAAGTGAGGGTGAAATCTCCCTAACAAAGACACAGATGGCAATAAAAACCTGAGAGACCCCTTCTTCTGTCCCCACCTGTCATCTAAATTATTTTCTTCCCCATTTAGTGATCGTTCACAAATTTATCTGGGTTGTATACCAATACATTCCTACTGTAATCAACACACATGTATTGCTCTGCTGTCATGGTAGGGTGATTGAACTTATTGTTGGTGTTCTAACCCTAATAATGGTAATTTATGTAACTGCTTATCTGCTAACCTTTTCAATAAAACCTATTACAAATTAAAATCAAATAAAGGCTCTAAACCTTCCATATTAAATGAGGAAGGCAGTCAGTCTTCTAGTTCCCGAGTAGCACTGTTGATTAGAGCGCTGTGCAGGAGAGTATGCTGGACCATTAAAGTCCCAGGCCACAGCCTGGGAGGCAATAGTAAGAGGCAGCAATATGAATTTCCATGTATATTTTGACCCTGGCTACAGCACTTAGGAAAAAGCAAATGGCAGCATATTTACTACTGTATATGCAGCCTGACAGTAATAAATACAGAGTGCTAATTGGGCTTTAACAGGTCTATCCAAATCAAAGCACAATGTTTGGCTGAATGTTTAAAGGAGCTGTAAAGGCAGAAGGTTTTTTTATCCTAATGCATTCTATGCATTAAGATAAAAAGCCTTCGGTGTGCAGCAGACGCCCAGCACCCCCTAATACTTACCTGAGTCCCTACTCTGTCCAGCAATATCCACAAGTCCCTCAGCCGTCTGAGACTACCCCTCCGGATTGACTGAGACACAGCAGCGGTGCCATTGGCTCCCGTGGCAATCAAAGTTGGTTGGCCAATCAGGAGAGAGAGGGGGAGGGGGCGAACGTGTTTGTTACTTTTTTTTATTTTTTTTTAACAAGATTTTGCAATCACTTTAAAAGAAGGACCAAAGTGTAAAGTAATATGAATGCTATGTCTCATCTGCAATAAAACAAACTCACTTGCCTGTTCATAATCTTCTTTAGAATGTGCACCCATGCATAGCTCAGAGATCACTGTATTTCCTGGCATGCATTACAATCAGGATGAATGAACTCCTGCACTGGCCAATCCTTCACCCGAAAGAAGGTAGGGAGAAGATGTTGGCACTAGTGAAGGAGCTCAAAGACATGGCATTCCTGGTCCAGAAGTATTTGCACTTTAACATGCAATGGCATATAGGCTTTCTGTGTATGTGCCCACTTTTGAACCGCTAACAGTAACCTAGCTGACAATGGGGACCAGGAAAATCAGAGCGTGCGAGTCTTTACTTTACTCCAACTCAAGTTTGACATTATGCCATGGCTGCATCATGTGGCATTATTCTGTGCAACCTCCATCTCTTAGAGCTACACGTGTTGTATACAATGATAAACTATGGTGCCGACAAAACAGAGTTGAGAATAAATGATTTCTAAATGATCATGGCTGTGTAAAGGTACACTGTAAAAACACTGATGGGCAGAGCTGATTATCGCTGGTTTGCAAATGTTCAAGGTACTGACTACCAAAGTGTTTTACAAGCCAAGTTGCCTACTGTATTCAAGTATCGCCCAAATGAAAATCAAAAGCCTTGTGCTGACAAGCTGTGTTCCTAGCACTATATAGTCCAATTTACAGGACCACATCTTTTAAGGGGAAGAAAAAAATAAGTGAAAAAAAACATGTTTAAAAAGTCAATAAATGTCCTAGCAGCACATCCTCATCAAAATCCGAAATATTTCTACAGGATACAGCAGAGAAGCAATCAGCAACCATTAAGCACAAAGTTACCAAATAAACTCCACTGACATAAATTAGACATAAGTGGAACTCCCAGTCAAAGCAAGAAACAGAGAAACAGCAAGGGCACGCTATACCCACGCATCAAACCCACTGTGACCTAAAACTTCACTTTATTCATAACTGTTTAAAGTTCATAATGTAGAAAATGAAAGGAAGTTATAAAGATGCCAGGTGTGTAACCTTAAAGGGCAATGCAGAATTAGTGCAAAAATACAAAATAATGGAACAGATATACAACTGCCTTCATTATGGGGAGATAACAAGACAGCAAGTATGTCTTTAGCTGCCATTGGTCAATCTTTCTGTCTGAGTGGAGATGTGTATAAGGTAGGGTCAGTATCTTGGCCACATACCACAACCTAAAAAGGCATGGATTGATACTGAGGGTTACTGCAGTTACAAAAAGGCTCAGCTGCCCATTAAAATCAAATATATCACAGTACCCTTCCAGCCTAAGAAAAATAATACACTTCTGTCAATCCACTATCCACACAAATCTCCCTTTCCCTCCTACAACTAAACCCACATTGCCTCAATAAATCAAAGTGTCCATAATGAAAAAGAAAGAAAAAAAATAATCCCTTAACCCAACAGGTTTCGCCTCAAAACAAGGCTTCATCGGGGGTGTGCAGTGCAGAAAGTGTATCTAAGAAAAGTACGAGGCATGTGGCCAAGACACTGACCCTACCTTATATAAATCTCCACTCAGACAGAAAATTAACCAACCGCAGCTAGTCATACTTGTTGTCTGGTTATCTCCCTATAATGAAGGAAGTTGTATATCTGTTGCATTATTTTGTATTTTTGCATTATTCCACATAGTCCTATAAGGTTATACTCCTGGCATTCTTATGACTTTTTTTCATTTTCTACATTAGGAGTATGAGCTCTGTTCGCATCATTCATGCGCAGTGTTCTGTACTGACAGCCTTTGCACCTGTCGGCGTGGAGTTCTCAATGAACTACCAGGGCAATGCTGAGCACTATTGGTATTTCACCAAGCTTCCTGTCAATGGGGAAACTGCCTGCCCATATCGGAGGACTGGCATTGCACCCACAATCTGCTGGGGCCTAATAAATAAATAAAAATGCACTTTTTTTTTTTTACCTGAAAAAGAAAAAAAAAAGTGCATTTATAATTTTTTTTTTGTAAAAAGGTGAACTTTTCCTTTAACACAAATATAGTTCTCATAAAACCTATGTACAATGAGACATGATACCAAACATACAAAAAAAAAGTACTTGGGAATTACCTTTAAACACTTCAGCCCCGGAAGGATTTACCCCCTTAATAACCAGGCCATTTTTTGCAATTTGGCACTGCGTCGCTTTAACTGACAATTGCGCGGTAGTGCAACGTTGTACCCAAACTAAATTAATGTCATTTTTTCCCACAATAAGGCATACAATAAAACCTTGGATTGCAAGTATAATTCGTTCCAGAAACATGCTTGTAATCCAAAGCACTCATATATCAAAGCAGATTTCCCAATAAGAAATAATGAAAACTCAGATAATTTGTTCCACAACCATTTAATTCATAGGTCCTTCAGTTTATAGTCCTTATAAATGAATATAGCAATGTGACCAGGTTGTGTAACCAAAAAATGTCCATCCACAAATGGAAGCCTCCACAAGGGGATTAGAAGCAAAAATCCAGCATAAGCTACAGAGTATTAAAGAGAAGAGAGGTGCCTCTAAGTGTAGCAATATGTTGCTAAATGTTGTACCTTCGTTAAATGTAACCATATTGCTACTCTATTCTCTTTTATACTCAGTTGTGACATGATGCTACTTGTATATTAAGACATCGCTTGTATATCAAGTCAAAAAGTATTTAAAAATTTTGCTTTTCTTGCAAAACGCTCTCAAACCAAGGTTCTACTGTATATTGATTAGTTTGCGCAAAAGTTATAGCCTCTACAATATAAGGGATAGATTTATGGACTTTTTTTTTTTTTACTGGCAATGACAGCGATCTGTGATTTTTAGCGGGACTGAGACATTGCGGCAGACAAATCTGACCCCAAGTGACACATTTTGGGAACCAGTGAAATTATTACAGCGATCAGTGCCAAAGAAAAAAAAATGCACTGATCAATATATAAATGACATTGGCAGGTAAGGGGTTAACACTATGGGGCGCTCAAGGGGTTAACTGTGTTCCCTGGGTGTGTTCCAACTGTATGGGAGCTGGGCTCACCGAGACAACACAGAGATTGCTGTTCCTGACCACTAGGAACACATATCCATGTTGTCCCCTGTCAGAACTGGGATCTGCTTTGTTTACATAGGCAAATCCCCGTTCTGCCTCTCTGTGCAGCGATCGCGGGTGGCCAGCAGACATTGAGTAGGCCGGACCCGTGCACGTGCTCCCGGGGCGTGCGCACGCGCCCACATGAAACGATGTACAGGTACGTGGTTTCGCGTAACAGAGCCACCCTGTCGCAGTATATGCGTGGTGGGCAGTCTTAAAGTGGTTAAAGCTAAATTTTGTTATTGGCTACAGCTTCAGTCACATTACTTATCTCTAATGAAATGTATTCCACATCCTGCACCTTACTGAAGAATTCTTCTCTAAAATGATGCTACAGACATTCTGTATGGATTGATTGCCCCTGCTTTAACATTGCGGTACATTGAAGGTGTCCCAACGACTTCACACCACTCTCTGTCCTTTCCTCCCTATAGAAGGCTAGGTTCACACCTGTCTGGTTGTGGTTTGCAGTCCATTTTTAGGAGTCCGGTGCAGTTTTGTTCAGTTGCGATTTAGGTGCAAATTCTTACTTTGAATTTGCACCAGCACCAGACCAAAAATTGCACAGGACTCTTTTTAAAAACGGACTGCGGCCGTCCCAGACGTATACAAACTGGCTCTACTGCAAGCCGGTCCGGTTCACATGTTATGTTATGTCGGACGTGGTTCAAAATGCATCCAATTGGCATATATGTGAACGGAGCCTTAAAGTCTCTTGTATTGTTTTCACTGAATGCAACAAGTTATGTGAAGGAGGGGGAGATCAGGTGATTCATTCTCCTCTCGTCCAATCACAGAACATTAGTGAAAAACTAAAAAAGAACTTTTCTGAATAAAGGAGAGTACAGAAAGTGGTGGGGGCATTGGGACTAATATTCTGCAGTGTTAGACCTCACACAATTAACTGCCATGGCACCAGAAATTCAGTGCTGTGAAGTGAACCTGACATCACTAGAAAGAAGATTTCTACAGCAATCAGCAGGAATAAACGTCATTACAGGCAAGTTATATGACTGAAGCCACGGCCAAAAAAATAAATAAAAACTTCAGCTCTAGGCCTAATAAGAATCAGCTATATTGCGATACAATATTACAATTACAGTAAAATGATAAATTATACCTATAATATACACCGCTTATTAGGTACACATATTACCTTCATTGCAATAGGTTTTAATCACAGTTATGCTCCCTAACCCGGTTTTACGACAAGATGATTCAGTACAATGGAATATTTTATTTTCCAGTGCAGCAGCAGATAGCAACATCCACACTTTTCTCTGATATAATAAGCAGCATTTCTTAACAAGACTTCAGTCCAGAACGGAGATAAATTTAGTTGCAGATATAAGATTTATATCTTGAGCTTGTACTGCCCTCTTGTGGCAGTGGAAATGAGAAAAGTAGTAACTGCATAGCGTATTCGGTCCAGGCAAGATAATCACGGCTGGAAGGAACCTAAATTCTGCATCTCATTTTCTGTGTACCAAACTTTTCAGTAAGGTGCAAACAATGGGGGAGATTTACTAAAACCTTAGCGTGAAAAATCTGGTGCAGCTCTGCATAGTAACCAATCAGCTTCCAGCTTTGTATTTCACCTGGTGATCCAGCCAGGAAGGCGCCAGGTTAACACTGATGCGTTGCAGTTTGGGTGCAGCACGACTGTAGGTGTGTGTCACACTCGGTTTGAGGTGTGCTCCCATTGACTTCTATTAGGCTGTGCATCTTCTGAAAACACATCAAAGAAGTGACAGGCAAAACTTTGATGAGCTAACATGAAAACAGATGATCTAATAGAAGTCAATGCCTAAAACCCTGCGTAAAATACAACACGATTGTGCTGCACCCAAAGCAAGAATGTTATATTTCAATAGAACACGCTGTCCTGTAGATACAGCAGTAAGAGGATGGAGACAAACCATTTCAACACTGACAGGGGTACTTACAATGATTAGCTTTTATCCATTTATTTTTAATCTAAAAGTCTTTGCTTTTACAGCTTATAAAAGTGTTAGCCAGCGTTTGGCATCAATTTGTCAGTGTATCCAAATCTGCCAATACAGCTAGCACTCCTGTCCCCCTAGCCTAGCCCTGACAATTCTGCTGTCCTACGCTGCCCTTGAACTCCTTCAGCCACATTGGGAGCACTCTAATACAGGAGGTACTGGTTACTGCTCAGATGTAAAAACAGGGGGGAAAAACAAAAAACAAAAATAAACTAAAATGAATGGAGCCACAACATCAAATTATTGGTAAGCTGCAATATATTGCATTTATGGGTTTGAGTTTATTACCATTTTAACCCTAATAAAACCATTTTCTGTATTAAAAAGCATATAATATATAGTCAATAATTACATTATTTCAATATTCCCCAATTCGTAAAGCCTTTAAAAACCTATAATTGATTTATGCACGCCCAGATTCTGGGTGCAGTAATAACTAACTTCCTATCAGAGTGCACATGCCCTGTACCCTTCATTGCCGCAAGTAAGACTACATATCCCACAATCCTTAGCCCACGCGCATGCAGGATAAACTTTTACTGCCAATCAATAGCAGGTGGATGGATCACATACCCTGATCTTCTCCAGCCTCCCTGTGCCTCTCGGCACAAAGAGCAGCTGTATGTACATATGTGTAGTCTTTATGCAGGAAGCCACCAATGCAAAGGAAGTGCAGTTAGGTAAAAGAAGAAAATGTTCCTGTCAAGCATGGAAGTGGTTGATATCAAAATATAGAACAAAAGCAGACACAACAAAACTGTTGCTATGTTGGGTTTTCCCCCCCCATTTTTTTGCTGGGGGTTTAAAACACTTTAACGTTCACCTTTGGAACATGTTACACCCATATTTAGATTCCAGCACCCCTACGCCATCTTCCCCATGACAGCAGACGGGCGTTCCTCTCCCTCTCAGTAACTCTCACAATTGAAATTGTTGTGACTGCACGGGTCTCCAACAGCACAGCCATGTCATAATTCATAGAGGTCTCCAAATAAAGAAAATACAAGTCCCTTCCACCGCAGCAGACCGCTTGTAGTTCTTAATGGACTAATAGCATGCTTGTATTCTATTCACTCTTCTTCCAGCTGTCAAAGTAAAAAGTCTATACAGAGGTGCAGGCAGAAAGCTGGAGAGAGAGTGTGCAGAAGCCTATCTGCTGATCACGGGTGCAAGGCTTTGCAGGCTCCTGTAAAAAATAATAAATGCACATTTGTTTTTCTGCAAAAATATCTGCACTTATTATTTTTTTCCTGTAAGGTGAACTTATCCTTTAAGCCTGTTTTCCATTGACAGCCCATTAAAGTGATTGTAAAAACAGAAGATTTCTTTATCTTCTTGCATTCTATGCATGAAGATAAAATACCTGTGTGCAGCAGCCCCCCTAATACTAAGCTGAGCCCCCTCTCGATCCAGTGATGTACACAAATACCTCAGGACTCTGATTGGCTGAGACACAGCAGCCGTTGGCTGTCAAAGTAAATTAGCCAATGAGAAGCAAGAGGGGGTGGGTCCCGAACCACAGCTCTGTGTCTGAATTGATTCACAGCTGCTTGTTGTGGGGGGACTCAACAGGAGTGAGGGGCCAGGAGACCCAAAGAGGGACCCGAGAAGAAGAGGATCCGGGCTGTTCAGATATAGTGCGGCAGGGCGGCTCTAATGCACGAAACGATGTACTCATACGTCGCTTCGTGTAACAGATAATGGAGCAGGAGCTGATGCGCGGGTCCAGTGGCCGGGATGTCCGCCAGCCAACCGCGATCGCTCCACACAGATGCAGAATGGTAAACAAGGCAGATCCCTATTCTGACAGGGAAGTAAAGAAAGATCGTCTGTTCCTAGTAATCAAGAACAGTGATCTCTATGCACTCCCTGTCAGTCCATCCCCCACACAGTTATAAACGCCTCCCAGGGACACACTTAATCCTTTGATCACCCCTGGTGTTAACCCCTTCCCTGCCAGTGTCATTTATACAGTGCATTTGTTTTTAGCACTGATCATTGTATTGATCCCTGTTGCTATTTTTGTTATCTTGTTTGAACCTCTTGATATTTATGCTGTTTTTGCTACTTTGTTATATTTCTATTATTTGCTGTTCCATATGCCCAGTTTGCTTTTATTGAGCCTGCTCTCCTTGTTATTTCCTTTATTGAGTGACATTTAACTTTAAGGCTGCTTAGATAGTCTAATTAGACTGGAATACATCCAATTTTCGTATTCATGTGTCTTTATAATTAAGTGAGATTGTGTGGATCGCTCTTCAGATGCACTTTGCATTTAATGAGAATGGTGGTGAGCATCTGTGAGGAAAGTGTACACTGAGGACACCCGGTGGCTGTAAATGAATATGTCAGTTCACGGTGACCCACTGGTCCCTCCTTGCTCTGAAGAAGTTTGCTGATAAGTGAATGAAACCGGTCAGTGTGATGTCACCACTCAACTCAGGTGATCCTGCTTGACCCACCTTTCCACCCCACCCAACTATTGGGAAGCAGGCTGGCTTTGAAGGACTTCAATCCTCCCGGGCTATTGGACTATGTAACTGGAACTGGCAAGCATGGACTATACACAGCATGAGGATTTGCTGCAACCCCCCCTTCTGTGAGACAAGAGGTGGTGAGCATACTAATGAATATCGGCTACATGCTGCCCAGTGATTGCTATATTGGATTATGTGTTGCATCCTCACCAGTCTTTATTCACCCAACAACATGTGGCTGTGAGTCTCCTGTCGGGGGGTTGACTTGCATCAACTTTTGTAAATGGTTCTGCTGTTCATCCATAGACCTCATTCAAGGTATAGCCAGCTACTCCCATTTCCATCCCGTCCTTATCTCCCCATCCAGCCTGCAATACCTTCATTGCGGTTCTATTGAACACTCAGCTTCAGCTGCATTCTATGTGGATTGTTATAGCCTTCGATTGGAGAAATTCCAGGGTTGGTCTCTGTGGATAGAGTGATTTACCATTGGAATAATCTCATCCTTTTTATCCCACTGTCTGTGGAAGAGCCCATGTATCCCCAAAGACTCATTGCAGTCTGGACTGTGTGTGGGGGTGTATAAGGTGTGCTGCCGGCAGGTCTCCGAGTTGTTTGAAAACGTTGTCATTTTTTTAATGTTTGCACTAGTGGTAGTTTTTTGCATCAATTCATTTCATCATTTTCAATAAAGTTGTTTTTTTTTAAACTCCAGAGTGTCCCTTAATAAGGTTTCATGGAGATCTTTAATCCCCATTTTTTTCAGTTCAGTACTATTCAATTTAAATTGCACTCCAATGCTTTCTTATAGTAGCTGGCAATGCGTGCTACTTACATTTTCTTTTTTTTGGCTACATTGTGCAGCACAACCAGCCTATTCAAACTGAATTATTTTCTATGAAATCACTGCCAGTTTTTGCCTTTATAAAGTCAACGAGTTGAAAAATGTGGATTTTATTTATCTAGCATAGGAAACGAAAGTGGTTTCCACAGGCTTCCACCCTGGCAATGTTTACTCATCCAAGCAGCACTGTCACGTACCTGGTAGGTAGAGCCCGGAATGCAGGGAACGGCCTCTCGTATACCTCCGACTCGGGAACCCCTGGTAGTGATGACAGGGGCTCGAGAGTACAAAGGGGCACAAGTGCCTGACTGGAAAGCTGGAGCAGAGGGCTGGGTCCTGTAGTCAGCTGGGAGGTGTTCTGTAGTTCGGCAACAGGATGCAGACAGCAGGAGGGTGCTCTGTAACTCAGCAGCTGGATGCAGACAGCAGGGAGGTGTCTTGTAGACTGGTATCAGGATGCAGACAGCAGGGAGGTGTCTTGTAGGCCAGCAGCAGGATGCAGACAGCAGGGAGGTGTCTTGTAGACTGGTATCAGGATGCAGACAGCCGGGAGGTGTCTTGTAAACTGGCGGTAGGATGCAAACAGCAGGGAGGTGTCTTGTAAACTGGCGGCAGGATGCAGACAGCAGGGAGGTGTCTTGTAAACTGGCGGCAGGATGCAGACAGCAGGGAGGTGTCTTGTAAACTGGCGGCAGGATGCAGACAGCAGGGAGGTGTCTTGTAAACTGGCGGCAGGATGCAGACAGCAGGGAGGTGTCTTGTAAACTGGCGGCAGGATGCAGACAGCAGGGAGGTGTCTTGTAAACTGGCGGCAGGATGCAGACAGCAGGGAGGTGTCTTGTAAACTGGCGGCAGGATGCAGACAGCAGGGAGGTGTCTTGTAGACTGGCAGCAGGATGCAGACAGCAGGGAGGTGTCTTGTAAACTGGCGGCAGGATGCAGACAGCAGGGAGGTGTCTTGTAAACTGGCGGCAGGATGCAGACAGCAGGGAGGTGTCTTGTAAACTGGCGGCAGGATGCAGACAGCAGGGAAGTGTCTTGTAAACTGGCAGCAGGATGCAGACAGCAGGGTACAGGCAGACCGGGTCAAGACACAGGTGGGCAGATCAGGTACAGAAGGGCAATCCAGAAGAGTAGTCAAAGTCCAAAGCCGAGATCGGGGCAGGCAGCAAACAGGGTAGTCAAGAACAGTCCAAACAGGTAACAGGTTTCAAGGTACAGAACACAGGTAACAAGGCGGCAGGGGTCTTCAGGAATGCTGTAGACCGGACAGCAAGGCGGCAATGGAACAGTCCCCTTTTTATAGCACATCTTTGGCGCCAAGTGCTGTCATAGGGGGCACGCGCCCAAGTGCCGCTATTGCGCATGCGCCGGACGGCGCTTCTGTGCACAGGCATCCTTTTAAGCTTTCTATTGCTAGAATGCTTGCAAGAAGGCTTTTCCTGATAGGCACCATGTCCACTTGTAGCTGGGTGGTACGGGGCTCGTTTAAAGCAGTAGTAAACTCTCATTTTGTATTTTTACCTACAGGTCAGCTTATAATAAACCTGACCTGTAGGTAAAATGAATATCCTAAACGTGCACAGTTAAGGAGATATTCTAGTGAGCAGCAGCTGGTGACATCACCAGTGCAAGCACTCTGAAGAAACAGCATGCCCGTGCCGTTCCTTCATAGCTGTGTGCCCGTCCAAGGCTCCCGCTGACGTCATTGTGGCTCAGCACATCAAGCTGCCTGCCGCCTGCGAATCCAGAAGGAAGACCGGGTGAGGATGGAAGCCTCTGCAGCAGTGACAGTGTGCCACTGGAGGGCTTCGTTTTAAGTTATCGTAAAAATCGGCATATAACACGCACTTTTTCCCCTGAAAATCAGAGGGAAATCGTGTGTGCGTGTGTTATACACCAATCCCTGATGTCTCTGAGGAAAGAGGAGCGAGCGCCGCTGAATTACATAGAGCTGCAATCTTCTGTGTAACCAGCGCTCCATCACACACAGCCACGCCTCCTGGCCACGCATTGGGCCACTGTTCTGTCTATCATATGAGCAGGGCCAGGAGGCATGGCTGTGAGTGATGGAGCGCCGGGTACATGGGAGATCATGGCTAATTCAGCGGCGCTCACTCCTCCTCTTCCCTCAGAGACAGCAGGGATAATCCAACACTGTGTAATCCAACACTGGCGAGGCTGCACTGATGGGAAAGGTGAGGCTGCAGATGGGCACTAAACGGGCTGCATTGTTGGGCAATTTAATGGCTGCAGATGGGCACTGAACAGGCTGCATTTTTGGGCAATTTAATGGCTGCAGATGGGCACTGAGCAGGGTGCATTGTTGGGAAATTTAGTGGCTGCAGATGGGCACTGGTGAGGCTGCATCCCTCTTAAAATGAATGTGCGTGTTATACACCGATAAATACGGTAATTCTTTCATTATGCGCTAGTATGTGGTGCATACTAGCACATTATGATATTGTCTTGCAGGAGGAAACTTTTTTTTTTTTTTTTTTAATAAAAAAAATTTACCACCACTTTAAAAGGAGTCATTCTTTTCAGAAATATGACTGCAAATTGCAAATCTTATTGGATTCTAAAGCTCTGAAGCTAAAAGTATGGGCACTTGAAAAGTAGGGAACATTACATATGCTGGTGTGTTAGCATTGTTTATTGACCTTAAGGGATCTTTCATACAGAGGCACCCTGCTCTGCACAGCAGGGGATACATGGGTAGACCCCCTGCTGAATGAATGAATGAATGAATGAATGAATGAATGACGGACTTGTATAGCGCTGCACATGCGAACTCAATCGCCTCAAGACACTTTGTCCATCCTGTGGGTCCAGCTTGTTAGAATAAGTAGGTCTTGAGTTTCTTCCCGAAGGCCTGATGTTTTTCTTCCATACGGATGATGGTCGGTAGAGTGTTCCATAGCCTTGGTCCTTGGACTGCGAATCTTTGTTCTCCCTTCGATTTGTAGCGGGATTTGGGAGGTTTTGGTAGGTTGATCGAAGACTGCGATACGGTACGTAGCGTTTTATTTTCTCGCATAGGTATTGAGGCTCGTTTCCATGTAGGAATCAGAGCTGAACAAGACAAATGTTAGTTTTTCTTTACATTCATGCCTGCTCAGTTTGTGTGAAGCAGACACAGGTGGACGTGCACTAGCCTTGTTAGCAGCCAGATGTAAAATAGATTTGTGTCCATTTACATCAGGCTACCTCCGATCCATCATGTTTAGGTCCTGAAAACAGAAAAAAATGCAGTCCCTTTCTTATATTTTTTTTGTCTGGATGGACTCCAAGATAGGCGAGTGTAAACAAACACATTTCCTTTTACATCAGCCTGCCTAAAGAGCTGCTTGCAATTTCTAAACAGGTCTGCCTGAAAAACAGACCTGAACAGTAAGCCAGTAGGAAAAGGGCCCCAAGTTGTAGAGGGCACAGAAAAGATATCACGCAACACTATGCAAAAGTTAATGCCGGAGCTGTCACTCTTACTTATAAAATGAAAGACTACAAGCTCATAAATTGACCTTCTCAATCCAGTACAAAATCAGTTCTATTTACAGATTTATAGGTGAAATAATGGGTTAGTACACATGGGCATGGTTCAAGATCAAGATTGTTGTCGGTATTCTCCTACATTTAGCATTGATCAATCTCAGTTTAGATCTCAAAAAAGCCTGTTGGCAACAGCTAATATTTTCTATTCACAGTATACACTGCAGGCATGCCTCCTGGAGACTTCATCGTGTTATATTAAAGAGTATGAAAGCTTTTCTACTGAAGCTGAGCTAAAAGGATGATAACACAGGAGATTCCTGGACAACAGTGTGCAAAAACCCTCAGGTGGGCCGATTATAACTTTAAATTCTAAAAAAAATCCATGTGAATATACAATGCCCAGGGTGGAGATGTGGCAATCTAATGAATGTATTGGCTCTTATAAAACCTCTTCTGATGTCCACGTCATCTCTCCCCCTAGATACAGTATGTCACAAGAGTGAGCACATCCCTCACATTTTTGTAAATATTTTATTCATACTTTTCATGTGACAACACTAAAGAAATTACACTTTGCTACAATATAAAGTAGTGAGTGTACAGCTTGTATAACAGTGTAAATTTGCTGTCCTCTCAAAATAACTCAACACACAGTCATTAATGTGTAAACCGCTGGCAACAAAAACAAGTACACCCCTAAGTGAAAATGTCCAAATTGGGCCCAATTAATCCTTTTCCCTCCCCGGTGTCATGTGACCCGTTAGTGTTAAAAGGTCTCAGGTGTGAATGGGAAGCAGGTGTGTAGAATTTGGTGTTATCACTCTCACTCTCTCATACTGGTTACTGGAAGTTCAACATGACACCTCATGGCAAAGAACTCTCTGAGGATCTGAAAAAAAGAATTGTTGCTCTAAATAAAGATGGCCTAGGCTAGAGGAAGATTGGCAAGACCCCGAAACTAAGCTGCAGCACAGTGGCCAAGACTATACAGTGGTTAACAGGACAGGTTCCACTCATAACAGGCCTCGCCATGGTCGACCAAAGAAGTTGACTGCATGTGCTCAGCGTCATATCCAGAGGTTGTCTTTGGGAAATAGACGTAGGAGTGCTGCCAGCATTCCTGCAGAGGTCGAAGGGGGGGTGGGGGGGCGGGGGTGGGCAGCCTGTCAGAGCTGAGACCATATGCCGCACACTGCATTAAATTGGTCTGTATGGCTGTAGTCCCAGAAGGAAGCCTCTTCTAAAAATGATACACAACAAAGCCCGCAAACAGTTTGCTGAAGACAAGCAGACTAAGGAGATGGATTACTTGAACCATGTCCTGTGGTCTGATGAGACCAAGATAAACTTATGTGGTTCAGATGGTGTCAAGCGTGTGTGGCGGCAACCAGGTGATGGACTAGCCAAGCATGCCTCCGGCCTAAACCCTATTGGAGCTACTGTGGGGCATCCTCAAATGGAAGGTGGAGGAGCGCAAGGTCTCTAACATCCACCAGCTCCATGATGTCATCATGGAGGAGTGGAAGGAGGAGTACTGCCTAGGGGGTCGGAGCGAAAGTGAGAGCAGGTACCTGTCAAGATCAGGTACCCGATCCTCAAAAGTGCAAATTCTTCAAGAGGAGTGTAGAATGAGTCCTTAAAGGGGTTGTAAAACCTCACGGTTTTTCACCTTAATGCATTCTATGCATTAAGGTAAAAAAAACCTTTTGTGCTGCAGTAACCCCCCACCAGTGCCCCCTTTTTCTTGCCCGAACCTGATCGTTCCAGCGACTGGGAGGAGTACAGCAGCTCCAGCTGCTGTCTTGGGTCCTTATTGGATAGGTTGGAAGCAACAGAAGCCATTGGTTCCCGCTGTCAATCAAATCCAGTAACACCGGAACTGGGGCTGAGTCCTGCCGTCTGTGTCAATGCCCACAGCAACAAGGACCCAGTAGCGCGTCCGCAGGGGTGGCCCCATGGAATGAGGCTCTGCGTGGGGGCACTCGAGAAGAGGAGCAGCCAGGAGCGCCCAGGGGGACCCCAGAAAAGGAGGATCAGGGCCTTCTGTGCAAAACCCTTGCACAGAGGAGGTAAGTAGGAGGCAAGTATAACATGTTTATTATTATAAAAAAAAAAAAAAAAGACAACCACGAAGCATTACAATCACTTTAAAGCGGAACCTCCCCTTTTGGGTGGAGCTCTGCTTTATTGAGTGTATATGACAAGTGGGCTCATATTAAAGCTGCGGTACAGGGAGGTTACCATTGCAGAGGTAGAAGGGGATCAGATGACCAAAGATTTTAAGGAAATCCACAGTCAGCAGCACAAGGAACACTTTGCACTGATTTTACTTACTCTCCCTTGTGCTGTTTTTAAATGTTTTGTCATTATTTATTATAAAATGTTACCACAGAAGGTAAAAAAAAAAAAAAATTTGAAATAAATAAAAAAAAGGCACAAGGCAGAAACAACGTTTTTGTTATATTTGTAATCATAGTCTTTAGGGGTTACTTCTAAAAAAAAGTGAAAAATAGAGGCTTGAAAATTCATTAGTGCTGATCAATACGGCATAGTGTGAATGCTGATTACCAGGCAGCTTGGTCACGGCACTAGAACGCCACTCACCAGTACTGCTCTTGTCTTGTTAGTAAAGCTATTTTTCATCAAAAAATCCAATTCTGCAAGCACCAAAGTAAAAAGCATCCGATGTAAATGGGATCTGACTGTAAACAGGACTAACACCAGAGCCAGACTCTCAGGTATTGATAGGTTTGTTAACCACCCAGCTCAGCAATCTCACCCAGTAACTGCATTTTCAGTTAGCGGCACCATATCAGAGAGAAGAAACGCTTATACTGACAGGAGATAATGCAGGATCCTAATTAGTGTTGATCATTAATTAAGGTTTTATGTGGGACAATTAAACACTCTCGTGGTCCATGAAACTTTCAATGAAGTCTTAGCAAGCTCCATTAGCAGCAGCTATTAAACTGTAATCCAGCTCTTATGCAATATGCTAACAATGGGAAGATAGCAGTAAAGCTACAGAGGAGATAAGCTTTATTCACACTACCCTTCAGTATTCTTCCAAGCATTCCAAGGCAGGAGTCGACAGATTGAAGTACCTCCGTCTTTTCATTTACATATGTAAGGAATCATACAACAGGGAACCATTAATAAAACTCAGGCACAGAGACGCAAGAAATGCCTGTGCTTAAAGTGATTCTAAAAAGGAAAGTTTTTTTTTTTTTTTTTAAATAAACATATTATACTTACCTACTCTGTGCATTGGTTTTGCACAGAGCAGCCCTGATCCTCTTTTTTGGTCTCCTGTTGGTGGTGCTGGCTCCTTCACCCAGCTGAGTGCCCCCATAGGAAGCCTCTTACTATGGGGGCACTCGAGCATACCCACTCCCAAGCCAAGCTATGTGTGTCCTCCTCAGCCCCCTGCTTTCATCATTGGCTGCGATTCACAGCAGAAAGAGCCAATGGCTCCCGCTGCTGTGTGAGCCAATGAGGACAGAGAGACCAGGGAGAGCTGCTGCTCTCATTTACATCACTGGACCAAGATAGTGCTCAGGTAAGTATAAAGGGGGGGGGGGGAAGCTGCCTCAATACATAGAATGTATTTAAGGTAAAAAAAAACGTCTGCCATTAGAACCACTTTAAAGTATGTAAGCTAAACGACTAAAATCTTAAATACTGTAAGCTTTACCATGTTTTTGTCATTTTAAAAGTAAATTTTCAATCTTTTGAAATCAGAAGCTTTCATTAAAATAACACCTGGTAATCTCATTATGAAAGTTTTGCAGACACTTCCTGTTATAGGGTGGCAAGCAACGTTTTGTCCCCATTTCCCAGTTGTGCTCCTGTGCTGTCACCTCGTTCCACAGGGACAGGGGCAACAAGTGGACATTTTAACACAATGCACAGGCATAGGCCACTGTGGTCACCATCAGTAAAACCAAGCCATGAAGTGCCATTCATGTAGACAGGAAGTGGCTGCAAAAAAGCTTCAGGGGTTTGCCAAACTAAGATGCAAGAAAAATCAGTAAAATGACTAAGTGTGCCTTTTACATTTTCCTTTAAAATACAACTAGCAAGACATATGCCCTATCTAAACAAAAAAGGCAGGGGATATTACAAATAATGAAGTGGGTAAAATGTGCAGATGAGAGCATGTGCAGTATAGTAGTGGTGGGTGTATGACAGTGGGCAATACACAGTAGATATAAAAAGTCTACACGCCCCTGGTAAAATGTCAGGTTTCTGTGATGTAAAAAAAAAAAATGAGACAAAGATAAATAATCTCAGAACTTTTCCACCTTTAATGTAACCTATAAACTGTACAACAAACTGAAATCTTTTAAGTGGAGGGAAGTAAAAATAAAAAAAAATAAAATAAAATAAAGATGATTGCATAAGTGTGCACACCCTTAAACTAATACTTTGTCGAACCACCTTTTGATTTTATTACAGCACTCAGTCTTTTTGGGTATGAGTCCATCAGCATGGCACATCTTGATTTGACAATATTTGCCCACTCATCTTTGCAAAAACACGCCAAATCTGTCAGATTGCGAGATCAGATCACCCCACAGATTTTAAATCTGATTCAGGTCTGGGCTCTGGCTGGGCCATTCCAAAACTTTAATCATCTTCTGGTGAAGCCATTCCTTTGTTGATTTGGAAGTGTGCTTTGGGTTGTTATCATGCTGAAAGATGAAGTTCCTCTTCATGTTCAGCTTTCTTGCAGAAGCCTGAAGATTTTGTGCAAATATTGACTGGTATTTGAAAATGTTCATAATTCCCTCTATCTTGACTAAGATCCCTGTTCCCGCTGAAAAAAAACAGCCCCAAAGCATGATGCTTCCATCTCCATGCTTGACTGTGGGTATGGTGTGCTTTTGGTGATGTGCAGTGTTGTTTTTGCGCCAAACATATCTTGGAATCATGGCCAAAAAGTTAAACCTTGGTTTCATCAGACCATAACACATTTTCCAACATGATTTTGGGAGACTTCAGATGCGTTTCTTGCAAAATTTAGCAGGGCTTGGATGTTTTTCTTCATAAGAAAAGGCTCGTCACTCTACCCCTTTGCCCAGACACATGAAGAATACGGGAGATTGTTGTCACATGTTGACCACACAGCCAGTACTTGCCAGGTAATTCCTGCAGCTCCTTTAATGTTGCAGTAGGCCTCTTGGCAGCCGCCCTGACCAGTTTTCTTCTTGTCTTTTCATCATCTTTGGAGGGATGTCCAGTTCTTGGTAATGTCACTGTTGTGCCATATTTTCTCCACTTGATGATGACCGTCTTCACTGTGTTCCATGGAATATCTAATGTCTTGGAAATTATTTTGTACCCTTCTCCTGACTGATACCAAGGGTGGATAAAAATCAATATTTAAAAAAAATATATTTGTTTTATTTTTATTAAATGTATTTTAATAAAATGGTTTTGAAGTAAAAATCTAGCTAAAGATAGTTTTCTATTTAGGATACATTAATAATTTAGTTTATTCAGCATGAAATGGAGCTTAGTTATGTAGCATGAGGCTGCATATTCCGCAATATTTCGATTTTTGGTAAACTCATTCAATGAATCCAAGCTCTGCAGGCTGAGAAAACATGCACTGCATTGATTACACAATATCACAGTAACCCTGAGATAAACCTAAGGTCAGGAATATTTCTTTATCTCATTGTTTTGCAATTCTATGTACACTACAAACTGTATGATTGAATCGGTTTGGATATCACCGTTTTACTAACCTGACAGCTTATTATTCTAAATAGGAAACCTTCATTTTGTTTGCAAATATTAAAGATTCTAAAGATTCTAACTACCAGCAAAAAGAAGTCCTTACATTTAAAAAGAGCACCTGTAATTTCAGGTACATCATGGCAGCGCCTGTTAGCGGGCATCCACTCACCTGCTGCCGCCATATGCCTCACCTTGTTGTGTCACTGCCGCATCACCAGCCGTCCCATTAACGTGAACGGGACTGTCGGTGATTCAACAGCGGGTCAGAGGAGAAGCTGCTGCAGAACAGAAATGACAGCTGCTCTTTAAAAATTATGATTTAAATCGAGTTGATTTAAATCAAGCCTTTTTACTAGTGATTTAAATCAAATCCACCCTGCTGATACCTTTTAACGAGATCCCTCTGATGCTTTGGAAGCTCTCTGCGGACTATGGCTTTTGTTGTAGGATGTGACCAAGAAAATGTCAGGCAAGACCTAGAACAGCTGTACTGTATTTGGAGTTAATAAGAGGCACTTTAAATGATGGCAATTGTGTACTGACATCACCAGTTATAAAAGGGTGTGCACACTTATGCAACAACATTACTTTAGTTTTTTAATTTTTTACTTCCCTCCACCTAAAAGATTAGTTTTGTTGTGCAACTGAGTTATCGATCACATTAAAAGGTGGAAAAAGTTCTGAAATAATTTATCTTGGTCTCATTTGTTTACATCACAGAAACCTGACATTTTAATGGGTGTGTAGACTTTTTATATCCACTGTATACAGGAGAGGCGTACAGAAGAAATTATGACGGTCAGTGTATACAGAAGGGTGCAGAGGGTAGGTCGGTGGGCAGAATGTGCATAAGAAAAAAAGAGTGTGGAGTGATATGACTGCAGGCAAAATGTGCAAGAGAGAAGTCCGGGGGTTATGACATCAGGCATTATGAAAAGGAGCACATAGGGTATGGCAAGGGTGCACCATGTGTAGAAGGGAAGGTGGTGAAAATGGTATGATGACCCAGAGTAAGCTTAAAAGAGGCTTGTGGATTGTATGATTGTGGGCAAAATGTGCAGGAGAGGATCGTGGCGGATATGACAGAGGCAGTGAGCAGTATGTCAATAGGGAGGTGCCAGGAACAGATGTCTGTGGAAAGGGATTTGTGCATTTGAGGCTGTTGGAGATGTGCAGTGGTTGGGAAAGATGTCCAATAGTGTGAGGTGTTCTTGGGAGAGATGTCTATTAGCAGGGGGCGCAAGTTAGCTGGAGGGTAGAGAAGTGTCTAGCAACTGGGGGGGTGTTTGTTAGCAGGGGGATGTGAATGGGCCTGGGTGGGCGGGGGATGTGAATGGGCCTGGGTGGGCGGGGGATGAGAAGGAACCTGGGAGGGATATCTGTCAACAGGGAGCAAGAGGTGGCAGGGAAGAGCGTATATGTCAGTTGCGGGTGTGAGGCAGTCCAGGGAAAATGTCTGTCAGTGGTTGCTCAGAGCGAGTGGAGGGGGTTGAGTCTCCAGGGTGTAAAGAGTCCATGAAGAATGTTTCTTGATGGGGTAGCGGGCATGAGGGGGCGGATACGTTTTATTAAGGGGGAACATCCTCCCGACCAGATTGCGTCACTTAAGGCAGATCAAAACCCCAAGACATCACCTTAATATCATCAATTTCATGCCGTTCTCCCTGCTGCCTCCCCACTCCCTCACACAAGGTTTGTCACACAGGCCAACTCACCTAAGCAAACCCCACCAGCTTTCATCATACCTCAGTACAGTTCTCTTCCAGCAATTACATACACAGTATTGCCAAAAGTATTGGGACGCCTGCCTTTACACTCACATGAACTTTAATGGCATCCCAGTCTTAGTCCGTAGGGTTTAATATTGAGTTAGCCCACCCTTTGCAGCCATAACAGCTTCAACTCTTCTGGGAAGGCTGTCCACAAGGTTTAGGAGTGTGTCTATGGCAGTGGTTGTCAACCTGGGGGTCGAATGACGATTTGCCAGGTGTCCTGGGCTGTTCCTGAAGCCTGCACTGCTCTCCCAGCCTTTTCGAGGCCGCCCAGAAGGGCTGTCCCTGGAGCCTGTGGCTGCCCAGCTGGGCTGTCCCTGGAGCCCGTGGCCGCCCACTCAGCCTCTTCGCAGCCACCCATTCAGTTCACAGCATGGCTTGGGGGCAGACTAGAGGTCAGCTGACTGGCGAGGAATGTGAAGTGGGAGGGGCTGAAGGAGACCCTCTCTCCTGATTTCAGCATAGGTGTCACTGCTGCGAGACAGCACAAAGTCGGAGACACAGTGAGTAACACTACCTGTGATTATAGTTGCCATTAAAAGTCCCCACTACAGTTCTCAGATCAGCAGATAACTTTGATCAAAAGCACCTAAGTTGGCTGATCAGAACTCCCCCCCACAGCTGCCACTCATCCCCCCCCCCCCCACCAGCACTGCCACTCATCCCAACTCTCTGCCAGCACTGCCACTGATCCCACCCCCCACCAGCACTGCCACTCATCCCAACTCTCTGCCAGCACTGCCACTGATCCCACCCCCCACCAGCACTGCCACTCATCCCAACTCTCTGCCAGCACTGCCACTGATCCCACCCCCCACCAGCACTGCCACTCATCCCAACTCTCTGCCAGCACTGCCACTGATCCCACCCCCCACCAGCACTGCCACTCATCCCAACTCTCTGCCAGCACTGCCACTCATCCCATTCCCCCCACCAAGGAGTAAGAGAAGGAAATAAAAATAGAGAATACATGGAAAGGAGAGGAAAAGAGGGGGAGGAACAAAGAGAAAGAGAGAAAGAATAAGAGAACAAAAAAGACGGCGAGAGAGGGATGGGAAAAAAACAAGAAATTAGGATAGAGAGAGATAAAAGGGAAAAAAGGAGAACAAAAAGAAAGAGTGGTACATCCCAAGCAGGAGGGACTCGGAGTGCTAAATATCCGTGGGTTAGGGACGCAAATTACTTGTCTTGCCTTGGGTGCTGAGAACCCACGCTACGAAAATAATTTTACCATTAGGGGTCCCCACAACTTGAGAAATTTTATCAAGGGGTCACGGCACTAGTAAGGTTGAGGACCACTGGTCTCAAGTCAAGTCAAGTCAAGCCTTATTGTCATTCTACTACAAGTAAGAACATACAGTAGAA
Organism: Lithobates clamitans; assembly: GCA_037952925.1. Classification (NCBI taxonomy): domain Eukaryota; kingdom Metazoa; phylum Chordata; class Amphibia; order Anura; family Ranidae; genus Lithobates; species Lithobates clamitans. The sequence goes on from JBBGZY010000414.1 coordinate 6,116,502, forward strand.
CAAAATGTCATATCTCACAGGGCCACGGTGCTACATACAAATTAAACATAATTATAAATAAATATACAAATCTATGGGAATGCTTGACCATTCTCCCAGAAGCGCTTTTGTGGAGCTCAGGCACTGATGTGGATGAGAAGGCCTGGCTCACAGTCTCCACTTTAATTCATCCCAAAGGTGTTCTAACGGGTTGAGGTCAGGACTCTGTGTAGGCCAGTCAAGTTCCTCCACCCGAAACTCGCTCATCCATGTCCTTATGGACCTTGCTTTAGAAAACACACAGAAAAGTGCTACCATGTACTGCAATGCAAGTGCATTACCTTGATACTCTGGGGGGGTGAAATAAAATGAATGAATCCGCAATGTACTTACAAAGAATAAAATGTATTGCCACAACCCACAGGTGTGAAGCCAGCCTAATGGTGACACACGGATATGGCAAGGGTTGTGAAGATGAACAAAACTAGTTTAGAAAAAATTCTGGAAAGAGAAGAAGAAAGCTACAGAAAGACTTTACATCGATAGAAAGTATTGGTGAGAGAGCAGTCAGTGCATCCGGTGCTCCAAGATGTGATAATATATGGCTTTTTCATTTTTATGTTTAGGAGACGATTTTCTAGCTCCCATAACATTCCATATTGCCTGGCATTCTTCTAAAGGTCACATGACATGCAATAGGTGAAACTGTATTTTCAATCTACCAGTAACGCTTACTGTCTATTATAAACATAATGAAGTGCTTAACACGCTCATTTATATTTGAACAATCTCAAAGAAATCCATGAGGAGTCATCACTTAAATTTGAAAAGAACAGCATGTCTGTGGACAGGAGCCACACTGTATAAACAATTAACCTGGCAGCAGCCACATAGGAGAGACCAACAAGTAACTTTGATAGTAAACTGTAAATGGCAGCAGAGATTAGAAAGTAGTGTGTGTACACATAAAACGTAGAGATTACTGTTTATACACATAAGACGTACCTGGCTGTCCTCCCAACTCTGTGAATATAAGTGTTAGCATCTTCAGGGCAATCCAGCTGAAGCACCCAGCTAACCGATGGGAAATCTGCAGATAAAAATGGTGAAACAGTGAAGACTTAGCAAGGCTTTAATTATAAGAGAAGCAAATGTATTATAGATTCTGCTGTTTTGGTAACCTTCATCCCAACTTAGTACAATCACATTTGATATTGCAGCTAAGGATGCATTCTGATTGAATACTGATTGGTTGCTATAAGGTAGCACAAACACTACAATGCTATACAGACGATAGTGAACCTTACTCAATTTTAAAACCTTTAAAAAGGATAAGTTCACCTTTACAAAAAATAAATGCACATATTTTTGCATGTAAAAAAAAAAAAAAAAAATACACTTTTATTATTTTTTTTGTAATGGACCTGTAAAGCATTGCACCTACGATCAGCAAATTGTGAATGTAAAGCCACGGTCCAGCAGAATGTCCGTCCGTGTATCTGTCTGGCTGTACTTCCGATATGCCCAGGCAGTTACACTGACAGGAAGCATGAATGAACTACCACAGTGCTCAACATGGTAATTCATTGAAAACTACAAGCCTGTCGCTGCTACACTTGATTTTTCTAAGTATACAAAATTTTTATATTTATTTATTTATTTATTTTCCTTTGGGGGGGGGGGGGTGGCGCGTAACATACAGTTTGGAACGTTTGGGCACCCCAGGTAAAAATGTGTATTAATGTGCATAACTAAGCCAAGGAAAAGATGGAAAAATCTCCAAGTGGCATCAAATTACAGATTAGACATTCTTATAATATGTCAAAAAAAGTTAGATCTTATTTCCATCATTTACACTTTCAAAATTACAGAAAACAAAAAAATGGCGTCAGCAAAAGTTTGGGCACCCTGCAGAATTTATAGCATGCACTGCCCCCTTTGCAAAGCTGAGACCTGCCAGTGTCATGGATTGTTCCCAATCATCGTCTGGGAAGACCAGGTGATGTCAATCTCAAAGGTTTTAAATGGCCAGACTCATCTGACCTTGCCCCAACAATCAGCACCATGGGTTCTTCTAAGCAGTTGTCTAGAAAACTGAAACTGAAAATAGTTGACGATAACAAAGCTGGAGAAGGCTATAAGAAGATAGCAAAGCGTTTTCAGATGTCAATATCCTCTGTTCGGAAAGTAATTAAGAAATGGCAGTCATCAGGAACAGTGGAAGTTAAAGCAAGATCTGGAAGACCAAGAAAAATATCAGACAGAACAGCTCGCAGGATTGTGAGAAAAGCAATTCAAAACCCACGTTTGACTGCACGATCCCTCCAGAAAGATCTGGCAGACACTGGAGTTGTGGTACACTATTCCACTATAAAGAGATACTTGTACAAATATGGTCTTCATGGAAGAGTCATCAGAAGAAAACCTCTTCTACATCCTCACCACAAAAATCAGCGTTTGAACTTTGCAAATGAACATATAGACAAGCCTGAGGCATTTTGGAAACAAGTTCTGTGGACCGATGAGGTTAAAATAGAACTTTTTGGCCGTTATGAGCAAAGGTACATTTGGAGAAGGAAGGGCACAGAATTTATTGAAAAGAACCTTTGTCCAACTGTTAAGCATGGGGTGGAACAATCATGCTTTGGGGTTGCAGCCAGTGGCACAGGGAACATTTCACGAGTAGAAGGAAAAATGGATTCAATAAAATTTCAGCAAATTTTGGATGGTAACTTGATGCCATCTGTGAAAAAGCTGAAGTTAAAGAGAGGATGGCTTCTACAAATGGATAATGATCCTAAACACACCTCAAAATCCACGGGGGATTACATCAAGAGGCGTAAACTGAAGGTTTTGCCATGGCCTTCATAATCTCCTGACCTCAACATTATTGAAAATCTATGGATAGACCTTAAAAGAGCAGTGCGTGACAGACAGCTTAGAAATCTCAAAGAACTGGAAGACTTTTGTAAGAAAGAATGGGCAAAGATACCTCAAACAAGAATTGAAAGACTCTTGGCTGGCTACAAAAAGCGTTTACAAGCTGTGATACTTGCCAAAGGGGGCAGTACAAGATATTAACTCTGCAGGGTGCCCAAACTTTTGCAGACGCCATATTTTTGTTTTCTGTAATTTTGAAAGTGTAAATGATAGAAATGAAATCTAACTTTTTTTACATATTATAAGAATGTCTAATCTGTAATTTGATGCCATTTGGAGATCTTGCCATCTTTCCTTGGCTTCGTTATGCCACATTAACAACTTAAGGACCGCCGCACTTTGACAAACTTTGCCAAACTTTGAACGGGGATATCGTTGTTATGGCAGTAGCTAGCTGCCATAACCCCTGTATCCCTGTTTTCATGCGGCGGTCGGCTTTCAGATAAAAGTGGTCCCTGCGGCGGATTCGCCACGAGATCACTTTTATCGGTGGCGGGAGAGGGCCCCCCCTCCCGCCGCGATCCGGTGCCCTCCGCCACTTACCGGAGCCGTCGGTAGCGGCGGAGGCGATCGCGTCCTTCCCTGTGGTGTGTCTGGAGACGAGTGAGGCTAAGATGGTGCCCACTCGTCTCCATGACACTGCTGGGCGGAAGCGACGTCAAAACATCACTTCTGCCCACGCCTCTTAAAGGCACATTTTTTCAAATGTCATTTTTCTAAATGACTTTTTTTTTTTTCCTCTCTTCGGTGCCCCCCGTCGCTTACCGGAGCCTTTGGCAGCGGCGGAGGTGATCGGATCCTTCTCGGTGTTAGGTATGGAGACGAGTGAGGGGAAGATGACCCCCATCCATCTCCTCACCATTACCAGTCGGGAGCAACGTTAAAATATAACTTCTGCTTATAGCTTTTAAAGGGCCATTTAAATTTTTATTGCATTTTAGTGTAAATATGAGATCAGAGGTTCTGCCATGCTTTTTTCAAGGGATGTTTATATTCCTTGTAATAGGAATAAAAGTGACACCATTTATTTTTTTTAAAAAAACGTGTAAAAATAAATCAAATATTGTAAAATAAATAATAAAAATTAAAAAAAAAATTTTTAAACCCCCCCGTCCCGACGAACTCGCGCGCAGAAGCAAACGCATACGCGAGTAGCGCCCGCATATGAAAACGGTGGTCAAACCACACATGTGAGGTATCGCAGCGACCGGTAGAGCGAGAGCAATAATTCTAGCCCTGGACCTCCTCTGTACCGCAAAATATGCAACCTGTAGAATTTTTTAAACGTCGCCTATGGAGATTTTTGAGGGTAAAAGTTTGACGCCATTCCACGAGCGTGCGCAATTTTCAAGCGTGACATGTTGGGTATCAATTTACTTGGCATAACATTATATTTTACAATATAAAAAAAAATTGGGCTAACTTTACTGTTGTCTTATTTTTTTTATTCAAAAAAGTGAATTTTTTCCAAAAAAAAAGTGCGCTTTTAAGACCACTGCGCAAATACGGTGCAAAAAAAAGTATTGCAGCGACCGCCATTTTATTCTTTAGGGTGTTAGAAGAAAAACCATATATAATGTTTGGGGGTATTAAGTAATTTTCAAGCAAAAAAACCTGTTTTAAACATGTAAACACCTAAAATCCAAAACAAGGCTAGTCCTTAAGTGGTTAATACACATTTTTACCTGGGGTGCCCAAACTTTCGATCCCCACTGTAAACATCCGTATGCCGAACGTCCAAAGTTGGCCTGATGTAGGGCCCATGGGTTGTTTGACCCATTAGTGGCATATAATCAGTCTCTAATACCCAATGGCAGATCTCCATAGATTTATGTCTTAAATCCTTACCCTTAAAACATGCCATCGATTACTTCTTGTTTACTGTTTATGTTGTCAGAGCCATTTTGCACTCTTTTGTATTAAATTACAATGTTTTATTGTAATTCTGAAAAATTTCATAAGCAGATTGAAACAGAAAACTACAAGCCCACAGACACAAAAGCAAATCGGACCTTGTAGTTTTCACACTCACAGAACACTGAATAGATGACATGGCCGGACGGGCGGAGATTGTTGCAGATTGTGATAGCTAGCAGGGGGGGAGAAGATCCCCCGCTAGCTGTCAGTACAGGGGATCGGGGGCCGAAGCATCTGATCTGTAACATGTTGTATGTTACACCCTGAACATGGGTGTAACATGTTACAAAAGGTGAACTTCTTCAACCGCTTGCCGTCCCCCGTCATATGATGGCCAGGCGGCGCTCTCGTTCTGGGCGGGCGTCATATGGCATCCGTCAATTTAAACAGGGAATGCGCGTGATCGTGTGCGCGCATCCCTGTTTATTCGGTGGTGGCGTGTCATGGAGATACCGCTCGCCACCGAGGGAGGTGAAAAGCCATTGGGCATGGCTGTTTACCACGTGACTTCATCACGGCCGATCACAGATGGTACCTCCTCAGTTTGCACGGCGCACGCACGCGATCCTGAGCTCGCTGCGCGTGCACGTCGGTGGCAGTGTGTCTCCGGAAACACTGCTAGTCACCGACGCTGGTAAACAGCCATTGGCTGGCGGCTGTTTACCACATGATCGGCTGTGATCCTTTCACAGCCGATCACTAAATGTAAACATAGAGCGGTAACGAGACGTTACCGGGTTCTCCTCCTCACACACCGATTGTGTGTGAGGAGATTGCCTACAGTGTACACCAATCACACTGATTGTGCGACCCCCCCCAATAAAGAGGACCTGTCACAGTCCATCAGTACCTGTACCTGTGGCCAGGCCAGCAGAGTAGCCGAGTACCTGTGGCCAGGCCAGCAGAGTAGCCGAGTACCTGTGGCCAGGCCAGCAGAGTAGCCGAGTACCTGTGGCCAGGCCAGCAGAGTAGCCGAGTACCTGTGGCCAGGCCAGCAGAGTAGCCGAGTACCTGTGGCCAGGCCAGCAGAGTAGCCGAGTACCTGTGGCCAGGCCAGCAGAGTAGCCGAGTACCTGTGGCCAGGCCAGCAGAGTAGCCGAGTACCTGTGGCCAGGCCAGCAGAGTAGCCGAGTACCTGTGGCCAGGCCATCAGAGTAGCCGAGTACCTGTGGCCAGGCCATCAGAGTAGCCGAGTACCTGTGGCCAGGCCATCAGAGTAGCCGAGTACCTGTGGCCAGGCCATCAGAGTAGCCGAGTACCTGTGGCCAGGCCATCAGAGTAGCCGAGTACCTGTGGCCAGGCCATCAGAGTAGCCGAGTACCTGTGGCCAGGCCATCAGAGTAGCCGAGTACCTGTGGCCAGGCCATCAGAGTAGCCGAGTACCTGTGGCCAGGCCATCAGAGTAGCCGAGTACCTGTGGCCAGGCCATCAGAGTAGCCGAGTACCTGTGGCCAGGCCATCAGAGTAGCCGAGTACCTGTGGCCAGGCCATCAGAGTAGCCGAGTACCTGTGGCCAGGCCATCAGAGTAGCCGAGTACCTGTGGCCAGGCCATCAGAGTAGCCGAGTACCTGTGGCCAGGCCAGCAGAGTAGCCGAGTACCTGTGGCCAGGCCATCAGAGTAGCCGAGTACCTGTGGCCAGGCCATCAGAGTAGCCGAGTACCTGTGGCCAGGCCAGCAGAGTAGCCGAGTACCTGTGGCCAGGCCAGCAGAGTAGCCGAGTACCTGTGGCCAGGCCAGCAGAGTAGCCGAGTACCTGTGGCCAGGCCAGCAGAGTAGCCGAGTACCTGTGGCCAGGCCAGCAGAGTAGCCGAGTACCTGTGGCCAGGCCAGCAGAGTAGCCGAGTACCTGTGGCCAGGCCAGCAGAGTAGCCGAGTACCTGTGGCCAGGCCAGCAGAGTAGCCGAGTACCTGTGGCCAGGCCATCAGAGTAGCCGAGTACCTGTGGCCAGGCCATCAGAGTAGCCGAGTACCTGTGGCCAGGCCATCAGAGTAGCCGAGTACCTGTCGCCAGGCCATCAGAGTAGCCGAGTACCTGTCGCCAGGCCATCAGAGTAGCCGAGTACCTGTCGCCAGGCCATCAGAGTAGCCGAGTACCTGTCGCCAGGCCATCAGAGTAGCCGAGTACCTGTCGCCAGGCCATCAGAGTAGCCGAGTACCTGTCGCCAGGCCATCAGAGTAGCCGAGTACCTGTCGACAGGCCATCAGAGTAGCTGAGTACCTGTCGCCAGGCCATCAGAGTACCTATTTGCAGCCCATGCCTCATACAATATACGTTGGGGTGTTTGCTTTCCAAAATGGGGTCATTTTGTGGGTAATTCCATTGTCCTGGTGCTCAAGGACCTTCAAAAGTGTGATAGATAGGAATGAAATGAGATGTGTAATTTATGCTCCTAGAACGCATGATGGTACTACTTCAATGTTGGGCCTCTGTATGTTGCCAAGTCTCACACATGTAGTATCGCCATACTCAGGAAGAGTAGCAGAATGTATTTTGGGGTGCAATTTTTGCTATATACAAGCTATGTGTTAGAAATATCTTATAAATTGACATTGTGTAAAAAAAAAAAAAAAAAAAATGCATTTTTTTTTTTTTTCACATTTTCCAAAAACTTCTGGAAAAAAATGAACCATTCAAAAGACTCATTATGCCTCATAGATTATACACTGGGGTGTTTGCTTTCCAAAATGGGGTCATTTTGTGGGCAATTTTATTGTCCTGGTGCTCCAGGGCCTTCAAAAGTGTAATAGGTGGTTGAGAAATGAGACGTGTCATTTATGCTCGTAGAACGCCTGAAAGTGCTACTTCAATGTTGGGCCTTTATATGTGGCCAGGCTGTGTAAAAGTCTCACACATGTGGTATCGCCATACTTGGGAAGAGCAGCAGAATGTATTTTGGGGTGCAATTTGTTGTATGCATATGCTGTGTGTGAGAAATAACCTAATATTGCAATTTTGTAAAGAAAAAAAAAAACAAAATCTTGCTTTGCAAAGAATTGTGAGAAAAAAATGACAACTTAAAAAAAACTCACCATGCTACTTACTTAATACCTTGGACTGTCTACTTTCTAAAAAAGGGTCATTTGGGGGGTATTTGTACTTTCCTGACTTGTTAGTGTCTCAAGAAATGAGATTCAGTTGATGTACTGAAGGCCTAATCAGATGTGATCAATTTTCAGTGATTGGCACCATAATTTGTAGACTCTATAACTTTCACAAAGGCCAAATAATATACACTCATTTGTGTTCTTTTTACCAAAGATATGTTAGCAGTATAAATTGTGGCCAAAATTTATGAAGAAAATTTACTAATTAGCAAAATGTTATGTCAGAAACAAAGAAAAGGGCATTTTTTTTACAAAATTTACAGTCTTTTTTTATTTATAGCATGAAAAATAAAAAAACCCACTCGTGATTAAATACCACCAAAAGAAAGCTCTATTTGTGTGAAAAAAAAGGACGCAAATTCCATATGGGTACAGTGTTTCATAACTGAGTAATTGTCATTCAAAGTGTGAGAGCACTGAAAATTGGTCTGGGCAGGAAGGGGGTGTAATTGCCCTGTATTGAGGGGGTTAAAAATATCCTGCGTGAAGACAGACAATGCAAGATAACCAAAATTACCTTTAATTCATTGAATTTAATGTCCTTACCCAATTTGGTTTCACTTGATTATTCGGGCCTGACTTTTACAGAATTAAAGTGACCCGTGCCATTTCTCTTGCTATCCCATCTAGCGATGATTGTGTATGGAGGCAGTGTTCAACTTTTTACTGCTTCCTTACTAATGTTCTAGGTCTCTAGCCATTCTTAGTTAGCAGCTACCAAAGCTGTAAAATTCACGTTTACTTCCCTTCATCTCTAATTTTGCCAATTTTTTCCTACTAGATGACCTCAGTCAATGGAAAAAAATTATTCAGTCAATTAGCAAAGGAGGAATGACATCACTGTATTCAGGCAGACTGCAAATCGCACTTTGGTGAATTCCAACTGTACCTAAAAATGTCTTCATTACAGCAGTGCCAAAACCACCAGAACTGATAACCATTGCCTCCAAAAATACCTTTACCATCTGTATTAGTAAATACTATTAAAACATTTCAAGCACTTTTTAAGTCAAGTGGATATCTTTTTAACCTTAAAGGGGTTGTGATCGTTCCCGGCCGGAGAAAGTTCGGGTTTAGTTAAGTAAAACGGGGGCTCGGGGGGGATCCATCTTCTGATACTTCCAGCAGGATAACTCACTGTGTCACAAAGCTCAAATCATCTCAAAGTGGTTTATTGAACATGACAATGAGTTCACTCTACTCCAATGGCCTCCACAGTCACCAGATCTCAATCCAATAGAGCACCTTTGGGATGTGGTGGAACAGGAGATTCACATCATGGATGTGCAGTCAACAAATGTCAATATGGACCAAAACCTCTGAGATATGTTACCAACCCCTCGTTGAAACTATGCCACGATGAATTAAGACAGTTCTTAAGGCAAAAGGTGAGTCCAACCTGGTACTACCAAGGTTTACCTAATAAAGTGGTAGGTGAATGTTATATAGACACTAAAGCTAACCCTACATAGCTTAATTTTCTCTTATTCAGCCTGCGGGCTGAATGATTTAAAAATCGGTCAATTCCCCCCATCCACCTTAAACCGTATGCAGGGAGAAATCTCCACTGCTGGCCATTGAATTAAGCAGCCACAGACCGAATACGCAAACAGAAACTGCATCTGAAAAGATTCAGCCACTGTTCGGTCAATAATTTTCAAGCTAGATGGTACTTGCAGGGCCACCCAGGGCTTTCAATTCCTGCTGAATTGGCTAAAATTCGAGGCAGCCCAATTCTGCCATTTAAAATGTAATACCGAACTATTTTGCACTATTGTAAAAGACTGATGTTTGAGACTGTCTATATTTTTAATCTTTTAAAGCATACCATATTTGAAAAAAAAAAAAATCAGTCTTTAGGGTGCACAGCATCCAAAACCCCTATTTGATAACATATAGGAAAAGCCTGCATTCCTCGTTGTGACATTTAGCCTCCCAGAGCCATTTTAGAAGGAACATGTGCATGATGTCTTGATATGTTTTCAATAAATGTACAATATGCAAAGTGGAGCACTGGCTACTTAGACAGGTTTATATATCTACACAAAGAGCAGTCAGAAATACTGTGCACAGTATTGGAGTAATCAGAATATCACCACAAACCTAATCCTCGAGCTGCAATGTCCGTAGCAAAAAGCACAGCTGCCTTTTTCCTCACAAAGTCATTATAGACCTCCATCCTCTTCATCTGCTGCTGTTTTCCATGCAGTGCCAGGATGGGGATACCAGGCCGCAGCCTGCAGAATGCACGGAACAAATACTGGACCTATAGGAAATAACAGTACTAGAGATAAGATGTGGAAGGATGCAGCCATTTACTGAGAATAGTGACAGCTGGGGACCTACTAAAGTGAAGAGCAGATACCTCAATGTCCATGGATATCATAATTTGACCTTCATTTAACATGACCAGGTTTTTCAGGTTCAATTGTTTTGGCTAGGGACCCATGCTGCACAAGTCTACAAATCAGGCTTAATACATGTGGTCATCACTCTGTTGAGGCATTCTATATAATCCTTCAAGACCATCTCCAACACAATATCAGTGGGTCGACCACCCCCGGCCCTTTGTGACCACCCATCCCAGCCTCCTGTGGGATTTTAGAGTTAGGCCTCCTTGGACATGTGGGTTCCGCAGGACAAGTTGTTAACATTAATCTTTATATAATGAGTTTGGTAGATCGATGCACTCTCACTATAATCCCCTGCAGAAGATTCTTTCAGTAATGCATTGCGAAACGCATTGGGGTTTCGTGGCCTAACTGTCAACAGTTATCTGTTCTGCCATATCACGATGCCCAATGTGCCCATGTTGTGAGAGTAACATTTCATATTACCTAGTACAGGTACAGAGACCAGTACTTTTTTACCGCTTTTTGTTTAATAAAATTAACTTTTTCTAATGGTTATATTTTTGTTTTATTGGCTGCAACAAAGTCCCATGGGAGATGTCCTAGGTTGCGCTCTAACTTTAGGGACGGGGCAGCCTTGGACTCAGGGTCCATTTACCACACTCTAGGTTCTGAAAAGATTCTCTCCTTCCCAGTCCCCCCCCCCCCCCCCCGCCAACCCAGCTCCCATGCAGGGCTCCTCTCACTTGAGAGTTCTTAAACCAAAAAAATGCTTTTGTTTTTTTTCTTTAAAGCAGCAGTATGACCACAGTAAGACGATAGGTCTGCCTTACTACTGGATCTCTTAGAGTTCAAAGAACACTTGATGGCACACACAAACATCTGCCAGAGTGCCCTGGTCATATTTGTGGTCAAGAGGCAGGCTCTAGCTGCTGGAACAACAAAGAAGAAGGAAAGTGCCTTTAAGTGTAGCAGCCAAGAGTTTATTATATACAAAACAAGATTCAGAACATTCACAAAAGGTGATGTATGGAAAGGCTCATCAGCAAAATGAACCGCTCAGTGTGCATCCTAAGCCCGCAGATGCAGCAGGGGTCCCCTAATCTCCAAGTCGTCCAGCAGCATAGGCATCCAAAGGCCAGCAAGATAGCTGCCCGGCAACTTCCACGACAAACATGGAGCACAAGCAGCAAATGAAGTCACACACAGGAAGAGGCTGGTCTTGGAAGTTGCCGCGCGGTTCTAAGGCTTGAGGACCCTTGCTGCTACTGCGGGCTGAGAACGCACACAGAGCGGTTCATTCTGCTGATGAGCTTTTCCACACATCACCCTTGTAAGTGTTCTTAATCTTGTTTTGTATATAATAAACCTCTTGCTGCTACACTTTAGAGGCACGTTCCTTCTTCGTGGTTTGCTTTTAGAGTTCTCTCCACTCTCTGAAAAGCTGCCAAAGTGCCTGGCTGCTCCACCATTTAGCGGATGATGGGACACTCCTGTAGGAGTGGCCCTACTCTTCAGTGCGCCACACATGGTCTTTGTCCAGCTGCTAGAACTGATAAGAAAGGTTAGTTATACCTGGCCCACATTATCCACTCTGAGCTCCACCCAGAAAGCCTTACCACTTACATTGCATGGTGCCATAGACTATGTTTTCTTAGGAACACAGTGCACAATACAACCCCAGTGTATAAGCCTTCATACATAAACTGCCGTAAGTGGTAGCCCCTAATACTTCACAAACTAAACCCATAATACATACCTGTTTACAGCTAGAGAAGAAGACAATGCTCTTTTTCTTCAGGTGATTGCGCACAAAAGAAAACAAGAGGTTTATCTTTTGCGGGAGATCACACACTGTATAATTCTGTTCCAGAGTTGCCGGTGTACTAAAAAACAGAGAACAAGGCACACATAAAACTAACTCAAAGAGAAAAACATTACAATGCAACATCTGCATAATAGTAAAGAAAATTATAAACAGCAGCCAGTGTCAAACATGGGTCACATGTTGCAAAACAGAAAATTAAACTTTGGTTCTAGAGCTGCATGATGATCTCAATTCAACCCCCCTCACAATCTCTATGCAGAATTTCCAGATTCATTCATGTAACAAGTGTGGAGAGTTCTCTGCTCACTCAGCTGTCAAAAGAAAAAAACTTGGCAGTCTGCCAAGTTTTTCACAACATTGTCAGCACTAGTAGAGAACTAGAAACATTGTAACTTTTCCTTCCTAGATCAAAGGGATAAAATTCAGTGTGTAAATGAAGGAGTTTAACGACTTAAAGTCTAAACTTTTTTCTCACAAAGTTAAAATCAGTATTTTTTGCTAGAAAATTACTTGGAACCCCCAAACATACATATATACGTATGTATGTATATACAGTGGGGACAGAAAGTATTCAGACCCCCCTTACATTTTTCACTCTTTGTTATATTGCAGCCATTTGCTAAAATTTAAGTTCATTTTTTTCCCTCATTAATGTACACACAGCACCCCATATTGGACAGACACAGCACCCCATATTGGACAGAAAAACACAGAATTGTTCACATTTTTTAAAGATTTATTAAAAAATAAAAACTGAAATATCACATGGTCCTAAGTATTCAGACCCTTTGCTCAGTATTTAGTAGAAGCACACTTTTGATCTAATACAGCCATGAGTCTGTTTGGCAAAGTTGCAACAAGTTTTTCACACCTGGATTTGGGGATCCTCTGTCATTCCTCCTTGCAGATCCTCTCCAGTTCTGTCAGGTTGAATGGTAAACGTTGGTGGACAGCCATTTTTAGGTCTCTCCAGAGATGCTCAATTGGGTTTAAGTCAGGGCTCTGGCTGGGCCATTCAAGAACAGTCACGGAGCTGTTGTGAAGCCACTCCTTCATTATTTTAGCTTTGTGCTTAGGGTAATTGTCTTGTTGGAAGGTAAACCTTCGGCCCAGTCAGAGGTCCTGAGCACTCTGGAGAAGGATTTCGTCCAGGATATCCCTGTACTTGGCCGCATTCATCTTTCACTCAATTGCAACCAGTCGTCCTGTCCCTGCAGCTGAAAAACACCCCCACAGCATGATGCTGCCACCACCATGCTTCACTGTTGGGACTGTATTGGACAGGTGATAAACAGTGCCTAATTTTCTCCACACATACTGCTTAGAATTAAGGCCAAAAAGTTCTATCTTGGTCTCAGAGTATTGGAGTCCTTCAGGTGTTTTTTTTAGCAAACTCCATGCGGGCTTTCATGTGTCTTGCACTGAGGAGAGGCTTCCGTCGGGCCATTCTGCCATAAAGCCCCGACTGGTGGAGGGCTGCAGTGATGGTTGACTTTCTCCCATCTCCCGACTGCATCTCTGGAGCTCAGCCACAGTGATTATTGGGTTCTTTTTTACCTCTCTCACCAAGGCTCTTCTCCCCCGATAGCTCAGTTTGGCCGGACGGTCAGCTCTAGGAAGGGTTCTGGTCCTCACAAACGTCTTCCATTTAAGGATTATGGAGGCCACTGTGCTCTTAGGAACCTCAAGTGCAGCAGAAATTTTTTTGTAACCTTGGCCAGATCTGTGCCTTGCTACAATTCTGTCTCTGAGCTCTTCAGGCAGTTCCTTTGACCTCATGATTCTCATTTGCTCTGACATGCACTGTGAGCTGTAAGGTCTTATATAGACAGGTGTGTGGCTTTCCTTTCCTTCAAGTCCAATCAGTATAATCAAACACAGCTGGATTCAAATGAAGGTGTAGAACCATCTCAAGGATGATCAGAAGAAATGGACAGCACCTGAGTTAAATATATGAGTGTCACAGCAAAGGGTCTGAATACTTAGGACCATGTGATATTTCAGTTTTTCTTTTTTAATAAATTTGCAAAAATGTCAACAATTCTGTGTTTTTCTATCAATATGAGGTGCTGTGTGTACATTAATGAGGAAAAAAATGAAAGTAAATGATTTTAGCAAATGGCTGCAATATAACAAAGAGTGAAAAATTTAAGGGGGTCTGAATACTTTCCTTCTGTATACACTGTATATATACACAAACTAATATATATATATATATATATATATATATATATATATATATATATATATATATATATATATATATATATATATATATATATATATATATATATATATACACACATACACACACACACATACATACATACACACACACACACATACATACATACATACAGTGGGAACGGGAAGTATTAACCGCTTGCTCACGCCAATATACGTTGGCAGAATGGCACTCCTGTACAGACTGACGTACCCGTACGTCAGTCTGCAAAAGCAGGATAGCGGCTGCACATGTGGGAGTGTGCCCGTGGGTCCCGCGGACTCAATGTCTGCGGGCGGCCCGCGATCACAGCAGGAGAGGCAGAACGTGGAACTACCTATGTAAACAGGGCATTTCCCTGTTCTGCCTAGTAACACGACAGATCATCTGTTCCCTGTCATCGGGAACATCGATCTCTGTCATGTCAGTGGTAGCCCATCCCCACTACTGTTAGAGCACGCTGAGGGAACACACTTAACCCCTTGATCGCCCCTAGTGTTTAACCCTTTCCCTACCAGGGACATTTATACAGTAATCAGTGGCTATTTTTAGCTCTGATCACTGTATAAATGTCAATGTTCCCAAAATAGTGTCAAAAGTGTCCAATCTGTCTGCCGCAATGTCGCAGTCCTGATAAAGTAATGGCGGTGATCTGCAATATTTAAAAAAAAAATAATAATAATAATAATAAAAATGCCATAAATCTATCCCCTATTTTGTAGACGCTATAACTTACGATTTTTTTTTACCAAAAATATGTAGAAGAATACATATCGGCCTAAACTAAGGAAGAAATTAGTTTTTTTATATATTTTTGGAGGATATTATAGCAGAATGTAAAAAAAAAAAAAATGTTTTTTCAAAATTGTCGCTTTTTTTGTTTTTAGAGCAAAAAATAAAAACCGCAGGAGGTGATCAAATACCACCAAAAGAAAAGTTCTATTTGTGGGAAAAAAAAGGACGACGCAAATTTTGTTTGGGTGCCACATCACACGACCACGCAACTGACAGTTAAAGCGACGCAGTGCCAAATTGTAAAAAGTGCTCTGGTCAGGAAGGGGGTAAAATCTTCCGGGGCTGCAGTGGTTAAATTAAAAAACTTGGGAAAGATTTGATTTTTCCACCCACCCATGTGTCAACTTCAATCCCCAACACATATCAAATAATATCAGCCAGTGTTTGAACCATGACCATTTGCCAGTCCATGCTCAGTACAATAATGGGTGCATTCACCAGATTGTGAACAATGTATCAGTTCCTTCAGCGGGTATCCATCAACTGCATAATGAACGCTTGGTAATTGCTAGTTGGAGGGCATAATTGCTCATTTTAATTAATCACTGTAGTAATTAATTTATTAGTAGTCCCGCAAAACACTCCAGATTAGCTTGTCAATGAAGTGCTTTTGCAGAGTGCTCCATCTTGAACTGTGTGCAACAAGATAAGGCCTGGTGCAGAGAGGAGCCTGACAGCTACACTTTCTCCCTTATAGGCAAAAATATGACCACAGTATTGAAACTGCCACATAATGAAAAATACATAAATCATGCCGACTGCTAAATATAGGTGGCTGTATAAAGTGCCAAAAATCTACTAAAAAAAAATAAAAAAATAAAGCTGCAAGTAAATGTTTGTCACTCCTTAAAGGCCAAATTAAAAAAAAAAAAATAAAAAAAAATCAAACAATAAATGCACATCTTTTTGCCGGTAAATAAAAAAGGTTCATTATTTTTTTACTCTTCAGCCAGTAAGGTACTGCGTCCGCAATCAGCAGGAGGCATTGTCAGGAGTACGGTCTGTCGGAGGTAACAAATACATTTACACTTTACTTGGCATGCTTGTCCTTAACAAGAAAAAATATGCCTGATGCTAGTTAAACACACAGCAACCATATTTCAAATATCTCTAATGTTTGCAATGGGTTGCTTCACACATGAGCTGTTCCCACACTGTGGCTCTATAAATGATTGAATACTATGATTTGACTGCTTGAGTGGAATGCAAGAGAATGCATGAAACCTCATAACAGGAGTGAAAGAGGCGGAACAGATCTCCTAGCTCTGAGTTTCTCTGTGGTATCCTTTGAAGCAACACAAACAACATGGTACATCTAAAAATCTGACTGTGCTAAAACGCAGCCAATGTAAAATGCAGATAAAATAGGATTTGCTTTAAGGGCATGAGTTGAAACACGCTCTAAATACTCCATTACAGAGGGAACCCAGCCCCTTGCTTGTCTTTAGAACTACAGTATCATGATCCACCGCTTTTGTTTTCACTACCTGACAAATTCATCTAAAGTTTCAATCATTCCAACAACATTTTCAAAGAGGGAGGCGTCTAGGCGAGTCACTGCAGCGATTCCGCCAACTCTCTATCCCTGCCTCCCTTTGGCTCTGCAGGAGATTTTATTCAGCAAGCGTCTCCTGTTGCGCTCTCTCTACTAAGATAACCTGTAATGCTCTAAGTC
Source organism: Lithobates clamitans (assembly GCA_037952925.1). NCBI lineage: Eukaryota > Metazoa > Chordata > Amphibia > Anura > Ranidae > Lithobates > Lithobates clamitans. The sequence goes on from JBBGZY010000414.1 coordinate 6,133,318, forward strand.
TAGGAATCCTTTTTCCTGTATTAAATGTTGATTTTGTAGAATAAAGATTAAATATAGACAATATAAAACATCAAAAAAGAAAAGAAGAGACAGTGCTAGGACAAAATGGCAGTATCCATGTAAAAGACCTCCTTCTCCGATACCTTACCAGCGATTATCCACCACCCCTGCCTCTGTTGCAGCCACCACTTAAATCCCTAGTGTTGTCTTGTGGGGGACACCAAGTACAAGAGTGATGTCACTTCCCCACTAAAATGACAATATTCAGACCTAGTGATTGGCTGTTAGACCCAAGCACTGCAACATCAGATGGGATCACTTAGAGAAAGGAGTAGCGACACAGCATTGGCAAGGTGAGCAAGATGGCTTTGGGAGGCCCTCTACGAGGACACTATCACTTTGTCCGGAATGTACAAGGTGATAGTATCTCTGAAAAAAATTTAAATATGAAGGCATTTTGCATACAGGCATATCAATTAATGCTAAAAATAAGCTGGATTTTTTTTTTGTCAGAACTTGGCAGAAAAAGGCCTATAATGCCATGTATGATTGTGCATTTATGCGAGTTTGGCATTGAGCATAAATGCATTTTACTGGCCAGATTATTATTTATTCTGGCCACAGGAATATATTTGCGCATATTTATACGAGTTTATATGTAAATTATGCTCAAAAGTTCCTCTCTGAACGCACGTTTTGTTTTCTACCGGTAAAAGCTCCTCTTCAAATTACACCTGCAAACGCCTATTTATGCAATAGGCGAATATAAAAAAAAGTACATTTACAGGCTTTTAAAAAAACTGCCTCTATAAGCAGTGTTTTTAAGCCCTTGTATGCATGAGGCCAAAAAAACAAAAAAAAAAACAAAAACAGACCTCTTCCAAGATTAGGTCCCACAACAGCTCCCATCTGAAACATGCAGACTTCCATCACTGGCCCAAAGAGAGAATGGAAAAACAAGGGAAGTGCTCCCCTAGTGTAAAAACTTATTATTAGGGACAAAACAAAGTAATCTATTAAAAAGAGGAAGTAAACCCTGGTGGGTTTCCCATCCACCCTTTCTTCTTCCCTGCAAAGTAAAGGCATAATGTGCTAGTATGCATTGCATACTAGCGCATTATGTGACACCTGCAAAGGAAGCTTGCTTCATCCCCGTTGCAGGCTGTCTTCCTAACAGGGCAGCGTACTCCAACTGTGTGACTGGCTGGAGCTGCGTGACGTCACTCCCATGCTGCCAGTCGCGGCACGCGCTCCTGAAGAAACAGCACGGGTGGCCGTTTCTTTAGCGCACATGCGCCAATGACATCATCGGCGCAGTATACAGTAACTATCTCCTAAACAGCGCAAGTTTAGAAGATATTTACAATACCTATAGGTAAGCCTTACCTATGGATACAACAGGGATCGACAACCCGCGGGTCGCACCCGGCACGCCACTAGACGTCCGGCCAGTCAGTGCCCGTGATTGATGCACGGGCACCCGGCCTGCGGACATGTTCGCCGCTGTCCTCTTCATTGGACAGCGCCAAGCGGCCAGTAACACAGAGCTGGATGGGGGCGAAAACCGCTGGAATTAACTTTTTTTCATTACACAGCAGGTGATTGGTTGCCGGGCAATCCTAGCAACCAATCGGAACGAGCCTGTTCCGCCCCATCCAGCTCTGTGATACCGATCTCTGCTCTGCTCGCTGTACACCTGTGTAAGATAGGAGATTCCTAACTACAAAGTGGCGTGTTTGTATGGGGAGGAAGGGGGCAGAGGATACTACAGTTAGGGGGGGGGGTGCAGGGGACAGAGGACACTATGGGGGTACAGAGGACACTACATTGGGGGTGGAGTGCAGGGGACAGAGGACACTATGGGGGTACTGTGTTGCGTTTGTTAAAATATGATTTTTGGGACAATATTACAATAGTAGTTGTTCATAATTTGGGGGCTTGTGCCAGGATTGTGCTAAAGTTCAACTCAAACAGACCTGTTTTTCTGTGGTGTGTTGTGTAGCTTGTGCTAGGTAAAAATGCTGTGTAAGCTGTTTAGGAAAAGCAAAGCAAGGCATGCGTGCAGCTTACCTATCTGTGCCAGAGACAATGAGTGGGAGCATCTTGCTAAAAAATTTGTAAAGTATGCTTCTCCCTTGAAGCTGAGATGGGGTGATAAAGTCTCAGATCATTTTGTAGACTTTAGCCTTAAGGGGTTGGATTCACGTAAAAAAGAGAAGAGGACAGTGTGCACAGTGAGTCGGTACTTCCTTCATGCTAATTATACGGAATCACATAGAAGGCAGAGGCAGAAGTTAAGGTATTAAAAGACCAGCTAGCAGTTGCTTCAGAGTGTGTTCATTCAACTGCTAGTAGGGCTGATGATTTGCAAGAGCGGTGTTCTGTCTTAAGGAAAAGGAAGGGGCGAAAAACCTGTGAATAAAGCCAGGGTAGGTGCCATTGTCACATCCCAAAACTGGGATTGTGAGGATGTGCTCTCCTCAAATGATAGTGAGGATGAGGAGATAGAGTTTGATATTTCTGATGATGATCTGCTAGTGGGAAACAAAAACAAAAACAAAACAAAAAAAAAGTGTGCCAGACCTTTCATTACTAAGGATAGGAAAAGGCAACATGATAGAGAGGATATGGCAGATAGGGAAGTGCATTATCGCAACCCAGAGATGTTGAATTTGAAGAAGTACTGGAGTTTACACAAATTGAACTCCACGAGCTGGCAAAACAATACAAACAAAGGTCCGGGGAGATCATATTGAGTTGGCTCCTACACTTATGGGATGAAGGGGTGGACAGTGTTGTTTTGTCAGGTAAGGAAGCAGTGGCTATGGGAGTGTTAAACCATGATCCACAATTCTGTCAGGCAATGCAGAAAGCCCGAGAGTTTAGAGTGAATTTTTCACCGTTAGACCTCGTGAGAGATGGAATAGTCCGAGTATACGCTAGTCCTAGTGACTTGGAAAATACTTACTCGTGCAGAACAATAGGAGTGGGTATTTCCAGGTTTAGTGAGATGGGTTGTATAACCGGATTAACTACATTTCCAGAATGGATGGGTCCAGATATGGAACCCTTTATGTCTGCTCTGCGCTCCAAGCTGATGAAGTCTGTGCGGTTTAATCTCAGGGCTCCTTTATTGTCCTTGTTGGGAGGCCTGGGATTTAACAGCAAGATTCAAGAAGCCACTACCCTCTTAAGCCAGTTGGGGGAGCTAAAGGAGGCTAAAACAAAACCTGTCATGGCAGTAGATAAGGTCATGGCCAGACAGGAGGCATACAAGCAGACAGAGAAGAAAGGGAATGGGGTAGAGAAGACAGGAGGGTGAACAGAAAACCAGGCTAGTTATCTCTAGGAAACAAACGTGGGTGGACCTATTAAAAGGCAGGAGTGCCTAAAGATGAGATAGATGAGATTTATACTGCAGAAATGTTGAAGTGGTGAAAACATTTAGCGGGGAAAACTGTCAGGGTTAGAAACACTAATCCTAGTCAAGGTAACACCAGCCTAGATTTAGAGAAAACAGAACAGACCCCTCCTGTTAGCCCCAAACCAATTTCCAACACTGTACATGAACCAAACCCAAATCCCTTTATCCTGGGGAGGAGTTAAAGAGACACAGAAAAGGGGATTGGGAGGTTCCTTTATGAAGGGAAGGTGGGTCACCTGTAATAGCAGTGAGGGCAGTGACAGCAGCAGACCGACGCCCATATGCACCTGTTCCTGAAGTTACACTTTTGCTGGGAAATCCTTCCCATCACAAAGGAGAATTGATTTATGAAGAAGGTTTGGGAGGGCAAACCACACCAGCAGTTAAGACACGGGTGAAATTGGCTATTGGCAAGGGACCAGGATTTTGGACAAATGTTTTGGTATCAGCGAGTTACCTGAAAATATGGATGAACTTCAAGGTCAGTCTATTCAGACTGAATGGGGTACATTCACACTCCAGTATCCTGATAAAGCATATTTAGTTAGGACGGTGAAGGCTGTGGTCAGAGGTCATGCGAAATGGACCTACATAGTTAGTCAGGTTGAAAAAAGACAAGTCCATCCAGTTCAACCATAAAAATATATATATATATATATATATATATATATATATATATATATATATATATATATATATATATATATATATATATATATATATATATATATATATATATCGTACAATCCAATGGACCCAATTCTATACCCACAGTTGATCCAGAGGAAGGCAAAAAACCCCTGTGTACATTCCTCCACCAGAGAAGCCAGTCTGTCCCAAGAGACATTTCAAAACCGTTGGCAGGGCTTGTTACTTTTACCAGCACTGAGCCAGAAGAAATTCCTGTGCTGCAGTCATTCCCCATTCAAAAGGCTCCACCCTTTGAGTCTCTGTCAGAAGACATGAAGGAGTCAGCGTGGTTCACTGATGGTTCAGCCATAGTCGCCTCGTCTGGGTGTAAATGGACAGCAGCAGCTTACAACCCAAGTACAGACACAGTCCTGCAGGAGACCGGAAATGGAGGGTCCAGTCAGTATGCAGAGTTGAAAGCTGTAGTGATGACTCTTCAGGATGATCCTTTTTCCCATGTTACTATCTACACTGACAGCTAGGCGGTTTTTAAAGAACTGACAACTTGGAGGCCCACGTGGAAGTCCAATGAATGGATGATTCATGGAAAGGTGGTGTGGGGAGGCAAGGAAGTCTGGGACTACATCTGGAAGGAAGCTCACTCCCACACCATAAAAGTGGGGCATGTTGATGCACATGTGCCCCAGTTCCAGACTTTGAGAACTATAACAGAGTTGCAGATGAAATCGCCAAAGTGAAGGCAGTTGTGCCAATTTATCCTGTCTTGATGAACTTGGCCAACTGGGCCCACAAGCAATCTGGACATTTGGGGCAAGGCCTTTGATGTATTACAAGCCTGGACTTGTTTCTAAAGAACTTTAGAATGGACTTTCTAATGAACTTTTAGCCAAAGACTGAAACACCTTCTCAATAAAAGAAATATGGGAGGGGATGCATTCAAGGAAAATTAATGTTTAGAATGAGTTTTCTTAGTAATGAAGTGATTTTCTGTATGGAGTCTGGAAAAAAAAAAAAAATCTAGGAATGTGATGCGTTTGTTAAAATATGATTTTTTTTTTTTTTATATTAATCAGACTTAACATTACATGGGACAATATTACAATAGTAGTTTCGTCATAGAAATCAGATTACTGTCAGGTTTTGGCTTGAGTAGATATTTCTCAAACAAATGCTATTGGATACAAAGGGAACGTAGATACCATTGGTGTATTCAATTGACAGTTTGAATAGGCGACTGTCTCTATAGCTACAGTAAACAGGCAAGAGACGGTCTCCCAAACTGAAAGAATGATGGTTAGTCGGTTGTTATAGAAAACAACCTGAGCTATATAAAAGATTGCCAGGCATAAGCTGGAGCCCGCTTATCATGAATTAACACCAGAGCAGGAAGAAGAATCTGTAATAAGCGAAGAAGAAGATGCCTGGTCTCCAGGAGCAACGGAGATCATGATTACACAGTAACCGGAGTTAGGTAACTTTTAAGTGTATTTCTACTGTTACAGACCATAGCCTGTTTATTTGCTAGGCATTTTGCTTTTTATAGATATCTGTCAGTCTTGTATTGTATTCCTAATATTGTAATTTTGTATGTACAGCATCTTTGTATAGTAAAAGCACATTTACACACTGCAAAGGTCTCAGCTTCCTAGCTTATACCACAAAGTACCCTTGCTAGATAAACGCAAGCAGAACAGGTACAGAGGAAACTACAGCGGGGGATGCAGGGGACAGGGATCCCTTCTCACCCCTGCGAAGAGGGACTCATTCTTACCTGGGGACAAGGACCCCTTCACCCCTGGGGACAAGGACCCCTATCCTCCAGACCATGCTGGCTGGCAGGGCTGGGAGGGGGCAGTAAAATCCAAATCCTCAGCCACATACTCCCTCAGGGTGAACTGGCTTTGTATTAGTGAAGCACCTTAACGTGAGGTAAACCTGTACTGTTATTACTACTATGTTAGGATATTATCTTTATTTATTAGCAGGTGAATGTGGCCCTCCATGCATTCACATACATTGAATCCAGCCCTTAAGTGGAAAAAGGTTGCCGACCCCTGGTTTACAGCCATTTTAAACTCACATTTCCCTGATGTACACAAGACTTTCACAAAAAGCTGGTTGTCTGTATCCCACCTTCAGTAGCAGACCAAGAGGACGGAGCCAGGAAAAGTCCACTGAAGAGGCCGAGGAGACCGCAGAAACCCCTGGATGTAAAGGCAGCTGGTAACTTTCAAATCACCAATGCCTGTGTGTTCAGGACCGGCAGACAATACAAACAACACAGCATGTGCATGCTGGGGCAGGTGTGCCTCAGTCAGCAGTGTAGTTGCCAAGGATACTGCAATGTTTTGACCTTAGAGGGGTTGTAAAGGTTCACTTTTTTTTTTTTAAACAAACATGTCATACTTACCTGCTCTGTGCAAGGGTTTGGGCACAGAGTGGCCCCAATCCTCCCCTTCTGGGGTCCCTCGCCAGCGCTTCTGACTCCTCCCTTTATCGTGTGCCCCCACGGAAAACAGCTTTCCATGGGGGTACCCGTGCAGGCTTGTTCCAGAGTCCCGCTGCTGCGTCCATTGACACAGACAGGACTTGGCCCCGCCCCCCACATCACTGCATTTGATTGACAGCAGCGGGAGCCAATGGCTCCTGCTGCTATCAATCTGTCCAATGAGGACAGAGACAGTGCCTGGAGCTGCTGGGCTTGTGCACATCGCTGCATTGGATGGGCTCAGGTAAGTAAAAAGGGGGGGCCCTGGGGGCAGCTGCAGCAAAGAAGGTTTGAGACTTTAAAAAAAAAAATATTCACTAGTGGAGCATTTTCCCTGTTTTTCTCCCTTTCCTCTTTGTATTAGAAACACATTGCTCTGAAGGCCTTGTCAGCAATCCAGGGCTAAGCAGCTGCACCTGGTGGATCTTATTCTAACAGTGGATCGATGGGATGTCTCACTAGCGCAGGAATGGATTACTTTCTCTGTGTTCCATCACTGGCCCCCTTTAAGAAATGCTGATTGCCTGTCTTGACTCTGCCTTCAACTTTCTGATTGACTGACCCAGAATATATGTAGCATGTACAGTCAGAAATACATTTCCACAAACTTCTTTCAGTGGTCAGTGAAGTTTTGTAGCCACTTGGTATCAAAGATCTAAGCATCTAAACATCCTAAATGTTGTGCACATTCAAAGGCAAAAAGAGAGCAATGGCAGACTATATATATGTATTCAAATACTCTCAAAAGTAAATGGCCTGCAGAGCAGAAGCCCACAAACCTCACCTGAATTTCGCCTTCTCATGAACCCACACATATTCTGGATCTTTCAAGCTGAGACGAGCAAGGTCCTTCACAGATTTAGTCTGAGTTGCGGAGAAGAGGAGAGTCTGTCGTTTCTTGGGCAGGTTTTCCACAATTGCATTCATAGTATCGGCAAAACCCATGTCCAGGATCCGGTCAGCTTCATCAAGCACTGAAAGAAGACCAATATTAGAGCGGAATGAAAGATAAAGCTTTTTTTTGTTCATTTGGAATAAAATAGGCAAAAGTTAGAGCTTTCATCAGGTTTTGTTGTCTGTTTTAGTGGGGGTTTACCAGAACAGGAAGCAAAAAGGAAGTTTTAATTTCAGCTGCTACCTAGCTTCCCAGGAGACAGGCATCCCTGGTTTAACAACCTAATCGCTCGCAGTAAATATACTGTGAGTGGGCAGCAGATGCAGGCTGGACAACGCACATGTACGTTGCTGGCTTTCCTCCAGATTTTCCTCTGCCCCCTGTCAAACCTTCCTGTGACTGGACACAGCACAAGTTTGGCAGCAGATTTTAGCCAATGATTTTGGCTGAAACCTGCTGTTCGGCTTAGTGCAATCATACAAAACTCTGTACAGAGAACAGAGATTTGGCTTCTTCTCCCTAAAAAGCAGAAAAAAAAAAAAACACATTACACTTGTTAGGCACACAATTTAAAGTCTAATTTTTTTTCTATAGAAATAACAAACATGTTTTGTTATACTTACCTGCTCTGTGCAAGGGGTTTTGCACAGAGCAGCCCACATCCTCCTCTTCTCGGGTCCCTCTTTGGTGCTCCTGGCCCCTCCCTCCCGTTGGGTGCCCCCACAGCAAGCAGCTTGTTATGAAAGCACCCGAGCCGCTGCTCCCTGTGTCTATTCAGACACAGAACCGTGGCCCAGCCCTGTCCCCTCCCTCTCCTGATTGGCAGCAGTGGGAAACAATGGCGCCGCTGCGGTCTCTCAGCCAATCTGGACATTGCAGGACAGAGATGGGGCTCAAATAATTATTGGGGGAGGCTGCTGCACACAGAAGGCTGTTTATCTTAATGCATTAAGATTTAAAAAAAAAAAAAAAAAACTTCTGACTTTACAACCCTTTTAACCCATTTATGTTAATTCTAGTATATATACACCATAGTTTGCAGATGCTATAACTTTCACAAAAAACAATATACACTTACTGGGGTTTTTATTTCTTTTTACCAAAGACATGTAGCAGAATACATTTTGGCCTACATTTACAAAGAAATGTGATTGTTTGATTATTTGTATTGGATGTGTTATATAACAAATTAGAAAATATTTTTTTTTTTTTCAAAATTTTCAATCAGTGGTGATCAAAAGCTACTAAAAGACAGATCTATTTGTGTGAAAAAAAAATGATATAAAATTATAAAACTTAATTTGGGTACAATGTTGCATGACTGTGCAATTACCAGTTAAAGTAGCTCAGTGCTGAACAGCAAAAAATAGTCTGGTCATGAAGGGGATAAAACATTATGGTGGTTAATGATTCACTGGTAAAAAAAGGCCCTCACACTGCACAGGGTACTTAAGGCTGGTGGGACTTTCAAACAGACCATGATCATGAAAAATACACTGCATGAAGCTAATAAATAATACTATTCAGTATAAGAATTACCTTTTATTTCAAATGCAATTATGTAATCTTTCCCCACATTTAAAAAGCAGATCACGCTGGCCGGTAGCATTGACAAAGATTAGGACAAACCACAATAATGTCAAAGATGCTCGAGCAATTTAAGGGACAACAGAAAATGTAATCGATGTGACTGAAAAGGTGAAAATTGTAAGCAACCCTGGGACATGCTCAAATCACACAGCTACCAAAAACAAAAATGTTTTTTGAGACAGTAGTCCTTTCAGTGCATCATTTAAAGTGGAAGTGAACCCTCCTATCGTTTTAAGCCAAGGAAGCTGCCATCTTGGCCTCTGTTTAATCTTTAACTGCCATGATGCTGCACATGAGATCAGTTATGACACCAGCCATTGGATGGTTTGACAGTGTGGTTGAGAGTACAACTTATGTTACAGTTACATTCCCGGCACGTATGGATATGTAACTGTTTTTTTAAACTGTTTACTTAAAGCAGAAGTAATCCCACTGATTTATTTTTAGCTCTTCCATCCAAAAGAATATATACTTGGTGATCCTGCCAGTGTAAGGACCTTCTCCCACAGGGTTATAACGCTTAAGGTGGATACACAGTATACAACTCTTGTTCGATTTCCTTTTACCTTCAACTATATAGTGCAAGGGCCTGTCTGATTGCATACACATTGAAAGTGTTTAGGTTTGACCTCATTGTATATGGATTTGGTAAATCTAATAGGAAAAAAAAAAATCTAAAGACAGACAATTGTATATCCAGCTTTAAGGGCCACAGTGAACTCACTGCAGCTCAGCCACCAAAAGCCAGTTTATGAAGCGGTGTAGATTACTTCATACAAACACATAAAATAAATATATATTATATGATAGATATACATACACACACACACACACACACACACACACACACAAACAGTTGTGCTCATAAGTTTACATACCCTGGTAGAAATTATGATTTCTTGGCCATTTTGCAGAGAATATGAATGACAACACAAAAACATTTTTCTTTCACTCATGGTTAGTGTTTGGCTGAAGCTATTTATTATCAATCAACTGTGTTTACTCTTCTAAAATCATAAATCACAACAGAAATTATCCAAATGACCCTGATCAAAAGTTTACATACCCTGGTTATTTTGGCCTGATAACATGCACACAAGTTGACACAAAGGGGTTTGAATGGCTATTAATAGTAACCATCCTCACCTGTGATCTGTTTGCTTGTAGTGTGTGTGTGTGTGTGTGTGTGTGTGTGTGTGTGTGTGTGTGTGTGTGTGTGTGTGTGTGTGTGTGTGTGTGTGTGTGTGTGTAAGGTCAATGAGTTTCTGGACTCCTGACAGACCCTTGCTCTTTCATCCAGTGCTGCACTGATGTTTCTGGATTCTGAGTCATGGGGAAAGCAAAAGGATCTGCAGAAAAAAGTAGTTGAACTGTATAAAACTGGAAAGGGATAAAAAAGAATATCCAAGCAATTGAGAATGCCAGTCAGCAGTGCTCAAACTCTAATCAAGGAGTGGAAAATTAGGGGTCCTGTTGAAACCAAACCACGGTCAAGTAGACCAACTAAAATTCCTGCCACAACTGCCAGGAAAATTGTCAGGATGCAAAGAAAAACCCACAAATAACTTCAGGTGAAATACAGGACTCTCTGAAAAACATGTGGTGTGGCTGTTTCAAGATTCACAATAAGGAGGCACTTGAAGAAAGATGGGCTGCATTGTCGAGTCACCAGAAGAAAGCCATTACTACGCAAATGCCACAAAGTATCCCGTTTACAATACGCCAAACAGCACAGAGACAAGCCTCAAACCTTCTGGCACAAAGTCATTTGGAGTGATGAGACCAAAATTGAGCTTTCTGGCCACAACCAAAAACGCTACATTTGGAAAGGAGTCAACAAGGCCTATGATGAAGGGTACACCATTCCTACTGTGAAACATGGAGGTGGATCGATAATGTTTTGGGGATGTGTGAGCTACAAAAAGGCACAGGAAATTTGGTCAAAATTGATGGCAAGATGAATGCAGTATGTTATCAAAAAATACTGGAGGAACATTTGCATTCATCAGCCAGGAAATCTGCGCATGGGACGTACTTGGACATTCCAACATGACAATTCCTAAACACAAGGCCAAGTCGACCTGTCATTGGCTACAGCAGAGTAAAGTGAAGGTTCTGGAGTGGCCATCTCAGTCTCCTGACCTCAATATCATTGAGCCACTCTGGGAAGATCTCAAATGTGTAGTTCATGCAAGACAGCCCAAGAATTTACAGGAACTGGAGGCTTTTAGCTAAGAGGAATGGGCAGCTTTACCATCTAAGAAGATAAAAAGCCTCATCCACAAATACCACAAAAGACTTCCAAGATGTCATTGATGTTAAAGAGGGCAATACACGGTATTAAGAACTGGGGTATGTAAACTTTTGATCAGAGTCATTTCGGTAGCTTCTGTTGTCATTACAATTTAAAAAGAGCAAACACAGTTGATTGATAAAAAATGGCTTCAGGTAAACACTAACCATGAGTGAAAAAATGTTTTTGTGTTATTCCTATCCTCTAAAATATGCCAAGAAATCAAATTATGCCAGGGTATGTAAACAGACACACATAAAATTGATGGGGGGCATGTTTACTGTCTTGGGGGGGGGGGGGTCTGATCGAGGCAGAAGGAAGTTAATAATCTTCCTACTTGGTTCCCCCGGGATTCTCGCTTCACTGGTGAATCGGGGAGGGTGAATTTTGACACAGATTACCAGTGAAGTGCTGAGATCGCAGCTTCATAAACTGGCCATTTATGTGTCAGATGATGACAGATTCTCAGTGTGCAGAGATCATCGGCGGAGAACATGTTCTACCCCAATCTGTGTTTCATAAACTGTTTATGAGCTGAGATCAGCGGCGATCAGACAGCATAGTAAAGACCTCTGCAGTCTCTGTGATGATGTCAAATGGGGGAAGAGGATGTATTTATTTAGTCTTAGGGAGGAATGCTTACACAGGGGCAATGATGACTTTACATTTTAAAGATAACAAGAAAGCAGAACACACAAGGCTCAGGGTGATGTAAATCGCTGTTAATAAATGCTTTTATTTCCCTACAGCCAGGAACTCACCGAGCATCTGCAAATTACTAGTATGGAAAAAAGAGGTTTCATCCATGTGTTGTAACAGACGACCAGGGGTACAGATGAGAATGTTTGTGCGATGGATACGGGCTGATTCTTGTTTCAGATCCTGCAACAAAGCAAAGGAAAACTGTATCAGCTCTCAAACCTGCATTCAATACAATTCAATTGTTCCAATGGCTCAGTGCCTAGAGAACTGAAAGTTAAACCAATGCATTCAAAATTGTGTATGCCAAGTAAAAGAAATAACATAACTAAACCAAAGAACAAAAATGTGATAAAATTGCTTACCAATTCATAGATGTGGAAGCTGCGTGAATTTTAATATTTCATGCTAAGAACATTTTCAGCAAGTATACTTGCTGAATTTGACAGAAATGCAGTGTCCTTGTCACTCTCTGTGAGCTAAACGGAGTACACTTTTTTTTTTTTAATAACCACTCACTCAGCCACTATGTAATGGAGATGAACAAAGGAAGACATTTAGCAGTCCAGCCTGGTTGGCAATCCGGGTTCCTTCCAAAGATACAGTGAAGGCATAAACAGGTACAGGATTTTTTTAGGATTCCAAAAAAAAATAAAAAAAACTAACACAGTCACCATATCTAAGGACTAGTAATTTGCAATGTGTTTGTTTAGGCTTTAAAGAGTAACTGCACTTCTATTAAGAAAAAAAAATAATCAATCCCTTTTTGGGTGACATTGCAAGGATTTTAACAAACTTTTTTCACAAATACCTTAAAGTCTGGCGCTAAGTCTCCAATAGCATTTTCACTAATTGTACGTATGAACCACAGCTGCTGTACAAAGTCACTTGGAGTAGCGAGCAACGATTAAAAGAAACCAAAAAAAAAAACAAACAGGGCAAAGGGCCACTTTGTACCATAAATGTCCACAGTCATAAAAGTAGAAATGTACTCTCATGGCTCCTGGCTGGAAGTAAAAGAACTTTAATAAAAACTAAGTTACTGAAACGCTGATGATAGTTACATCAGATATGGCAAACTGTCATCATCATGCTGTGGCTCTGATAGAAGAAAAGACTCCATATGCAAGCTTAGGGAGTGGATGGAGTTCCAATGGAAGGTCCCAGGGCCGGGACCGCTCAAGCCAGCGCGGGGCACAGGAAGTCACCTTGTGGGAACCAGAAAACGCTGGGAGGAAGATACAGGAGAATGTATAGGGACAGAAAGCTAGATTGTTTGCCGTGACAGCACGCTTTGCGCTACAGTGCACTTTGTCAGGACCAAATGCTTGATTAAACAATTGACCACCTGCAAATGCACCCTGCCTGTGAACAGATGTGAGAACCCCTGCGGGGTTACAACAATTAGCTGGGAGTAGGCAGACCCATTGAAAGCAATGGGAGACTATTGGCTCCCACAGCTAACTGCACCCACTTTCATGTGATCGCTCACGCAGCGATCACATGCAAGTGATAATGGCTTGAAGATTACTTGTGAGTGGGCTTGATTAGCTGCGAGAGTTGGCAGCCTCCTGTTGCTTTCAATGGGGCTGCCTACTCAGCTAATCGTGGGAACCCCCGCAGGGGTACTCACATCCAATCACAGACAGGGTGTATTTAAGGCTGGGTTTACACCCCTGTGCAGAGCGGCTCATAGCAGGGCTCCAGTGCGTCCCGTTTCATCGCTTCAGGTCCGATTTCGGTCCGAACTTTGACCTGAAACTGCCCAGAAGACTCATAGGACTCTTCTATGCAATTCGCTCCGCAGCCGCCCAGGAGATGTGTGAACTGGCTCTATTGAGAGCCGGTCACAGTCTCCTAATATGCGAATTGAATGTGGGGAAAGCCGCATCCAATTCACAATAGTATGAGCCCAGCCTTAAAATCTGCACTGGACGTATTCAGGAATTCTGTCCCAACATCAAAATGACTGACAGAAGGCAGTGTGATGGAGTGGTGTAGTACAGCAATATCTTAGTATAAAATCTCAGGGCTTCATTTATATTTTTGACTCTAGCATAAACTTGATCAACAAAAAAGAAGTCTAAACAAGCCTCAAGATGGCCATACACATATATTTTCTAATGAGCGTTTGTATGAACATTCATAAGAGAATTCTCACAGTACATTTAAATGTCATTTGAAAGTACTTAAAGTGTTACTAAACCCAGGACCCTGCATTCACAATATCTGGTTTCCCAGAGTACACAGAACATGGAAATGCAATTTTAGTAGTTATAATCCGCTACATACATTTTCTCATCAGCAGTATAGGCAGTCTTGTGACTTATCAGTGTCTGCTTAAAGCTTGTAAGAGAAGTTTTCATTCTCCTCTGACTGTCTTTTGAGGATGCAGGGCCCCTGACCCTCTGTCTGGACAGTGCTGATTGGCCCTGTGCTGATCAAATGCACCCTCCCAAGAAAAAAAAAAAACTCTCCAGCAATGCACACCAAACTGAGCATGTGCAGAGTGACCCCCAATGCTCTGTACTATCAGGAGATGGATTGGGGACAGTGGAAGAAGGGGAGGATTAGAGAGGACAGGATCAAATAGCATTTTTACACAATGCGGAGGATTAACCCCTTAGGTTCCACAGTGAGTATAACAAGCATGATTTACTGCATATACAGACTGATTTTACTGTTGTGGGTTTAGTAACACTATAATTTTCTTTGCAGTTAACATTCGATTGTGGAATGAATGTAAACTGTCTGAACAAATGCCACATTCAGTGTTCGTTTATTCAAACAAAAACTTCCATCCTGCTCCTTCAGATTTTCTAATCACTGCAGTTAATAATGAATGTCGAATTGACCTCTCTGAGGATTTAAAAAAAAAAAAAAAAAAATTTTGAATAAATAGTCCTGAAATTAAGACGGCTCAGTGTCTGCCAACCCTCTCCTCCAATCCCTACACTGGCTCCCAATCACCCAGAAAATTCAATTCAAAATACTAACCACAACATACAAAGCCATTCACAACTCTGCCCCGAGCTACATCACCAATCTTGTCTCCAAATATCACCCAAATTGTCCTCTCCGCTCTTCTCAAGACCTCCTACTCTCATGCTCGTCTTCAGGATTTCTCCAGAGCCTCTCCCATCCTCTGGAACTCGCTACCTCTACCTTCAGGCGATCCCAGAAAACTCATCTCTTCAGAAAAGCCCATTACATTATTCTCTCTGGAGAAGAGACGCTTGAGAGGGGATATGATTTCAATTTACAAATACTGTACTGGTGACCCCACAATAGGGATAAAACTTTTTCGCAGAAGAGAGTTTAATAAGACTTGTGGCCACTCATTACAATTAGAAGAAAAGAGGTTTAACCTTAAACTACGTAGAGGGTTCTTTACTGTAAGAGCGGCAAGGATGTGGAATTCCCTTCCACAGGCGGTGGTCTCAGCGGGGAGCATTGATAGCTTCAAGACACTATTAGATAATCACCTGAATGACCGCAATATACAGGGATATGTAATGTAATACTGACACATAATCACACACATAGGTTGGACTTGATGGACTTGTGTCTTTTTTCAACCTCACCTACTATGTAACTATGTAACTATGTAACATCTCCAACTAATCTTCTACACACTTCCATTAGCTCATTCCCCACAGTTACAACCTTTTGTACCACCTGCCCCACCCTATTAGATTGTAAGCTCTTCTGAGCAGGGCCCTCTTAATCCTCTTGTATTTTATTGTATTATTCGTATTATAACTGTATTTCTCCTTTTTATATTGTAAAGCGCAGCGTAAACTGTTGGCGCTATATAAATCCTGAATAATAGTGTATTGCCAGCTTTATTCCGCATAGAGCAAGTGGAAAAAACAATATATACAAAAGAATAAAATACAAAAATGAAAAGAACACACCCGATAACAGGAATAATCATTTTCCTGGTATCAGAAATATAACTATATGAAAAATATTCATCGTCTGAAGCTACAATTCTCAAAGCAAAAGAATAGTAGCCCCCAAAGTAAAAGCATATGAAATTCAAGGTTCCCAGATTTTAATTTAGAAAATCCCAAATGTGCTTCCAGATTGCATCAATTTGAATTTCATATTTATCTGCATTAAAGCCAAGATGAAATGTAATATAAATGTATAATGCCCCCCAGCTGAATTAGCGCTAAAGCTGTGCAATCAGCAGGGATCATGCTTAGTGGAGAGTGCTAGTTCTGACTCAGCAGAGGACTGCCAGATCGCTGCAAAGAGACACAGAGCGCAGTTGTTCTCCGCAGCAGCCGGTCGGTCTGTGGGAAGATATTTGTCCCGCCACAGGAGACAAGTCAAGTGTAAAACATCTCCTTTAAGGCTATCATTTTTTACATTGTTTGAAGGATGCTGGATGTCTAGGTCCACATTAAGTACAACTGTTTGTGTAAGGACAAGCCAAGGATGACTGCAAAGGAAGTAAAAATGCAAGACAAGACATGGAATGATTGGTAACAAATGGGCTTATCAGAAGACTAGAACTGAATCAGCAGTACAACGTTCAGCATTAAAACCAATCTCACACACCTTTCCTCCAATGATGAGCCCAGCAGAGAATTCATGGTTCCGGCCCACTTTTCGCAGAACCTCAAACGTCTGATAAGCCAACTCTCTGGTGGGAGAGATGATGAGGATCCCAAGGCCATCATCCGATGTCCACTGCTGCCGGTACAAACATTCCAAAGCCTGCAAGATACAGTTGAGAATTGTGTTAAGCGCTTTACGCCCAGCACTGGTGAACTATGAGCTGAGGATGACATTCTCTATGGATAACATACTGCCCCATTATTTCTAGTCTAGAAGCCATGCTCTATTAAGAGGAACCCTTTTTAGTTTATCTAGTTAATATCTAGAGGATTATTTACCGGTCATTTTTCACTCTAGGTTTGAATATGCTTAGTTGCAAAGCAGTCAGTATATATATCAGTGGTTCTTCACCTTGCTAGTGCCGTGACCCCATGATAAAATTTCCCAAGTTGTGGGGAACCCAACAGTAAAATTATTTTCATAGTGTGGGCTGTTAGCACCCAAGGCAAGACAAGTAATTTGTGCCCCTAATGGATATTTAGCGCTCCCTGAGTTCCTTCCACTTGTACACTATTGAAACCCCTTATGGTACATTTTACGATGTACCGCTCTTTCTCTTTGTTCTTCTTTCTTTCTCTGTCCTAATTTCTTGTTTTTTCCCCATCCCTCTCTCTAACCTTCTTTCTTGTTCTCTCTCTCCCTTTTTCTTCGTTCCTCACCCTCTTTTCCTCTGCCTTCCATGTATTCTATTTTTTTTCCTTCTCTTACTCCTTGGTGGGGAGTGGGGGGGAATGGTATGAGTGGCAGTGCTGACGAGTAGTTGGGATAAGTGGCAGTGCTGGCGGGGAGTTGGGATGCGTGGCAGTGGTGGTTGGGTGAGTGGCAATGCTGGGGGGAGTTCTGATCAGCCAACTTAGGTGTTCTTGATCAAGGTCATCTGCTGATCTGAGAACTGTAGTGGGGACTTTTAATGGCAACTATAAACACAGGTAGGGTTACTCACTGTGTCTCTGTCTTTGTGGTGTCTCATAACAGTGACACCTATGCTGAAATCAGGAGATAGGGTCTCCTCCAGCCCCTCCCACTTCACCTTCCCCACCAGTCAGCTGACCTCTAGTCTCTGTCCCCCAGCCATGCCGTGAACTGAATGGGTGGCTGCGAAGAGGCTGAGTGGGCAGCCCCGGCCTACAGGAACAGCCCAGCTGGGCAGCCGCAAAAAGGCTGGGAAAGCGGTGCAGGCTTCAGGAACAGCCCAGGAGTCGGTGACCCCTGGCAAATCATCATTCGACCCCCAGGTTGAGAACCACTGTTATATAAAAATCACAACTTGTCTGTGTTCCATTTGACCAACCAACCAGACTCAACCCTGGTCTGAAAAAAAAAAACAGCTATAGACTGCAAGTTTGGATCTTGTTGCTGGGTAAACAAAACACAAGGCTCTAATAAATCAGGCCCCGTTATCATATTAACACCATATCAGCAAGGCACCGCAAGGTATTTGCATGTACCTTGTAATTCTACCAAACCTTCCATATGGCCTCTCCAGGTACACATTCTAAAAAGCTCAAACATGGCAAAAAACAGAAACATTATGTTGCATTGTGATGCAAGAAGGAAGGAAAGCCAAAAGATTTACATTGGATCAAAAAGGAGAAACTCAGAAACTGAGCGTCCTACTTCGGAGGCTTTCCAGATGCACACAAGAAGCAAATTAAAAGCTGAAAGGTAGGATATTTTTAGTTTAGTAACTTTGGTTCAGCTTGGACCAGTGTAAGTATGCTTGTTCCGTACCTGCCTGATCCCCTGGCAGGCAGGAAATAACTAGTAGGCACCGCTACTACAGTGATCTTCATTAGCTTCCTAGTCCCAAACTTACAGGAGGTCACTTCCTTGGCATGGGAGACTTTTAGGAAATGCTTTGCATTCTCTCAATAGATGCAAAGCATTCTCTGATTGGGCAAGGTGGAGAGCATTACATTACCACCACACCTGCCCACCTCTTAGCTTAAATATTGTGGGAAAATATGATTTTGGTCTGTGCTGCAGAGTCCTCTTAAAAATTTGGACTACTCAGCATTCCCAGGGATCTTGTCTGCAGGCGAATGACATCGTCTCCTGCACTAGTAGAAGTGGGGGAAAAGCGAGTATATTAACTAACTTACCTGCACATGTACTTTTAAACATAATTTTAGGGATTGGAGAAAGGCACTTTGAATAAGTGAACCTTGCCACCAAGATGGAAAGTCCGCTTTAAAAAGCAAATATAACAGGCATGTTAAAAAGGCAAAATAATAGCTTACAGGAATAAGAAAAGCCAGGGTTTTTCCAGACCCAGTTTTAGCAGCTCCAAGAACATCTTTCCCTTGTAAGGCCAATCCGATCGTCTGTTTCTGGATCTCAGTAGGTAACCGGTATTGAGCCTCAACCAAACCTATATGGGGGATAAACAGAATACCCGATTGTTCATTACTTTACAAAATGCCTGCATCCATTGTGTGATCTATGTCCCAGGCAACAAACTCAACTGATAGATAGTCACCTTACTCTGAGTTCTGAATGCTGCCAGAATATAGAGAGCTCTGCTTGCTGTAAAAATCGTCTACCTGGCACATCACAAGTCAGATTTAAAGTTTCACTGAAAGTCTGAATGTGATCGGTGGCTACTTCACTCAAGTTTGAATGGACACTCTGCTACATTAAGGTATCCGTATGCTACAGAACTGAACCTAGAGGGAGTATATTTGGGATTACCTACCGTGCATTACAAAAAACAAAGGGGTTTTCAGAACACCAACAAAAGGGATTGGTGTTGACTGGGACATTGCAGCTTTTCTCCACAACTACATTTTAATCATAAACTTTATTACAAAATACATTCAATAGCCATGTGAGAATTTTGCTTAAGTTTGCTTACAAACCATGGACACACTTCCCGGTAATTTTATTGTACACTTACCGGTGTATTGTATTGAGAGATAATTGGCTCCACCTTCAACAGGAAACAAACCAGAACACCCCCCCCCCCCCCAAACCTCAGTTGTTGCAAGTAAAGAACCTCCACCAACGTACATGAGGGGAATTTTTTTTTTTTTTTTTTTTTTTTTTTTTTTTTTTTAGGTAATACTGCAACAATTTCAAACACCATCACATTAAACCAGACATCTGGCTGGTGGGAATATGAATGCTGTCCTGGAAGATTCTCGGATATACTATTACCGGTAATTGTAACCATGGTTTTCCCACATCACGGTTGGACAACATTTCCAAACTGTTTCCTGAAAGCATGGCTTGAGGACCATGCCGCAGTCTTATTCCTGGTATACAGAATGAAATTGTCGGGCGAATGATTGTCCATTTTTTTGCACATGCTAGTCTCATATCGAAAATAAAGAGATTACTAAAGTTACGAAAATTCTTGTACGACAGGAGAAAAATTCTGAAGTGATGTAAAATGTTATAGTGTATTTGTATTGTATTGATTAACCACTTGCTTACAGGGCACTTAAACCCCCCTCCTATCCAGACCAATTTTTTAGCGCTGACACACTTTGAATGACAATTGCGCGGTCATACAACACTGTACCCAAATGAAATTTTTATCATTTTTTTCACCACAAATAGAGCTTTCTTTTGGTGGTATTTGATCACCTCTGCAGTTTTTACTTTTTGTTAAAAAAAAATGTAAAAAAAATGAATTTTTTTTTTTTTTAAATGTATTTTTTCATATTTTGTTATAAAAAATTTAAAAAACGGGTCATTTTTCTCCTTCATTGATGTACGCTGATGAGGCGGCAGTGATGGGCACTGATAGGTGGCAGTGATGGGCACTGATGGGCGGCAGTGATGGGCACTGATAAGCGGCACTGCCAGGAGGCACTGATTGGCACTACAGGTGGGCATTGATAGGTGGCACTTGTGGGCATTGATAGGTGGCACTATTAAGGTGGCATTGATGAGGCAGATGTGCCTCTTCCACTTGGGGACCAATGTCCCTCACATCCGAGCCGGTGATCGGCTTTTTTTTCTACTCGCGCTGTCAGCGTGAGTAGAAAAAAAAAAAACGATTACCGATCTTTTGTTTACATCATGTGATCAGCTGTCATTGGCTGACAGCTGATCACATGGCAAGGGGCCGAGACCGGCCCCTTACACGGATCAGTGATCAGTCGAGTCTCAGTGACTCGGTGATCACAGCGCGCGCACAGGGAGCGTGCACAGGGGAGGCCGTCATATGACGGCCTCCCCTGTGCACGCTCCCTGCGCGCGCCCTGTATTGTATTGTATTGAATTCAGGTCCACGCTGTGGCTGTCATTCGACCATAGCGCGGATGTGTAGTGATTAAACGAAAATTGTACGATCTGGAATTGCACGGGAAAAATTTTCTGCTTGTCCCATCGGATAATTTCGCATTAATTGTCATAATCGTGTCTCGAAAGCTCTGTACTAACAATCAGATTATTGTACGATCACTTTCAAAGCAGTATTTTTCGTACTATTTTCTGATCGTGTGTACCATTAATGATTTCTTCCCACAAAGCACCTACCTTCTTTTGCTCCAGATTTGGCCAGCAGCCTTGAGTAACTGGCAAGAAATGCTGAAATAATAGTATCTCTAATCCATCAGACCAAAGTATATAAGACTAAACGTTGGATAGGTCTTTGTCCATCTACTTTCCTGTAAACCCCCCAAAAAAAAAAATACAACAAGAGCCCCTGTTGATGTCCTTATTGGACGAAACGCATCCGGTTATTCTACTTGCTCCCCACATTGCTTTTATTATTTGTGATCACTTTTATGTATTATTGGTTTAATAAACCTATATTATTGACCTGCACCATTGGAGCCCCCCCTCTCTTCTTTTATACATACAGTATAAAAACAAGTAAAATTAGCCGGCATAAAAAGTAACAGCCACCCGTGCAAGTGGTGGGGCGTACTGAAGGATGGCTTACGATGCGTATTTTATGCAGGCTAATTTTACTTGTTTTTATACTGTTCACGAAGTTCTGTCTCCGTTGTTTATAACCCACAATAAATTTTAATACCTACTACACCATCGGAGCCCCTTCTCCCACCCCCTCTGGGTTAAGTGGGCTTATCAACCCCCCGTAGGTGGACGAGTTAGTACACGCCAGGTCGGAGACTCAGGATACAGCAACGGAACTGGACACCATTTACCCACAGTCCCCGCAGAGGGCCAAGTCTGCCTGCTCGTTTGACCTCGCCAGAAGGGAGGTCCACCATCAAGGGTAAGGGTCCACCTGTTTTATCTCTGGAGCCTGGGGGATTCTCGTACATTTATCTCCTTCCTCTCCATTTTCTTGTGTGGCTTCTATGACCTGATGGACAGTGGAAGTGTCTCTTTGCTTACTTGAAACAACCTACCATCTTTGGAACTTTTCTTTCCGTCATCTGTCCTATGGACTGTCTATATTTTTCTCACTGCTGAGAAGCTTTTGCAGAGTTTTGAGAACTTTGAGTAATTTGTCTTATGGACTATTCATTTTTTTTCTCACTGCTGAGAAACCTTTGCATAGTTTTGAGAACTGATATATGCTATAGTTTATTCAGTGTGGGTAGTTTTGAGCTGTCTATTCACATACGGTTTAAACACATTGGTACACACTGCACTCTACATTATTCATTAATGGTAATTCGATTTTTTATTGTTTTAAAAGTTCATTTTTTTTATCTTATTTTATTTTTCTATCATTAATTTAGATCGTTTTAATACGATCTGATGTACACAAATGTTGTTACACTGAAACTGAGCGCACGTTTTTTCCGTTTTATTTGCTTTATTTACACAGATATTGGTGTTTTATTCGTGCAGCTATACATTTTTGAACACATTTAATTCTCTAGCGCGGGTTTATCTTCTAATTTAGTTCCCACTTATTGCAATGGGGAGGAGCGTTTTTGGTCAGTTTTTTTAATTCCCCGAACATGCTCCAAAAATGTAAGCGTGACTTTTTACACCGCAACAATAGCGCACCGCCACCAGTGTGAACACATTCATAGATTTTAAAAAGAACCATTTTTCTTGAGCTTTATAGTCACACTCAGTGTGAAAGCAACCTAAGAAATTGTCCAATGCTTTTGAGTATCCAGCCTCTTCCAAAAACTGAAATGTCAGCTTTGGTTCAACTGTCAGAACTTTAAACTGATTATGTACTTTGTAGAGAACAGTAAAATACATAACAGTAGCTGTACTCACCACGAATAGTTTTTTTGGACAAGGGAAAGTCTGAGAATCTATTAATCTCACTGATGTTTACCTAAAAGAAATATAAAAGCAAGAAATCAATTGTACAAATCAGAAAAATTTCCATATTATCATCTTTCAACACAAAAGATTTGTTCAGACGGTAACTACGTGTTAAAATTGGACAGCTATGAAGTAGTGGCTTCATGGACCTGAATGCACACTGTCTGCATTAAAGGAGAAGTCCAGCTTGAGCTTGTTTGGGCTTCTCCTAAGGGTCACAGGAGTGCAATTCGTTTTGCACTCTTTTTTTTTTTCTTTTTTTTTATGCCACATCAGCAAAGTATTTCTCCGGGAGTCATCTTTCAATAATTTAATATTCAAATTCTTCCCTTCATTTCATTTCGTCACATCATAGTGGCAATTTTAGTCTGCATTTTTACAAAACATATATACCCAGGCACTTAGTTATTACACATATTTCCCCTTTAAGACCCTTCCCGAGACACCCCCCCCCCTAATTCCTTAACCATACCTCAGTTATTTCCCCCCCTCTCCCACACTAAACTCCTCTCGTCTACCCCAGTAACTGCTCCAGTAGCCCCTGTGTCACCGCGAAGCAAAGACAAAGTCTCTAAGCTAAATAGCCCATATCTCAGCGGCCTAAACCTTAGGTATTCTAAGCTGTAAATGCTGTTGATTTTATTAAACCAGTCCCTCATCGTAGGTCTTTCTTTCTTTTGCCAATACCTAGGTATGAGACTTTTGGCCGCATCGATAAGATGTGGTAGTAGCGTTTTCAAATAAGTTTTTGTGGACAATTCGCTCATATGAAAAAGGCATAACCAGGGGTCGTCGGGTATATCAATGCTGATAATATCTTTAATGAATCCCCTCGTTTTGCATTCCTGTGACCCGTTTTCAGCAGAGAGCGGGCTAAAGTCTGCTCTCTGCTGACGTCACGGATATCAGTCCAGGCACTACGTCATGACAATAAAGTCTGGATCCGCCAGGTGCCTGAACAGATACCCGTCTCAGCCTCTCAGCAAGCTGCTTAGAGCCTGAGATGGCCACTCCCCGCCCCTCCACAGTTCAGTGCTCCAGTGAGCGTGGGGGGGGGTCAGAGCAATAGGCAGTGTTCGATTGCTCAGTTCTCAGTGCAGAGGCGGCAGGGGACCAATGCTGCAACCACCTAGGCAAGTACGATTGTGGAAAAAAAGAAATCAAATGGAAAAAAAAAACAAACACCTTACTTCTTTTTTAAGGGCTATACAGCGGCTCCTGCATGGCTGTCAAACGGTGACATGTGGCTGTGTCCATGCAGCTGCTACATCTATCTCTATAGGCTGCTTGCACTCATTCTTAAT